>OW679202.1:42195758-42554988 GCA_940337035.1 Agriotes lineatus
ATACTATAATCCTCTTAGCAGTTGTGGATACATTTGTGAAGTGTTTCGGAAATTGGTTCAGTCAGGTCTTCCTCCTTACAATCTTGTGGATTATCAGATCTTGAAGACGAAGGTAAAATTGCAAACTGCTTTTAATTCATTACACATCGAAATATATCTTGACATCTCTGGCAAAATAGTCTCAATTTGACTTGAATAATGACATGCAAATAACTTTTATTTGGGTTGGTATACTTATCTGGCATTTGTTTCAATTTATTGTGTATCCATTGAACAATATGATTAGGATTTTGGCAGTAATCAATAAGATCTAAACCTGCTGTTCCTCTGCTGTTGTTTTCAGAACTGGTACTTTTGTAACTAACGGATGTCCCAAGACTTTCGATATTGAGCAGGCACTGAAATTAAAAACTATAGTTCCAAATTTATGAATGCATGTTTATACTTAAATATTAAAATTGACATTTGATTTCTAAGTAAGGTTATAGTTCTGTTCATAAATTACGAACTAACGGGTGTTAAAAAAGTCTTGATGTACTGGGCGGCGCTGAAGAGTTTATTGTGAACGTACCACATCAGCTGTTTCAACCGAATGTCATTTTTTGTTCATATTTATAAATTGTGTGCTCCGTGAAATATCGTAAGTACAGTGCAGTTTGTTTTAATAATTTTAACTAAAACAATCTTTACAGAATATCAGCTTCTCTAGACAGGCAGACGTATTCTGTAATCGCTCCCTGTCAGTTATTTGTGTTTGGTAATGTAACCTCTTGAATTAAAATGGTTTTGCTACAAGAACATAACATTTTTATGATCGAATCCTATTTTCGTGACGACCGTCGAGTTGATGGAATATGGCAGTACTCAATCCATGATTGTTTTGAAGAGTTTCGGCAGGAATTTCTAAACCTTGCGAAGCATTATAACACTTGTTCTTTAAATCACTGCGTTGAAGTTTTTCGTGGGACTGTATCTGTTTCACGCAAAAGAAGGCAGCGGTCATCTTCCGAGAAGAACGGCGGTAGAAGACATTCACATCTACCCCTACCATTTGCAGTCTGTACGACTATTACACGAAGCTGATTATCCTCAGCTTGTCGAATATTGTCAAGTAGTTCCTAAATACTCTCAATGACTACTTATTGGAGAACACTTTTCACGGACGAGGCCTGATTTTATTTAGATGGATACATTAATTCTCGAAATATGCGTTGGTGGCGTTCGGAGACACCTAATTTTATGGTAGAGACAACTCTTCAGACTCAAAAATTAAGAGTGTGGGCGGCTATTTCAAGGCGTAGAATAATTCGGCCATACTTCTTTGAAGGTCAAAGACAAAAGTGTTTATTTGTTGAAAAATCATCGAAGATTTTTCAGGCTCTTTAACTGCAGAAAGGTATTGAGAAGAGCTTCATGACAAACTCCGATATGAGATATTTTTAACAGACGGATTATTAGTCAAAACATGCCAATACCTTATACTGCCAGACCTGACGCCATACGATTTCTTCCTATGGCCATATTTAAAGAACTTGATTTTTCAATAACGAATAAATGACCTAAATGAACTGCGGCACAGAGTATAGGAGAAAATTAATGAAATTAATAACAATCCAAATATGTTAACAAATGCCAAATGCCGAGCGTGCCGGGGTGAAGTCGGTGAACATTTTGATCATTTGTTATGAATCCTTTTTTATTGCAATAAATTACAGCTAAGTTATTACCATTTGATAAAAATGTAGTATTTTAAAGTTGGTTTTAAACGTTTGCATTTGACTGCTTTGTTGTTGTTAAATATATTTATAAAAGTAGGGTTAGGTACGGTTTGTGATATGTTCACAATAAACTCTTCAGCGCCGCCCAGTACATAAAGACTTTGAACACCCATTATTTGTTTTTAATTTCAGTGCTTCCAGTGCTTACAGAAACGGGACTTTGGTATTACACCATTCGGGTCTATTCTTGCCGTAAAAGTCGTTCTTTAATCATCTCGTGATTCCATTTGCTGTAGGTTTTTGTCGTTACTCTCTGATAATTTGGAATTAGTATCATGTACAGATGCCTCATAATAATGTTTCTCTGCATCACTTGCATCATTGTCAATTTCATTAAACCACATTAACAACACTTTCTTCAAAGTCAGAATCGATTAAATCGACGGGCTGCCACTTATTTTTCCAAAATAATACATCAGTCAGTAACGTAAAGGGAGACGCATTGCCTGTGAGATTACTAGTTATATTTTCTGCAATACCCTTCTTGGGCATTTTTGCCTCCCACTCTAATTACATCAGGTGATTGCTGCTTGTGCTAATCTAGATTACATTAAGCGTGGGGTCTTAATGCCTAAATCTCCTCCAAGAGGAGGGGCCAATGCAGCTGTTGTGGGGATACTAACAATAAAGTTACCGACAATGACGACGAAACTGATTTGTAAGTGGGTGTAACAATTTCAAAGTTATTGCAAATTTAAGAAATGCAAATTAATTTCTGTATCATATGCGTTTTAACTCCTTCACTACCGCTTATCAAATGTGTGATACGGTGCAAGTATGCTATATAAAACTACGCATTAAGCAGATGATGCACTGTCGTTGTCTTGCTAAAGTTGGTTTTAAATGCAGTATTTTAGGTGCAGTTGCACTTACCTTAGTGCAGGCGTGTCCAAAGGTCAGCCATTTGCATTTTTATTGTGGGTGGCGGTTTGCAGCTGTTAGCTATTATTTTTAAAATAATTAGAAAAGTCATGTACCAAAATATGATTAGAAATACCAATCTAAGACTAAATAAAAAAATACCAACCCAATTTAAAACACCTCAAGCTCGCGCTCAGAAAGCGTGCGCGGGCAATCCGGTTTTAAGTGGACAGCTATGGAAATGTCATATGGTCACGATGGGGTTAATACCATAAATCCTTTAAACAGAAAATATCAAGCAGTAGTTGCTTTTAATTGTTTTTTCTCTCATGAGTGAGAACTTCAATGTTCATGATGATGTTAGTCTCAAGCTAATTTGTTTACCTGTGCTTGTTGTGGATATATTGTATATTTATGAAGTTATAACCGCAATGATAAATTTAATGTGCGTGCATACAGTCTGTTTATACAGGTGCTATCAAACGTCAAAGAATTTCTATTTTATGAAATAATAGTGACGTGTTTCATTAAATTTACATATTAAGATAATTTCCGTATTATTTAATTTTTTACGCCAATAAACATTACGTTAGTTACATTGTGGCTGCGGTGCATGACGTGCAGCATATAAAAATTAGTTTTTTCTGCCTTAACTATGGCAGATAGAACACGAGACAAAAATGCTTGCCATAATAATATCCCTCCATTTTAAAGGTATGGGCCAGCTCGTTAAGAAGATATGAGCTTCGTGCATGTTTATGATGAACTTTTGACCACTTATGTAACAATTATGTGCAAATATTATGTCAAAAACACTTTTCCACTACACATTCACATCCCAAATCTAACCCTATTGCTAAAAGTAGTCTTGAAAATCTTTGACGTTCGGTAGCGCTTTAACAAAACACATTTGGATAGAGGTAAGTTTGATTAAATCGACCTATTGTGCTCTCAGGAGTATATGATAGGGTTTTGTACAAACCTTTTCGAGATACTCCTTATAGTGTCAGGACATCACTGATTTTCTTAAAAGTAAAAAAATTAATTTACTCAATTTTCCTACTTTCAGAAAATGATAAATTTTGAACGATAGTATGTAGGAATGCAGTATTTTTTTTACAAAAGTTGTATGCACTGCTCTAAAAGAATTGAACTTATTCGAGTCACCACCCAGTAGAAATGAAATTGGTTTTGTTTATTACAATTGAATACGGTTAACTAGATAAATATCTCGTCGTACATAAGGATGCGCTTTTGATATGATTAATACTTTTAAATCTAGTAATACTTATTTCTTTGCAGTATTCTAACCGGTCAGTTGGCTTCCAATGAAAGCTGTGAATCAATTGAAAGTGAAACTAATTTATCAAACCAGAGATCGCCGCATGCAAGACTAGTGCATCAGCGTTCGGCTGATGCAATCGAAGAAGAATGTGAAGAAGAAGAGAAAAGGAAAATCATGTGGAAAACCATGAAGAAAGTAGTAGCAGTAGTGGATCTAATATGGGAAGTGGAAAACCGCCGTTACCCAACCTTCTAGACAGTTCACATTTTAAAGTGCCAGCTGGTGAAAAGAATCAGTACACGTGGAGAATTGACTTGAGCAAAACAGAACCGTTTTGGAATGGCTGGTTCAAGGGTTTATCTCAAAAGTTTTTGGACATACAAGCACCCAAGGTGCTGTTATTAGCTAATATTCACGGTCTGGATACTACCCTGACAGTGGGCCAGATGCAAGGCAAATTTCAGTTACAAGTACTACCACGATCTGGTCATGCGATTCACGAAGATCAGCCTCATCATGTAGCGGATATTATAGCAGGATTCTTGGTCAAGCAAAGACTAACTGTTGCAAGAAATGGGTTTACTCCTACTATGCCTGCTTGTTAAGACCAGTATTTTAAGTTCCGTTTCCAAACTCGTTCACTTTTGTTCGTTTGATCCTTAGTCCTATAGATTGAATGTTAATTGTATATATTTTGGCGAATAATTTATTTTATATACTCTTGTACATACTGAACATGTAAAATACCATTTGTAAAATTACAATACTGCTAGTTAGTGACTACAATTTGACTAGATAGATTAAAACAACCCGTACAAGTAACAGCAGATGCATGTTTGAATCAACAAGTGTATAAAGTTCATGTTAAAATTAATTGTTGCAATAATTTAATAATGTACATGAAATTTAGAATAATAAGTTCTCCGCTACAAATAACAGCTAGTATTTATTTATAAAGGAACAACCGCTCTATATATATATATATTGGCAAACACAACCAAAAAAAATATCACAAATAGTAACACAACAACCATTCCATAAGTACAATTTAAATTGGAGTTTTCATTTCTTGTTTGATGCAGTTCTTGAAAGCATCCCAACCTTCATTCTTCGCAAAGGACTGAAACAAGCCATAAATTTAATATACTTAAGACACATTTTAGTAGTAACATTAAACATGTGAAATATAAGCTCAATTGAACGGAATAAAGGAAATTACTTTAGCCCGAGTTAAATTTTAAATAGTAATATGATGTTCTTGTTACTAATTACTGCGATAATTGAGGCAATTAATTTTTTAGTTTTGTTAATTATAATTTTTATTGTAAAAATTTATTGTATTATAATTTGATGATAACTGAACATTTACATTAACGTATGTTTAGTAACTAGTTGAGATCTGTTTTTTTTTACTTTTGCCAAAGAGTAGATAGTATAAGAGTCGACAGTTGAAAAAGGAACTCATTTTCATGAACGAAAAAAGATCACAATCAATTTGAAGATCCATCTCGATTCTCTAAGTGTCTCCCCTTATACTATATACTCTTTGCTTTTGCTGAGGTTCATATCAATGGTGCATTCAATAAGTCAAATTTTGTTATATAAAGCGTAATTCTAGAGATCAAGTCAACTTGGTGATGCAGTAATTTCTTATTGTAGATATTTGAACTAGTTTCTTAGAGCAACAATTTGAATAAGTACCCATGTTACAAAAAGCGCAAGACTACAAAACGGGTTGTACTTGCAGTTGATAAATCCAAGGAACATGTAGTATATACAACAACATTGTTTAAACACACGAAAATATTGTTAGAACATTTGCGACCCCCCACAGGTTGGGAAACCCTGGTTTAGAGCATATACAGCCACGCTATATCGATTGTGCGGAAAAATTTGGTTACAGTATGTAGACAAACCAATATTTTGTGTATGGTTATTTATCTTTTTTAGAGTTAATTAGTTAATGTATATTATTTTACACACATTTTTTGTTATTGTATTTTTCGATTCTTTATTTCGGTATGATTTTTTATGAACACCTTTAAAAATGTAACATTTTATGTAATAGATGATATTTCTAAGCCAATCTACTTTTGGTATATATTTCTTTCTTCAATAGTGTAAAATATATTATGGTAACAAATGAATCCAAAACACTAAACGTATTAGTGTATTTAAGCAAAAAAATTTGTTAAAATTAGTCTGAGACCAGTCCGTCAAATGGTTTTTCAAACCACCTGTCAATTGGAGGGTTAAACATGTTGATGTCATTAAACTAAACTACTATACACAGCTTGATGAACTTTTTCTTATAACTGTAAAATTTAATTTGAAAAAAAAATATAATAAACTTGATGGTATTTGATTCAATTAAACAGCAAGGATGTTAAATTACTAAGAGTTAATATCCTGGCCATGTAATATTAAAACGAATATCACATTAATAGTAATGACAGATAAATAAATAGAATAACGTCATTTCAGGGTACTCGGGGAAGAGCAGTTGGCAATTTTTCTAAGGGTGAACATGTTTATATTATTTGAGGTTGTCGCGTTACACGAATTGTCAGTATTACTATAAAATTTTGGTTTAGAAGGGAAATAAGGAAAGCAATCAAACATTTAAACTCGGGAAAAGCAGCTGGAATAGACAACCTACAACCAGACGTATTAAAAGTTGACAAAAATCTAATTGCGAATCTGCTACACCCCATCATCATGGCAAGCTGGGACACAGAGACTGTCCCAGATACATGGAAGGAAGGAATCCTAGTAAAAATTCCCAAGAAAAGAAACCTACGCTACTGTTAAAATTGTAGAGGAATAACGCTTCTGAACGCTATTAATAAAATAATTGCTACAATACTGAACAACCGCATTTCTGGAAAGCTAGAACTAACACTGACAAATGCGCAAGTCGGCTTCAGATCAGCACGAGCATGCATTAATCATATAAACACAGTCCGTATAATCATAGAGCAATCAATAAATAGAGTGAAACTCGCCCTATATTTAATATTTATAAACTTCAAACGCGCCCTCGACTGCCTTAATCAGGAAGCTATATGGAAAATTGTATTGCAAAAAGGCATCCCGCGGAAATTAATATAATGAAAAGCCTGTACAACAACGCAACATGTAAAATACTACAAAACGGCAAACTCAGTAAAAACATCTCGGTAACAAACGGAGTGAAGCAATGTTGCCCCTTATCCCCTCTGCTATTTAACATAACACTAGATTGGGTGATGAAATGCGCTAATACAGAAAGCAGGGGAATTCGGTGGACGCTGCAGGAACGGGTTGAAGACCTCGAATATGCTGACGATATTTGCCTGCTGAGTCACAGGCACGAAGATATGTCCGCACAATTACAGCAACTGGCTACAGAATCAGAGCATGTAGGTCTCAAAATCAATATAGAGAAGACAAAGTCACTCCGAATCGGCACCCGAATCCGGAACAAATTCTATGTGAATAACCAGGAGAAAGAGGAGGTAGACCAGTTCTGTTATCTGGGTTCGATCATAACCAAGAATGGAGGCACAGAGGAAGACGTTAAAACACGTATCAGGAAAGCAAGACAGGCTTTTGGAATGCTAAATAGAATATGGTCATCAACGGTTATAACCATTCAGACCAACATAAGACTTCAATGTCAACGTCAAAACTGTGCTTTTGTATGGTTGTGAAACGTGGAAAATCACAACGGGCATCTCATCCGCATTACAAATATTCAGAAATCGGTGTCTTCGCAGGATTTGCCGCATTTTCTGGCTAGAGGTCATCTCCAATGGGGGATCACAAACCAAATAAAAATAACCAATGATATCCACAAACGAAAATGGAGCTGGATCGGCCACGTTCAGCGACGAAACCAAAATGAGATCTCTAGGCGAGCACTGGAATGGAATCCCCAGGGAGCGAGAAATCAAGGCAGGCTAAAATTAACATGGAAACGCACATCCCTAAAAGAAGTCCGAGAAACAAAACGTGGAACGAAATAAAAATAATAGCCCGAAATCAAGTCTGACGGTGACACTTTGTGGAGGCCCTATGCTCCAACTATGAGCATTAATTTTAGTAATAATAATTATTTAGTCTGTATTGTGGTAGCAACCATGCAGAATGGCATAATACTACTTGCTTGTTTGAGTACAGTACCCTTGGAGTTGGCGGCGTGTAACTGGTCGAAGAGGTGTCTTGTGAACCCTGACGACAAGCCACCTGGGTAGCACACAGAGTTTAGAAGACACCAACGAATATAATTATTACAAAAATCATTGTAAAGTCAAAAACTGCGGGATGGTTATCTAGAAAAACAACATGGTCTAAACCACAATTGAATCCTAACATTGTCACCATTTCTGTTATGTATGTAAGTATGAATGTTAAAACTAATATGTAGCAGCACGTCGGACAAGATTATGGCTGAGTAGTTCTTTAATGTTTAACATCCTTGATCAAACAAAACTTTTTGAATTTTATGGTTGTATTTTTAAAGTATAAAACAAAGTGTATTAATATGCTAAGCTTACATTTGCAAAGATGGGGAGCAGGAAAACCTCCGTTTTATTTACAAGCTTGGAAATAAAATTTTAACGTGTAGGAGGGACTCTTTCAAATAAATTACATCTTTAATTGTCTTTACAACATGTTTATATTTAAACTTGGTTTATAAATGCCAACAATATGTTTGTTTTTGTAAGGAAGCCAAGTACACGAAAAACAATTAGAAAAAAGTTGAGCATTGATTACTTTTATCATCAGTTTATGTTCAAATATATTTTTGATGATAATTTTGTTTAAATTTGAAATTGCTTTAAATCGTTTCGTTTAAATTGCACTCTACACTTTTTAGTTATTTCTTTTTCTCAAATTTTATATATCAAAATGCATCTCCAAAGGCATAGAGAATAATGGAGGGAGGTCTCATGATTACTGTGCCACCACGTATATCAGCTGCACCAAACTATAGTCTGTCCAGTTACAGAAGTTTTTAATTTCAGTTTTATATGCAGCGATTTATGAAATTGCTGTATTTTATTAAACGTTAGAATGTAAAACAACTCGATAAGTACTAAAATATATTTGGTACCTTGAAACCTCGATGTAATCGATCTTTCATAATGGCAATGAATTCACGATAACTTAATAGCCCATCTCCATCTTCATCAAAAATAGAAAAAACTGTATGGACAATGTGTTGGCTCAAACTTGTGCCCGTACATATTTTTACTGCCCGATGAAATTCATCTGTAACATTGAAAATGTATATTAGGAAGCAATATTACTTGTTAGAATATTGCACATACCTTTGGATATAGGATGATCAGCTAAAGTATACATTCTCATAGCAATACTAAAGTCTTCTAAATTATTTAAGAATTGACAAAATATATAAAACTCTTCGAATGTAATTCCTTTAGTTTCCTTTATTCGGTCTAGAAGTCTGTCCAAATACATATCGTATTCATCTGTATCTAAGTAGGTATATCTTAAAAGGATCTTGGCGAAATCTACTTCAGATATAGTAGGAAGACCTTTGGCAAATTCACTAAACTCTAGTTCTAAGACTTCAGTTTGCAAATCAAGCATAAACCTCCTGAATCCTTCGAATCTCAATTCATCCCTGCCCTTGGAGCCAAAAAAGTGAATAATGAGAGTGGTATCTACATTATGCCGTCTTTGCAAACCCTGCTCATCATCGACGTATTCTTCAGTAGGAACTTTTGATTCACTATCTTCTGTTATTGCTAATCCACGTTTGCCCTTCCAAGCATGGCTGAATATTTTTTCCATCTGTGCACATTTATAGTTAGTACAGGTACTATTCTACAGACGTATATCGATAATTGAAAACAAAAGGCAGTATTGGTTAGAAACAGTCGCAAAACATCACACAACGGAGACAGTACTTTTAACATGACGAACACAGTTATTATTCACATTTAGAAGTGGCAACTCACAGATCCGTAGCCCAGTCCCTTCCCAACAGTAACTGAATCTATATAAATTGTCAACGTTTCACAATTTTAATACAAAAACACAATCAATAGCGGCATTAGAATTTTAATGCAAGTTGAAGCCAATTACAACACCGCTTCTATTTTTAGCAAACTCACAGTTTCCGGATCTTCTTTATGCTTTCCAGCCAATAGTTTACGTATCTGCTTAATGTTTACCAATTTAAAAAAAATTAAATTCTATGGTATATCAAGATAAACTTACGACAAGAAATTCATTCTTATCAACCCTTTCGTTGCCATCTGTATCAAACATATTGAAAGCTATCCTGAATCCAGATTGTGGTTCTGTAAAAGAAATTTCCGTTAATTATGGGGTCAGAAACATGTTTGCACGTTGTACTTACTTGTTAGTACAGATAGCAGGAAGAGGTACTCCGTATACGAAATTATCCCTAAAAAATATCAAGATTGTAGATGAGAATACAACAAAAAATGGGGTGTTATTAAAGCAGATAATTGAAATGGCTTCGAGACTACCTTTATCTCTTAAATTCCTGAACAGTCTAGGCGAGCCTTGCATTAAAGAGGGTGTGTTTTCTTTTATGTAGTCCATGTCAGTCGACGTCAATGTCTTCCTTTTTAGGCGAGCTGAAATTTATTACTTTATTTAACAGGTACCTAATAAGTTTTTTCGTCATTCCATGCAGTTTGTTTGATTTTTTGTTTTTGATGATTTGCATTTTTAAAATTATGCCCTTAAAAGGTTTGATTGGGTTTTCAATTTGCTAATAATTAATTTTAGCGAATTACCTACAACATCTAGATGAGAGAATGTAGATTTTTGGATTCTGAACAGTGACATGACATGTATCGTGGATGTGGTAGCTTACAGTTTTTTAGATGAAAAGTAAATGTTTTTGGAAAAAAATTATTAATGTTAACCCCACCTAGAATTGGCACGAATCATTTCAAAAGAATATGATGTCACTATTATCTGTAATTAGATATTTACCAGGTACAGGGTACAATTAGGTAAGTTAATTTTAGGTTTAAGAAACTGACATATACAGTGTGGCCCCGGATTGAGTTCACTATAAGTATAATCGACAACAAATTTTACAATTTTATTTTAATGTTTTGGGATTTCGCCCTGCTTGGTCTGAAGTGAATTTTAAGCTTATTTACAGTTTTTGAAAACACAAGTTGGCCTTGACAGTGAAGCTAAAACTATTTTCTTTTCAGGTAAACTACCCTTTCTGTTCATGATACGGCAAAATTTTACTAAGAAAAGTTGTTCAGAATGATAAATTATGGTCCTATACAAAATTTCAGGAAGATCTACCTACTTAAATTAAACTGTTAAAATTGTATTTATTAAAAATGACGGTTTGATTTAAGTAGGTAGAACTTTCTGAAATTTTGTATGGGGCCATAATTTCCATTATGAACAACTTTTCTTAGTAACACTTTGCTGTATCATGAATAAAAAGGGTAGTTTACCTAAATAGAAAATAGTTTTTTACATTTTTCATGGCAGAATTAATTTCTAAAAATTAAAACTTAACTGCTTAAAATTGTTTTCAGACCAAGCAGGGCGGAATCCAAAATATTAAAATAAAATTGTAATTTTTTTGTCGATTATACCTATAGTGAACTAAATCCGGGGACACACTATATTTTCCAATAAGATTTCAACTAAATGATTATTTAATTCAATAGACATCACATCCCATAACAGATAATAAACCATGGGGACACACTATATTTTCCAATAAGATTTCAACTAAATGATTATTTAATTCAATAGACATCACATCCCATAACAGATAATAAACCATGTTGTACCCTAGTACTATGCTATTTTCATCCTAAGATTTAGAGTTTAATAAAACCTACGATAGATTTAAAACTGTGCAGAAGAGATTACGGTAGTGTGTGAAAATTATTAATTATTACTGATCATTATGGACGTATTAATTATTAAAAAACTGCTGCATGATTTTAATATTCAACATTCAATTATGAAAGGATTAACTACTGCTGTGTACTCATCGAGATACGTGATTGGTCAAAAATGAAAATTATTTGAAAATTGATTTGACGTCTGTCATTTCTGACCAATCACGTATTTCGATGGTTACACAGCAATAGTTGATCGTCCAATAATTTTACAATGTTAATTTGGCTATGTCTGATGGTGTGAGACACACTGTATGTGAAATACGCAATTATTTTGACAAGTGACAACTCCATGGAGTACAAAATTAAGTACAAAACAAACAGCTAAGACGAAAATCAAACAGCAAAATATAACGTACTTCTTGGTTCTGCTTCAACAACAGACTCGAGGAAATCTTGAGGTGTCATGTAGAGCTGCCCATCGTACTCGACGGAGGCGAATCTGATAAATCGACGCTCGCGAGATGTCAACTTAACAGCGCGCCCACTTTCATCTGCCTGAAAAATAACAAAACTGAATCAGCGACACGCGGTAAACTGCGCAAAACATCGGGTATCCCCCTTTTTCTAAAGCACTATTACACCGGCGGAAGAAAGGACTATTACAACGGCGAAAGAAACGACCATGCTGTAGGCCAAACGGGATGTTTTTGATGGAACATATAGCAGGAGCAGAAGGGTAATAAATCGCAGAAGTCTGTGGTCGATGGTCGGTAGGTCTCTAAATCGTGCTTGACAAAGCAAAAATCTTTGTTGAGGACGCGAGGAAATTTTTACGAATCATCTAATCACGAGGCGAAGTTTATAGCTTTAACGAGTCTGATGAGCAAACGCCACCCCAGTCAGTGAACTGGGCCACACAAGCGGACAATAATAAGAAGTTATTTATTAGGTTCCTATCAGACAATGACATCGGACGGGCCTACTTTACTATGACACTATCATTCTAACTTATTTATAGGGAGTCAATTCGAGGCTTGATAATGCATTGTCTCAAGCCCTACATCTACAATGGATTCGCGGGATCAGCTCGGATTACTCGTTTACTCTACATCTAATTCACTCGGGAAGATATGGAGCATCAAGTTACTCATTTATTTTTGTGGGTTCGGGCTGAACTTGATGGTGCACAGACCAGCAACAACAGGTGAACGCAACAGGGCATAAAACCATTAGGAACACGACGTATTTGTCCGGATCCTGACGACACTTTTGTACAATGCTGGGGGACTTACAGATGTAATTTTCATATTTCATTATCACATAATATCTATTCTTTAGGGGTTTGATATAAACGCCAAGTATTTTATGAGCTGCGACAGCCACCGAAGAATGCGTTAAGATGCCGACTGCGATAAAGAGGCTTAGCGTGGAGTTCCATCAGAAGGCGTAAAGTTTATCATTTCCAATGACACACGGAATGCACCAGGCGTTATATTTGTCAACCTCCACGCGAAAGAGGCAGCTGCGGGCCCTTCGCCGATTGTGCGGATTTGTCAAGTGATTCATCCCCGGAAGCCTTTTCAACGCTTCGGGCTGTCTTCTTTATTAATCTGCGACAGATGGCAAACTTTAGCAGACCATCTTATCCTCAAATCTACGGTTGTTTCATATCAAACACGTTCGGAATCAGGAACGTTGCTTGAACAGCTTGATTTGCGAAAATGGAGCAACTGAAAAGTTACTCAAGTGAAAATGTGCCTACGAAAGTCGCAAGAATTTTTTATTTAATATAACATTAAAGATTGATTATTGTTTCGTTCAAATTCCAAGTGATTATTCTTATTTGAACGAGTTGATTTGACCCCTTTTCGTAATTTTAAGTTTTTAGGGCCATATTAACTAAAATTTATAGCAATAAGAAATAAATACTCTTAAGATAGGTAACTGCTCTATTTTGTAATGTTTTATTTGTTTTCTTTTAAATTAAATATTGGCGTAATCGTTCTAGCTAAACGAATTATGCATTGAGCTATAAGAGTTAGTCACTTCATGGTAGAATAATTTTTGTATTATATGTATGTATCGTGTGTTAAAAAACTCATTTGTTGTAGGCCTTGGAAAGAAAGATAGAAAATCTAGTCATCTCTTAACTTAAGTCTGTAGGTGAATGGCAGATCGCATTTTGTCTATGAAAACATCTGTCACGGTAACAGGTAAAAGTTTACACTGAATTAAGTGTACTTGCATCAAGCAAAAAGGAAAATAAGATAGCATTTACACAACAACAACGAGTGTATTAATCATAAGTCAATAAAAATTGTTTTTATTGAGTGTTTTGTATACTTTTAGGAAAATACTTCAAGATCAAGATGTAATTTAGTTCTCTCCGAGTAGTTCATTTGCTTCAATGGATGTATTAAGTTCTGGCAAACCTCAGTTTGATCATGGCATGCTGCGAATGAGTTTTTTTTAAACACACGATATATTCACTAAGATATACACGTAAGTTTTTAAAATTTTGTAAGAGGGTTCAGGTTTGTCCAGGGTCCCATGGTTTGTTGTGCTATGTCTGTAGAACTTCTTAGAAGGTACTGCGGGTGCATTGTAGCGTTCGCCTTAAAATTAATTAAAACATTGATTGTGGTTAGGTTGCTAGAAATTTCTGTTTGAAGTTTAATTTTGTCAAACCAGGAGAATGAAAAGAGCGCAATTCTACATCGCAGATGTTTTCCCGAACCAAACGCTGGTGTTTAAAGTTAACATATTACTTTTTTGCTCAGACATTTTAAATACCAAAGTTTGGATATATTCAAAGGGAGAGGGAAAAGCGGTAAGTCCAATAAATCTAATCATTACTATTTAAAAAATGATGGTGGTTAGATTAAAAAATGTGTATATTCCGCAGTTTTAAAAATATAAAATTTTACCTATCCGGGCGAACACAGCGACTGAACCATCACAGATCTATATATTTCTGTGTCTTCCTTTAACCAAACACGTCTATTTAAAGTTAGTAAAAAATATCATGGCTAGATAGACACTAATAATGTTGTGCTCAATAGTTTTAAATGTCAATGTTTAGATTTTGTCAAACCAAGGCGAAAAACGATAAGTCTGTCACAGGTGTTTTCCCTGAACCAAGCATTTCTATTTCAGAGAATGATTGTGGTTAGATAGGCTCCAAAATTTCTCTTTTCGAAGTTAAATAAATTTATATATATTTTAAATAGGAGGATTAAAAGAGTGAACTATCTCAGATGCTTTCCTGAAACAAACACTAGACATAATAAATGTTTTACATTTTATGAAATTTTTGGTTCAAATTGAACATAGGCGATGAACATGAGGTATAAGAGGCGTACTTGATTGTTTGGACATTGTTATGTAGCCATGGTTAAATCCTACAACTAATTTATATTTATAACTATTTCATTTGGGTCTATTTTGAAATATTGAGGGTAGTAACTAATAAGTCACATATTTGATCACAACAAAAACCTAGTCCAAATCGGGGACGCTTTCTTAAACTAGTATTTGCATCATACATCAAGCAACTCCCGGGAATTTATAGCCATCATTATTAAGGTGGGCACAAGCTTCTCTTTATCTCGTTTGGTGGTTGAGAACAAGGATAAATTTCCTCAAGTAGATCTGGTGGATAAATCTTGGGAGCTGGATTATTTACGATTGCACCCTTTATTAATATAAATGGACAATTTTTACAATTTATTCGTGTAAATTTGTAAACGCACCCCTTTAAAATGACCCTAGGACCGTTTCTTAAATAAATGGCTTTTCCTTATCTGATAAAAGCGGGACAACTGTTAATTTTATCGCGGCAAAACTTGGCGCAGCACACTTGATGCTTGTTCTTGTCTACCTGGGTTAGATTACAACCCTGGTTTTCAGTTAGCTGATAAATGGAAGCGGCGGCCCCTAAGTCACTATTTCAAGCCCGTATCATACCGCGGTTATGGTAATGGTTTTGATGGTTTGTGAACAATGTGCACCCACGTTGCAACGCTGCACAGATTGAAAAATGGAGGGAAATCGGGTTTGAATGCGGCGGGGCCTTCGAAGGGCAACAAGAAGCGGAAAGCATGCGGGGCTGCTGCCTCCCCCAAGGGGCATGTTAGCTTTCATTCAGAAATTAGTAAACGCCTTGATCACTTACGGTCTTTGCCTGATATGCCAGAACACTGCGGTTTTTTCGACACTGATAAGCCGTATAAACAGCGACCGTCCCGCCGGCTACTAAAATTGTGCAAAAAGGGGCATGCGTGCTTGATCTATTTTCACGTAATTTGCTCAAATATCTCAAAGAATTCGTAGGTTTTGCTGCAAAAGCCCGGAGAATCGACTTACATATTATCGCCATTTTGTTGCACACAGCGCGTGGCAACTCGAACTTTCCCTACCAGCCAATAGATTGTATTCATTGATGTTTTCTATAAATATAAGCGACCGACCGACATTCTTCCAAGCAGACCGTAATTTGATTTTGAAAGTCGAAATGTCGAAAAGTGCTTCGATTTAATGCACTTGGCCGGGGAGATTAGTAAAGCACTAAAAGCTTCCGTCGGATCACTCCTAATGAGTTATACTAATTTTCGCTCGAAGCTGAAATAATTGATATTAATTTGAACAGAATACATTTTTATTACTACATAAAACTGATAAACTGTACTAATAAAAACAACTTTCACAATAATTATGGACTATCTACCAACTTTGATTATTGGAGTTCTCCCTAATAGGTAATTTGTGTGACAGGTTAATTAGAGTACTACAAACTGTTTCTAATGGTTATGATTTGGATCTTCTTATCTTTAAACTCGTTCTTTTTTTTAAAGCTACAGAGGTGCTTTATTTCTGTATGGTCTACAGTTTGCATGCCTTAATTACTAAATTTCAAATATGTAAAGCCTGCAAACCATAAGCTTTAAATAAATGTACAAAGTAGAGCCCAGAGTTTCCATAATTACTGTCCGCTTTGCCCTATAACCTTAAAAGTACATATCTTTGTACTTTTCACCACAATTTGCGTGAACGATATCATTTTATAAATACTAGAGCGGTTTGTAGCGACCACGCGTCACAGAATTCGATTCTCCAATTACCCGCTTGATTTATGATTTGTATTATGGTATTTAACTAAAATTTTATGATATTATTTTATTGACCTCGTGGCCCCTGTATTGTAAATTAAAATCAGTTGTCACTTGATTGCACTTTAGAAACGCTCTGGACTAATTTCCGATTTCTGTTCGCAATTAAATTATTATCAATAATCCGATCGACTTCTTTAACCCGGCACTGGTTGTCTATTGTGTACTGTAGTTTAGATCTATAACATTTTGGTGTTTCTGGAAGTGATTTTGGCTGATACTGTAGTAGTAATAGTATACCTAGTATGTTCATGTAATAAATTCATCTATATATATAAAAATAAATCCCTATTTCCCTTGGTCACGCCATAACTTGAGAACGACTTTCCCGATTTTATTCATCTTTTTTTAAAAGTTTTTTAATACTTTGACTTTGTAGAAGGTTCTTAAGGAAAGAAAAATTAAGAAAATCCAGAGGAAAGCCGGAAAATTGGAAAATATCGAAAGTGTGTTGTTTCTATTTGCAGTCACACCTGTGCTTAATGGTTTGAAGGGTTTTCCCCATAATGTCATAATCCGCATCAGGTAACCGAAGGCGAAAGAGATAAGACACTAATAGCAATATATGTAATTCCAAATGCTTTACATAAGTCGTCGCAGTCAGTCAGACATTCAAATTTGGTTAGCGCACAAGTGATTGTGAAAACAATTCCGTGTTGTTTTATAGTGACCGTTACAATGCCAAAGGTACGACGAGCTAACATAGGTCGTCGAAGACAGTCATCTGAGCGGGTATCTACTTTACGTGCGAACCGCAATGATGACCAGCGCGCTACGGGTAATGAAAATAGTCGTATTAGCATGTTTTTAAAATGAAAGAAATCGAAAATTCGAATATCGGAAAAACGTTTGCTGAACCCTCTAATAGCAGGCAAATCAGTGTTCGGACAGGACAACGTCTGTCGGGTTCGCTGCCCTTAGGGGGTGAAATGGGGTAAATAAGCCTAAAAATCGATATGGGTGTCGTTATTGAGGGTTTTTTGGGACGTTGATTGCGAAAACGGCATTTATTTTTAAGTCCAAGACGATGGACATGACATAAAATTAAAACTTTATAATGGTTAAACGGGACTTCAGAAACAAATTACTTTTGGACAGAACAGCGTTTGCCGGGAGGGACGGGACGGGACGGGAAGGGAAGGGACGAGACGGAACGGGACTGGACGAGACGTGAAATGACGGGAAGGGAAAGGAAGGGACGGCGCGGGACGGGACGGGACTGAACTGTACGAGACGGGAAGGGATGGGATGGGATGGTAGGGGAGGAGACGGGGCGGGACGGGACGGGACGGTACTGGACGGGACGGGGACGGGGACGGGGATGGGATAGGATGACAGAAAATAATTAGTCATTATTTAATACACACATAAGGAACCTCGCGCTTACGATGTCGCGGGTTGCAGCTAGAAAATGGCATATATTTTTAAGTCCAAGACGAGGGACATGATATAAAATTAAAACTATATAGTGGTTAAACGGGGTTTCAGAGACAAATTATTGTTGGGCAGAACAACGTTTGCCGAGCCAGCTAGAATATTAATATAATCAACTCATTTTACCAAAAAAAATTAATTCTTTAATTTGAATAATCTTTTGTTGCACATTGTTTGAATCTGCTCAAATGTATTATACTATGTTAATGAACAGATTCGGTAAAAGCTGCTGGCAAAAATGAGCGCTCAATATTGCTATTGGTAAGCCGATTATACGCAGCTCGACTGACCGAGACACATCGAAATCCGCCAGTACGCCTGGGTTGGCGAAGTTTTCGTACAGTCTCTCGTTTAAATATATTTTTGAATTCTTCGACTTTCTTTAATTTGTAACGTGTGAAACTGGCTTTTGCACAAGACTTTCCAAAAATTTTATTATTAAATCTGTTTGTTAAATGCAGTTTAAATAGATTCATACATCAGCAGAATTAAACAACCAAAATTATGTCCATATCGTACATAAAATGTGAAATTGCAATGGAAATATACAAAAAATGATATTTTGTTCCAGATATTCAAGTAAACATTTGTACTTTCAACCCTACGGAATATTCAGAAAATATGGAAGATAATTGAAGAGAATCACAAACATTCACCTGTATGTGACAGCTCGAATAAAGAAACGGTTGTCTCCCCGCCCATCCATATACATGGAAAGAGTGAGCCAGAGAGGAAGAAGAGCATAAGATAGATGAGCTCGAGAGTGCTAGTGAAGAAGAACCCGACATCAGTTTTGAAGACGAAGATAATATACCATTGGCTACATTACAAAGCAATTTTATAAGTCGGGACGGAACTGTTTGGAAAAAAACACAACCGCCACTCCCTGGAACAAGGAGTCACAATAGAGTGACTTATTTACCAGGGGCAAGGAAGCGTAGCAAAAATGGCGAGATCTCTTGCCACACGGATGTTTTTCCAAGATGGTCGAAAAAGCCGTGCGATGCATCAACATTTATATTGATGGAAAACATAAGTCATCTTACAAGAACCAAAAACCTATTCAAAGAAGATATTCCTTATAAGGTCATACGACTGCTGAATCTAACTCCACCACATATATCTTCCAAAATAAATTTGGAGGACTTTTAGTCTTCCGATGCTACAGACATAGATACGTTTCCTGCCATTATAGATTTTAGACATTTGAAGTGTTTTTGGAGCGCATTGAAGTTCGATGGCACCAAAACTAGAAGTGAAGAAAGAATAGAGGATAACTAGGCCACCATTCGTAATTTTCGATCGCTTTGTGAAAAAATCTCAAGGCCTACACTCCCAGAGTAAGGTCATCATCGATGAAAAACTGTAAAGCTTTCGATGACGATGCAGTTTCGATAGCATATTGCCAATAAACCTGTCAAAGTACGGTACGAAATTTAATAATAGGTATGGTAGATTCCAAAACTTACTACAGAGGAAACATGGAAGTATACGGTGAATCACAACCGGAAAGTAAGTACAAAGTGTCTAATGGAGCTGTTGATGTAGTTGAGCGCCTGAAAAAATCCATCAGCCGTACGAGACGTCAAATTTCACTAAGAAACACACAACTGACATGCTCTCCTGTATTACATTTCGAAGACGGAAAATATTTTTGTGCTTCTCACTACAACGCGCAACGCAACAAAAGGGCGAAATAACAAGGTTGACAAAATGTAAGTAAACATCGTTTCAAGGGAGAGCAACTGGTGGCCGCTAATTATATTTTTTGCTCTCCTGAACATTGCCATCGTAAATGCTCAACTTGCTTACCAAGGGGGAAAGTGAGTCTCGACAATATTTTTGGAAGAAATTTGCGAGAGCCCCCGCCCAGCTGCAGCTCGAGACACGATCATCCGCAGTTAAGCTTGAGAGAGCTTTGAGAGCGAAAGTTCGAGGCATGGTAGGCTAATCTTTCTGCACCAAGCCGTCATCGTTACGAAAAGAAAAGACCCCAGCCAGGAGTCGACGTGCCATGTGCCTCTATCGAACCGCGCGATAGACACAAGACATGTTCCTTACCTTCAAATGTTTTATGTGCCGCGAACACGCTAACTCGTGACAATTAATTTCAACAATGAAGTTTTGTTTTTGTTGGAAACTGATACTATGTAGTGTAGTTGATACATGATATAATAAAGAAAGTTTTATAGAAAATTCCAGAAAATCCAGTACAGTGGCCAACCTCTTTGTGTACAACTATAGTCCCCAAAGTATGCAAAATTTCTGCTAGCTTATTATCGAATTCGTTAAAGGGCAATTTTGAAATTCCCAAAGTACTTTGGGAAATACATTAGCCTAAAAAATAGTGAGAGTAATTTTGTTCCTGGGTGAGTCCATAGCGCCTGTTCTATGTAGGTTTAAAAAAGAGGACGGGATAAACAAAGAATATCTATATGAAGGAAGAGATATCAGACAACTAACATTTAGTTAAATGAAAGAAGATTAGAACTTGTTGACAATACTGCACAGTTGCCATTCTTTACCACAGCCAAGATTTTGCTAAGGTGTGGCATAAAATCTCTCACTCGGTCTATGCCATCCCTAAATCGTATCTGGAGAAGAACTTGCAAGTAAAATCTGGACAAGAACAAAACGTACTTCATACAATTAAATCAAGTGCACCTCCAAGCAGCGTCCTTGGTCTGATCTTGTACATAATTTTCATAGCTGATATACCCATAAATCACCATTCTCTCACAGCACAGTTAGAAGAAGTACTTTAAGCGAAGGTCACACGGTCACTTTGTTGCATCAAATTTGTTTGACAAAAATCAGTGATGACGTATTTGTGACGTCACCGATCGTGTTTGTCAAACATCTCTAAATATAGGACGTGCTCTAATTTCCATGCAACCCTTTTACGCGATTTTGTGCAGTTTTTGAAATTGCGTTTGTGATCATGTTTAAAGGTTTTATACAAATGCCTTCGCCCATCCTTGAATAAGTTTTAAGGCTACCACCATCTTCAAATTTCAATTCTTTGTTTACCATTGATAACATTCTCGTTCTTGATAGCGCCATTGTAGCCATTTACGGACCCACACTTTTCTAGTTTTTCATTGTTTCTAATTACACAACGCCAGACCTAAACGTATTAACGAATGCATAATGACTTGTTCATCCATTTTTTTAAACAAAAATACACATCAACAATTAACAACTTGCGTCCTGAAGGCAGACCATAACCTCACTAATAAAAGCTAATTCAAGCAATTGCATAAAACAAGTTTGATGGTGTGACCACCCAGTTTGATAGAATAGACCAACCATTATTCTGTGGTCTCACAGAACTTGTTTGACAAACACATTTGATGAAACAAAATGATGGTGTGACCTGTACTTTAATTATATAAACTAGTTCAAATGAAAAATATAAAGGAAAACAGTACAGTTGGGCATTCAGAAAAACCACAATAAAACCTATTTAAAATATTCTCTTTCTATGAGAGGTTAGTCATTCTCATATTTTAATATTATCTGTCTTTCTAGTCTTTTTTATTTAATCGTTTTTTTCCATAAGTTATTTATGTAGTTTTTCCACTTAACTTTATTCTACTTTCCTTCTGTCATGTGGTCTATAGGTGCTAATATTTTTATGTCAACTCAAACTAGAAACCCTATGATTAATTGTGGAACACGATGTTTGGTAAATGGCAGCTTCTGTTTTGTGACTCTATTTTTCGAACAGCTCGAATATTATATTTGAGGGCTTGAATTGTTTATGGTTTATTGGCGTAGACTTTCTTCTTAACGTAGCTCTAAAGGAAAAAAGTTAAGCTGTGTCACATCACATGATTCAGACGGCTAATAATCAATTATTGATGTCTCTGTTTTGCGAAATAATCCGTCTCCTTGAAATGTTTACCATATTTGCAGTAAATTTTCACTATTTATATGCATTTTTCTAACGTATATCGTTCCATTTTCTCAAATCGCATTGTTTTTACTTCTCAACTGTTACGAAATTACAGCTGTACGTTTGACAGTTAAAAAATGTAGTAAAATTTAAAATGAAAGCTTTTATTTGAAAACCCGTTATTTTATAGTCTGCAAACGGTAACGAGTGTAGTGATTCCTCTTTTTCCATAGGAACTTCTATTCTTCAACATTTCTTATAACGTGTCTCTAAGGTCTGTTCAACAAGAAAAGCTTCATTCAAATTTGTGCAACTGCAACGAATCCAGTGTAGTGGTACGTTTTGAAATATATAGAACGATAGCACCAGAGAAGCTTGAATTATAAAAAATATAGTTTGGTTCCAAAGCCAAAAGAAATAATGCATTTTGATAGATCTGGAAAACTTTTGTTTAGAAAGCTTACTATCCGACGCCCGAAAGGGCATTAAGGATTAGAAAAGAAAAAGAAGAAAGCTTACTAAAAAGTATTAATTTTGGTAGACTTGGACGAATCGTCCTTTTTCTTCTCTTGCCATTAGATTTTATATATAGTGGATTTGAATACACCTGCTAC
Organism: Agriotes lineatus; assembly: GCA_940337035.1. Lineage (NCBI taxonomy): Eukaryota > Metazoa > Arthropoda > Insecta > Coleoptera > Elateridae > Agriotes > Agriotes lineatus. Next base: position 42,218,668 of record OW679202.1, read on the forward strand.
AGCCCTTTTTCACATAGATTTTTATTCTGGTAGTTTTTCCCATATATATAATACACATATATTGCTAGTAGGGCCTGGAAACGTCAGAAAACATTACGGCGCCGACATAGTCTCACTTAGAGTATAACGCGTATCGTGCGCATGCGTGAGGATTCGAACTCCGCCTTTAGAAGCGAATTTTAAACTTGACCACTTCCCCATTGGCCGGACGACGCCGCCGCGCCTGCACACAGCTCACCATTATACATTGAAGAGTTGGTTGTCTGTCTCACTTCCTTGGTCAGTTTCCTACTCATAGCCGCTAGCAATATAGTAAGTATTAGATATATGGTTTTTCCCCATATTTCTTGTCTTTCAAGCTTTTTGGATTGCCACGTTCCATGTTTTTTTCTGTCTTTCTTGTTTTTGTAGTAGCGTTCTAACCTGCACTCGTTTTCGTATTGTTTAATTTGTTACTACCTACTTATACCAAAATAATAAAAAAAAACAAGATTGGGGTAATGCAAAGATACACCGGCGTATACGTATATATAAACTATAGAATCCTTGTAAAATAAAGTTATTACATTATAACCTGTATATTAAAATGAACTTCTTTGAGTCTACAGTCATTTGATTAGCTTTGATATGAACTGGCTTTGATGACATGTTCCTCTCGTTAGTTGCACAGCTTTTCAGTAGATAGGCAAAAAACCTACCAGAGAGTATTACTCTTTGATACTACTATGTATTTCAGCCTTATTAGCATTCTCACTGCAGGGGTATCGACCTCTCCCCTTTGAGGAGGTTTAGGCATTAAGACCCAAAGGTTGCCAAAGCCGGATTGAGGAATTGCAGTGAAGTCGACACAGATGATTTTTATGGCTGTCTGAAACCAGAGGCTTGTACATTTGAGCCAGTACCACTTCGTCGATTACATGAGAAAGAAAAACTACAAAGATTAGAGGAACAATACACTTCCTCAGTATTGGGGATATATCATAGTACAGTTTGGTAAATATAGATAAAGTACCTACATTATGAAACTTAATACAATGATAATACAGTTTGGCAGAGTTAGAAAAAATTATAATAAGAAATTAAAGAGATTGTGCAGGTGTAAGATACTAAGAAAAAAGTAGAAACATAGAGTTTCAAACTTTCAAACCAATAAGAGATCTAAGTGTGAAAGGAGAAGTAGTACTGAAAATAATAAATAAGTTCAACTATTTGGTGTGCGGTTGAAGTTGTAACAACTTGTGTTGATTGTAAACTGCGGATAATAACAAATCTGTTCCAAAACTGTGGTTTTAATTTTCCGATTGTTACCCAGATGCTTCGTATCGTTTCAAAAACGTTTATTTTATAACAATTGTGATGAGGGTTGCAGAAATAACAGGCATAATCGTGCGCCAACGAAGCCAGTTTTACTTCATTGTCAAATTGTCATATTGATTATATTAGAGTGTGAAGTAGGTACGCTACTAATTATGCAGTTGTTTCTGAAATGTTTAATAAAAGCTACTGAAACAAAGACTATTTGATGTCTAAATGTTACCCACTTAAACGCATATGATGTCAACTTTGTCTATCATCACTTAATTTATTCGTGAACTTTTGTTGATGTCCACAAATTTCTAGAAATAAACGTGACGGAATTTCAAAAGTAAAAAGTGTTCTAACAAATATGTATGCGAGTGTCCATTTGCATTACAATGACAAGTTTGTCTGAATGCAAATTTTGGCTTTGTGAAACGTAAAGTTAACAGAGCTTAACAATGCCAAAACGATTAATTATTATTAGTGTACTGTGGTTTAGAGGACCTATTATGCTCCCAAATATTGATGGGCCTCAGAGAAATCTACAAATCTCCAAAGGTTTAAATCGTCGCTATAAGAGTGTTTCCGAGTACTTCGGGTGTTAGTTTTTCTTCCCCAAAGTACTTACTCATTCGCAGAGGCAGTGAATGGAAGTTTTGTCCTCACCGTAAAAAAATATGCACATTGGCCTGTCTTTTAGCCCCAATATTGCATATATATTTATTCATGCAGCAATGGTCCTGGAGGATTCTTGTTATCCGCATCATTTTATTTTTTCCGTGTTTGAGTATTTTGTCGGTTGCATTCTCCCAAGAACATCCTGAATGTTTTGCACCGAGATATTTCATCGATAGTCTACAATGTTAGTATTTCGGCCATTTAATGGTGTGTTCTCTAGCAGTCGCATATACGCCATGTTGTAGGTGGAATTTGGTTCAGTTACCTATTTTAAGCTGATTTATCTAGACAGTTCGTCAGGTTTTTCGTTTCCATCTATTCCTTGGTGTCCTGGTACCCAAATCAGTTTATGACAATTGTATTCACCTAGATGCACCGATTATTTGCGGCATTCTATAACCAGCACCCACCCCTCCTATATCCGTTTTGGATCCGTCTGTTGAGTGTGTTAATTTTCTTGTTTTAGTCTTCCCGTTCTGGAACTTCAAATGATTTATGAAAATCATAGAAGGTTTTGATTTTATCAGACGCTTAGGTGTTTAAAGACATCATTGTGATAGCTTACACATCTAGAATAGCCACCGAAGCCATGTGTTTGCAGTCGATAAACCCCTACTCTTGCATCTGTTTCCACTCTTTAATAACTACATTGGGCCAAAGATAAACACATAAAAAGAGTGCAAGAAAGAATAGAAGGAAATAATAAGAAGACTTACCGCAAGAAGCTGAAAGAGCTGCAGGGGTCAACCACATGAAGACATTATAATACTGTGATGAGAATCATGTCAGGAAGAAGAGGGATAACTATACATAAAAGCAAATAGTTGACGGATGAAGAATTTTAAAGAAATTGACACCCAAACAATCCTCAGTCAGTACAGAACTTCAAGAGAGAAAATAAAATTCCCTATCAGGCAGTTGAGAAATGGTGAAGATACATTCCTGGAGAAACAATTAAAACGAGTGCTGGAATTGATATCAACATATTATACTGCTTGTTCAGTAAGATATGGATGGAAGAGAAAATACTGAAACAGTGCATAGAAGGTTTGACCATAAAACTGCTAAAGAAAGGCTACAAAAAAGCTATGATAATTGGAGAGGCATAATGACCAGCAAAATATGAACTAGGACACTACTGGAAAGAATAAAAGGCGAAGTTACAGGCCCACTCAGAACACATTAAGCCGGATAAAGCAAATGAATGATAGAAAGAAGTGTCTATGGATTTTGTTGACTTTCAAACGTTTTGGCAATATTGACAAGTCTAAAATGTCGTAAATACTTCAAAATTAGGACACTGTTGCAAAATATATTAGATTGACTAAACTACTATATAAGACAGTGCGAGAATAATACACCATAGCACTGCTTTAGAAAAAATAAATAATCAAGAGTAAAACAGGACTCTCTCATATCGTTACTGCTGTTTACCATAGTAACAGATTGAGCTAAAAAGAATTTGACATATAACAAAATTCTGGCAAAAACTATAAAATCTAGAGTATGGAGATGGAGTATGATCACCGAAACAAGAAGGCACTTATAAGAAAAATTAATGTTTCGAGAACTAGGATAGAGAGAGCGGAACTGGAAATTAATACACGAAAAAACAAAAATTCTAAATGTAAATTTCAAGGATATAAAAGATGTTATGATAGAGGGTGTTAATATACAACAAGTTAATGATTTTACACACTATGGTAGCATTATAGAGCAGCTAGACATGTTGATCTACTGATCAAGATTTGCAACTCAAACGAATTATCCAGAAACCTAAAAGTAAATGTTTAAACACAAACATAATAAAAGCTGAGATACGGGTCATGAAATATAAGTATTTATAGGAAGAAATCATAGGAAGAACCCTAAAATTATACTGGCCAAACCAAATCCCAAACGTTGGGATGGCACGTCTAGAACCGATAGAAAAGATTATCAAACGTCGCCGATGGAAATGGATAACATCAAAGGCAAAATAAAACAAGGCAGACCAGCAAGACAAATCATATCGTGGAAAAGAATGGTAAACATAGAAAACTTCACATGAAACAAAGTGAAACAAATAGCACAAAAAGGAGAAATAGAAGTAATTGGCTAAAACAATATGATACCAAGACCATTTAACTTATTTTCACAAATTAAAAAGGTGTTGTACTAAAATGAAAAAGTAATGTCAGACTGACGAGCGTGCACTGCTTCACAGTCTGTTAACAGGGAGTATTATAGCACTGGAGGAGCACAAGAAACAGAGAAGAAAAATTTTATAAGGTCATATAAGCCACCATTATTCTTAAATTTACAATATAAATATGTTATTATATGCTCAATGTTCCATGCTTCTCATTCATGTATGTGCAATGAAGGCTACTAAATATTTACCCACTAAAGATAATCCTAATTTTACACGTTTATTGTTTTACATCTGTTACATACATATTAGCTTAAGTAGAACACACTATAAATAATAAGCACTATAAGCAGTTAATGACAGTTAAAATACATACCTACCCTTAATAGGATTAGTTTTTAAGCCTTCTAAAAATATCCTTTTACTTGAATATTATTATATTTTTTACAGCTGTAAAAGTCCAACATTAAATGGAAAAGATAACTTAAATAATAAGGGATGTGTGGCTATTTCATTGTAGTTTTGAGTTATGAAATGCACCTCATACCATTAGTTATAAAAAATTAAGTTTTCTTATTTTTATAATTTAGTTGCTGTCCATTTTTAATGATCGAAACAAAGTAATGATAAACACTCAAATCTCCGGATCACATAGTAGCAACCACCTAAAAATCTAAAATAAAATCAGTGTGTAGCAGTTACTTTATGTTGAAAATGAAGAAAACTGTTATCAATAGATAGGAATGTTGTGTTTCATAAAAACTGAGACATGAAGGATATAAATCATTTTAACATAGAAACTAATGATCAGGCAAGTGTTTCTATGATACAGCAATATCAACTTAAAAACATACATACTATTTGGCGCGTACAACAGAGTTGGAAGAATCTTTTGCATATATCAGAATAAACGATGAAATAGGTGCAGATGTATGCAATGAATATTTACGTAAAAATACGTTGTAAACGAAATAATAAAATCAAGTTCGAAAGAAAAGAAAGAGAGATTACGGAAAACGATTATTGCCGAACCTATTGGCAGAAGAATGAAGTTACCAAATATGAACTAAAGCAGCTCAATAAGTACATGATAGCCAGAGTAGGAGCAGGAGAAGCAGAATATAATAAATAATTTATCAGAAAGGTTTTTGAAGAGAACAACACTGTTCAAAAGTATTCAGAAAAAGAACGGGACAAGGAGAGACAATTATTAGGAGCTTAATGACAAAGAGAAGAAAGAGAATGATATATCGAGAGGTTCTACGAACACTTATATTTATTGAAGGCAACAGCTATCCCAGATAGTCATACAAATAGAAGAACAGAAGTAATTAGGCACTATTCAGAAAATATAACCTTAAACAGTAAACTTAAGGCAAAACTAGTACTCAAGCAAATAAAAAACAACACAGTAATGGGACCCGATGGAATAATTAACGAAATGGTAAAAATGGGAGGGAAAATATACTATATCATTAAAAGCGTTATTCAATAAGTACATAACAAAAAAAAAGAAGTTATAGATACAAAATTGGCAGAATAAAACTACTTTAAAAAAAAGTAAACGAAATAATCAATTACAGGCCCATATCGCTGCTGTCACATTTCTATAAGCTCTTAAGTAAAATCACTACGAATAGAACTTCTAACCGCTTAGTGAAGTATTTTTCAAGCCTCGGAACAAGCAGGAGTTAGGAGAGGGTATAGCATTGTAGGTTAGATCCATACCAAGACAAAACCATAGACAAACCACATGAATACAAGTAATTCATAATGCTAATCATCAAACCGAAAAGGGAACTACTTAACGCTCTTAAAAGTTGAATAAATTGTCGCTACATCCACTTAATTAAAACTTTGTAGGGGTAGACCACTATAACCCGGACTAGCAGAACTCGCCACGGTCGAGTCGTCGCAGCCAACTCGCCGCGGCCATCTCGCCGCCAGTTTATTCGGTGCTGTACCAAGTCGCCTCGGCGAATAATTGCACTGGCACAAAAAGATAGGCATTTGGATAAAGAATAAACTTAGATGCAGTTAGATATTTATTGAATAATTAGTATAATTATAGAAATTTATTTTACAATACATAGAAACCATTTAATAAAATTAATATTAGAAGCATTTGCACAAAATGGTAGGTATTTGAATAAACGATTAATTAACTGTCTTACTCAGGATAGTATTCTTGTATCGGCATCGCGATATTTTTTAACTTAGTAGGGGGATTCTGTCTTGCCACAAGCTGTTCATAATATAGATCTCTATCATGCTGCACTTTACGAATATCATCAATGAATTTCCATATAGTAGGATTGCTCATACCTGATTCAATTTTTAATCGTCGGTGAGCAGCTTTAGCTTGGTTATTGCTTCGATAAGTTCCGTTTATAGTACGCTGATATACATTCCACATTTCATGTGGGAATAAAGGGGGACGGCGACCAATCCCACGTTTGTTCCTTCGTCCAACCTAATTATCTTTAACCAATCAAGTCTTGCTTCATTAGGTATTGTAAAATAAATTCGTATAATTATACTAATTATTCAATAAACATCTAAATTCATCTAAGTTTATCGTTTATCCAAATACCTACATTTTTGTGCAAACATAATTATTCGCCGCGGCGCACTGGTACAGCGGCGATTAGGTTGGCGGCGAGATGACCGCGGCGAGTTAGCCGCTGCGACTTTATCGCGGCGAGTTTGTCGTGGAGATTTGTACCATTTCGCTATAACCATACCGTTATATGCGAAAACAAATGCTCTGTAGGCAAAGCAGTTATAACACCAGCAGATAAACTCTTTCCCAACTATACGTATACAAGTCTTCTTGAAGATGTTTTCAAAACACTAAGCTCGAACAATCTCGGAATCAACATTAACGGAGAATATTTGATGAATTTATGTTTCGCCGATTATGTCTTCATGTTATCTTATATTATGTATACAAAACCCAAAATTATATTACAATTGCAACGGGCATGATTCGTATCACCAGAGCTTTTTAATATACAAACCTTTGGCATAAAGCTGACCTGTAACTTTGATGTTGTATTAATTAGATTAAGAACGAATTATGTATTTGAAAGTGCGCTCAATGTGAATCCGCGAGACTCCCAATAATGAAGCGCGAAGCGCCAAATGACGTCGGATGTAGCTAAAAATAAACCTGTAAACAGTAGTTCGCGGTCTTTTGCGAAAGACCGGACACTTGTAATTGAATTGTGACAGCAAACGGTGGCCCAGCCAAGGTAACGACCAACGCATGGTTTTTGGGTTTGATATCCGAACCCCAGAAGTGTCGCACAGCTGTGGGAACAATCCCTGAGCTTCATATAACTTACAACAGGAAGCCTCTTTTGCGAATTCAAGGAAAAATCATCCGAGCTCCTTACAGAGCGTGATAGGTACACATTGGAATAGCGACGCCATCAAAACCCTCAAGTTCACCGGGCTATATCCAGGTGTTCGCTGATAGCAAAGGTGAAACCAGGTTAGTTCATTTACGACCAGTGTATGTGATCAAATCCACAATTCTGTGCTAAGTGGCATTATACTTAGAGCACAGCACATGATTGCATTCTATTTTGCATGCTTCGAAGTGTGGCGGCAGTTAGCAAATACCTGCGAGCGGTTCCGCGAGTATGCAGTACAGAACTAAAGTTAATTTGGCGGGTTGCGTGAAATGGATTTTCGCGAACTTTCATGCGAGCGTTAATCTTTGGAATTGTGTTCGTTGTTTCTTGTGCAAACTATAAATGCAAGTAGAATTTAGCTTTTAGCTCGTAGCATTGCAAACCCAAAGTTAACCTTTGTTTATTCATAGCATATATTAATGTCAAATTGTTAAAGCAAGTAGAATTCCGCTCTTAACTCATAGCCATTCAACTAAACATTAATCTTTATTATTTACGGCATATATTATTTGTGTATTGTATTTTTTTTATTTGTATGTATGTATACCATCATATATAGCATATTACGTTTATGTAAGCAAACTTGGCTGTTATTCCTAGCGAGGTTGGCAATGACGTAGCTAGAGCCTATTATAAGGAAGTGAAATTAATTATTACTGTGTTTTTGAAATCAGAAATCAGAAATTGATACAAAGTACAGATAATGTACCTCTATAATCATAAACATTAGTAATGTTATAGGTATTTTAGTTTTACAAAAGTAATTTCCTTGAGTTATTCCCTGCCATGATTCGAAGGGAGACAGGTTTATACATTCTTGGAAATAACAAAACACATTTGAACCAAATATTGGAAAAAATTTACACTCTAGTTTTACACAGAGTCGAATTTATCAATTTTCAGTATAGACAGGTAAGAGGTGATTTTTTTTTTGGGTATTGGGGGTAGGAATTCAGTCCCTCGAGCCCCTTCCCTGGTTACAACACTGGAGGTTGGAGTGCTTATTTTTAGAAGGTGTGGACGTAACAAGCTCAGAGCAAAGTTGTGTTGGCTTTCAAATAGCCACTAATGAGGTAACAAACGCATTGACGTCTGAGCTAGCTAGCAACTTAAGGGCAATCAAAATTAAAATAACGAAGCGGCGGTACAAATGCCTCGTTACACATTTGAAGGACGTACCAAAAGACGTAGCAAAAGATCGGCATCTCCAAAAACAAAGGCATGTTCAATATGGAAAATGTAACTACAGTAACACTTAACATACATATATACATAATCATTTCGTCTAGTATCCGAAGGTGTTAAAGTTGATTGATTTTTGATTCATCATGTCACTCCTGATTTGATGAACTGCCCCTGTTGGTGATCTTTTCAGTTCTTCGTAGAAATTTCATTTCTGAAACCTATAATATGCATTGAAGCCTGTTTGTAAGAACTCATGCTTCACTTCCACCACATACACAGAGTTGTGGACTTTGTGACATCGATATCTCTTTCTTGTTGGTGAACCCTCTGCTCAGAACTTGGTATAATTTTAGCGTTGTACTAACTAATCTGCTCTAAAATGCTTCTTTCCACATTGGCAAGTTTCATTTTCTGACCCCGTTATTAAAACTACATCATCAGCAACTGCACACCGCGATATCTTTACAGACTACATGTTCTTGAAGCCTACTTCGAAGTGCTACACTCTACTTAGAAGTTTGACCGCTAGTTTTCTCTTCTGAAACCCAGTCTTCTAGCACACGTTTAACAGCGTACTCGCCTACTTCAGTAATCGTGGTTCACAGATGTTAAAGTGACTAGTTGGGGCGTCTGCTAGTGGTCAGGTATGAGGATTGAAGTGCTTACCTTCAGCACCGTAGCCGAGTTCCCTAACCAATTGACCACGCTGGTGCTCAACCGAAGATAGATTATACCGTGGACAAAAGATTTCTGGTGTCAAGATAGTCAAATCAATTAGGCTGGCACACATTCATCTAAAGCCAAGAGTTTCCAAACAATACGTCCTACCTGTAATGACTTACCCCTCCGAGATATCACTCCTTAAAGACAAGCAATAAAAGAGCTTAAAGGTGCTCAAAGAAGAATGGAAAGATGTGGAATTTTCTCTTGTTTTATTCATTTCGAGGTTGAAGCGAAATTGACTTAGATTGTCTCCTTGTCCGATTCCTCCAGGGGTATGTACGTAGACACATATCTGTGGCTGTTCGAAGGTCTACTTTAATTTTTGTAATGTCGATATGAATGGCTATATTAGATGGTAATTGTTGTTCATAAAATATTGCAATGAGAGCACGTAGTTGAATTTGTAGAATGTTTAAATCAAATCAATAAAGCGGGCATACGCACGTACATTGAATTCTATGACAGCTTCTTTTAATCGTGTTACTGGCTAAATTCTTGTTGTTCGTCGCTGTTTGTAATGTATTTTTGAGTTTTGTTTTTACAATATCTGTAAACAATTTAATTGATGAACATGAAAGTGTTATAACTGTAGAGTTTTCTGAATTAATATTTGGTCTTTTCTTAAAGGTATGTGTTATTATGATTTTGTTCCAATCTTCTGCTATTATGGATGTGTGCAAGATGTTGTTATACTTAGTTAGCTGCAGAATGGTTTGTTAACAGTCATATTTTAAAAGTTCGTTTGGTATGTTGTCTATTGCAGGTCATTTTCTGTTTTGTAGTATATTTTTGTCTCATGTCTTGTTGTGGTATTTTAGTTTTCGTTGTTATAAAGTTTATGGAAATATCTTCATATGCTTTTAATGCGATATTTTTAATTTTTACATACGCATTAACAATGGCGGTGGTCCTACCTCACTCCCCAAAAGTTGTAGAAATTGCTTTTTTCAAAGCAATTGCAAACATGAGAGATATTTTAGATGTAAACTTGTTTATTAAAATCTTGATAAATTAAAATTACAAGTTAAGTCACTGAAATATAACGAATTGTAGTCCGCAAAATCATTATGAAGTGGACGGGATAATTCAAATGGAAATGGTTCAACTTCGAGATTTTCGTGGATGTCCATTGTAATCCAAAGAAGTTCGGCCACTTCCAGGGTAGACTTTGTTGAGATATTTCATGAAAGGTTGAAATTTAAGTCAAGGAGTTAGTTGCTTTCTTTTATGTCCTTAAAATAAAAATTTATATACCAATATTCACAACAGTACTAGCAAGGCGATTACTTCTGACAGCTTTTATTAATCTCTTAAAATTGTGGTTTTGGCATTCATTTTTCTAGATGTGCACTTCTAGATTAGATTCGTTACCAAATTGCTATTTTGGATGAATAATCACTTCATGTCCTTCATAAATAATCATGAGATTTCTATAACGGATGAGAACGTTGGAGATGACGAATCTTCGAATTTGAGTCAAAAGTTCACGTCGTGACTTAGTTTTTACTGGGATATAAAGTCCTTCTTTGGTTTCTCTTCAATACATTGCAAAGAGTATTTGAGTTTGTTCTTTAGTGCCACATCCGCATTTAATTCCTCCAGCTTTCTTTCTATAATTACGCTACCTTTATTTCATTTTTACTGTCATTTCTTCATAATGATATACAGTGAATTTATTTAATGGTTAACATAGCAGTTTCGTTTCTATGCCAGCATTTAACCATACAGGTCACTTCCATAGTTACCAATGAAATCAATAGATTAGAGCGTTTATTTTACCAGTTAACATACTGTTACGTTTTTAACGTTCGGGCTATTTAAAATTATACGACAAACATGGGTTCAAACATTTATTTACAACAATGAATTATTATGATTATTATTTACAAGCACACACGAGAATTATCAAGCAGATTACAATTTAATACAGGCACTAACGAACTATCGATACATTTATTTATTATTACATACGGATTAACGCACTTATTTATTTATATCGCTCTTAAACACTAACGATGTATTTCTATTTAGATGGTTATCTATTTATTTATTTCACGAGAGGTTATGTACACGCGGTTATTTATATGGGGGCTTCTAACAAGCCTCTACGTGAGTTCGAGCTGCCGGAGAATTATTTCAGAACTGAACTCGCATCCCCGCTGCGCGAGTATTTATTTTCACTGGAGAGGTTCCAGAAACTTCTCGGCATTCACTGGAAATTCCAGATGAAAGCATGACGCATCTGACCTCGGGCGCGCGTGAGTCATGCACTGCACCTGGCTCCAGATTGATCCGAAAGTCTGGAACGCTGTGACACATCTGCACACCTGCTTCTGCCGGCAGCCTCTGATTCACCCGCGCACATCTGCTTTCAAGGCCGTTCTTGCGTTCGTTGCAATACGAATTTGAATTAGGTACTTGCTAATAAGACACTTTACTTTTGTTACCGGAATGTAGGTATGCAACTAAGAAGTAGATACGTAGGAACAACTTGTGTGTTGTATCTTTTCTTCAGTGGTATACATTAGGATAACTTTTAATTGTCTTTTTGACAAGTAATAATTCGTATATTAACTCGTAAAATACACGCTCTAGTCTATTGGTCTCATTTGTAACTATGAAAATGACCTGTATGATTAAATGGTGGTATAGAAACGAAACGCTTATGTTAACTATTAAAATAAATTCCTTGTATCTTCGATATAATAATTTCAGACAACTCTCTCGGCACAAAAAGTAGTTACTAATTATTTCTCTGCTGTGATCTGTGTGGACAACTTCTTCAAAAGGCAATTTTAGAACCCAGGCAAATATAACTCGAAGTCGGTCTGCTGGATGCAATTTTTGTCCATCAAACCAAGTTTTCTCTGACGGACAAAATGAAATACTGCAGTTGATTAGCAACATTTCTGATATAATCTTCTTGCTATCCAGAATGAGTTTTTTTGCGTGTTTCTCTGCTTCTCTTCGTGAAAATGATCACCACAGTTTTACCTACTAACCCTGTCATTGCCGAAATCTGGTGCCCTATAGGGACCATTTCGGTTTAATGAATAAATTCCAATGCTCCTCCTCAGTCCTTGTCCCTGCGAGAGGGCGTGGTGGCATCATGTTTCTATTGAAGTTACGATGTCTCTCCATGTCTTCCTATCTAGTGCCAGTGTTTTGGTTCCGTGTAGGCTTTGGCCGGTTGGTTTCCTAATCTGGTTTATCCAGCGTTGTGGTGAGCGTGCTCTTGGTCGCCGTCCGTCCATTTTACTTTCTATCACCAATCTCTCCATGTCGTTTGTTCTTCTTGCTATATGTCCAAAGTAGACATTGTCAGGGGCGTATCCAGCTCAAAACGGAAGAGGAGGCAGCATTCTGAATTCTACCTTTTTCATGGGGGGGTTCATGGGAGGGGGTGCTATGCAATAATACACCATACAAAAAGGAAAAACAGTAAACACAATTTATCTAAAAAACTAAAAAAATGGAACTGTAGTTCGCGAGGGTTAGTTGAAATTTTCTTAACTAGAGCTTCCATTAATTGCTCCTTGTTTGCAAAAACCCGTTGACGATGAATACTGAGCATGGCTAACCCACTATTTGCACTAACAGTGCTTCTTTGCAATGTTTTAATTCGGCAAAGGGTGCTAAATGAACGCTCTATATTGCTTGTTGTGTAGGGCTGTGAAATCAATATCAATAGCGCCTTTTTAATGGTCGGAATAAAGAATACGCTTTTTTTAAAAACCTCAATGATGTCTGGCACTTACTGGACCTCATTCCACATTTTGAACCACAATTCCCTTTCTCCTTCAATGCCTTCCAAATTGTAAAAGGTTGCACAAGATGAAGTACTTTCATTCCATTCCTCCAAAGAAACACGCAGGCGATGCAGAAAACCTGCCTTCTAAAGATGATATGATGAAATCCGAGTAAGGAATTATTAAAGACCTTCTCCAAAATTCGGATGGATTTTTCGTTGGAGGGTTGCTTTTATGCTTTTATCGGCCCGCAACACGAGTGGCGGTTATATCCACATTCAACTGCTTCAAAACGTCAGCTGTGACGTTCTCTGCATCTTTCCGATGATCTCTTACCATGTCGAGAATAGTTGGAATATGCTGGTTGCCTTTGACTATGTTAAGTATCTTCGATTGAAGTGTATTTGCTACGAGTTCCAGCATAGAGGATTATTTGGCAATTAATGCTACTGACACAACAATTGAAGATCTGCACGCCGCTGCATGCATTTGATATGCATTTTTTCTTGTTGCTGCATTTTCCTCTTAGGCTAATGTCTCTAATGCATCAACAATATCAAAAAAGAGATCCTTAAAAACACGGTTGCTCTTGTACTTCTCTGACCATCTTGTTTCACATAATTTAGGAATGGTAACAATAAGCTTGCGTCGTAAAACGGGCTCGTGAAAAAAAATGATTATCTCCTTGATAGTTCCAACGCAGTTTTGAATTTCTGGAATAATTTTTAAGTCGTTCACGCCAAGGTTTAGCTTGTGCGAGGAGCAATGGAGTCCAAGGCTTTTTTGTACTTTTGCCTCACAACCCCCTGCACACCCATTTATTTCCCAGACATGGTAGAACATCCGTCGAAGCCTAATTCCACACATCTATCAGGTTCTAGGTTTAAGTTTGTCGAAAAATCTTCAATGGATTTGGCAATTCTTATAGCATTTAGTCCTTCAAGCTCTACAGAGCCTAAAAATTCTTCTTCAATTTCGTTATATTTTTTCTATTTTATTTTAAATTTTATCCACCTTGGAAGGGGTGGCAGCTGCCCTCCCTTGCCCCTCCTTGGATACGCCCTTGGACATTGTTGATGTATGCGAGTCGATAGTCTCGTGTGTATATCGAGTTCTGTTAGTATGGAAATGGAACGATGTGCAGTCCAGGGTATTCGTAGCAGTCTTCTGTAGCACCACATTTCGAATGCTTCAATTCTTCGGCGATCCGCTTGTTTAATTGTCCACATCTCAGCAGTATACGTGGCTATTGGAAAATTAGGGTGTTTACGAACTTCAATTATGTTGTTTTTGTTATGTTTTGGTCTTTCCATATTCTCGTAAGCTTTGTCATCGCAGTCCTTCCTATTGCAACCCGCCTGTGGATTTTAGTTTCGTATTCGCCTTTATTGGTTACTATCGATCCTATGTATTCAAACTTGTCTACTATTTTGTAATTGGCTATATGTTGTGTATGGGGAAGGTTGTTATTGGCATGGTCTATGATAATTACTTTTGTTTTTCATGTATTTATTTCCAGTCCATATGGTTTACCTTCTTCCAGTCGATGCATGATGTTTTGGAATTCTTCCTCTTCTGTTGCTATTATTAATGTGTCATCAGCGTATCTAAGGCTGCTGATTTTTCTGCCTCCAACCCTGATCCCTCCGTTTCAGTTGTCGAGTACTTTTCGCATTATGTGTTCACCAATATATTGAACAATATAGGTGACAGCATGCATCTTTGTCGGACGCCAACTAAGGTATTAAACTTTTGAGAGTGAGTGTTTGTGATCCCTATGGTCGCTCCGTTTGTTTCATATAGTTGTTATATTAAGTGTAATCCCGGCGGAATCTAGAAGGATTTTATAAAATCGTACGCTCCCCAGATACCACGCTAACACCTGCGGTAGTCGTTAACCCCTAAACAAGGGAACTCTTCCTCACTTTGGACGGGCAAGGCTAGGCACCTACCCGGCCTAAGGGCAAATAGGGTTCATAGAACCACTTTGTGGTTAAAACAGGCCACTGCGCTACAATAAGAGGAAGAAGAAGATTAACTGTATTAAATGTTTAGGTGTACCCATTTCCTCGATAATTCTCCAGAGTTTTCGCCATTTGACCTTGTCGAAGGCCTTCTTATAGTCTATGAAACATATGTACATGTTTCTGTTAAATTCTCTCGCCTTTTCAATAGTATGGCGCACGTTCAATATTTGTTTTCGGGTGCCTTTCCCAGGTATAAATCCCGTTTGTTTCTCGGCCAGATGGGGCAATAGAAATGCTTTAAGTCTCTCGTTGATTATATTAAGCATAATTTTGATTGTCGCTGAGGTTCTTCTCTGGGGATAATTTCCCAATTCAAGAAAGTAAAACGAAGAAACGCATTTTGCACAGTTCGCTAAACGATTGTTAAACATCTGCCATGGCAAGTGGCGTTACCTTTTGGGAGAGGAACAAGTTATTCCCCAAAAGTCCTATTTGTGGCTGTTGCAGCGAGTAGGGGGGCTACCCAAAACGCCGAACCGATAATTCGTCCAAAACGCCGACTGCCATTCCGCCGACTAGGCCCAAAACGCCGACTCCCATTCTGCCGAACGTGTCCAAAACGCCGAACGGTGTCGGTGACCAAAATGCCGACCGGTGTCCAAAACGCCGAACGACGCCTACTGACGTCACGTCGTTCGTGGGCTTGGCGTCGGAGCCGAATACAAATCGAAAATTGTATTTGGTCCAAAACGCCGACTGCAGATCTATTCGGCACTTTGGCCATTCGGCAAAATGAGGACAGTCCAAAACGCCGAACCGATAATTCGTCCAAAACGCCGACTGCCATTCCACCGACTATGTCGAAAACGCCAACTGCCATTCCGCCGACTATGTCCAAAACGCCGACTCTCAATCTGCCGACTATGTCCAAAACGCCGACTGCCATTCCGCCGACCGTGTCCAAAACGCCGAACGGCGCTGACTCACATCGTTCGTGAGGTTAGCGTCGGAGCCGAACGCGAATCGAAATTTATATTTAGCCCAAGCGGCCGACTGCACATCTATTCGGCACTTCGGCCATTCGGCAAAAGGGCCTAGAACGCTAGTATAAGCTTCGCCCAAAACGCCGACCACGGTTTGGCTGTTCGGCGAAATGTCTTGCAAGGTAATCGCTGTCATGACCAAAACGCCGACTGCATGTACCAGCGGCCGTAAACAGTTTTGAAATTGCATTCTTGTAGATGACGTTGCAATCTGCTGGGTTTGTTTATTTGATTAACTGTTTCTCACTTCAACACTAAAATTGAGAAAATGTTAGATGTTTTGATCAAACTCATTTATTGGTATGCCTAGTGGGTATTAAATTTTACCTAAATAATTACAAACTCATTATCACAACATTAAAATATCTCTTAAAATGTGCACAGTAGTCGTTCACTTTTCAATGCTCTCGATGGTACCTCGAAGCTCTTATTCATTATGGAAAACAAATTATTCATGACTCATGGTGTATAATTAATTCTGCAGCTACCAATCTGTCCACAATACCTGATTTGTATTTATAACTGCCTATTAAATGCTTACTAGCAACCCAGTGAGACAAATGTCTCATTTAAAATAAACAAAAAAGACCGTTTTTCAAATAGAACGCGTATTAAATAAAAACTGTACCCAGACCTGGAAGGTATCAAACTGGTACGCCGCATCGGAACATTCTGGAAGCTGTCAAAGTGGTTGCCTAACCGATCGAGGTTTTAAGGCGCAGAGGGTCGCAGCTCCGTTTGGCTGCTGAAACAGCGTACTGACACTTCCGGTTTTTGAGAAATCACGTGATTTCTCGAAAACCGGAAGTGTCACGTGACTGAAATTCGGTTCCTGACCTGACATGACCATTCCAAACATATAACTTTTTTCTCTATCTCTTACGGTTTGGCTGCTGAAACAGCGTCCAGGACAGACAAAACAGCGTTCCGGACAGACAAGTCTATTAGATAAAGGATAATGCCTCCTTTGGTACGTAGAATGACTATATTACCTAATTCGAGCATTTGTATTTGATTTTCAGTGCCTCTTTGCCTGTATATTGTTGAGTTTTTTGACAAATCCAGTCTTTACTTATGATTAACGTTTTGTTATTGCGTTTAAGATTTAGTTAATTTTCCGGGAAATGAAATTATTATAGAATACTACCACAACCTATTTTTGTTTGGTTTATTTTTTTACGGTTTCACATATTTATGTAATTAAATAAATCCTTTAAATACTTAAAAATAACTAAATAAACCAGGTGTCATAAAGACTGCACTTGTCACGTCTCAACATTAGTAGTAAGTGTATATGATATCAGCTCTTTCTGTGTTTCATTAAAATTATCAGTTTCCAGGTTGGTAACAAAAACTGTGGCAGAAATAACACATTTTCATTAGAAATTACTAGCAAAATGCCCGTTATTTTGTACGGACAACAAACTTTTTTCTGAATCTTAAATCAATTCTATAGTGCCCCCCCCCTCTATTCAATACATTAAACCAAAAAACCTTGTAAAACAATATTGTAGGTAAGAAAGAAATAATGTTCTTCCCAAAAAAGTTCTCCATCACTCTTTTATGCTTCACGTACCCCCTAGAATGGTATATGTAATTGTCGTTCCTTTTGTATAGATTGATGAAACTGTCGTTGCAGCATTAACAATAAGAATACGATAAAAAAAATCTGGCGTGATACATGCACACAACTTCCTTTTACAGTGATCTTACA
Organism: Agriotes lineatus; assembly: GCA_940337035.1. Taxonomy (NCBI): domain Eukaryota; kingdom Metazoa; phylum Arthropoda; class Insecta; order Coleoptera; family Elateridae; genus Agriotes; species Agriotes lineatus. The sequence continues at coordinate 42,236,576 of OW679202.1, forward strand.
ATTACCGAAAACATTTATTTTTAATTTTTAAGCATTTCTCAAAAATTTTCAAAAATTACAAATTCTACAGAAACCGTAAAAAATAGAGTTAGTTGAAAAGACAAATTTGATCGAAAACTTTAAGCCGAAATAATATACGGGGTGTTCTATTTAAAATTCGAGTTAATAAAGAAAAGAAACTTAATTTCCAGGTATTCAACTGGAAAATCACCTATTTCACATCAATACACATTAAAAATGTAATAAAAATGTAATGTTTGAAAAACATCATTAGAACCGTTCTGAAAAAATCGAAAGAAAAAACTGAAAAATCGCAAGAGTAAACACCATACTTCCGATGATGCCATTTTCTTCAAACCCTTTCTGTCGCATCTAGATAGTAAACAAAACTTATATATAAAGTTTCAACGTCATACCTCTTTTCGTTTTTTCTTATTTTAATGTTTTTTTGTTTCCAAGCAGAGTTAGAAATGTGGGTAACCCCTGCGGTCCTAAATACTTAATCATTTCTGGAGTTATCTTGTCATGTCCAGAGACTTTACTAACTTTTAATTTTAATATTGCTTGTTCTAATTATTTATTTTGCATGCTTTCCCATTCAACTCTGTTATGTTGTTGATCACTTTCATCTGCATCGCTAGTATGTTGCCCAAGTATATCTTCAAAGCGCTATTTCCAACGGGCCATGATCTCCGTGTCGTTAGTTAGTAATTTTTCCGTTTTATCTTCAATGACATTCAGAAGAAATTTTTGTATTTTCTGAAATTCTTATTTATGTTCCATTTTCCCCCAAACTCTTCTAAACTTTGTTTCTTAGCATTATTAATCATTTTGTTTACTTTTATTCCATGTTGTTTATATAGCTCATAGTCTTCACTGCATTGTGTTGTGAGGTAGCTGTGCCATAACTGTTTCTTTACCTTCAACTTTGATGGAATGTTACTTGATTACCAAGGCGTTTGTTTTGTACTTGTCTTAATAGTATGGGTTTTTACACCACATACCTTTTCTGCTGCCGATAATTTCTTTTGTAATTTTTGCCAAATTGCTTCTGTTTTATCATCATATTTAACCCAGTCAACTTCGGACACTTCTATTTCTAAAACGAATTGGTAGCTAAGTTGTACTTCCTCATGTTTTAGTCTGCGAGACTGGGTTGTTGTTACTGGTTTTATGCTTTTACCACCTTGTATATTTTTACATATTTAATTTTTTCTTTTTCTAAGCTATATAAATGCGTTAAATTTATGGAATTCGCTTTAAAGGTTCTGGATTTATTCGATTTTTCATTAAAAAACACTTGCTTTCTAGGGCACACTGGGTATGTATGGATGAGATATGAGTGAATTTAAAAACAAACCGAATTATCTACTAAGGGTTAGTTTAACAAACCAAGGATAAAGTTATCCGGGGAATAAATACTCTAGAAACCATTGCTGTAACAAAGGAAATTATGGCAATTATACCTCGGATAGCTTATTCTGGGGATATATGTACTTGCATTGTAGAACCGGCTCTAAACCATCTATTATTTTGGTATAGGACATGTGGGCCGTAGAAAATACCCAATGAAACGCTAAAGACGGCTAAGAAATAAAAAATTAAGTTACGGCCCTTCAAATTTCGAAAAGTCACGTGTCACAGCAAAGTAACCAAATAATGGGTAGCGAAAAAGTCACAGGAAAAAAATTACAGAATTAAAGCCCCCGGAAATAAATCACTCGGAAAAAAGTCATCAGAAAGAAAGTCGCCGGAAAAAAGTCCCTCGGAAAAAAACCACCTGGAAAAAAAGGCACCGGAAAGAACGTCACCGGAAAAAAGTCCCTCGGGAAGAAAGTCACTCGGAAAAAGGTCACCGGAAATAAAGTCACTGGAAAAAAGTCATCGGAAACAAAATCTCTGGAGAAAAAGTTGTCGAAACACAGGAGGGATAACCGCCATTGTGTTCTCCGGCTCCGAATCTCCAGCGGACCACTCACCTGGGTGAAGCATGACACCGATATATCGATTTTTGTAATGTTTTCGTTGTGTATCCTGTCCCATTTCGTCTTTCCTACATTTTTTGGAGTACCGTAATTTCCGTTATCTGTGTTTGCCTCTATAAGTTAGCATAGGCATAAGTGTGCACTTGCACATTATTGCTTTTATTTCTAAGTTTAAGTATTTAGAAGTTTATTCCATACTAGTGTTTTGCACCCAAATTGGGCGCGAAATAATTCATTTAATGCAATTTGTACAAGAGTGATCCATTTTCTGAGTCGAGTTAATTTTGAGGTTAGCTATCAACAAAAAATTAACATAAAAAAAGTCACTTATAAAAATTTGGTAAAACCCTACTACTGGCTTACTTGCGTCGCCCTGAGTCGATTGACACCAAAATCAGCCAATTCGGCCCACGGGTTCGCTCTCAAAGTGGCGTCAAGCAAGCAAGCAATAAAAATTATTATGTCGGATAACATCAGTCATGTATCCGGATATTCTCCGTTGCATTTGATTTTAATATCACTGTTTGTCTACACTGTACAAACTCCGGCAGCGACGTGAGGGTGGAAAATTTTGCGTTGAAATGCTAATAATTATAATACGAAGTTGTGTTTGGAAATATGCTGAAGTTCAGGTGGCTGCTGTAAGTAACAGAACAATAGTCAATGAAAAAAAAAATGTTACCAACTAATTACGTTTTTAGTGAATTACCTTTTGAGTGTAAAATAGTGGCTCTGAGTATTAAAGCTATACGTATACAGGGTGCTCAGAGTGTGAAAATTTTATAATTTCGGTTTTTTCTTAAACGATCCACCCTGTATATTCTTGTATTGTTGAAAGGCACTTTTAATGAGCTGCCTCTTGATATCTTTATACTCCTAAATACAACTGTTTTTTAAATATTCTACTTTAATCATAAAATGAATATCAAACACAGTTAAAATGTTCATTTAAACTCTCAGAGCATAACAAAAAAACAGGTTTAGAAACTAAAAGTGCAGGCACTGCTGACGCAAGAAATAACAAACATGATAAAACGAGATTTAGGAGAAAATTAAATCTGAAAAACTGTTGAATTAAAGGTACGAAATGGAATATCAGAAGGAGTTCAGGGGTCCTAGATGACGAAAAACAGGTTTTAGCGGTATAACTCAAAACCTATTTGTTGGAGAAAGACGATATTTTGCATGCAGATTATATGTCTACCTGACATAAAACAGAGAAAATGTCGGACAAATATATACAGGGTGAGCACCTTAAAGAAAAATTAAATTTTGCTTATTTTTGCGTTAACTGGGAAGTAGATAAAAGTAATAATTTGCACATAGGCCAGGCTTTACACTTGTCGAAAATGGGGCCCAACAGATATATGGTAATGTCGTAAGAGTAAAACAACAAATCCGTTCTGTTAAATACAGCCGCGTATTGCAAAGTCGGAAGAGGTCCTCGATGGCCCGGTGGACCAGTGCCCAGATTGAAATTCGCGTTCGCAGGCGCTGTAGTTTGAATCCTATCACCGTTATTTTCATAAATTTGAAGTTGCTTTAATTCGCATTGCCAAGTGTTTCCTCTTATTGTTACAGTATTATTACGAATGTGAAGATATTTTTACCATTTTCCTTTGATTTTTAAAATCGTTTAGTGTCACAATTGCCACTTGCGAGGGCATTTTTTAAATCTGATTTGATTTGATACTGGAATTAATTTATTCATGAATTTCTGTTTTTTGTGTTTAGTATTTCTTGCATCATCAATTACTGGATTTTTATTTTCTAAACCTGGTTTTAAGTCATATTGGGAGAGTTCAAGTGTTTAAATGAATATTTTGGCGGCGATTGCTTGTTATCCCGTTAAATAGAGCATCTTAAGGGGCTAACATTATTTTTTATATTGGTTGAATCGAATGAATTTAGTGGTATGAAATAAGATATCAATGAAAGCGCATGAAAGAGGCAAAAATGCAGAGATCCCGTGTGACAATGAAGTGGGGACCTTAAATTGTTTTTTCGGTTAATACTTGAAAAATGGCTGAACTCAAGGGTATAAAAAAAGCTCATTAAAGGGGCTTTTTAGAGATACAGAACTATATTGTACATTAATCAACAAAAAACCGAAATTTTGAAATTTGTAAATTTTGAGTACCCTGTATAGCATTAATACTCAAAGCCACTAGATTACACTCTAAAGGTAATTTCAAAAAATATATAGTTTTTTAACTTTTTCTTTCATTGAATTGTTGTCTGTTATTTATAGCAGTCGATGGAAATTCGGCATTTTTTGCACCAAATCGTTAATATCTCCAGAACAGTTAATGTTGGACTCCTACTAAAATAAATAACCTTTCGAGGAAAACGTTTACTTACTTACTCCGGAATCTCTTTACCATTACTAGTTTTAAGCTACCTAAATGTGGGACGTTCTAGTAAAAAAAGAAAGTTTGATTTGCCACATTTTTTGAGCTACTGTTATAATTAAATACATTTTAGTAGCGTGTACTACTTTTGCAGCTACAATTTTTATATCAGAAAATTTTATGTAATTCTCGTACTTTTAATATCCCTTCATACCCACACCATTGCCGGATTCTATATGTCTTTTATAAGATCTATTATTGCTGTGGGAATTTCTATTCTTTCGAGTATTTTTATGACATAAAATTACCTCTATGGATGAACACACACATTGTCAGAAAACCTTGCTTGTCTAACGCTTCAAAATGATACATCACTTTTTCGTGGTTGTATATAGAATTGAAAACTCTTTTAAATGCGATATCACTCGACTCCACTCGTTGAAAAAATTAAGTAGGGGTTGTGAAGGGGGGTAGCTGGAATGCTTATTGAATAGTTTATTTAGTAATAGGGACTCATTTAAATGAGCACCAAAATAACTTTTTGTTACCAAAATAATACTTTGGTACTAAAACTAATAAACGAGCACTATAATGCTATTACCAAGAATATCTTTTCCGACCACCAAAAATATATTTGAAACACTAATAAAATCAGTATTTATTACCAAAAATATTAAACAAGTTCTAAACCTAGTAAAAAACCACTAGAAATAAGAAATGAGCTCAAGAAATAATAAGATATCTCCAAAAATCAATTATTGACATTCAATATTATTAAACAAGCTTTTAAAAAGAAAGGAAGTCGAAAACACAACATAATTAATGAGTGCTAAAAATTATCAATTATCAATTTATTTAATAAATAATATAAAATGAATACAGGGTGATATGCGCCAAACGATAGGAAATTTAATTTTTAGTAAAAAAGGTGATTTAAACATATACCGGGTGACAATGAGACCAGGGCCATGCCTTTATCTCCGTTACTTATGAATGAATTTGGATGAAATTTGATACAAGGATACTAGACAAAATTTCCGATTGACATACAAGTATAATCAAAATGGCCGATTTCCGGTTTCACCGGAAATAACACTAACATTGATTTTTAAATGGATTACTCTATATATTTTATGTTTTTCGAAATCTACAACTCAAATTACATACAACAGTGCTGCCGTATTTGCTTAGGTATTACACAGGAATATTAAAAAGATTAATTAATTAATTATTCTTCAATTTTAGATAAAGATAAAGTAGTGCATGATGCATATCGTTAGATTGGTAATTAAATTTTCTGTTTAATGGTAGGATGGTCCTTGGTAGGTGCCATTTAAAAAAAGTGACTTTTTCTTAAAAAACGTGTTTAGCAGATTTTGTTCTTTTAAAAAATAAAAGTTGAACAAAAATTTCAGTTTGAAAAAATAAAAATTTGGCTATACCATTGATTAATTACACTTCTTAATCAATGGCTATACTAATTTACGTAATTTCACTTGTAGATTCAAAAAAACATAAAATATACAGGGTGATCTATTTAAAAAATTGAAATTGGTATAATTTCCGGTGAAACCGGAAGTCGCCCATTTTGACTATATCCATTGATCAATCAGAAATTATCTCAGTAGCCTTTTCACTATATACGACATTTTCGTTTAAACCCTGTATACGTAGAAAAATATATTTAAAGAAATACATCTGTTTTTTGAGGTTTTGGTAGTTAAAAATTAAATCATTTAAATTTAAATTGGAAATCTTGCATTTTCTTAGACAAACGAAATAATACTATTTCAAGCATTATCAATAATTTTCATAAGATTTAAAAATGTTCATCTAAGAACTTCATTTACAATAATCCCTAAATTACAACAACCAAAGCAGAAAATGGTAATACTAAAGTTATAATGAATTCTGTATTCAGATCAGAACACTGCCAAAGAACCCACCTAACCCAGGGCAAAAATTATAAATGACTGTTCCTGATCAGATAGCAAAATCATCAATGACATTTAAATTTTTTAAAATATTTTGGGCTCACAAAATTACATACCTACAGGTTTCTCAACGCATATTGTTAGTTAGTGGTATGACGTTTCAGAATTACTAATAAATATTTTATATGATATAGAGTATGGCAGTTTGATGAAAGATATTCTTAAAAGTATGGGAGTTACATGAAATTTACTTATATACAAGTTGTGGGCAATGAGGTGGTGTACCGAGTGGGCAAACTTCGATAGTGTGCAGAAAGTACTGAGATTTTCTGGGAAAATGGAAAAGTTACTAATAACAGTAATAACTATAAAAAGTGATCGACATCGTCATATATAGGAACGAATAATTAAAAAACAGAAAGTCTACATTTAATGAGATAAATCAAATACGGAGGAATGAAATTGGAAATATATATGGTGTCATAGCATGTAGAAGAGTCGGATACAAAGTTTACAAGGTAAAAATACGTCAGTGCTTTATTTTAATTTGTATTTTATAAATTTAAAGTATTAAAGGCCAACGAAAGGCCTTTCTATAAAATCGCTTAAAATGAGCAAAAGACAACCAAAATTGGACTATCAGCGGAATTCTGTCATCTGGACAGTGACTGTTTGATAAAAAAGGCAATCATATAAAATTTTATCTACATCTATTCATAAATAAAGAAGATATAAGCATGGCCCTGGTCTCATTGTGATCAGGTATAGGGAAGTAAAAAATTTACTGGACGATTATGTGGAATTATAACATTAACTAGCTAGGGCTAGTCACAAAAAGTACTTAAGAAATCTGCAATTTGACAATAGTATATTATTACATTAGTTTAATACGAGGGCCTATTGTAGCACGAACGGGTTTGGGGGCACAACGAGCGCAGCGAGGAGTGCTCCAATGGAACTAGCGCTTTGGTGGAAAAAGACAAATATTTGAAGATCAAACTAATATTTTTGCTGCTGGGTTAAATATTATCCTTAGTAATATGCCCTCATGCGAATAGTTTTGGAATTGTCTGGGCGATTTTCCAAAAAACGATTACCTAGCGAGTTATTGGGGATGAATAATTTTCATTTGGGCAGCCTCTATTGATGATAATGTAATTTATGCCGAATTGTAGATAAACTGAGAGACAGTGTATAAATCCAAGATAACAATACACAGTAGAAAAATATGCAGCACTTTGAGAGTTAACCCCGAGCGCAGTTAAATTTGTCAACTTTTTATTGTTTTAATAAGCAGCCAGGAAATTGATTTTTATTTTTCCGTAAAAGTAAATTTTTAAGTCCGAACAGATATATTTTGCTCGGTTTACTTTTTGTTATTATAAATAATCGAGGTAGGTATGCTCAAAAATATTTTGTCCAGTAGGTCAAGTTTATTTAATTAAAAAACAGATAAATGCTTTAATTCGCATATGTCTGGTCAGTTTTAAAGCAATAGTGAAAACACAACAAATATAAAGTATGATCAAAAATTATTTTCATCTAGTGTGGCCATGGAATACTTCCTAATTTATGAATGCAACTACATTTATACTAAAATGTCAAACTTGACATTTGCTTTTTAAGCGAATTATACTTGCATTCATAAATTAGGAAGTATTCCATGGCCATACTAGATGAAAATAATTTTTGATCATATACTATATTTTATACGTGTTTGGCTTAAACATTAAAATAACTGGGAGATTGCACATTTTCTATAATTTAACGGAATTTTCCTGTTCACAGGTTACAATTTACGAAATTCCCATGCCGTGCATTCTTATCTTAGACACACAGTCCACACTAGTAAATTTTTTACTACCCAATTGGCCCATGTGTGCAAGATTCTGGTTACGTGCTGATTGGCGAGTTCATTAAACGGTTTGAGAGCATAAGTTCTGGAGAGTTAGATATCCTTTGAACCATTAGTTCACACGAACGACATTGCTGATATAATTCGCACAAAAAACCCAATAAAAAGCAGACGCGCAGCTTAAAACAGTCATTTGCACAGATAGATCTCGCCTGGCCTTGATTAATTCTTCCGAAATTGCAGCACTCAACGACGTAACTTAATACGAAGACAATATCGGGCACTGACGCCACGAATTATTCGCAACCGGCCCGAAAACGTCACAAGTCAAGTGTCTTGTAGGTAACCGCGTACGTGAGGCCAGTCATGTATGACAAATAAAGCGTCCGCAAAAATCGCGCAAAAACTCCGCCCGTTGCAGATCGCCTAGTTTACAAGCATGTAATGCCATTAAATCCATTCGCGCCCACAGCGGCAGAATAGCAGCTAGCAATTATGATAGTAATTTGGATCTTCGCTACTGATAGGTAACAAATGAGGCTCTGAGGCGTGCGGCGTCAGACGACGTTCGGCTGTTTTATAACACCTAAATGTCTGGCACATCCACCAGTATCGGTATCTGTCTGAAGATTATGTAACTGTAATACACTATTATTCAATGCGATGCAGAAGAAAATTACCGAGTATTAATAATATTTACAATTCCGTCAACCATGTACGAGCATTGAAAGCGAACCAATCTACATGTTGCATGGCAAATGCCTTTGCCAAATATTCAAATCTAATTAAAAATAGTTAATTTAGATTTTTTTTATAAGAAAAACGAAAGTTTTACATTCCATCCAAAGGAATTTTTACTAGACACAAGTGAGTAATGTAGCACCTTAAACGCACATCTTGTGCAGATCTGGTTTTTATGCGTCCAATCAAGTGTGGCATTTTTAAATGTGTGGATTGGTAACATTCCGATTGATTTGTAAATAGATAACAGTTTTATTTTTCAGTTTTTCGATGGCTCTTTAGACAGACTTATCTTTAATAAGAATTTAAGCGAGATATTTGTAACGGGAGATCAAATATAAAATTAATCATGGGAGCCCATGAAAAATATGACCACTGTCTACACTGCACTTTATAAAGCTAAATTTGAACTACAATTAACTGTATTATTGGTTAATGTGACTTTAGCGCAGTTTAATAAGCTACAAAAATATGCAATTTTAACAAAATTTATAGATTCAATTGATAGGTAACATTAAAATAACATGTGTATAAGTTTAACAAGAAGAGAAAAATTAAATTTAAACTTAAAAAAACATTCGACAATGTTAACAAAAAGCATACTGCAGATTAGGCAAGTTTTATTGTTTTCAATGGCTCTCACGATCAAGTTTATCTTTGATCTCCCTGTATTTCTATCTAAACGTTATTTTTTTTAATTTACTACTAACACAGCTGAGCAAAATACTTTTAAAAAGTATTTAACTACTAAATACTAAATACTTTATGAAAATCGAATATGTATATTTAAATACTAAATACGTTTTACAACCAGAACGTAGTTAAATAATAAATACCTATAATATTTAATAGTTAAATACTTGTATGAAAGTAATTAAATACTTTAAAAGTATTTAAATATTTATATTAGCTTCACCTTTCAAAAGATCTAATGCTAAAACCAGTGGCTTAGAAAGTTCAACGTATTCTGTCAAATACCCCACTTTATTTTTATTCAAGTGCTATTGTTTAATTGAAAGCTTTTAATATAAAATAGGTATTTTGTTTGCTAAAATTTGGATTATGAACTCATAGTGTGAATTCCAACGTGTAATGACTAATGTCAGAATAGATCAAATGATGACCTAAAAGACGTTTAAAATTACGCAAAAAGTATTTACTAGTTATAAATATATATTTTGTAAGAAATAATAGCTATTTATGCAACAAGTGCTAAAAGTCGACTTTTATGCGCGAGACATGAAAATTATGAAACGAAGCCGAAGGCTGAGTTTCATAACATGTCTCGCGCATAAACGACTTTTAGCACGCGTTGCATACAATATTTTATCTACGACCTTAATTTTACCGTTATTAATCCATAAATATCGATTTAAGAAAGGTTCGCATCTGCGACGCTGCATCATAATGAATAGTAGCCTACGCCGCTGGCGATTGTTTTGGCCACGCCCGTGCTGTCAAGGACAGGTACGAAATTTAATTATTTATACTCCACATATGACTGTATTCATTACATAACGCTTTAATTATTTCAAAAACGCTTTACCTGTAACGCAAGAAGCAACTAGAATAGCTTTAAAACTTCACTTGCAGTTCGAAATTGTAGTTTTGAACCTCCCTTCACTTTTAGCACATGTGCTAAAAGTAAACAGCTGATTTCTTTAAACACGGTAAACTATAAAACGTCACTTTTAGTGAAACAAGCTAGCGCTAAAAGGCCTACTTTTAGTAGTGGCCGTAGATAAAAGTAGTTAAATACTCTGAAAGGTATTTAATTACCTTTATTTCTTCAAAAAATATATTTTCAACTAGTAAATACTTTTTGCGTAATTTTAAACGTCCAATACGTCATAATTTGAGAATATTTAAATACTCTAAAAATATTTAAATAGCCTAAAGTATTTAAATACTTTCAAAAATGTATTTAAATACTAAATACTTTGCAAAGTATTTGAACCTAAAAATATAAATACAGCCCATTAAAAAGTATTTAAATACTACTAGTACTTCAATAGAAAAGAGTATTTACAAATACAAATATACTGCCCAGCTTTGACTACTAACAAAAGCAACAAAATCAAGCAAGTGTAAAGTCCATAGTTTCTCAAGAAAAACGAAAATCAAGCGAATTTTTAAGAAAATCTGAACATGAATTTTTTAGAAATTCTAAGAACATATCTTTTCTACATTTGTTCAAATTCTACAATTGCAACTTTCAACTTACTTGCGACACAGGACCGTAACTAGGAAAAAATTTACTCTAAAGCCAACATTTTGGGCCCCTTCGTAGGTACACTTACAATAGTTGTGAAATTCTGCATTTATTTGCCTATACAGGGTGCAGAAATGCTTTAAGCACCATATGATTTTCAATGTGAATTTCTTTATATGAAAATATTTGCTTCCTTAATTATTTTAGAGCAAACTTGCACCTAAGATTTTTTTAAATAAATAATTTCTGCAAGGTACGCGACATTTGGGCGCCGCCGTTTGGGCGCCGCCGTTTTGGACCCGCCCTTTGGCGGCCGCCGTTTGGGCGCCATACTTTTGACCGCCGGACGTTTGGGCGCCAGTAGTATACATTTTTAAATAGTTTGAAACTTCTAATAATGTTGCTTAATTATTTTTAATAATTTCACATAATGTCTTCTTGTAATTGTGGTAGATTATATTGTAGTTCTACTTTTTATTATGTGACTATATGTATACTACTTAAGTAACTGTAACCTGATTTTACTTGTTATATAATAAATAATTTCTACGACGATGATATTTGTTTTAATTTTCTGGAATGGTTTAAGATTATAAAGGCAAAAGTTTTCAACAAAAACTGGTGGTGGATTATATGGTAGTTCAATTTTTTATTATGTGACTATATGTATACTACTTAAGTAACTGTAACCTGATTTTACTTATTATATAATAAATAGTTACTATCACGATGATATTTGTTTTAATTTTCTGGAATGGTTTAAGATTATAAATGCAGAAGTATTCATTTTTACCTAAGCCGTAAGTTAATTGTGTTACATTTTGTGGAGTAATAGTAAATTTACTGAAATAGATACATCTATATCAAATCTATTACACCGTGAACAATGTCATTTGAAATTGCTTGCAAAAAATCATATTTACGATAAATAACAGAAGAACCGTGGACTATTTTTAATATTTCTAAATTTCGGCGCCCAAATGTCCAGCGCCTAATCGACGGGGTTTAAAAGTCCCGGCGCCCAAACGGCCGGCGCCCAAACGGCGGCGCCCAGACGGCGGCGCCCAAATGTCCTGCTTCGTTTCTGCGTCTATTCATGCCATTATTTGTTATTTTAAATTTCGGAAAAACGAAACATTGAAGAAATTAAAATACCATTTTCACAAAAATAAGTAGTTTCTTAAAATAATTAAAACAAATTAGACTTATTTTGACAGAGGTAAATGCTCAAAATCAATAATAATCATAATAAATACTCAACACTGACTTTTATGAAAATGGCAATTCTAATTTCTTTAACTCTGCAGTTTTTCGAAATGAATAGATGCAGAATTTTTTCTCTACAAAAAACGTATTTATAAGCTATGCTCTAAAATAAATTACGGATGCAAATATTTCCATATAAAGAAATTACGAATAAAAATCCTGTGGTACGTAAATCATTTTTACACCCCCTATATGGTGTTGTAATGTATTCAAAACAAACAGGTAAGTATTAAAACAAATCTAAAAGGATTTACTCGGAACTTCTCTGGCAACTCGAAGTTTTGAAACTGCAAATTTCGCAAATATCAAAGGAAAACAAGAGTGTTCAAAATTATCCACAAAATAGGTACAAATATCTTAACGTTGCTAATAAATCAGGGGCTCTCTAGCTTACTTGCAGCCGGAGTGCAAAGTCTCATGTGCCGCCCCCACTAGGTAAGTGGTTAGATGGTTAGTTAGGGAAGGCGACTGATTTCAGGTAAGTGAAGCTAAATAGAGAAGCATTGTTAATATACAGTGTGTCCGAGGATTCAGTTCACATAAGGTGTAAATGACAAAAAAAATCGAGTTAAATGTTAATATTCTACTAATCGCCCCTGCTTGTTCTCAAACCAAGATTTTGAGAAAATCAATCAATTTAATTAATATACAGGGTGTTTTTAGAATCTATTTTTAAAAAATGGCCAAGAGTAAACTACCTTTATTCGAAGAGATTTTTTTTAAATTTTTCGACCAACATACCTTTTATCGTAGCTGTAGGAGGCACTCCATTATTTTTTCACCATCTTAGTGCATGAACCAGTTGGAGTGCCTCCTACAGCCACGATAACAGGTATGTTGGTATAAAAAACCAAAAATCATTAAAAAAAATCAAAGTAGGCCGATTTGTCTGAAAATTGAAAGTCTGCCATTACTCTTAATTCTAAACAACTTTTTTAATCCTTTTTTTCGTTATCTCTTCTAATAAAGGTAGTCTACTCTTGGCCATTTTTTAAAAAATCGATTCTAAAAACACCCTGTATATTAATTAATTTGATTGATTTTCTCAAAATCTTGGTTTGAGAACAAGCAGGAGCGATTCCTAGAATATTAACACCTAACTCGAAAATGTTTTGTCATTTACACCTTATGTGAACTCAATCCGCGAACACACTGTATAAGTCACGCACTTTTTGTTTATTACTACTGAATCACCCGAGCTACGCTTCGGTGGGAAAGAGTGCTACATGTCACAATCAAAAATACATACAACCTTGCCAATTATACATACAAAAATGTTGATAGATGAACATTGAAATTACACGATTTAATTGTTCTTTTAAATTTGACGTCGAAATCCGCACTGAAGAGTTCATTGTGAACTTACCACATCAGCTGTTTTAACCGATCGTAATTTACTTTTACCTTACCTTCTCGTACTTTTTTGAAAATAAAAACCGGCCTACGATCTAAGTCTAAAAATTATCAAAATTTTAAGCTATCATACAATTTAATCGGTCCAGTATCTTCAGAGGAGATAGCGAACAAACAAAGAAAGATACCACTGATTTTTGGTATAGATTAGTTTCACAATTTGATAACATCATATCAATTACCACCTTGAAAGTAATATTTGTTACTCTTCAACAACCAAAATTAACTTTTCTTGATTTACTTATTGCAATTTATTTTATAACATCATTTATACAAGGTGATCCAAAGTGGGTTTCATAAAAGAGAGACATGAATAAGAGAGATGGACATAAACTGTATGCGTAGTATTGATTGAAGAAATAGATAATAATTTTAATTAATATGTACTAATTAATACAATTGTCACTTTATGTCAGCTGAATTTGACAGCATCAAATACGGTACATGCTAGAATTGTACTTTAAGGATAATCAAACAATCAATGGTGTATGGGCGATATATTAAGTAGTTCAAATGTTTCAAATGCAAGCAGAGACATACGCGATTTTTTCCTTGGTATCTTTTATTAATCGATCACAAGATGATTTTTTGTGTCATACTTGATCTTAAAAATTATTTTATAATTTTTAACTTGGAAAATTATTTTCTACCCTCAGAAACAGTGATAGGTAATGAATACGTAAAGCAATTGATAAGTTTGGGAATGTGCTAATTAAGTTATTTTGAAACAAATGCGAGGGGCACTACATTAATAATCTTCCCAGCAGGGAAAACATAAAAATTGATATTTTACCAAATGTCTTGGTGTCGTACTAGTACACTACGTTTTAATAGTAATTGCGCAACATTTCATCCATTATGGCATATCGTTACTTTCTTGTGTATTAGTTTGTCATTAAGGATAAGTTTAATATTAGAGCACCGAAGCGTAATAAAATTCCTAATTTTGAACGGCCACGAACTCAAAATTATACATGAAAGGATGCTGGCAGTGTATGATAAGAATAGACCAAACCTATATTAAATAAAATACTGGTCAAGGCGGTTCCGTTAGGGTTGTGAATCGGCAGAAGACGATCCAAGACTAGGACAGCCGACAACTGGAACGAATCGTGAAGTGTGCAGAAAGGTAGAGTCGATGGTTCTTGAAGAAAAAATTGACGTTTGAAGGTAGCAGAGGCAGAGATCGCTGTGGCATCGAGGATATGCAAACCAAGTGTCCTACACATTTTGTATGAAAAGCTTAGAATGAGAAAGGTTTCAGCCAGATGCTTTCCAAGACTATTACAGAGAAAAATCGTCGGCAGAATTCTTCAAAGAATTTGGATTTACTGAAAAAAAGATGTAGAAAATAGTGACAGTGGGTGACCTGGGTTCTTTGTTGGGGTCCTGAGACCAATCAGAAATCAATGTAGTGGGTTCATAGGGGTTCGACGCCTCAAAAAACGTCAAGCACAAGTGTCTACAGGAAAGCTTATGGCGTTCTTGGACCATTAGGGAATTATTTAAATTAATTGCATGAAGAAAAGTAAAATAATCACCGCAAGTGCCTATTCTGTAGCACTTGAGAAACTATATCGTGCTGTACAGAAAGAGTCAACACTTGTTCGAAAGGGGTTCTGAACAAGGCTCAATTTGTTTCATGCAGCGTATAGACCCAATATGTCCCCCTGCGACTATTATTCATTAAGACATTTAACATTCAAAAGGCATCGTTGTTTCATCAAACGTAACTGGTATCGTGGGGTGTAATGGCAATCAGCTGCAAGGTTGAGAGAAAAGGAGAACAAAATAGTAATAATTACAATAATAATATTGTCACCGATATCAGAATGCTGTGTAAAATAAAACCGTCCCTTTCCGAATTTTCCAGTATCACCTTCACCTATTATCATCGAAGTTAGTAGCAGGCCGATCAAATTCATTTTCGCTTAGTTAATGAGACACACTAATAACCGACGACAGAAGCAAAAGGCAATGCAACTGGTATGGTTGTTGAAAACCCCAAAGCTCTTCAACAATGACAGTAAATTATTTTTAAATGACTTTTTACATTGGTATGTGGTACTAAGTTAGGAAAATACCTGATCGAAGAAAGTTGTAATTAAATTATAAATATATAATTGTTATAATAATAAAGGCGTTGAGGTGTCGGGTGTCGAAACACCGCACGATATCGGTTAAGGGTTAAAGAAGAACCTACGAGGTCGTTGGTTTTCTTCTGACGTATGACTTCAGCGGATTGTCAGCAGTTTTACTGAAGAACAAAAAAACTTCTATGCTAAATAAATATCACAACTCCCGAAAAAGTGGGGGAAGTGTCTAAAGTTAAGTGATGATTACATGGATGAATTGCGGGGAATCGAACCCGGGCCTCCCGCGTGGCAGGTGAGTATTCTACCACTGAACCAACGATGCTTCGTTGAATAAGGCGCTGCTATAATGGTATATAAACATTAAGGGTTTTATAATTTAGTTTTACTTACTTTTTCGTACTTTTTTTGTAAATAAAAACCGCATGTAAAATATCGTCTTTTTCCGACAAATAGTTTTTGAACTATACAGATGGACAAACCGACGGACTGAGAAAACACATTTTTCGTCATCTAGGAATCCTGAGACGTGAAGAACTGAAGAACTCTCGGAAGGTGATTTCTTTACGATGATAATACTTCAATCGTCTTTTAGACGAGGGGAGTAAAAATGAGAGGGTATGAAAACAAGGAATATCATTTTGAAATTTAGGGAGAATAATTAAATGGAATTGAGAGATATAAATATTTGGGCGTAATTTTTATTGAAACGGGAAAATAGTAATAAAAGAAAAGGGGTAATGAGGTCTATACATTCACTATTATGAGATAAGAACATGAAAAAGAACACAAAGAAAATGATCTAGCCTAATACAGAGTATATCAACATATGGATATGAATCTTGGAACATAAGTAAATGGATTATTTGAGAATGGATTACCGGCTGTCAAGACTGGTTAGAATTTGAAACGATGTAATCAGAAGAAAGATGGATATGAACACAGATATAGTAGAATAAGTGGAAAGAAAATAATTAGTATGGTTTGGCCACCGAAATCAAATGCCAGAAAACAGATAGCCAAAGGAAGTATTAACTTGGACACCGACAGCTCATGACAAGAGGCTGGGCTGGAGAGTAGAACATGGAAAGTAATTACAGTTGTGTTCGCATACCGAACACTTCTGGAAACTAAATGGAAGAAACTAAGATACTTTGTTACTATGACAGTAGAGTAACTACAGGCGTTCTGGACCACATTTGACCTTGAACTTTTTCTAGGTCACGGGTCTAACATAGGCCAAGGTCACGGGCAGGGGCGGGGTCATTGGCCTCACCTAGGCCACTTCCGGTTCCCACGATGAATTTTTGGGGTTAGTGTCAAATTTTGAAATTTTTACAAGATTCTCACGATGAATTTTGTCTACGCTTATCAAAATTTTCTCAGGCTCGACAGGATGTGACTCATCGTCTGGGAATGCAGACATGTCCATTCTTGCAGGATGTTGTTATCAGTAAATAGAACAATGACATCCATTGTTTTAAAATCAGCACGAAATTGGACAATAAAGCCATTGTTGTCTGGAGATTAAAATGTGCAAAGCTGGTAAAAATTCAACAATGAAACCCATTGTTTTAGAAAAATCATCACAATTACTAAATTGAATAGAGCCTTTGTCTGGAGGAATTTTTGCTGACCTCCATTATCAGATAAACAAGATGTTATTGTCTGGAGCTTCAGACTTGTCCAGACATGTTTGAGAAATGTGCAAGACTGGTAAAAATTGAACAATGGAACCCATTGTTTGAGAAAAATCTGCACAACCGCTAAATTGAACTCTCGCATATTTTGATAGTTATTAACAGTCAGTTAGTAAACAGTATTTAAAATAATACAAAAGTGTTGGAATCTTAGAAACATTGAGAGAAATCCTCAACATTGTTTGTAAGCACCGAATGTAAATATTACGTGTTTTATCTCGTACTTTATTAAATACACAGTCTCGAAATTGAGCCGATAGTTATTTATTTCGCTTTTTGCTGTGGGATTTATGTACAGAAGACAGCATCCCTCACTTTAGCAATAAGCAAGTTCCTAAAGAAATATTATGCTGTAGAGATTTACAGGCTACAGTTCGGAGTGTAAACTGAGTTAAAAATTTTGGATATTTCTATACCGCTATTATCAACAGTACCATTTAATTGCATATTGTTTTCTTTTACGTAAGACCCAAATTTTAGATTCGATTGTTTTAATATAGGTTTAAAAGCACTGTTTAGAAAGGTAGACAGGTAGACAGGTAGACAGGTAGACAGATAGATAGCTAGACAGATAGACAGATAGACAGCTAGACAGGTAGACAGCTAGACAGGTAGACAGGCAGGCAGGCAGGCAGGCAGGCAGGCAGGCAGGCAGGCAGGCAGGCAGGCAGGCAGGCAGACAAATATACTATTAACGAAGTAAGAAGAGGGAAGTTGGATATTAATACTGAAACAGATCTTAATTTAGCGCTTTCAAAATTATTACTACAGAACATCAGGGGATCAATAGCCTCCATTATCAGTGTCTGAGAATTTGCAACGATAAATAAATAGACCACTGGTCAACCTGACATGTTCCTGTAACGGTTTTATGGACACGACGGTGTAATAAAACGACAAATGTAAATATAATTGTATTGTATTTGTCTAATGTACATGCATAACATTATTACAAATATATTATACACCAGTAAATTATTGTGTATGCCCTCGTCGTGCAAGCCGCTGCCTACAATTTCTACATAACAGACAGAGAGGGCGCAGTTTGGCAGTTTGATTTGCAACTGCAGATGTCCATCTAGCATAACGGTAATATTCATACGATCGCAACCAAACCATGGAAATAACTTTGAAAATTCATAGAAATACTTCCCATAATATTTTTTTAGATTCTATTGTTTTAATATAGGCTCGAAAGCACTGCTGACAGACAGACAGACAGGCAGAAAACTTGTAATGCAGCTGCCAAACCGGGCCTTGTCAAATATCGAACAGCAATATATATTAGTAAAAAATACTCTTCAGTTAGCAGGTTAAAAGTTTGATGTAGTTTTAGCCAATCTTATACACATATATAATTCCAGCACTAAAAAATGGTAGGAAGCGGAGTCTTAAACAGCAGAATTTTATAATGCAAAACTGAGCGATAAAAGAACCGTGAAGGATCATATTTAACCACTCGACATTTTTTAGTTTATCCGATTCAGCAACTTTCGCATATCAATCTCGCAAAAACAAACACCTTCTTTGTTCTTGTGTTAGCATCTTGGCTTTAAGAATGTTATGGTAGTATATTTACGAAATTCGACGCCACAGCACTATATGTTTTAACTACATTTTTTATTAAGCATTCAATAACTACAAAAATAAAAAGCAGCTTAAAATATTGTTCCTAAGAGGAGTGGTGGTGTAGTTTTATCATTGGAATTTCGATTTCTTACAACGGTATTCATAAATAGTCCAGTTTTTTTTGTTGCAACAAGCATAGTTGTAGCAGAGATATCTGACGAATAGAAGACTATAGAAGATATAAACAGACAGAAATATTAATCTAAAATTGAATTAACTAAAATTAAGTATTTGTCAAATATTATTAACAAAGTTGTTAAACGTATGACAAAGGCAGTTATTAATTACTTAATAAATACAATTGTCCTATATCCGGTATTCATGGTTTGTCTTAATCTGATTTTAATAGTCGATTAGAGTTGAATAACTAAGGTTATTACAATGCTAAAGACTGTACGCAATAAGTAAGATTAAAATCAAAAATTTTAAAATAAAACCCAGAGAATAAGAATTAAATAAAATAAAGCCAAGTAAAAGCTATTAGGCCACAACAATATATTAGTAAAAATACTCTAATTAATAAAGATGCTATACACGATACCCAATGGTGAGGGACAGTTTATTTTTGCCGGATAAGAACTTATCTAGATTGGTTAAAAATCAGATGTATAAGAGAAAATCTCAAACTTGTTTAAAAACATTTTGTAACTAAACAATCACACTAGAAATTGGTAAATAAAGCTAAAATTAGAAGGAGGTGCAGAATTTGCAGACTATAGAAAATACCTGTCGAGACTTGTGGATGTGAACGTCTGGGAATGTGCAAGGTTGCTAAAAATAAACCGGATTTCTAAGGTTTCTGCGTAGGTCTGCGCGGGGGTCTCTGCACAGATCTGCGCGGGGGTCTCTGCACAGGTCTGCGCGGGAGTCTGCGCGGGTTTTTTTGCGCAGGTTTTGGAGGGAAATTCAAATTCTGCGCAGGTTTGGCGGGAAATTCAAATTCTGCGCAGGTTTTGGTGGTAAATTCAAATTCTGTGTATCATTTTGGAGGGAAATTTAAATTCTGCGCATTATTTTGACGGTAAATTTTAAATTATGATCAGGTTTTTGGCGGGCAATCTGGGAATGTGTAAGGTTGCTAATAAATGTATGGTTAAGAAATTTGCTTAAAATTGACTGAAAATTTACAGACACTGTTTGTAAGCACCGAATGTAAATATTAAGTATTTTTTTCCTGTACTTTATTAAATACACAGTCTCGAAATTGAGTCGATAGTTATTTATTTCGTCTTTGTTGATGGATTTATGTACAGAAGGATAGCATTCCCACACTTTATCAATAAGCAAGTTCCTAAAGAAATTTTATTATGCTGTAGAGATTTACAGGTTACAGTTCGGAGTGTAAACTGAGTTAAAAATTTCTATACCGCTATTAGCAACAGTACCATTTAATTGCATATTGTTTTCTTTTACGTGAGACGCAAATTTTAGATTCGATTGTTTTAATATAGGTTTGAAAGCACTGTTTAGACAGGTACACAGCTAGAAAGGTAGACAGCTAGACAGGTAGTCAGGTAGACAGGTAGATAGCTAGACAGCTAGACAGATAGACAGCTAGTCAGGTAGACAGGTAGACAGATAGGCAGGTAGACAGGTACACAGGCAGGCAGGCAGGCAGGCAGGCAAGCAGGCAGACAGATATACTATTAACGAAGTAAGAAGAGGGAAGTTGGATATTAATACTGAAACAGATCTTAATTTAGCGCTTTCATAATTATTACTACAGAACATCAGCGGATCAATGGCCTCCATTATCAGTGTCTGAGAATTTGCAACGATGAATAAATAGACCACTGGTCAACCTGACATGTTCCTGTAACGGTTTTATGGACACGACGGTGTAATAAAACGACAAACGTAAATATAATTGTATTTTATGTGTCTAATGTACATGTATAAAATTATTACAAATATATTATACACCAGTAAATTATTGTGGTAGAGGTGTTGTTGTCATCTCTGTTTGGAGGGTGTCACGATCTCCTCGTGCTGTTTCCGACATTGTCGAACTGGATTTATTCAATTATTCCTGCCTCTTTTTGTTCTGTTTATGATATCATTATAATTTGCTCTATCTGTCAGCGTTGGAGTTATTTGAGGATCGTTTTTAAATAGTAATTCGTACAAACCACGCGTACCTTCATAGTGCACATTTTTAACAATTATATCTGATCCCTTTATATCTAGCTCATCTCCACCAAAATAAAATTGGTTTTTATCAAAATCATATCTAATTCCATACCTCCTTAGATTTGGTCTTTCTATAAGATAATTGCTTACATATTTCCTAGGAAGTTCGTCATACTGTTCTAAGAAATAAATGTTTGTTATAGTCGTATTAGGATCATCTTCGGTGGATTCACACAATACTTCATCAGCAGGTTTTGGTGTAAATAATTCTAGTTTTGGAGGATTTGATATATTGATATATTCATCATCATCATCATTATCCGCGTCATAATCGTATTTAGTTTTTCTTTTAAGATTATATTTATCATCATAATTGTATTTAAGTTTCTCTTTCTTTTTCAATTTGAAAGGCTTAAATTGTGATGGAGAATTATCTTTTTTATTGATCTCTTTTGCAACACTTTGCATTTGTTCTGTAACAGTTGTTGCACCAACGTACCCTCCTTAAGAGCTCGAACTTTCTGCCTTATAATATTTATAGTTTTAATAAGTGCTGTTGCTACATTTGTTTTCATTATTGTCACAAGTACGTAAATGGTAGACAGCTGGACAGGTAGACAGGTAAACAGCTAGACAGCTAGACAGAAAGACAGGTAGACAGGTAGACAGGCAGGTAGGCAGGCAGACAGACAGGTAGACAGGTAGACAGCTAGACATGTAGACAGCCAGTTAGACAGTTAGCCAGACTGGCAGATTCCAACTAGTTCACACGTCAACAGTTTCTTATCAAATACTAGATATCAGAATTGTTAGATGTATATATAAGAATCAAATTCATGACGACAGCGTCCACCAAGCTAAGTTCAGTTATTCGCTAGAATTGTCTGAAGTATGATTGAGAATAATGTTTACCACCACTGTTTTCTTTCATATATTAGTGCAATGTGCAAGCAATACATTTTCGTCCTTCTTGATCGGTTTCCCCTTTACATTTTGGACACTTATACTTAACTGGTACAGGCATCTCTCTCACTTCTATTGCTATTACTGCTCACAATCTCTACAATAAATGGTGTTAAGAATACCTGCCTGCCTGTCCGTCCGTCTGTCTGTCTGTCTGTCTGTCTGTCTGTCTGTCTGTCTGTCTGTCTGTCTGCCTGCCTACCTGCCTGCCTGCCTGTCTGTCTGTCTGTCTGTTTGTCTGTCTGCCTGCCTGCCTACCTACCTGCCTGCCTGCCTGCCTGCCTGTCTGCCTGCCTGCCTGTCTGTCTGTCTACCTTTCCGCTTACCTATCTGCCTGCCTGCCTACCTGCCTGTCTGTCTGCCTGTCTGTCTGTCTGTCTATCTGTCTGCCAGTCTGTCTGTCTGTCTGTCTGTCTGTCTGCCTACCTGTCTGTCTGTCTGTCTGTCTGTCTGCCTGTCGGTCTGCCTGTCTGTCTGCCTGCCTGTCGGTCTGCCTGTCTGTCTATCTACCAAATTTATAGACACTGATAATGGAGGTCATTAACTACATCTGGTATAAATTTCTCAGACAAAGACTCCATACATTTTATTTTTATTTTTTTTAGCAACCTTGCACATTTCTCAAACAATCACATCCGGCTTACATAATGGGGGTCATTGACCCACCCTCATTACAAAGAAAAATATTACGAGAAGTATTTCTATGAATTTTCAAAGTTATTTTCATGGTTTGGTTGCGATCGTATGAATATTACCGTTATGCTAGATAGACATCTGCAGTTGCAAATCAAACTGCCAAACTGCGCCCTCTCTGTCTGTTATGTAGAAATTGTAGGCAGCGGCTTGCACGACGAGGGCATACACAATAATTTACTGGTGTATAATATATTTGTAATAATGTTATGCATGTACATTAGACAAATACAATACAATTATATTTACAATTGTCGTTTTATTACACCGTGGTGTCCATAAAACCGTTACAGGAACATGTCAGGCTGACCAGTGGTCTATTTATTTATCGTTGCAAATTCTCAGACACTGATAATGGAGGCCATTGATCCCCTGATGTTCTGTAGTAATAATTTTGAAAGCGTTAAATTAAGATCTGATTCAGTATTAATATCCAACTTCCCTCTTCTTACTTCGTTAATAATATATTTGTCTGCCTGCCTGCCTGCCTGCCTGCCTGCCTGCTTGCCTGCCTGCCTGCCTGCCTGCCTGCCTGTCTACCTGTCTAGCTGTCTACCTGTCTAGCTGTCTATCTGTCTATCTGTCTAGCTATCTACCTGTCACCTGTCTACCTGTCTACCTGTCTACCTGTCTACCTGTCTAGCTGTCTACCTGTCTAAACAGTGCTTTCGAACCTATATTAAAACAATCGAATCTAAAATTTGGGTCTTACGTAAAAGAAAACAATATGCAATTAAATGGTACTGTTGCTAATAGCTGTATAGAAATATCCTAAATTTTTTAACTCAGTTTACACCCCGAACTGTAACCTGTAAATCTCTACAGCATAACAATATTTCTTTAGGAACTTGCTTACTGCTAAGTGAGGGATGCTGTCTTCTGTACATAAATCCAACATCAGAAAACGAAATAAATATCTATCGGCTCAATTTCGAGACTGTGTAATTTAATAAAGTACGGGATAAAACACGTAATATTTACATTCGGTGCTTACAAACAATGTTGAGGATTTCTCTCAATGTCTCTAAGACTCCAACACTTTTGTATTACGTTAAATACTGTTTACTAACTGACTGTTAATAACTATCAAAATATGCGAGAGTTCATTTTCGCGGTTGTACAGATTTTTCTCAAACAATGGGTTCTATTCTTCAATTTTTACCAGTCTTGCACATTTCTCAAACATGTCTGGACAAGTCTGAAGCTCCAGACAATAACATCCTGTTTATCTGATAATGGAGGTCAGCAAAAATTCCTCCAGACAAAGGCTCTATTCAATTTAGTAATTGTGCTGATTTTTCTAAAACAATGGGTGTTATTGTTGAATTTTTACCAGCTTTGCACATTTTAATCTCCAGACAACAATGGCTTTATTGCCCAATTTCGTGCTGATTTTAAAACAATGGATGGCATTGTTCTATTTACTGTTAACAACATCCTGCAAGAATGGACATGTCTGCATTCCCAGACGATGAGTCACATCCTGTCGAGCCTGAGAAAATTTTGATAAGCGTAGACAAAATTCATCGTGAGAATCTTGTAAAAATTTCAAAATTTGACACTAAGCCCAAAAATTCATCGTGGGAACCGGAAGTGGCCTAGGTGAGGCCAATGACCCCGCCCCCGCCCGTGACCTTGGCCTATGTTAGACCCGTGACCTAGAAAAAGTTCAAGGTCAAATGTGGTCCAGAACGCCTGTAGGTACTCTACTTATGACAATTCCAGTGGCGTAAATCACGGAAGTCTAATTGTGTCCTGTAATCTGTCAAGCAAAAGGTTAAGTGAACAACTATAATAATTATGTACTTAAGTTTCACAATTACTTTTGAAATTACTTCTCGAGTTTGATTGTGAACGATATTATTTTTTCGAAGATTTACCATTCTTAAATTTACAATTGTACAGTAATTTGGTTTTGACAGTTCGAAGCCTACTGATAGTATTGTATTATACATATTATAATAAAAGTTGCTTTACTACTGAGTTTATATTTCTTAACAATAAAGGGAACTCTTCCTCACTTTCGACGGGCAAGAATAGCCACCTACCCGGCCTGAGAGCAAAGAGGGCTCATAGAACCACTATGTGGTTAAAACAGGCCACTGGCCTATAATAGGAGGAAGAAGAAGAAGAAGAACAACCAATCATAAGATTGGCAAACTTTTCAATTGCATCCCCTCCATATTCTTGGAATGTGAACACAACTTTATTCCATTTAAGGAACATAGTCTCCAATTTTTTTTAATACGTGAGGTGAGGTGGATTTCATGTTCGATTGTTAGTGATTGTGAATAAAGCATAGCCTGCTGTAGGCAAATATTTCTTTAAATAAAAAATAACTTAGTTTAAGCATATCATCATAAAGCATTCTTAGCACTGATTTCAAATATTTAAAAATATAAGGAGTGTTTCTTTTAAAAAACGAAAAACTACGCAAAATAGGAGGCTGTGATTTAAATTGGTTTATGAAAATTTGTAGACTGTATATTGGCATTAAAAACAAATATTTTTTTCGATACCGTTATTATTAATGAAATTATGAGCTGTCTTGCGATTCACAAACACCTTGTATATACAATTGCAAATGGGGCTTTTAATAATCTCAGAAAAAAGTCTGGCTTCTTTAAATCAAGTGATCGGGCTGGACATATCGGTTACGAGATATTAACCGTTCAGGAAACATATTGCGTGACATATTTCTTCCTCCTGATAAAACCAAGAATTACCTTTCTAATATCTTGGCCAAGCAATGTAACTGTCATTCCATAATATCTTTTATATTGTTACGTTTTACGTTTTGGGCTATTAAAAACTATACGCCGCTTCTGTTTTAAGCATTTATTTACAACGATTTATCTTAATCTATTTACACCACACTAGAACTATTAAGGCGGAACACACATTATTTATAAACTAACAGGACTGTTTCTAACAACAGATATACTTTATTTATTTACACGCGGTTTGAACATTAATGATTTATATGGCTATATTTATTTGTTATACACGCGTTATTTATCTCGCTAGATTTATGTACACACGGGTTTATTTATATGGCAGCTTTACGCACTTTGAGCTGGATTAGAACTGCCCGCCTTCCCGCTGTGCTGGCTTATATATTCGCCGGGTGAGTCATTCCGGAAGCTTCGCGGACTTGCTGGATTTTTCCGGAAAATGGTGACGCATCGCGTGCATGAGTCGCCAAGGTCGCTTCTCGAAGCCCGTGCGACGCGTGAGTCATCCGTCCGCACGTGAACGCGGCTTATGGTCGTTACACTGCCCCCACCTTAGGTCGTTCTGTCCCAGAACGAGTTGCGTCGGGTGCCTGTCTCTCGCTCTTGTGGGGGGTTTGATGGCGGTATTTGCAGGCGGTGCCCTTCTTGCACACGGACTGGCTGAAGAAGTAGCAGTCCACCGTGGGCTCAATGCTTCGCAACGGGCTGTAACAGCAGAACTCGATCTGGATGCCGGTCCGGTCGAATACCACTTCCAGCATGCTGCGTACAACTCTCCAGTCCAACGAATCCTGGCCGCATCCTAATTTTGGCACCGCTAGCCGGGTTTCGCCGTTCTTCACCATCTGCTTCTTAAGGTCCAGAAGAGCAGACCAGAGCTCCTGGTAACTAGGTTTTTCGTACGACAACCTTTTCATCACCAGGTAATAAACGGAGCTATTGCCTTCTTTCAGCTGCAAAGTTCTGCCAACCTCAGGTGTTTGCTTTCGCAGCTGGTCTAACCGGCCAAACTTCTCCCGGAAGGCAGCGGCGATCCCACTAGACATCCGGAGGTCCTGGGCGACGCAGTGTGCCAGGGAATACCGCCGCAGCGTGTCGAACAGGTCACGCTGCACCTCTGTAGTGACCTCAAATCGCGCAGTCTTTGTACCCCCATAAGCGGCCATAAGCTTCTGGAAGGAGGTACCTCTGGTCTCTAGTTGTCTCAGGGGTTGCTCCGTGACAGTCTCCACCTCCTCATTGATTCCGGAATATGGGGCCAACCGATTGAAGTGCACCATCCTGCACTTTCCTCGAGGAGGTTTCTGGATTCGGTATACCACGTCATTCAGTCGAGCAACTACAGTGTAGGGGCCTTCCCAGTTCCTTTGGAACTTGGGGGAGAGACCACGACGCCTCTGGGGGTTATGAAGCCATACCAAATCGCTAGGCTGGAAACCACCGGCCTCAGCGCGGGCATCATATCGATCCTTCATTCAGTCGCTGGCACCCTGAATGTTTCGGCGTACGGCGTCGTGGATCTCTTCGATCCTCTTCTTTAGATTCCCCACGTAGTCCTCGCCGACCGTTTCTTCGCCAGGCTTTCTTCCAAATTTGAGGTCACACGGCAACCGTAGCTCGTGCCCAAAGAGTACCGCGGCTGGAGTGTTATTGGTTGTCTCTTGTACTGCTGATCGGTAGGCCATCAGGAACAGGTGAATGTACTGGTCCCAGTCACGCTGATGCTCGAAAACCACCTTGGACAGATGCTTCCCCATGGTTCGGTTCATCCTTTCCACCATACCGTCCGATTGAGGATGGAGGGCAGTGGTCCGGGTCTTGTGTATCCCCAGTAGCTTGCAAACGTTCTGGAACAGTCCAGACTCGAAATTCCGGCCCTGGTCGAAATGTAACTCCAGGGGGACTCCAAAACGGCTGAAGCACTCGTTCACCAGAACATCAACGACAGTACCGGCCTCTTGATTCGGAAGGGCGTACGCTTAGGGCCACTTGGTGAAGTAGTCCATGCACACCAGGATGTATTTATTTCCCGATTCGGTTTCGGGGAATGGTCCAGCGATGTCGATGGCTATCCTCTCGAACGGACTACCGACGTTGTACTGCCGCATCGGAGCTCTACGTCTTCCAACCGGTCCGTTTCCTGTAGCGCAGGCTTCGCACCTCCGGCACCACTCTCGGACATCATCTTTGCAGCTTGCCTAGTAGAACCTGTCTCGGACCTTCTGCAACGTCTTCTTCAATCCAAAGTGTACCCCAGAGGAGCCATCATGCAGGTGGCGCAGAACCTCGGCCACTCTACTCCTTGGAACCATCAATTGTGATCTCGTTGCCCTGCCGTCCTCATCTTCCAAGATTCTGGTCAGAACATTGTTGTCCAGCTGCAAGGAGTCCCATTGCGCCCAATAGGTCTTCACCGTTGGGTTGGTGGCGGAGACCTCCTGCCAGGTAGGTCGACGGCCATTTCGCTTCCAAGCTATAACCGTGTCTAAGTCGGGGTCGTTCTCCTGGCTGTTCTGCATCTCGTCTCGCTCCCACGAGTCGTCGACTACAGTGGTACGATTGAGGGGTACCGCACGAATCTCCAGCTTCGAACAGTGGCCGCAGTCAGCAGGGTAGGGCCTCCTGGATAACGCATCGGCGTTGCGGTGGGCTGTGCCAGGTCGATGATTTATTTCAAAGTCGTACTCTTGTAGGCCCTCGATCTACCTAGCCACCTTTCCTTCAGGGTTTTTGAACTGCAGTAGCCATCTTAGAGCAGCATGGTCGGTCCTCAGCAAGAATCTTCTGCCATACAGATATTTATAAAAATGCTCCACGGACTTGACGACTGCCAGAAGCTCCCTCCTGGTTACGCAATAATTTCGCTCTGGCTTGGACAGGACCTTGCTGAAATATGCCAGGAATTTCTCTTGTCCATCTTGGACCTGGGACAGAACACCACCTATTCCGACATTGCTAGTGTCAGTATCGAGGATAAACTGGCCTTCCTGACGTGGATAGAAAAGCACAGGTGAACTAGTTCAGGCAGTCTTGGGCATCTCGAAGGCCTCCGCGCACTCAGCACTCCATTCGAACTGTCGTCCCTCTTCCGCTAGACGGGTTAACGGTTTTCCAATGTTTACAAAGCCCAGCACAAACCTTCGATAGTAAGTGCAGAGGCCCAGGAAGCTTCGCAGTTCATGCTTATCCTTCGGGATCGGCCAATCCTGCACTGCCTTCACCTTACTCGGATCTACTGCTACTCCCTGGCGGGATACGACGTGCCCCAAGTACTGTACCTCCTTCTGGAAGATGTGGCACTTCTTAGGACTTAATCGCAGGTTGGCACCTCGCAGTCTGCCGAACACTTCCTCCAGGTTTTTCAGATGCTCGTTGACAGATCTACCCACCACTATGATGTCGTCCAAGTATATCAGGCAGGTCTGCCAAGATAGACCCTCCAGGACGGTGTCCATCAGCCTCTCAAACGTAGCGGCGGCATTACACAAACCGAACGGCATGACGGAGAACTGCCAGAGACCAGTTCCGATGGTAAATGCAGTCTTCTCCCTGTCGGCAAGTTCCATTCCCACTTGCCAATAACCGCTCTTCAAGTCTAGCGTCGAGAACCATTGAGAACCGGAGAGCGTGTCCAGGGTATCATCGATTCGTGGCAGAGGGTAGCTGTCTTTCTTGGTCAAATGATTCAGCTGCCGGTAGTCAACACAGAACCTCGTTGTGCCATCCTTCTTCTTGACAAGAACCACAGGGGAGGCCCACGGGCTGCTGGACGGTTCGCCTGTAATTGTTCTGCCTTTTGCAAGGTAATCAATTAACAGGATCCCTTTCGCATCCCAAAACACGCTGGCCATGACCTTTCCAGCAGATGCGATCGACTTCGCTTTCTTTGGCGCTGAACCACCGGCTTCCACCCACTGCTTCGACTGCTGTTTCGTTTCTGGGGTTTGGGGT
This sequence comes from Agriotes lineatus, assembly GCA_940337035.1. NCBI lineage: Eukaryota > Metazoa > Arthropoda > Insecta > Coleoptera > Elateridae > Agriotes > Agriotes lineatus. Next base: position 42,266,227 of record OW679202.1, read on the forward strand.
GAACCCATGTCTCATCAATGGTGACAAATCGCCTCACAAAATTGGTCAGATGCATATTGAATCGGTCCAAACATTGCTGCGAAACTCGTTTGCGCATTTGCGATCGGCATTCAGCAAATGCAAGATGTGTCGCACCCTTTCTTCCGATATCCCCACATGCACTTTTTCGATGGTTTCCGGTGTGGTTGCGGTTTTTGGCCGTCCTTCACGTGGGTCATCTCGAGGGACGTGCGGCCATGTTTAAATTCAGCTGCCCACTTTTTAACGGTTGACATGGAAGGAGCAGAGTTTCTGTAAACTTTTGTCAACTTCGGATGAATTTCCTTAGGAGTTAATCCATCCAAAACGAAGAATTTTATGACCGCACGATATTAAAATTTATCCATTTTAACGAAAAACACGCAAGACGTCTACGGCAAAAATTCGTGTAAACAAACTACTTGAGAGAACAAGTTGAAACTTGTCATACGAACTAATGACACTTGCACGCAGACAGGAAAAGTAAATTTTTGCAGATTGGAACGCCATCTTATGCCAAGGCCGAGAACTATTTACTTTACCCTCGTACATAAAACTTCTTAGTTTTGACATTGCTTTATTGTAGACACATTTTCTTTAAAGTAGCGCCATATTAAATGTGTGTTTTTCTACAAAATCCAAATAAGGCTATTCAAAATTTGGTCACATGTGATGCAAACTTTATTTGTTTTTGACCCTGTATATGGTAACTTCATAAAATAACTATTTTTGAAAACGTAGTTTGTGTCTAAAGGTAATACACATTATAATTAAGACACACAAGTACACAGTGTCATCAGTCAAGTCTGCATTAAGTGGAAAATAAATTTTTGTTTAACTTTACGTAAAGTTTATCGAGTTTCAACGATTTAATTTAAAACCCCTTTATTAAAATTTGTTATGAAGCTATGTTATAAGAAAAGTAAAAATAGTTGTTTATTATTTAAGTGCAGTTTCCAAAAAATTAATTAGTATTATACCTTACGATGATGCACCAAAAACAAGTTGGCCGTAAAACAAATGATAAAAAATATCAACAAGCCCTTGGTTTAATAATAACAGTCAAATCGCTTTCTGTTTGTCATAGTGACTTTTAATTAATACTTCGTATTAAATTACAAAAATGTTAACTTTACAGGAAAAAATTGAAATTGTATTAATATGTGGTGAAAACACAAGTCATCGTGTAGCAGCGAACATTTTTAATGAAAGGCATCCAGGCAAAAATGTGCAACAATCTACTATGAGTAGGATTATGGCGAAATTTAAATCAACTGAATCGGTGGAAAGTTCATTTAAAAAATCTCACAATCCTATAAAACATAGTGAAGAAGTTCAATTAAATGTGTGCCTAGATGTTGTGGAACATGGTCAAACTAGTATTAGGCATGTTTCTTGCAGAAATTACGTTCAAAGAGAGAGTATAAGGAAGATTTTGCACAAAAATAAATTTAAACCTTATAAACCTAAATTTATAAATACTCTTAAGGAACAAGATTTTGACATACGTTTGGGATTCTCTCTTGGATACCAGCGGGAAAAGGAAGAAGATGTGTCCTTTCTTTTTCACGTTTTATGGACCGACGAGGCCACTTTCACTTCAAACGGCGTTGTTAGCTCTCAAAATTGTAGATGGTGGGCTCAAGAAAATCCAAATTTTATAATAGAATGCAGGGACCAGTATTCCTTTAAAACAAATGTGTGGTGCGGTGTTTTAAACGATCAAGCTGTTGGTCCTTATTTTTTTAGAGGTAATTTAAATTCTGAAGAATACCTACGCTCCCTTAACACCGATATCCTTGAAGTTTTGGACAATATGCCTATTAAAATAAGGCATAATTTCTGGTACCAGTGTGGCGGTGCTTCCATCCATAATACAAGACAGGTTCAAGAACGCCTCTTGGAAATATTTAGGGGCAAAGTAATTGGGCGTAATATGGAGCAATACTGGCCGGCTAGGTCTCCGGATTTAACCCCACTTGATTTTTTCTTGTAGGGTTACCTAAAACAAAAAGTATACAAACAAAGACCTTTCCGTAATGTTGATCATTTGAAAACGGTGACTAGAAACTGTATTTTAGAAATAAGGCCCCTTAGTATCAGAAACTCCATTAAAGATGTGTCAAGAAGAACAATTGTTTGTATTGAATGCAATGGAATCCAGACAGAAATGTAATTTTAAGTTTTTGATTTGTTTTTAATTTAATACATATTCAAATACCAAAAATAGTTTGCTATTAATTTGACTCTTTTCAATTAAACCATTTTTTTAATATTAATGTGTATTATTTTTAGACACAAACTATGTTTTCAAAAATAGTTATTTCCTGAAGTTACCTTATACAGGGTCAAAAACAAATAAACTTTGCATCACATGTCACCAAATTTTAATAGCCCTATTTAGATTTCGTAGAAAAACACATTTAATATGGGGCTACTTTAAAGAAAATGTGTACGGAATAAAGCATTGTGAAAACTAAGAAGTTTTATGTAGATTGCGTGGAGTCTTATTTTGCAACAGTGGTGTAATTTACAATGGGCAAAAAATCTAAATTATCTTATACAGCTGAAATTTTGCATTTGGGTTAAACATTGCATTTAGAAAAACTTTTTCCAATAACTTTTTTCAATATTTTGAGAAATAACCCCACTTTTGATTTTTTTTTGAAAAAAATAAAATTTGTCAGAGAATTCGAATCACGTGACTATTAGTTTTTTTGTTAATTTTCATCTCGATCGAAGCAGAAATTGATGGCAAAGCCAAATTTCAAATAAAGCTGTTAATAAAAAAATCCCATATGATGCGGACTTTACTGGTCACACTGTATATAACTTGGTTTTTCTTGAAATATACAGTGCGCCAAAAAGTCGGCATAATATGAGAAACATTTTTATTTTGGTTTTTCAAAAAATTACTAATTTACCGCCTATCATATATACCCAGTGATTTTTACTTATTTAGAAAATATAGTTTTTCGAAGTTGTCATAATCCAAAAAGTGCTATTTTTCGGAGATTAAGTAAGATTTCGACGAGATTTTTTTAGAGTGTGTTATCTTTAGCTAACTGAAAAATGTCAAGGGCAGAAAACACCAAATTTTTTTAACTTTAGCAAAAATAATTTTTTAAATTTTTTAAATATTTTTCAAAATTTCACATACCAAGACTTAATATGAAAATTCAAATTTTTTTATGTGAAGACTAAAGATTTATAATTTAAAAAAATATATAAAATGTTAATTACTTCTTTAGATTTTTTATTATTTACCGAAACGTAGTATGCTTGCATAATTTTTACGTTTTCTATGCAAGGCGCTTTTTAGGAGAAATATTATTCAATTCTAATTAATATCTATTTAAATGGCTTCTAGAAACTCTAATCTAGCCCTGTTAGTGAATTACTGTTACAAAACCCTGTAAATGTTCTTTTACAGTTGTCTAAATAACGAGATTTTTTAGAATATGTAAATTGGATAAAGGAAAATCTCATTTAAACAATTATTGTAAAAGAACATTTACAGGATTTTTGTAACAGTACTTCATTAACAGGGCTATATTAGAGTTTTTAGAAGCCATTTAAATAAATATTAATTAGAGTTGAAAAATATTTCTCATTAAAAGCGCCTTGCATAAAAAACTTAAATATAATGCAAACATACTACTTTTCGGTAAATAATAAAAAATTTAAAGAAGTAATTATAATTTTGTATTATTTTTTCCAATTATAAATCTTTAAAGTTTTCACATAAAAACATTTGAATTTTAATATTAAAAAAATTGAAAAATTAATTTTTAGCTAAAGTTAAAAAAATTGATGTTTTCTGGCCTTCAGATTGTCTAGTTGGCTAAAGATACCACACTCTAAAAAATCTCATTGAAATCTTACTTAATTTCCGAAAAATAGCACTTTTAGGATTTTGACAATTTCGAAAAACTTCATTTACTAAATAAGTAAAAATCACTCGGTATATATGATAGGGGCTAACTAGGTTTTTAGACAAGCACAAATTATTAATGTAAAAAGTTTTTTTTGAAAAATCTAAAATAAAAAATGTTCCCATATTATGCTGACTTTTTGGCGGACACTGTATAAGTTGAAGTCCAATTTTTTAAAGCATTCCGTAAGCCTGTTTTGTTTTTTGAATATCATCTTTAGTTCTTCCTTGCTTAGTGATGACAGAGTCTAGGTAGAAACTTTCTACTTGATCTATTTCTTCACCATCAATGTAGCACTTATTAAGATTGCGGGTTCCTATTCTCATTGATTTTGTTTTAGAAACATTAATTTTAAGTCCTATTAGGGTTGCTTGTGTGGTTAGGCATTAGAGTTCGGTTATTAGGGGCAGATGTCAGCCTCAGATCTCAGGACTCTGTTGCTATATTCTTTTATTCGTTATTCTTTTCTACTAGTAGGTATAACTGCTTTGGTTGTCTTTCATTGTGCGATTATATGGCAGGTTCGCTTCTACATTTTCTTTTTTCTCCTCTTGTAGAAAGTCTGTGATTTTATCTCACCTTGATTGAACTTCCTCGTTTTGTATGTAATTTAAGTGTTTCCTGTTTGTTAGTCTCGTCTTGAGTTCATTAAGCTTTTGTAAGTTGAGTGTCTGGTTTTCGAAGTAGGGTGAGTGGCTTTTTACCGACGCAGGTTTATAGTGGCAATTGTAAGGTGGAAATCGCTGCCAACGTCACGTGAGTTGTTGGTAAAACCTTCTTTTGTTTCTTGCGTGATGCTCTCAGTTGGTGCATTGTATGATAAATACATTTCTAGCTCTAATGTAAAACTTTGCAGTTATTATTCGGTCTGAGATTGGACTTGTGGACTATTATCACATACTATTCAAGAGGGTCTAGGACATCTCGGCGCGGGGCCACCTCGGCGCCGGGACAACTAGGCGCAAGGCCATCTCGGCGCCAGCCAACTAGGCGCAAGGCCATCTCGGCGCCGAATTCAAATTCGCAAACTACAGTGTGCACTACGTAAGAAAATTATTATAAACAAATAATAAATAAAGTGATGGCCAAAAAACTCGCATCAAATAACAAAAAATTATTTAGAATTTCTTGGAAAATCAAACACTGACGACCAGAGGTGGTTGCAAAGTGATACAGATGGGCCAAACAAAAATTGTCACGTGACTTTCGTTATCAATAAAATTTTAAATTTTTAAAAATAATTGCGAAACATGCATTTACTAGATGATTTTTGAGGCTTTCACGGCCATTGTCATTAAGTAACAAACAACTTCCGGGATTGGACCGTGTCCAATCCCGGAAGGCGTTTGTTACTTAATGCATTTACTAGTCAAGATAGAGACACATTAAACGAAAAAAAGTTTTCTGGCCTTGAGATTGTTCAGTCAGCTAAAACTAACACACAATAAAAATATCATCGAAATCTTGCTTAATTTCCGAAAAATAGTACTTTTTGGATTTACACAATTTCGAAAAACGCCACTTTCTAAGTAAAGTGCCTTTTATGTGACAAATATGTTTTTAATGTTTATTTCCCAAATCAAAGAGTTTTATTTTTAACAAAGTTTTTTTATTATGAAATAAAAAACTTTGTTAAAAGTATTTGTTTTTTCATAGCAGTCTTTGTTAAAAGTAAAATTCTTTGATATGGGACCTAAACATAAAAGAAAATGTGAGAGATCAAAGTTGGCCGGGGATTTTGAAATTTGGTATAGGAGCCTAGATGTTGATTCTAAACAACTTTTCTTAATTACTTTTTGTCGTATTTGTTACATAAAAGGCACGCTACTCTACAGTAAAATAGATTTTTTGAAAACTTCCAAGGCATACTTGATTTTTCAAAACTGAAATGCTGTTAGAAATTCGCTTTTAACCAAGCAGGACTGAACCCCAAAAAATTAAAATTTAAATCGAGAATTTTTTACCTTTTACGAGAGTCGTTTCACCTATCCGAGGACACACTGTATACAGGGTATTTGGAAAATACGTGTACAACGGAAGACCACAAGTTCCTTGACCCAAAATATTATGATTTAACTCAACTTACCTATATACAAAGTTGCTTAGTCTTCAAAAATGATTAGCTTTTTTAAATTTTTTCAAGTAAGTCGAAAAATCTGATAGATTTTATTAATTTTTTGGCCATGCGTTTGTACCAGTAAACTACAGCTTTTTGTGGAATAAACCTTAATTGCGAAAATTACAGGGTGTTTAAAAACGTCATAATAAATTATCCATTCATATTTAACCCCCTGTATAATCAATACTAATGTTTTTTTGTGAATAGCTACTTCAATTTAGAAGCTATTTCCTCTCTTACAAAATTTTAGTTGAGTAAACGGTTTAGCCACAAAAAATATTTTCTAAATTTCTACAAGCCTGAATCAGTAATTGTAACTTCACTAGGTTTATAGCGATTTAGAAAATTTTTTTTTGTGGCTCAACCGTTCACCCAACTAAAATATTGTAAGAGAGGAAATAGCTTCTAAATTAAAGTAACTATTTAAAAAAAAATGTAGTGGTTATACAGGAGGTTGAAACATTTAAAAAAGTTAATCATTTTTAAAGCCTTCTAGCGGCTCAACTAAGCAACTTTGTATATAGGTAAGTTGAGTTAAATCATCATATTTTGGGCAAAGGAACTTGTGGTCTTCCGTTGTACACGTATTTTCCAAACACACTATATACAGGGTGATTTTTAAGCTGATTCTTTCCGTTTACCAGGAAATAAAGCTAAAAAAATAAGCATTTTTTTATTTACCACATTTCCGAAATATGAAAACTAACGAAGGTGTTAAAGTTTTAAATTAAAAACTAAACTTTGGCGCAAAGGCGGCTGGGCAATTTTATTTTTGTTTATCTCTGTTGTCAAGCAATGACCTGTCAACTAGTTTTCCATTGGAATTTTCTTAATGTTATTGATACAATACTGGCTCATGTTTATGAAAATAATGAATAAGTGAATATGCTTATTATTTACTGGGAGTATCGTCAAAATGCCGCTGCCACATCGCTTTGATACGCGGAACCTGTATGTAGAAGCGAATGCTGATAATTTTGTACATATCATTTAAGTTAGATTAAGTTTAGTTTAATTTTCGTTAAGTAATTTTAGTTCTTAATTTGAAACTTTAACACCTTGCACCTCCGTTAGTTTTGATATTTCGCAAAAGTGGTAAATGAAAAAAAGATTACTTTTTTAAACTTTATATCCTGGTAAAAGGAAAGAATCAACTTAAAAGTCCCCTCTGGTACGCCACTGTTTTTTAGCCAAAAGTTTTGTAGCTATTATAAGATTATTTGTTATTAAATAATATTTTTTAAAACTTCTTTAAGCTGGATTTTGAAAACGAAGCCGTTTAAATCCCATTAAAGTCCAAGGAACGAAATTGTTGTTACAGATTTTTCAGTTTTTTTCGAAAAATGTTTATTCTATCAAAAAAATAAAAGATACATCTTTTGTATAGTTTCAATGGATAAAGCTTAAAAACTTATCGTATTGACTAAAAAACAGTGGCGTACCAGATTTTTTTAAAATAAAGTAACTGAGGTGGCTCCGATGCACGCCACTGGTGGAAAGAAATTAAATTTATTTTGACTAAACAATGCCACTTTATGAAATACTACCATACACCAAGTTTCATTAAAATATCTCTAGGCGTTGTCCAGATTTTTGAAAAAGAAATAATTTTTGTTTAAACTTTAACATCCTGTATATTGTGAACGAAGCCGTTTAGGTTCCATGTTTGTATAAACTTTTTATCTTAGAATTGATCACGGAGTCACCCCTTAAAGTTTGTCTACGTACTTATTTAACACCTTGTATATAGATTAGGTTTAGCTGACTGAAAAATCTCAAAACCAGAAAACTTTTTTTCGTAAAATGTGCCTCTATCTTGACTAGTAAATGCATGTTTCGTAATTATTTTAAAAAAATGTAAAATTTTACTGACAACGGAAGTCACGTGACAACTTTTGTTTGGCCCATTTTGCAACCACCTCTGGTCGTCAGTGTTTGATTTTCCAAGAAATTCTAAATAATGTTTTTTTAATTTGATGCCAGCTTTTTGGCGATCACTTTATTATTTGTTTATAACAATTTTCTTACGTAGTGCACACTGTAGTTTGTGAATTTAAATTCGGCGCCGAGATGGCCTTGCGCCGAGTTGGCTGGCGCCGAGATGGCTCCGCGCTGAGTTGTCTCGGCGCCGAGATGGCCCCGCGCCGAGATGGCGGCGCCGAAGTGGTGGCACCGAGACGGCGGCTCCGAGTTGTCCGGCTTCGTATTCAAGAGAAACTATATTTTTCCGTTACTGACTGCTTCCGAATATCTTCGCTGTTAACTCTGTTTAATAGAGTTTTGTTGGTATTTTTTCGAAGGGTGCCAGCAGTTTTAAAAGTTTGTCTTATGTTAGCCATATCGGTTCTTGCTTCGATTGCATAGGTTAAAATCGGTTGTATGATGATTTTAGACATTCCTATTTAGGTTCTAATCGTAAGTATCGGTTACACCATATGGTATTCTTCATACATTCAGATTTTAGACGCTTTGTTGATTTGTTGTCTGAGTTCTAGTGCTAAAGTGTTTCTATTAATAGGGATTGTAGTAATTGAATAGTATAACCTCATCTACTACTTTAGCGTACAATTGAAAGTATACATCGCAGAAGTTCTTTCAAAATTGTCACAACTTTTGTTCTTGTTTTGGATATTTTCAAGCCATATTTTTCACAAGAATGGCTAAATTGAAAGAAAGGCCGTTGGAGTAGGTCTTCAGTTTCGACACTGAGTGCTACTCCTCTGGTTATCAGACTGCACTCTTCTTTATTGTATTTAATAATTTGGTTCATTACTACATTAAATAATAAAAACACTAAAGATGCCTCCCTGACCTATTACTTGATAAACAAATATTTTTGCACACTATTTCCCTCCCCCCTTAATTTTTACCAAATTTCTTATGTAGGTGTTATTTATTAAATTAAATTAAAGACTGCCTGGTATGTTTTATTGTTCTAGGATATATAATACACGTTTAATTTTTTAATTAAATGTCTTGTTATTATGAATGATGGTATGTTATATTCCAGTACTTTCCCCGACAGTTGTCTATTTATAAAGATAGAGTCTGTACATGAATACCCTTGACTAAAACTTTGTTATTCGTAATTGAGTGAAACTATGTTGGAGAGCCTCTGCCTGATAATTTTTGTGGTTAGCTTAAGAAACTCCTGTAGGAAAGTTATACCGAGTAATTTTCTGGGACCTGCTTTCGTTCTTTCTGTAAATAGCTCAGTGTTCTTCAAAACTTGGCCAATAAATGTAGCCCAGGCATAATAGATATCTACTTAAAAAAATATGTAAGTAGTTCTGATTTTTGACATAAATGTTCCTTAGTATTCTGAGAGATACGCTTTAAAAGTTCCCGCCTCTGGGGTGCCGGCGTCATACCGAGGAGGCTTTGGCAGAAGTTTTAAATTTTTTGGTTCAAGTAAAGTACCTTTTCTGTTTTAAACACGACAAAATAACATTAAACGGTTGTGCAGAATCTAAAATAATGGCCCCATGCAAAAGTTTAAAAAATATGGAATATTATTTTGTACACAAATAACGCATTGCACAAGAAACACGCTATTCTGTCATATAATTATCTACGAGAAATAACGTCAAAAACAAATCCTCTGTTACTTGACAGAACACTTTCAAAACTTTTATTCAATACTAAAAAGCGTCAGTGCATTTTAAGATTCCCTTTACTATTTGTATTGATTCCAGATGATTTGCAATAAAATAAATGACGGAAACTCTAAAAGATATTTCGAAGAAAACTGGTAGATAAATTATAAATAACAAAATAAACAAAGATAGCAGCGTACACACCTACAAATACCTGGCCATGAACTCAAAATACTTTGTAATCTAATCGAAATGCGGAAAGCCTACGAATTCCGCTAAAATTAGGACGTCTGGCAACGCTGTTGCCGATTTCACAGCAGAATGTTATCGCTCGTATGTGAATTGTTCTTGTGTTTAGTATATAAAGCGCTGCGAAGCGAAGGCCCATCACACGACCTTGTCCCTCACAATCACAGAAGGTTATAGGGAATAATTTTTGCAGCCTCCACGCTTGTGGGGGTATATAATAAAATACAAATATAGTACAGTATCAGGCAGGCAATTTGCGCATATCAACGAAGAGCACGTCAAGTAGGATAGTTCAGTTTGCCATTTTTTACTTCCCTCGTCTAAGAGACGAAGGAAGGATTGTAACCGCGAAAAAATCACCTTCCGAGATTTCTTCAGATCTCCACGTTTCAGGGTCCCTAGATGACGAAAAACAGGTTGTCTCAATTCAGTCAGTCTGTCTGTTGGCAGTGTAACTCAAAAACTATTCTTCGGAGGAAGACAATATTTTGCGTACACATTATGTATCTACCTGGCATGGAACCGAGAAAATCTCAGACAAATATATACAGGGTGTTCCTAAATATCATGTACATACGGAAGGAGGTAATTTGTTGGCTTATTTCATGACTAAAAATTTATATAAATATAGGTCCGCAAACGCTTCGTTACCGATCTACAGGGTGTTGAAATTTCAAGATTTTTTTAGTCTTTGTATCTCCTGCAGCTTTTGAGATATTTAGCTCAAATTTGGAATACAGGTTAAACTGTAGGGCTTACATCATTGGGCATGTGAGAATCTACAGGGAGATCTTTTTTCAGGGGTCATTCCCCATTTTCCCCCCTTGAACTTTTTTGAGGTGCGCCTCTGGTAGATTCTAAAATACAAAATGAGTTTTCGGTTTTGTTAAGAATATTTTTGTTCTCTTGTAGGTAAAATAAAAAACGATTTTCTCTAATTCGCTAGAAGAAATTAAAATTTTTGAAGTGGTAGAATAGGCTCAGGCTTTATTTGGATACTTTCTTGTTTCCATTAATTTTGACAGTTTAGTCGACGCTACCTGTTAAAAATTAAAGCTGGGATGACCCGGTTTTTGTAGCAATGATTTATTACAATACAAGAAACCAAAATAATAACCATAACAAGGAAACTACGTTGCAACAATTGTTGAAAGTGATCTCCTCCAACCCTTATACATGCCTCCGCTCTTCTTCCCGTTGATGTCCGTACTTTTTCGAACAACCCGGAGTATTTCTTACGGTTTCAAATGCATCTAATATTCAATTTCGTAAGTCATCAACGGTATTCACTGGTGTTGTATATACTAGAGATTTGAGATGCACCCATAGGAAAAAATCTAGGTCAGGGGACCTAGGGGGCCATGACTGAGGTCCACCTCGTTCTATCCACTTGTTCTCCTACAATTCCTTTAAATACTCTCGAGCCAAAATAAATAAATGTGCTGGGGCACCATCGTGCATATACCACATTTGATTTCTTAGCAAAAGAGGTAAGTCTTCGAGTAATAAAGGCAATTCGTGTTGCAAAAAGTGCCTGTATGAGTGACCAGTAAGTCGACCAGGAAAAAAAGAAAGGATCAATCAAATGATCCCCAATTATATCACTCCACACATTTAAGGAGAACTCCTCTTGAAAATGCGTTTCTACAATTCCATATGTGGTTGTTATGAAAATTTATAATAGAGTTTCTTGAAAAATTGGCTTCGTCTGGATGTTCTTCTGTTTCATTTAGAACAGTTTCTTCGATCTGTGGTGTTCTAACAATACGTGGTCTACCTGCATCATTGGTATTCGTATTGAAAGGTCTAGTTTCTACAAGACGCCTATGAATATTCGATGCTCCATGTACAGTCGTGTTCAAAAATCTGTTGTACAGCTACAGTTGTAAGTTTATTGATGGTTGTGTTATTACTCAACACAGGCTCACACTTTATCATGAAGTAGGTAGACCAAGATGTATATTTTCAAAGTATATGTGTATACAACACCCTTTTTAACTTTGTGTAATTAATTTATACTCACAAAGCACAAATGCTGTCCAACACTTTAATGAACACGGCTGTACAGACGTCTGGCTTCTCTTGCATTTTCATTCGTAAGGCCATAGATGAAATGCATCTCAGCCATGTCAGAGTTCGTAAAATTTGGCGTTGTTACGAGATTATAACGAGTATTCAAAACACTTTTACACCTTACAGTTTACAACTTAAACCTTTAATTTATAAACATATGCAGACACACGTTACGATTATAAATGCGAACTGTCAAAATTCATGGAAACAAGATATTATCCAAATAAAGCCAGAGCCTACTAGACCACTTTAAAAATTGTAATTTCGTCTAGGGAATTACAGAAAATCGTTTTTTAGTTTTTTCTCGATAACGGTTGCAGATACAAAACAACTAAAAGAGAACAAAAAGATTGTAAACAAAACAAAAAACTCATTTTGTATTTTATAATCTACCAGAGGCGCACCGTAAAAAAGTTCATGGGGAGAAAAGAGGGCATGACCCCTGAAAAAATATCTCCCTGTAGATTTTCACAACCATTTGACATGCCCAATGATGTAAGCCCTACAGCGTAACCTGTATTCCAATTTGAGCTAAATATCTCAAAAACTGCAGGAGCTGTAAAGAAAAAACTAAAAAAATCTTGAAATTTCAACACTCTGTAGATCGGTAACGAAGGGTTTTCGGAACTATTTTTATATAAATTTTTAGTAATGAAATAAGCCAAAGAATTATGTTCTTTCGTATGTACATGATATTTAGGAACACCCTGTATAGGGTGAGCTCCTTAAAAAAATAAAATTTTGTTTATTTTTGATTTAACTTAGCAATAAATACAAGTAATAATTTGTGCATAGCTCAGGTTTTATTATTACCAAAAATGGGCCCCAATAGATACAGAATAAATGTACGATACAAAAAGGAGCAACAAATGAGTGCGTTACTTAATATAGCTGCAACCCTGGAATTCGAAGGGTCGGTGCTCAGGTAGAAATAGCCCGTTCCCTTGAAATATCCTGCAAAACGTTGGGACTGCATACGCGGTCCGCCTGCCCTTCGAATTCGACCACCGGTAACGTTTTTTTTATTTGAAACTTTATTTAATTTATTAGAAACGTGAAAATAATTTTACTCCTAACTTAATTTGATTTTTAAAATTATTTAGTGTCGCAATGTCGACGAGGGAAGTTCTGGGTAAAGCCTTTTACAAATTTTTTAATTATTGAATATGGTCAATGTTAATTACAAAGAGAATTTTATTACAGAAGAAAGGACTAATTTCTGTGATAAACACGCCCTTTATGTTTACTCTCGATTTGCTAGACTTCCTGCTCCTTGGATCACTCTACATAAAAAAATCTGTGAACGGTTTTACACTGAACTTTCCTCGTAAGCTCGGTGCGCATCGATTGCTGTACATTGCTAAATGCGGTACTGCGGTACGCAACCATCGTTGCACATGTGCTGGTTGCAGTCCGAAGCGATCATTTTTCTTTTTTTTTTGCAACGTTCACCCTGTATATATATGTTGGGTTCCAGTTTTATAAAAAAAAAGCTTGAGCTAGTGGAAATTATTAGTTTTATCGATTATTGCGTTAAAGCAAAATAAACAACATTTTATGTTTTTAGGTGCTCACCTGTATATATTTAACTTAAAGTATATTGGGTTTCCTGCCATATATGTTGGGTTCCAGTTTTATAAAAAAAACTTGAGCTATATAGAACTTATTAGTTATATCGATTATTGCGTTAAAGCAAAATCGACAACATTTTATGTTTTTAAGGGGCTCACCCTGTATATATTTGAGCGAAAGTATATCGTATTCCAATAACAACTAATTTTGAGAAAGACGGACGTACAGACAGACGAAACTGAGACAACATGTTTTTCGTCATCTCTGAAGGTAATTTTTTCACGATTACAATACTTCCTCCGTATTGTATTAAAAAGTTGTGAAATAATGTTTTTTTAACTTCAGTCTGTCTTATTATCAACTGTCTCTAAACTTTCCACATATACCACAATAAACCAGATACTGGGGTCGCCAGATACTTGATCCTCAAAATGGGGCCGGCCACACTACCCAGAAAGTTTGAACATCACTGCTCTAGAGCGTGTTTGGATTTAATGCTCTTTGAGAATCCTGATGAACTTGGCATTGATTTCTGTTGATGCTTTCGATATTGAGTTGGCAAATACGGTGATGTTTTCAGCATTCCTCGTCATGCAACTCTGAGCAGTGAGCAGGGCTTGTGCGTGTCTGCTGGTTGTGCTAGTTCTTTAGCGCTATCCAGGGTACACGTGTAGCCTAGCTTCTGCTACGGACGCGAACTATCTTTGCATCCCGAAGGAAATTGAAAAAGTAGAAGATATAAAGAAATATAGTATGCAAATACTAGGCATATGCGAGAAAAAGAAAATAAGTCACGGTATCGCTAAAATGACAGAGAACTATACACTTTACTATTTAGGAATAAACAAAAGAACAAAGGAGTAGGGTTATAGTTATAATAGATACAGAACTCAACAGAAAATTAATTAAATATGAAGCAATCAATTCTAGAATAAAAACAATAACCATAATGTTACATGACATAGTAAACCTAATACAGATATACGCCCTAGTTGAATGAGAAAAACCACAACAGACATTATACAATATAAAAGACAAAAGGAAAAAATTATGGAAGACTGGAACTCCAGAATATAAAAGGACAAAGAAATGGGACTAGTAAAGCAAAATTTATAGTAACTGTTCGAAGTAATATTTTTCTTCTGGGTAACTTATAATAATTCTGACCGTTGTAAGTAAAACAAATAGGTAATGAAAAAAAATATCAGCCTACTAAATCTAAACTTTTAAAAACGAATTGCCATCTTTAATTCTTTCATCAATGATATCTTTGAAATTAATGATTTTAGGACATATGTTAGAGTTTTTCTCTTATCTTTTGCTGCAGAACAACGCTCTTATATTTGTTTTGTGCAATTTTGAAACACTCTTTACATATATACAAGATACACTCAACACGAGATAAAAAAATTTAAAAATTTCCAGAACCAGCAATAGGTCTCAATCACCGACTGGTTGTAGCAAATGTGAAGATATCAGAACTGGAAAAGGAAGAAAATCATGAGTAAAGAAAAATTAAAATACACAAAGAAGAAAGAAAGAAGAATAAATTAGAAGAATATATTGAAGGTAAACAGATAAGCACTAACAGACCTTGAAAGTATAAAAAGTAGTATGAACCTAGAGAATAGATGGGAAAACCTAGAACAAATACTAATTCAAACATCAGAAATAATATGTTGTAAAGGAAAGACCAACTCAAATAAAAAGAAACCAAGTAGTGAACAATAGAAAAAATCAAAAGAAGAAACAAGTGCGGAAGAAATATATCAACACACAGGAGCTAAATGATAAAATAGAGTAAGAAACGAAGTTAAAATTGCTGTAAGAGCTGCAAAAAGACAAAGCTGAAATAACATCTTGGAACAATGTGAAAAACATAAGGGGAAGAAAAAAGAAAGAAGTAAGAGGTATGAAAAATAAAGAAAAAGCTATTAAAATATGGGCTATGAAGAAATAATCGAATAAACAGAAGAAATAACCAGAAAACAAGTAGAAGACGCCTTAAAAAATATACAACCAGAAATGTTTAAGTGGCTGGGTGGACACAAAACATATAATGAAGCATGGACACAAGAAAATATACCAAAAGACTGGGGAAAAAATATAACAGTGCCAATCTATAAGAAGGGGGATCATACACAATGTAAGAATTATAGGGCCATCTGCTTCTCCTCAGTCGGATATAAAGTCTATACGAAAATCGTTGTTACAAGACTACGAAAAAAAGTAGAGAAAAAACTGGACTATGAACAAGCAGCTTTTACTCCTACAACGACTATAGTTCTTACTGTTTTCGAAATCTTAATGGTAAATCTAGAAATTGAATAGCCCATATAGATGCATTTACCATCCCCTTTTCCATCGAAGCCAACTTGTCAATCATTTTCGATCCGTTCTATTTCTTCTATTTTATTCTGAACTATACTGTCATCCAACTGCTCCATGGTCTCCCCCTTTTCTTTTCTGCCCTAAGCACTCACTTCCATATCTTTTGTGGCAATCTTTCTTTACCCATAGCATACCAACTGTTTCTCTGTTACGGAAACTTCCTAGCATTATATTTCTGCAATTTCAAGCCTGAAGTTTAGCACCGAACTGTTCTCCATATCCTTGAACCATAAGTGACCCAGCTTTGGAATATCGTTTTATGTTCTTTTCTTTCGTTTGCTTTATATCTCCATTCCATATAACAAGATGCTTTCATTATTTTCTTTGATATTGCAATTTTGCTCAGTATGTTTACTTCTTCTTTTTCATTCTCTGTGATAGAGCCTTCTGGGTAATAATCTTGACCTGTATGCTTTATAGTGCCCTTTTCCATGTGTACGCCTGTTCCTTCTCCTATAGCAACGTACTGAGCCTTTCTGTACTTAATTCCATCTGCCACATACTGTGTGCTTTTATTAGATTTTGTATCATATATGCTATATCATATTAATCCTGTGCAAGTATAAGCTGGTTATTTGCAAATAATAATGTAATCATGATGTATCCTTATTCTAGCTTTACTTCAATCAAGCAGCAGTTTTTAGTAAATTTATTCAGCGCTTCATTTAAGTATTTGTTCAATAGTGTGCACGACATGCAACATCCTTGTCAGACCTTTATTTATATTTCGGTCAAACATGGTTTTTCTTGTTTTTATAACACTCCTGTTGTAGTAGTATTTCACAGTATCAATGGTGTTTATGTTGCTTGACTTCATCGAGTACCGCACTATACTCCCTTGGACGGTATAGTAAAGCACTACGTTGCACGCCTTATCACATGTTATCTTTTTTTTGCTAGTTATTTGAAACTGTCAATGCACAAAAGCCACTTTGCTCTTCGCTCTCTTCCCTACTGTGTTTTATTTCATATAAGTAATTGCACTGGTGCCTCTATAATTCGAACAGTCAAACCAATTCCTCTTTTCATATATAGATCGCCAATTAAGCATATGTTGACTATTTTTGAAGAACTTATAAATCTTGTATAGGAGCGTACTTCATTAATTCGATGAAAGTATGTCCAGGGCTTGGAGATTTATTTGGATATCAAAGGTTAGAATACGAAGAGCAGTAAAACAGAAATGTATATTATCTCTCCTGATCTGCAGCTGCTACTCTGAGCACATCTTCAGTTCTCTATGACGCGAAAGAGGGCATCAGCATCAATGGAGCGCTGGTAAGAAACATCCGATATGCAGATGACATAGTTCTATTCGTCGACAGAGAAGGCGACTTGACACGTACGACTGAAAGTCAAGAAGAAGAAATATGTGTTAGTAGCTAAGAACCTAGTACTAGACAGAGGCGTGACATGAGGAACAGAACAATTCTTAATAAACAATCTAAATTTCTAAGGTCTAAAAATAAATGAATAAAAACAAACATATCAACTACGAATAATCCCAATTAAATCCCTAGTATGGCTACTGACTACTGGAAGATATTCAATTAGAAATGGTAGATTATGAATATATACCAAGGGCAGTTAATAATAACATCTAAAGATAATATGAAATGGAAAATTATCCGGAGAACAAGGCTAGGTTGAAGAACATTTGGAAAATTATGAAACATTCTACAAAGTATCAGTCTCTCCTAAAAGTAAAATATTTTAACAGTACATACTCCTAATCTTAACCTATGAAGGATTATAGACAATAGATGGACAAACATAAGATGGAAGGATGACATAAAAAACTATAGAAAGAATGATTGGTAGACATCGGAGGCCTAAATCTAGAAATAAAATGAAGATAACCAATAGTAATAGCGATAGATAAGGCAAACGAGCTAAAAGTAAGGTTTCGATTGCCATAAGTAAGGAATGAAAAAATATTATTGCAAAAGGAGAGCCTATATGAAATTATATGGAAATAACAATAGATTATTCAATGCGGGTATTTTTTCGGAAGGATTTGAAATTTCTTATTTTTTTATCAAATTTGATGTGTGATACTTATTTGCAAATCACTCTGTCTACGTTGAAATTCTGAATGCAAAAAAATGTGTGAAAATATATAGGACGTTATATTTGTAACAGCCCTCGGAAAACCTATAACCCCTGGAGGGCGCGTCCCCAGGTGGCGGATAGGGGAAGTTTTCCAGATATAAATGGTAGGTGTAAAATGAAATACCACATGCATCTAGAGGATCGGCTGAGACAAATAAGAAGCAACTGCTATGATGTATTTTCCCACGGGAATCCATGAAAATAAACTTTTGCGATGCCTCGGATCCAAGGTCTATGGGCGAAATTGGCTACTTATGTTTCCTATAAGAGACCCAGCTGGCTACATGGGATGTTAGAAGACTCTCATAACCTGGAAAATAAAGTACTCTAGAAAACGACCTTGTAAACTCTAATATTCAAATAGCAAATCTGGCTGAGATTCACTACAGATGATTTAGAACCGCTACAGGAAATTTGATTTGCTCCCCAAGAAATGAAAATACAAGCGACTATGAATTGGGCTTTTGGATCACTCAAACGGTGGCAGACTCTTTTCTTGACTACCTCAGTGCTAATGATCTGATAATATTTATCTTTTAAAATAAATGTCAAACTAACGATAGTGGATGTTCTACAAGTTCATGCTCCAACTAGCATTTCTACTATCTGAAAAAAAAACAAATTATAATATCAGTTCGACTTATGCACAATCAAACGTAGCTAGCAGTACAACAACAAAATCGTGGCTTTCTTCAGAAATTTCAGATATACGTAATACAACAGAGAAACAGGCGAATTTAGGCTGACAGTGAAAGTGATAACTGATAAAAATGCATACATACAGAACATATGCAAAGAACTGGAGATATAGGTATGCAGACTCTCACAATAGTAGAAATCTGCTCTAAAGAGTTAGATATCTCACAAGAAACTTCAAAATCAAGGTGTAGTTAATAAAAAATGCTGCTGGGAACTTGATAACAGACGTAGATGAAGTAGTTGAAGTATAGAGGCAATATTGCGAAAACCTCTTCAAATATAACGAACGATATCAAAACGTTTGGGACCTATTTTTCGAAAATTATGATCTTAGAAGTGGAGGTGGAAGTTAAAAAATAATAAAGCACTTGTTCGAAATGCTGAAGTTACTTAACGAAAACGGTATAAAAGTAATCTAGAAAATTTATCAACATACATGGGAAACCGGTTATTGACCAGACAATTGGAAAATCTCGATTCTTTCACCGGATACTACAAACAAAGATGATAATTAAGTAACAAACGACTTCCGAGATTGAACCGTGTCATTATTAAGGTCGAAGAACTCAACGTTTCGGCCACTTTCATAAGGAGGAAAAGCAAGGAGAAACTTGTTTGCAAAGGAAGGGATAGAAGAGCACAGTAATTCAACGTGTAAACCACGTCAGAAGCGAAACTGTTCTAATGACCGGAAGGAGAAAGCCAGAATTTATAGGCAAGTGCCGTCGCAGTTGAGTGACGGTGGGCGGTGTTTAGAAATTAGCACTTCCCACATAGAACGAAGAGGAAAGCCTTCGTCCCGATTGAGATTATTAAGGTGATTGTAAATCTCAATGGCTTCGCGAGTCTTTCTGCTAAAAAGAATGGGTATTTTCAGATACTGGAAGTTTCATCAAAAAGGATGTTATGTTCGGCGATGGCTAATAATGAAACGAGACCCGACTTGAGACAGCGCTGGTGTTCAGCCATGCGAGTTTTTACTGAACGTCTTGTTTCACCAGTGTATACAGCATTACAAGAGCAAGGGACTTTATAAACACCTTTAGATGGCATAGTGTTTAATTTATCTTTAGGTGAAGGAAGGACCTGTGAGATTTTGCTCAGGGGTTCACCGCATATCATTGCAAATACCACTCATACAAGTTAAATTTGTTGAAGAACGAGGTATTAGCGAGCAAATACTGAACATTCGTCAAATAACCGAGAAATCTAGAGAGCATTATGTGTCCCTATATTTATGCCTTCTTGACTTTCGTAAAGCGTTCTACAATATGTGGAGTAGAATGTGGGAAGTACTCTTGCAAATGAATGTACCTAAACACTTAGTTTACATAACTCGTCGGTTATATAATGATATCGCCACTGTAATAAAAGTAAACAATATTAGTTTAAGAAATATGTAGTACGCAAGGATGTTAGATAGAGATACGAGTACATGATATTTACCATGGCATTTAACATAGCGAGCACATTATGAATTCTTAAGAATCTCGAAGGCGAAGTGACCATAGGTGTCAAGAAACTGTCAAACCTAAGATTTGTAAACGACAGCACCTCTATAGCTGTAAATAAAAAAAACTTATATAGCTGCTTGAAAGGTTTGGCAACCATAGTCGAGAGTATGGTCTCACACTCAACTTAAAGAAAACGAAAATTATGATAGCGGATAGATCTAACGACAATCATAAAAAAATTTGTCGTACTGGCGACTGGAAGTGAGAATGAAATTTGTTGAAGAAGTCGGTAAGCACACGCTTTTCAAATATTACTGACATACTTCCCATAGCGGATAGATGGCGAACCAGATATACTGAATATAGTTGTACAGAAGAATGTCAAAATGCAGATTTTCCAAAAAGTATACACCGAGTTCGACTCCGACCATTTTTCGGTAATAATTTCATTTATAACCGCCCGTGCCCAACGACATTAGGACCCACACTAATAAGTAAATTAGTAGATTGGAATGACTTCTGTGAAACAATTTGACAAAAACCTTAAATATTCCAATGATCCTGAAAACTCCGGATGAAATTACTGAGAAGGCAACTCGTATTACAACATGTATTACAAAAAGCATTCACGCAGCTACAACAACCTACAAGAAGCGAAAACTCGTCTACTGCACTATATCAGTAGGTAGCTATGAGTCGGGTGACCCAGGACTTTGGAAAACCACAAGTAATTCCTTCCATACATTCACAAAATTCAATATACAATATGGTCGAAGAAAAATTTGAAGCATTTAGAACAAACTTGTACCGCACATAATCATCTATACTCAGGTTTTGCAAATATGGTTATCAGACATACAGAGACACACCAACCATTAACAAGAGGTAACATGAAGCCAACCTTTCCTAGAGAATTAGCCTCGATAAATAAAAAACTCCCAATAAGAGAAAATAAAATACCCAACATAATATTGTAAGATATAATACGAAAAGCTTTTCCCTACCTAGCCACCATTTACAATGCCTACCTAAGAATCGGCTACTTTCCCAATAAATGAAAGCATGCGCTTGCAGTGATATTTCCTAAATCACAAAAAACCTTACTGGCTATAGTTTTATACGCCAATTAATCACTACCTCCAAAATGTTTAAAAAACCAATCTATATTACACTCAGTGATGAAGTTACAGGATTAGAGCTACTTCCAATTTTTTAGTTCGGTTCAGAAAGTCGAGAACAAAGAAGATAAACAAGAATATATAAGAATAAAAATAGAAGTACAAAAGAAAGTAAAAAAGGCAAAAAATAATCTATGAAAGAGATGATGTGAAAAATTAGAGAGACGTATAGGAAGAACAAAAACAAAAGAAGGGACAAAAAATAAAAATAGAGGTGGCATTCAAATGATACTACGGAAAGCTGGGATGGATGTTTTAAAAAAACTACTAATGGAAGATTCGAATAAATATAAAACCAGACAGAATGAAGGTGCTACAACTAATATAGGACAGCGACAGGGACAGGACCTCCCATAATGACGTCAGAAGAAGCACAAAGTGCAACTAAGAATATGAAGAATGGGAAATCACCAGTACAAGGAGGCATTTCAGCCGAACTTTTAAAGTATGCACCTTTTGGTGTATATGAAGTTTTGGCAGAGATATTTAACAGATGCCTAACGGGAAACAATATTTAGCGTATATAAGCCCTATATATAAGAAAATATCAGTGACTGCAGTAGCTATCGAGGCATCAGTGTAACAGCAACGGTGGGGAGACTGTATTTTCGACTAATAAAAACAAGAATAGAAAAGAAAATATGTATTGCTGCAGAACAGTCGGATTTACAGCGGGAAATTAAAAAATCATACGACAACATACCGGTAAATAGACTGGTCCAAGTATTACTGAAAATAAACATCAATAAATCCTGTGTACAAACTATTAAACACCTTTACGAAGATGAAATAAGTGCGGACAAAATTGGGGAAAAATCACAAAACCATTTAAAGTGTCAAAAAGCCTGCCATAGGGTTGTTGCCTATTCCCCATAGTATTTACGATCTACATAAATAAAATATTAAAATAGTGGCAAGTTGAACTGCAAAGGTATGGGAATAGACGATCAGATAATTATAGCTAATGATAAATATGACATAGAATACATAGCACGTCAACTCGAAACAACTTATGAGGAAAATTGCTTTTACATAAAATATTTAGTAGTAGGAGCAAAAGGAGACGACCTTCATATCGAAGGAGAAAACATTAAAATATGTGATCGATAGAAATACCTAGGGGCAGTTATAACAGAGGAAGGTAATAGCAAGAAAGATATAGCTTAGAGAATAGTACAAGCAATATAAGCTACACAAAATTTCTCTTCTGTGGTCTGAAGAAATAAAAAAAAATACAAAAAAAGAATATATGACACAGTAATTAAAAACATATTTCTATATGGAGTAGAATCATGCAAAGTAACTAAGCGAGCTTGAAAAAAAGTATAAGCAACACAAATAGATATCTTGGTAGAAGATGTAGGGTGTCGAGAATACAATATCTTACCAACAACGAAATAAAAAGAAGAATAAGAATAGAAGAAAATATATTAGAAAAAAATAGAGGTTAAAAAAGTATGGACACCTTCGGCGCATGCCACCACAAATCATACCGAGGAAAGTATGGAAATTACAACCTACAAGGAAAAAGAAAAAGGGCAGACACCTCCAGAAAGATGGAATAAACAAGTACAAAGAGACATGGAACAAAACAGCCTTCAGGATAATGATTGGGAAAATAAACAAGGATGGCGTTTAGAATGCATCAGATGGCTGAACTAACTGTGAAGATTGCCTATATACAATATACATACAGGGTGATTCAAGAGATACGGTCTAAATTTAAGGGTGTGATGTGGGATGCTACAAGAAGCAAACAATATTAATAAACCCATGTCTTATTTCCAAGCGTTATCTAGTTACGGATGATTTTTTTTTGTTCTATTATATCAAGTCTTCTAGAAAATATGTTAAACAAACGCTGATTTATTATGACAGAAGGCGTTTAAAGCTTGAGTTATTGTTGTTTTCTAGGTATAGTAATGATGGAGCTTTCTGCGATATTCTATCACAGCTGCGCGAGTATTCCCCAAAATGCGTTTCTGCATATTCACGTACAGAAAACAAAGAAATCCTTTGTAGATAGATAACGCTTGGAAATAAGACATGCATTTATTAACATTTTTTGCTTCTTGTAGCATCCTACATCACACCCATTGGACCATACCTTTTGAATCACCTTGTATGTATTACTATGAAGCCTCTATGATTATAATAGCAATTAATAATACTTCAAGCATATCAAATATTATTTTATAAAATGTTCCAGAAGTATGCTAGTTTAATTTTTGTAAATAGTATTGACCTTGATAATAAATTGTAAAACAGTATTAAAAATACTGTTAGCCTTGATTTGAATAAAATGTCATCAGAGTAGGCTTGGAAACAATGTAAAATAATGGAAGATCGAAGACAAACAATTGGTGAAAGGAAGCCAAACTGTGAAGTGGTGGTAATTTGGATTTCACAATAAATAATTGTTAATTTGCGAATAAATACCCTTTCTCAATCCAGTGTGTTTTAAAATTAATTATATATCGATTGGGTGTACTGTAGTAGGTTGCTGTAATTAGTAGCACCTCTGCAGAAGTTTTTAAAAAGTTTTTATTTTGTGCATCGAGTGTTTGATAGTTTCGGGCAGAGTAATTGGAGCTTTGTGAGCTAGAGAGTTAGGACCCCAAGGTATTACGCAACGGCTGAATTGGAGGTGCTTTCGCAGCAGTCGAGCTACAGGAGTCGTTCTGCGGCTTGTATCGGCAGGCCAACGAAGAAAGTTGGACCCAGACATTGTGGGACTTGCTGGGGCACGAGTTAAGCCCTAGTTTTCATTCCAAAAGCAACTGAAAGGTTAGAAAACTTTACCCTAAAAGATTGAATTTGGGACTGCAGCCGGGGTCACAGTGAATAGACCAGAGCTGGCGAGAGTTCGACTTCCGGCACTGGCGGTTTAGATTTTCACTTAGTTAAGGTTTAGGTTTAAGTGAAGCTCGCGCCCCCTGAAGTAATGCTTAAGCGGTTCCGGGGGGCTACGGTAGTCGTTAGGATAAAAACTAAAAAAGAAAATATTGAATTTAGGGAATCTCTTGGTGTGAGTGCTTTTTGTTTGTGACCTGTATTAACTTACGACAATGTAATCACAAATAATTGTCGTTTAATAACGAACTTGTTTTGCATATTGTGAGCTTGGATCACCTTATCTGAATTAATTTCTCTTTAGTTAAATAATATCCTGCATTGTAGCGATCCCATTAGTTAAATCACCATTACAAAAAGTGTTTACAATTAAATTAGTAAAAACAATACCACGATAATCAAGTTAATAGCAAATGTTCTCTGAATGACGTCATTTTTGACAGTGGTCTATTATGAGGTGTTGTATCGGACTTTTTCCACTGTGGAAAAAGTGGAAAAAGTCCGATATAACACCTCTTAATAGCAAATGCATTTCTTATAATTTATACAAATTAAAATAATATTTGCTATGATGTAGGGACACGACTCATATTATGAGGTAGAGTCATTTATTTTACACAGAATAAATTATAATAATATCCAAATACACTAAATAATATATATAAATATATATCTTAAAATGGAACACTTCTGCAGAAATAGTGAAATACGTAGGATTTGTACTTGGACACTCGTCTCACCTGGAACTCACAACTCTATCCACTGACCAACAGAAAATCGTATTTACAAGACGAATGTGTTATTATTCTACTTTCTAAATCACTCATACGCTCATTAGTATTGTACGGTTGTGTGATCTGAGAAAATGCGTACATTGAAAACAACATAAACAAAATTGAAGCACAAAATAAAATACTCAGAATAGCATAAGCAACTTCACTTTGAACTTGGCATGTTCACCACTCCAGAGCATATTAAGATTATTAACAAAAACATTCCATGAATACCAACAATTGCAAAGGTGCAACATTCTATTAACTAGGGGAAGACAAATACGCCACTAAAACGTAAATTACCGCAATACCGTCTTCTAACTGAAAATGATAATGGCTAATTGTGTTAAATCAAACATGTGCTGATACCTAATTAACAATTTCTATTTTAGTAGAATTTTTGATATTTCTTATTGCCATTGCATCTATATATTTAAAATGTGAAGCGTTTTCTTTTGACGTCTATTTTGAGACTTCCACCGAGCCGATTTCGATAATTCTTGTTTTAAATGAAAGCCGTCACCGTGTGGATGTGCGCAAAAGCCCTAAATTTCAAATAACTGCATAACTTTTACAGAAAAACCAAATATTGTTGCGCGCAAGTGACGTAGCTTGCAGCGCCGAAGTGGAACGAGTAAATTCTCGAAGTCGGCCCGCGGTGTTCTGCTGATGTTTGTATCGGACCACTGTACATGCTCGAATTTGTTTGTGTAAAATATGGCCTGCTGAACTATGAGAGAAACGTCAAAGCACATGTACAGTGATAGTGAATTTTTAAGAAAATTTCAGTTTTTGCTTTCGAAAAGCAGCGTGTTTGAGTGAATCTTGACTGTACATCAGTTCATTATTAATCGATTCAGTAAGGTATTTTTTGTGATTAGTCTGAGTATCTGAATGTGCTTGTATTTATTATTTTTTGCCAGCGAATTAGTTTTTTACGCCATCTTCATTCAACACTTAATCAAATTAAGAGATAAAAAGAAATTGAAAACCTTTTTATTAAAAGGCAGTTCTTTTATACTAAATTTTCAGTATCTCCATGTGTAAAGCATATTAGCAACAGGAATTATTCATATAACACTACCATGAATAACAATTCATTTTTGTTGTACTGGTATAAATTCAAATAAAGAAAGAAATTGTTTTAAAACATTAACATTAGTTATATCAAACACAAACGAGGAAATACTAATCTAACGCAAATTTACATTATGAAGTGTTTCTGAAATTTACTACTAAGCTATGTTGTTGAAATACCCATAATTTCTTAGAATGTTGCTGTCGATTAATAACAAAAAAGAAGTGTTGGTCGATTTCCTACTAATTCTCAGTACACTTTACTGGTCTACTTTTTGTTATCTGCATTGACTAATATTATTCATAGATTGATCACTAATAAAATTTCGTCACCAATCATAACATCGATCTACTTTCCTTGTAGAAAGCGAAAAACGTATCGCACTTTTTCGCAATGACGCCAACTGTGTTAATATGGTCTGAGAAAAGTAGTAAAATGTTTCATTAAAACTTTAAAAGGCGCTTTCCTCATGGCGGCACGTTGTGTTGGAGCCGATGGTCGCTTTTATCTCGGATAATCTACATTCCGGTAGGCGAATTTCAAGAATTTGTTAATATCGCTTTAGTAATCCATTTATTGCTTAAAGCAAACATGTGCCGAAGAGATAAGGATAATTTTCATCCTAAAAATCTTAATCGCACAAGCCCAAAAATAAATGTAGACATAACTATAAAACAGAGCAGTAAATTATTGTCGTTAATAGTTGTGTAGTTAGCCGATTAAGGTAGCAATGACGTTAAATAATAATAAATGAACAGGTTTTGTAAATGTCAAAACTACAAGGCCCGTACTTAACATATTTAACAAGATTTATCATATGCAAAATAGTAAGAATGTCCAAAAACAGATAGTACAACTAGATAATTTCATAAACATAATATCGTGTCTACAAAAAAACCATATGGAAGATGCGTAACCTAAACACTTTAGGAACTTTGGCATGAATTTGTTCCTAGTCTAGGTGAACGATTATAGAATTAGTACTGCATGGATGGGTCCGCCGAAAACAATTTACTGGAAAACTAAACCAGATAGTCTGTTATTTTTGAACCAGATTTCATAATAAAGTATTTCTCAGAAACTGTTTAGCATTAAATTTAAAAGCAATCCGAATATTTTAGAATTTTTTATTTTACATTTCCATAACAATGGTTAGTACAAAATTCATTCTTGTAAAATTGATTTTCGCTATAAATGTTAAATTTGTGGTTATTTATTAATTAATTTATTAATAATCCCAACAATACGGGATGAATCCCAATTGCATTGCTGGGTCCAGATTACTTACTCTCGGTATCAAAGCGGTGCTAACTTTTTTAAAGGATTTTATAGAGTCATTAAAAATATCAATATTAAAATTAAAACATATTTCATTTCTTATTTGCAACATTTTAATCATAGATGAGTTATAGCGTAATTCTGTTCTACACAAAGGTATATTAAATAATTTCCGAGGTCTACAGCGCAAGGCAGGAACGTACAGCTTGACCAGGGGTAGCAATGTAGGACAGTCGATTCTGTTGTTCATCAGTTTATGCATGAAAAACAAAGCCGACATCACTCTTCTTCTGTTCAACTTCAAAATTCTGAATTCATTACGAATATTTTGATATTCATCATAGTGTGGGTAGCGATTTCGTTTTTTAAAACATAAATACTTAATAAACTTATTTTGAACTGTTTCAATATTTCGTGCATATAAAAGTGAGCTAGGATTCCAAACATTAGATGCAAATTCTAGATTAGATCTTACAATACTGTTATAAAGTAGTAAAATAGGTTTAGTATTAGTAAATTCGGATGTAGATCGTATTAAAAATCCAAGGTTTCTTAGCGATTTTTCAACAATATTGTCATCGGTATAAGCGTGCCAACTAAAAGTTTTATCAAAAATTATACCCAAATCGTGATTTTTTTTACGTTTTCTAACTCAATATTGTTCATTTTATACTTAAAGTTGATTTCGTTTGATTTGAGATCAAAGGACATTGATTTGCATTTATTAATATTAAATTGTAGTTCATTCTCTTCATTCCATTTCAGAAGTGCAGAAAGATCACGTTGTAATAAACTACATTCGCCGTCAGAGTTAACACCTTTAAAATTTTTTAAATCGCCAGCAAAGAGAAGAGTTTTTGAATGCTGTACTACCTCTGGTAAATCATTTATAAATACAAGAAATAGCACCGGTCCCAAGTTACTGCCCTGTGGAACACCCGAGTGGGTTAAGTATTTCTGCGATACCGTTCCGTTAAATTTCACAAACTGAGACCTATTTTGCAAATAAGATTTAAACAGGTTAATCAAGTGTAAGTTACATCCTGCAGAGTAAAGCTTTATCAGAATTATATCGTGTTTGACTTTGTCGAATGCTTTGGCGAAATGTGTATATATTGTATCAACTTGTCCACCAGCATCCATAACCTTCGTGACATAGTCACAAAAATAAATTAAGTTGGTTTCCACTGAACGACCCCTCAAGAAGCCATGCTGTTTATTGCATACCAACTGTTTCATGTGATTCGTTAACCGAGCACACAACTGTTCACATATTTTTGCAGGTACTGAGAGTATCGCAATAGGCCTATAATTTTCGTATCTGACTTACTACCTGCTTTATGGATAGGTGTGACACTAGTCTGTGGCGTATTAACCCAGCTCTGGGCCTGTGTTCCAAAATTTCCGCGCCCCCCCCCCCCTTTTCTTTCTTTTGTATATTAAGGGAAAATAATTTATAAAAATAAAAACTACGCAATTTTAAATTTTTAAATTACGCACATACATAAAAAATATAATAACAAATTAACAAAAAATAAAACATTAAAAATTAAATAAAGTTCAATCATAATATAACAACGAAAAAAGAACCCCTGACTAAATAAGTAGATGCAAAAATAAACTAGAACACAAAAAACCAATTATACAAAAATCAAAAAATGTTAATAAAACAAAAACTATACATAAAATCAACATAGGATATTACTAAGAAAAGTTTTCCTTCTTTGTTTTAGATTTCGCAAAAGTTGTTACGATATTATCTATATCTAAAGTGCGAACAACGTCATTTTCAATAGAAACCATTGCCAAAGCTGATAATCGCTCTTGGGAAATAGTATTTCTTAGATAGTTTTTTATTAACTTTAATTTTGAAAATGACCTTTTAGCAGAAGCTACTGAAACAGGAATGGTTAAAAATATTTTGCAAGCAGTAATAATTTCACTAGTAATTCATTAATGGAATTAATTTCTTTTAACTCATTTTGAAAGCACTGTCTAAAAGAAATTAGCTGTTGAGAAAGTGTATCCGAAATATCTTCTGGATATGTTAGGTAAAGAGCCTTACCCATTTCGTATAGTTCTTTGTCAGAAAGAGAAGAACTACGGTTGTTTGTATTAAAGATTTAAGATTTGGTTTTTTTATTTCTCGTGCATGGTCCTTAGTGACCTTTTTTTGTCACAATTTTTTAAACCTTTCCTCGCCGGGCCCCTGCGGGGCCCGGGCCTGTGTTCCCGGAACACACGGAACACTGCCAGATACGCCACTGACACTAGTTGTTTTCCACTGATCAGGAAAAATACCAGTCTTTAAAATCAGATTGAACAATACATACAGAGGTTTTTTCAACAACTCATGGCAGGCTTTAAATATATAAGGTGGAATTTGATCGGGACCGCTAGACTTTTTAGGCTTTAGTCGCTTGAGAGCATTATCAATATCTTCAACATCAAAAGTATCGACTGAGAGCAAATTTGTCGATTTATGAATAGCCTGTTGAATAAGTTTAGGTACATTATAAGTTGAATTCGAGACATAAACGGAACTAAAATATTCAGCAAATTTATTGACTATTTTATCATTTTTTGATATTTCAGTTTCACGATATATAAATTTTGTTTCAGAGTTCCTATTTTCTTGTTTATTTTTAATAGAATTCCAAAAACTATTTACATTGACAGTTAGTTCATTCTCGATATTTTTTATATAATCTTTGTAGGCTATTTTTATATTCTTCTTACATTCTGCCCTCAATCGCCTAGATTCCTGTAGATGAAACTCTGAGTTACTTTTGCTTCTATGGTAATAATTCTTTTATTTTAAGTCGTGGATGATTTCTCTAGTAAACCATTTCGGGCATCGTTTAGATTTAGAACCAACAATCTTCGGAACACATTGATCAAACACATAAATTTTGGGATAATGTCGATAATGTGATTTTGTAGCGAAAGGGTCAGCATGATTTTTACACCTGTCTTATTTACTCACTTATCTGCGTTCTTCCCTGTCGATACCTGTCTTTCAATTAATTTTCAATTTTAAAAGTAGAGAAGTTCAGTTGAGTTCGTAATTACAATTTCTTGAAGTTTATGGTACCATTTCAGTAACAATGTAGAATAATATATGTATCTTTTGATCAAAAGATCGGTGTTGTGATTCCATAAGGATATTTTCCTCATATAGCAGAATCAGTATGCAACTAAGATGTAAATAATTTAATAAACATTTTAGTTGCAAAATAAGGCACCAAGCCTCAATTTTTCACATATAAGGTATTATGCGAGACACTTTTTTCCATAACGCTTAATTTGATAAATAATAGTATCCAGTTTCTAATGACCAATTAAAAACAAAAATCATATACCGAGGTAACAAAAGCTGCTACACAATATTTTATAGCATAAGAGAGCTCTGTAGAGTAGTGGTTATCACATCTGCTTAGCATTCGGGAGGTTGCGAGTTCGATTCTCCTGGCCGTCTGCTCTGATTCAGGATTTTAGGTGGTTTTCCTGAGTGCTTCTCTGAGGCGAAATCCGGGGCAGTACTTCTCCACCGTTCACGGCCTCTCTTCCATTCTCCACCCCTCCTTTCTCTCACCCATCTTACAATTTCCGTTCTTGGCTGAAGAGGTCCCTATAGCAGCCCGCTCCCAGTTGGGGGAATTGAAATGACCCTGAACCTTGATCTTTTATAGCATATTTTCTGTAAAGCAAGGTATACACGCCCATTACGCGGGTTCGAGCTGTCAAAGAAGGCAGTTTTTCGTTGTGATGGGCGGCGTTCATACACTTTCGTACCAGCATCAATCACTAACTACTAAATATTGTTTAAAACCAATAGGGCACGGTAAAGAGTCATAAAATATAAAAATTAATCAGGCAGAATTGTTTAAAACATTAAATAAAGGCGAATTTTGTTCATTCCATCATGAATATGTCAGTGCTATACTTTTATTATATAAAAATCTGGTGTGATACACTCACACAACTTCCTTTTACAGTGATTTTATAATTAGCCAAAAATTTGATTTTTAATTTTTAAGTATTTGGGTGAGCGGATGGCGCAGCGAGCAGGTGCTCGCCTCTCAGGCGGCCGGCCGGGGTTCGATTCCCGGTAGATACTATAGATGGATTTTAAAAATCGTACGCTCCCCGGCTACCATGCTAACATCTGTGGTAGTCGTTAACCCGTAATAAGGGAACTCTTCCTCAATTTCGACGGGCAAGGCTAGCCACCTACCCGGCCTAAGGGCAAAGAGGCCACTGGCCTACAATAAGAGGAAGAAGTATTTGTCAAAAATTACAAATTCTACAAAAACGGTACAAAATAGAGCGTTAGTTAAAGAGATAAATTTTCTCTAGAATTTTAAGCTGAATTTAAAAATGTACCGGGTGTTCTATTTCAAATAGGAGTTAATAAAAAAATAGAAAAGGAAACAAAAGAAACCCATTTTAGAAATATTCAACTGAAAAATCACCTATGTAATGTAATAAAAATGTAAAGTTTTAAAAAATCGTTAGAACCGTTTTTTTTAAAAGTGGAAAAAACTGAAAAATCACAAGAGTAAACACCTACTTCCAGTTATGCGATTTTCTTCAAAAGCTTGCTGTCTCATCTAGATAATACACGAAACTTACATATGAAGTTCCAACGCCATACCCCTTTTGAGATATGCTGTTCACAGACAGACACACATACACACAGACAGACGTACAGACCAATGAACAAAAACATGTTTTTTTGGGTTCAGGGGACTCTAAAACGTAAAGATCTGTTGAAAACTCAATTTCGAATTTTTGGGGTGAATTCAATAATTTCTTTATCGTAAAAGGAAGTAAAAAAAATCTGTAAAAGGCTTTACCCAGAACTTCCCTCGTCATTGTGACAATAAATAGTTTTAAAAATCAAATTAAGTTAAGAGGAAAAATATCTTCACGCTTCTAATAAATTAAATAAATTTCCAAATAAAAAAAAACGTTACCGGTCTACAGCCCGAACGTTTAGTGCGATATCCTAAGGGAACGCGCAATTTCTACCTGTGCCACGGAGGACCGTGTAATTTCTCCGTCGCAGCTATATTTAGTAACCGCTAATTTGGGTCTCGTATTTGTATTGTAAAAAATTTATTCTGTATTTATTCGCTCCCATTTTTGGTAAGAATAAAGCCTGCATTATGTACAAATTATTACTTGTATCTATTACTAAGTTGAATGAAAAATAAACACGCTGATATGTGCGACGCGCGGTTGTATTTAAGCAAAGGGTATTATTGTGGAAACTTTTTGATTTTTTTTTGACCTTATCTTTTATTTGTTGGGTTCTATTTTCATCAAGTGTAAGGCCTGATGTATGTGTAAATTACTACTTTAATCTATTTTCCACTTAACGCAAATATAAACAAAATTTTATTTTTTTAAGGTGCTCACCCTGTATATATTTGTATGAAATTGTACCGGTTTCTTTCCAGGTATATTTATAATGTGTATGCAGAATATTGTCTTTCTCCGACAAATATTTTTTGAGTTATACCGCCAACAGGCGGACAGACAGACAGACGGAATTGAGAAAACCTCTTTTTTCTACGGTCACCTTTAAAACTGACTATTAAGCGCTCACTGTCAATGCGAAAAGTTAGCGATTCACACATTTTTTCCCTAGTAACCATTTTAGCATCGCAACCACGTAAACAATGTCTTAATGAAATAATCGCGTCACTTCATTTTACTTTACGCATCGCCATGGCTAACCTGATTATTAATTTAATTCGTAATTTTTCTTAAACTGGCTAAAATTATTGACAATTGCATCACGGTGCGTCCATCATCACGCAACATATTTATTGAGTTTGTGAGTTTTTGTGAAGTTGAAGATGGAATCTGAAGGTAATTGCACCCCGCCTGAAGTATTTGAAGCGACCCAGACAGCAACCAACGAGTGTTGTTGTCGGCCAAATCGCGGGGCCTTCATCAACGGCGGTACAACGACTGCATCAAATGGTGTGTATCGAAATTTCAATTATTTAACAATTTTGTTATTTATTTAGGACCGTAGAAAAATTTTTGTATGTATTTCGAGTGTAAAGAGCCATTTTGGTATTCGGTTGCTTTTTCGCGTCTCGCTACCGCTCGGCACGAAACTCGCATCCTCATACCAAAATGGTTCTCTTTACACACTAAATACATAAATATCTATTTCGTCATCTAGGGACCCTAAATCCTGAAAATCTGGAGAAATCTCGGAAGGTGAG
This sequence comes from Agriotes lineatus, assembly GCA_940337035.1. Lineage (NCBI taxonomy): Eukaryota > Metazoa > Arthropoda > Insecta > Coleoptera > Elateridae > Agriotes > Agriotes lineatus. The sequence continues at coordinate 42,299,850 of OW679202.1, forward strand.
TTTTTCGCGATTGCAATACTTCCTTCGTATTTCAGACGAGGGAAGTAATAATAATTTTTAGTGGAATAATTAATCTTTTTTGTTTTTAAAATGTTTCATAAATATCAAATAAACGTCGTAATTACCATTCCTAAACGGAATATTTTACTAAATACCAAATTAACATTTGATATGTAAAATTTTATTTAAAGCCATCGCAAATGGCGAAAAGTCTTAATTTAATTTAATTATTAAAAATATGTTACGACTAAATTACTTTTATTTAGTTAATTTTTAACAAAAGTCATGCTTAATCAAAAAACGTTATTGTAGTCGTTTTGGCTAATATCTTTTAAAACTGTTATTTTCTCTTCGCTTTTATTCTGTTGGCTTTGATACATCTTGTTGAATGTGTGGTATAAAGTAGTTGAATAATAACTGGTGAGCAGGTAACTGCTAAAATACTGATATAATAAAAGTTATAGGAGAAAATTAACTGGATTGTATCTATTTTACTTGGTTTGATAGACTTATACCTGTATATAAAACAAAATTTTACTTTTATTTTAATGAAACACATTGTAATTACTTTATTACAATATGTTACTTGGAATGCTCTTTACATCAACGCATATTATATATACAAGGCTGTACATTCCATCACGGAATAGTAACCACCTTTTCATTGAGGCTCTCAGACGAATTTGTTTTTGTGGTGCGTCACTCCACTTTTCTTTTTTCTTCACATGTCCTTCTCTATTTTTTTGTTTTTCTTTGCCACCTCTGCTATTTTCTTCCACTTTTTCCTGTCCTGTATTTTTCTTCCCCAATCTGTAATTCCCATTATCTTTAGGTCTTTCTCGATTTGGTCGCTCCATCTGTTCTTCGGTCTTCCTTTTGGTCTGCTTGCATCTGGTTTCCATTCTGTAATCTTCTTAACATCGCTGCTATCCTTCATCCTTTTTATGTGTCCATACCATTTCAGTCTTGACGCTTTTATTATTCTTACTATATTTTCATTCTGAAGTATCTCTTCTATTTCAAAATTCATTAATCTTTGGTACTCCCCCTCTCTTATTTTCTTTGGACCATATATTTTTCTTATCATGTTTCTTTCGAAAATTTTTAGTTTTTCCTTCTCTCCACTTGTCATTGTTGTAGTTTCAGCCGCGTACGTGACTACTGGCCTGATTGCTGTCTTGTATATTTTCATTTTTGTTTCCCTATTTATAGTTTTGCTTTGTATTATTTGTTTATATTTATGGTAGGTTCGATGTCCCGCCTGTATTCGCTGTGTTATTTCATCCTTTTTGTCATTTTTGTAATTGATATTTTTTCCAAGGTATCTGAAATTCTTCACCACCTCAAATATGTATTTATTGATTGCTATTTGTTTCATTTCCTTGTCTTTACTTCTTCCCTGTATCTCCATAAATTTCGTCTTTTCTTCATTAATTAGTAATCCTCTCTTCTTGGCGTTTCCTATAAGTTGTAGTAGTGTCTCACCTAAACTTTTCTTATCTCTTGCTATAATTGCCACGTCGTCCGCGTATGCCACTACCTGTAATGCTTTATTCCTTATTGTTCCTGTTATGTCGCAGTCCTTTATAATTCCAGCCATTGTTATATTGAAAATAGTTGCCGATAGTCCGTCTCCTTGTCTTACTCCCGTATTGGTCTTGAACTCCTTCGATATGCCTTCGTCCGTTATTATCGCTGCTTTCGTATTCTCCATTGTCATTTCCCCTAGTTTTATTATTTTCTTTGGTATTTTCATTCCTTGCATGTCGATTTTTATTTATTTTCTATTTAGACTATCGAACGCTTGTTTAAAGTCGACGAATAGTATTTGTGCTCGGATATCATGTTCGTAGCATTTTTCAATTATTTGGCTAAGGATCTGGATGGCATCTATTGTTGACCTCCCCTGTTGGAACCCATACTGGTATTCACCCATCCTGGCTTCTGTTACCTTCCTCATTCTTTTTTGTATTAAAGTCGTTAGTATCTTGTATACAGTATTCAGCAAAGTGATCCCTCTATAATTGGTACATTTCAATGGGTTACCTTTTTTAAGTATTGGTACTATTAAACCTTCATTCCATTCCAGAGGCATAGTTGCTGTTTCCCATATTTGTTCTATTAGTTTATGCCTTTAGTAATTCCTCTCCGCCGTATTGTATCATTTCATTCATCATGTCATCTGGTCCCGCTGCTTTGCCATGGTTTAGCTTCTTTACAATTTCCTTCACTTCTTCTTCCGATGGAGCATCTTGTCGTTCTTCTGTGTTTTGCTGTATCTCCTCGTCAATTTCATCAATTTCCTGTTCCGGTTTTGCTAGCAGATTCTTAAAGTGTTCTATCCAATCTTTATTTTCTATTTTTGCCATGTTTGGTTTCCTGTTCTGTTTCCTGATGTATTGGTATAGTTTGGAGTTACTCTTGCTTTCACTCTCCATTTCCTCCATTATTTCTTCCACCCATTCATTCTTTTTCTTTTTCATTAGCCCATTTCCTTCTTTTCTTATTTCCTTTTATCTTTCATAATCTGCATCTTTGCCTGTTTTTATCCATTCAAGCCTGGATTTTTTCTTTTCCTGTATTATTTGGTCGCATTCCTCATCCCACCATTTGTTTTTATTTCCTCTCTTTTCTATTCCTACTACTTTTTCCGTGGCTTTAATTGTCGCATTCTTTATTCTTTTCTATTTGGTTTCTATTTCTTTGTCTTCTTCCATTTCTGTTAGTTGCTTTTTATTTCTTCCTGGTATTTCCCTTTTTTCACTTTAATACTTTTTGTATCCCATTTTTTCCTCCCTGTCTGCTTCTTTGTTTGGTCGATTCCTCCTGTGTTGATTGTTGCTACTACCATTATGTGGTCCGTGTCTATGCTTGCCCCTCTGTATGATCTTACGTCGTGTATCATTTTCTCTCTCTTTTTTGATATTATATAATGGTCAATCTGGTTTCCAACGCATATTAGCATAGCATAATAATTCACAAAAGGATTTCTAAATTAATAAATATTCAGAGTGGGGGCCAAACATATTTAATAGTATCCTGTAACATTTGAGTGTAATTAATTATTAAAATTTTATATTTTGAATTCAGTTAGAAGCTCTTAATTGCTCTACATTGTTACAGAGCAAATTCAATATTTTTTAATAAAGTAAAATAGGCATGCCTCATTTAAAAAAAAAGTTTGATTTTATTTCTTCTATATGAACAATTGATCAACTGTACAAAACAGTTTTTGCTAACAAAAGCAAAGGTTGGTATATACCAGTTAGATGATAAGAACAGAGTAGATTACCCGATTGAATACGTACTAAGTAATGGCATTTCTTAGTTATCGGGGTAGTTCTGTTAGTTTGCTGTGTTTCTTCACTTGTGTTCACATTATTGCATATTTGTAATATCATTTCCCTAAAAATGTTTGATAAAGCAGATTCTGCAGTATGCACAATCTACGTAAAATACTCATAGAAACAAATTCAAACGTTCTGTTTTTTAGTTATATTCTTACAACTTCGGAGCGACGTGAAGGCGTCCTGCTGGTCGCAAGCTCAGATAAAGAAGAAGGGTTGGCATGCTGACAACCACCGCATGCCATGAAAAAGATGATGTTATGGAAACTAAACAATAGCATCGGATGCATGAACCGATTAAACGAAAACAACCTTTACAATTGAAGAAGGTGCCCTATTAGACTTTGCAGAAGAAGATATAAGTACGCACTTTTTATAATAGCATTACATGAAGTAATATGGACAGGGAAAGACTAATTGAAAATTAAAAAGCATTAACTTATGTATAGTGGAGGTAGTCAAGACAGACATGAACGCGAAACCGTCTTCATAGTCGATAACAGGTCATCAGACAACGTAATTAATTTTGAAGGTATTAATAAAAGATTTTGCAAACGCTGATTAAAGAGTGGAGATAAGGAAAGCCTTTGTGCAGAACTGGAGTCGAGTTCGAGGATGTAACAACAATGACATGAAGATACATAATACTTGGCGACTTTAATACCGAGGTAGGAAGAAGGAAGTTTTTCTACCGATAATTGGAAGACAGCGTACGAGTACATGAGAAAATGAATGATAATGACATACGAATTGTGGAATTGCTGCCACCAATGGGCTACGAGTTGGAACAATTTTATTTCCACATAAAAACATACATAAGGATACCACGACATCTCCTAATGAAACTATCGCCAATCAGGTGGTTCAGGTATTAACTGTTACAAGATATGTCACCAAACTGATAGATGCCAGAAGCAAAAGAGGAGCTGTGCTATCAGCCACTTCTTAGTAAATGTTCAAGTAAAACATAGAATTTCAAGAACATCTCAACAAAATAGGGAAGCGAAATAGTATAAGTAGAAAGTCAGCACATTAAAAATATTAGAAAACATTAAACGGTATCACGAGAAAATTAGAACTAAACTCCAAGAAAAAATGATATATTACAGTAAACATATAGAAAAAAAGTGGAACTCCATCAGAAATATAATAAGTTATACCTCAAAGTTCTTTGCAGGGGAGCAACTGGTGAATAGTTATAACTAATAATTTGACAAGAAATATAAGGGCGCCACTGAAAAAAGACGACAAGCCAGGGCTGAAATGCTGAAAAACAGAACCAGAAGTAAAGTAGATAAGTATGCCAAAGAGAAATGGAAGGTCAACAAAATTTACATCAAGAACGGAAACAGCACATACAGAAAAGATAGAAGAATATCATGGAAAACAGCAAGCAACAACAACGAGAAAAAATGGAGAGTTATTACTAGACAAGAAAGAGATCATAGAAAGATGGACCCAATACTCTACAGAAGGAAGTCTTAAATGGTGCTGGCAGTATCCCACACACTGAATATTGAATAAAATGAAATCGAAACTAATGGAAAAGAACTAACTCTGGCAGAAGTACATGATGGAACCTGATTTTAAACATGCAGAGTGTCCATAGTTCGTGGAGAACTCCGCAACTATCATAGTTAGCAAAAATTAATGGTGGCGATCTCCCTTCTTTTTGAATTTTTAGCAATATTTTTCGAATTTTAAAATAATACTACATACTTCTTATTTCAAACGATAGAAGAAAACATTACATTTATTTGTTATCTAACTAATAGGAATTGAGGATTAATCACTATACAGTATCTACGTTATTTTGTTTTCAGATACAGCGCCAACTTAATTTTGTTAAATGGTTGAAAGTGACGCCGCTAAATAATGAAATTAAACCGTTGCTCGTTTATTAATTATTTTTACTTCACCCGTCTAAAAGACGAAGGGACACTAAAAATTTTGATAAATCAAAGGAAACTAGGGGTAAACATATCTTAACGCTTCTAATAATACTGAGACAATAAAAGAAAACACTTGGAAATGCGAATTACATCAATTTGCAAATAAAAACTATTGCAGCCGGTGGAATTGAGATCCTGCGCGAGCGATTTCAACGCTTGGAAGCAGCCTGGGGACAACCCTCCCCTAGTCTCGTTCGGCCTCGCATTTCTGCTCGTGGTTGGATTATATACGACGCGTTAATTTTTGTCTTTTATAAAATTTATCCTTTATCTGATGAGTCCTATTTTCATTAAGGGTAAAGCCTGAACTATGCGCAGATTGTTACTTTTATCTATTCCCCAGTTACAGCAAAAATAGACAACATTTTATTTTTTAAGGTACTCACTTTATATATGGTATACAAAATATCGTCATCCAACAAATAGTTTTTGAGCTATACCGCAACCAGACTGACAAATAGAGAGACAGACAGACAGACGGAATTAAGAAAACATGTTTTTCGTCATTTAGGGACCCTGACGCGTGAAGATTGGAAGAAATATCGGATGGTGATTTTTTCACGATTACAATAAGTAAAAGTGTTATATGCATTTTTATCTATCAGGAATCAAGGATAAAGATGTGGTTCCCGTAAAATGTCTACATTCTTTGTTTTCGAAAAGTAATGTCAAACTTCATTTTTTAAGTGGAAGTTATATTTGACTATTTACTAATGAAATTAAACGATGGTCGTTTATTAATTATTTCCAACATAGTAAAAGTATAAGGTTATACATGGTGTCTAAAAAAAATGGTATACCGATTGGTCATAGATCCCCTGGGTTAAAATAAGCCGATTAAACCTCATATACCTTAGTACAAAATGCCCCCAGTAAGAAGTTATAGGGCCCTAAAGTTAAATTTTTATTTTTTAAATTTTTTTTGTTAATTTCTACAAATATAAAAATATCAATTATAACTTTGGAATACATACTTACTATAATGTACTGAACTAATGGAAAATGGTGACCAATTTTTTAGTCCCTTTTACGATAAAGGAAGTATTGGATTCACCCCAAAAATTCGAAATTGAGTTTTCAACAAATCTTCACGTTTTAGAGTCCCCTGAACCCAAAAAACGTATTTTTTTCATTGGTCTGTCTGTCTGTCTGTCTGTGAACAGAATATCTCAAAAACGAAAAGAGTTATGGCGTTGAAACTTCATATGTAAGTTTTGTGTACCATGTAGATGGGATAGCAAGCTTTGAAGAAAATCGCATAACCGGAAGTAGGTGTTTACTCTTGTGATTTTTCAGCTTTTTTCGATTTTTTCGAAAACGGCTCTAACGATTTTTTTAAACTTTACATTTTAATTACATTTTTAATGTGTATTGATGTGAGATAAGTGATTTTCCAGTTGAATACTTCTAAAATGAGTTTCTTTTGTTTTAAAAAAAAAATGTTTATTAACTCCTATTTTAAATAGAACACACGGTATATTATTACATTTTTTAATTCAGTTTAAAATTCTAGAGAAAATTTGTCTCTTGAACTAACACTCTATTTTGTACCGTTTTAGTAAAATTTGTAATTTTTGAAAATTTTTGACAAATGCTTAAAAATTTAAAATCAAATTTTTGGCTAATTATAAGATTACTGTAAAAGGAAGTTGTGTGCGTGTATCACACCAAATTTTTCTTTTATGTTTACGAAAATATCACATTATAACGAACATTTCAGCATTGGGGAATTCTTTACGTCGCGGTATCTTCGTAAACGTAACAGAAAAAAAAATATGTGACCAAAGTCATTAATTGATTTATCATTGTTGTTTATTAGTCACTACCTATTGTTTTTGTGATCATGGTTACTTGATAATTGCACGTTTATTAAAACGTTGTCATTAGACAACCCAGAACTTTGATAGGAATTTTAAGGTAAATTCTTGCCTTTATGCTTATGAAGTAAGACTATCTGATTTTTAGTCTTTTGTTTTTGCCGTTACAGATAACTTAAAATTAAAAAAAAAATGTTCTAGATAACAGATAACAAACCAAGAGCTAAAAAGGATTTTAAAGATAGGTAAAGTGCCTCTTAGGGTGAAGTCTAGCTTACGTTTTTTTTTTACATTAATGCAGCAAATAATAGTAACTATGTGTACCACAGTTGAAATTAATACCTTTACATTTGTGGAAATTAGTATAAAAAGAAAGAAATAGAAAAGCTGAACTTTAAGGCATAATTTCTTACTGGAGGGACTTGGTATTAAGGTATATTTGCTTAATCGGTTTATTATAACCTGCGGAATCTATGATCAATCACCATTCTTTTTGGGACACCATGTATAGTTTCTATGTAAAAATATTTCACTATTTCACTGTTTTAGATACTTTGAAAATTATAAGAATTACAAATTTATTTTTCACATAATTCAATAAATTTATGTGAGTATGTCGTGTTTTAATTACAATAGAAAAATACATTAATATTTGCCTCTGCAAAATAGTAATTTTACCGCCTCCGCAGCAGTGACACAATGATAAAAAACAGATTCTTTCCAGTTCTATAGTAAAGTGCAAAATACTAGACCAAAGGTTAACGATTTCAGTATTTTAACAATCTAAATTCTAATTCTCATAAGGATGCGATAAAGCTTCTTGATGGACGTAACACGTAGTATACTTCTGTTCGATCGCGTGAGAATGTAGTATCTCTAGGTAATGCTACCATTGTTTAATGAACTTTTAAGTCGGAACATTAAATTGATGAACGTATATACTTATTCCTTGGCCTCCAAGATTACCTGACATTAAAGCCTTTATAGAAAATGAAATATGTAAGATTTCTTCTCGGAAAAATAAAGAACTTCAGGCTCGAGTTGTAAACAAAGTTGTTATTAGGTTTCCAAGTTTTATAAGAACGAATTTGTACATCGAAGAAAATATTGATTGGAAATGCAAATTGCCATTAGTTATTTTTTAATAAAGACCTTTGATATAGCCCATTTTATAAAACATAATATTCTTTTGATTTTTGAAAATCTACGAATCGTTATAACTGAATAGCGTCGTATGTGACATTCGAAATAGTTGTAGTAATCAACTGTTTTCGTAACATAGTTCCAGATTAGAACTACATTAAAACATCTATTAACCGCGTTAATTGCGACAGGAACATGCACGGATAAGTGAAAAATATGGATAATACAAAATGTACAAAATTGTGTAAAAGTAGTGCGTTATGCAACATGCAAGCCAATCAAAGCCATTGTACGAGGACTTGATGTTTTTGTCGATGTGTATTTTTTCTCAATAATTCTGCGAGGTTTGTGCACGCACAATCGGCAGTACGATTGAAAAGCCCACGCTTAATGAAAATTTTTCTGTAATTGGATATTATTTTTAATAAAAATATAAAGCTATCTCGATATTATTACTTTGGAAACTACCAAATGAATATTGTGTCCATTTGATTTTTGTGTACTTTCAAATAGGTTTGATATATTGAAATTTCTTGATTTTATTAGATTCTTAAAACATAATAGTGAGAAACCCTTGTATAGTTTTCATTACAACGTGCTATATGCGAAAGTACCGGCATACTGCAGAACTGAATGTACCTACATTGCAGGTATAGCACGTTTTACAAACTATAAATTTATTTTACTTTTTGAAACTTTCTATTTGGATGAATATAATTGTTGGTTATAACATATTGGATTTTATTCTAAATTATAATATTAACAGTTATTTAGCTTCAAAACATTTGCTAATGGAATATAGATTTATTATTGTGTAATATTACCGATTGAAAATTATTCAATTAAATTAAACACTGAAAATGTGTTAGAACAATTTACTTCTTAGCTGAGTGGGGAATGCAAAGAATTTAATTAGAAACGTGTCGTATTCGATAATAGTTTGGGGATTTCTACTTTGCACATTTAAGTGAACTAGACTGGGACAGACAGTAACAGACATCACTGGTTATTTATAACGACTTAACGTCGAAATATACGCTTGAAAAAAATTAAACTGCCTTGTGGAGTTAAGAACTGATTACAGCTTTCTATATGTCAGCAAATTTAACATTCAAAACTGACACTATCCATACAAAAATAAAAAACAAGGATGCTATTATAATTTCGAATGAGAACAAAAGTGATGCTTTGTTTGCAATTATTAATGAAGATGAGCAAGGCCACATAAGAAGGCGAGGATTTATTTAAAAACCTATTTCAAAATTCGTACATTAACAAAGCGGTATATAATTCATTGCTGACAACATTTAAGTCGGCGGATTTAGCGATTTGTTTTTCGCCCGCTATTGATAAATTAGATAGTCATCTTCTTTTGATTTGTTAAAAGTTTTTCAAGGCTATCCTACCTGAATAATTGTGTACGAATTGTGAAACACTCATCTCTTCTTGTATTTGGAGCGAAGCAATTAAAACAAATTTAAAATGTTAAATATTAAATTACTACGAATTCGATACTGCCCTGCTATGGCACTTCTCCAGGCGAAGAGTGAGCGTAGGATTAGCAAAATCCCCAAGGTTCAGGATTAATCTTATGCTGCTTTTTAGATTATTTGACGTCTTTAAGAGTACTCATATGTTAATCTGACAAAAATAACTTATGGGTTGAGTAATATTTTTTAAAAGCTGCTGTCTGAAGTTTCTTGAATTTAAGATATTGTTAAATGGGGCCATTAACATCCATATTAGTTTCAATAGCTGATCTGCTGATTGTAAAAATTAATTATGCAGTCTAAACCCCTCACCCCTTGGACTCTAGAATACAAATACTTTCCATCAATAACCACTACTGAAATTAACAACGATCAGAGGCGACTGGGCAGGTCGGCGCCTTTTAAAAGGTCCTCAGGTAAGAACCAATAACGAGTTCCTTTGAAAATTTTATGTTATCATCATAATATGTCATGAAATGTTATCACTGCACGTTTATTTATAATTAACAAACGAACTAGCCAACGATAGTTATTTCATTAAAATATTATTTGTCAGAGGATACACCACATGTGTGCATTTGATATCTCTATAAAACAAAGCAGAGCTTTTTTTGTAAAAATATTTGTGACAAAATATATTTTGAGTCAATTGTAACTTTTAAATCACAGGAAACGCGAGTTTGATTTTAACCCAGGAGCAAACTATGCTTAGGTTCTACAGCAAAGCAAAAATGTGTCTAAAACTTGGTAATCAAAACCTGTGGTAAAAAATCAAATATAATGTAAAAATAATATTGTTGAATTCCACACGCAATCATGCCTTGAATTTCCAATGAAAATCAGGTGTGATTAATTTTGTGCAAATTATGTTAATGCTCAAATAATTTTTTTGTCGAATAATGGACAGAATCTTAACTTTTGAAAAAGTGATTGAAACTTTATACTTCTCCAAAAAAATTTTTGCATGCGGCGGTTGCGAATCAAACAATATTTATTTACAAAATCAGTTATAAAAAAGTTTCCATTTGTTAAGAATCTTATGTGTTTAATAACACTGTCATATAATGTTCCATCGATCTAACGAGTGTTTTTCTAAAATTACTATTTTGTGAAGATTGTTTAACTTCAAGTAATCTAAGACTTGCAGATAAGTTCGGGAAAAATATTCAAATACTCAGAAATGTTGATTAAATTTATGTGTCTAACACACCGTAAGACAATGAAATTGTTGTATTTTTGTCTTATACGTAGTCGTTTTTACGTTTTTAAAGGAATTAACTCAATTATTATAATAATTAATATTTCTAATAATTCTACATTTATACAAATTTAGTAACTATTTATTTTAACAAATTGCAGTTATATACAGGGCGCGACAAGGATCAAGGAATATTCTTGAAAAAGATCTAGATTCTTTTAGCAACAAATTAAAAGGGGGCGTAAATAACACTGGACATAATACTGGGGTAACGTTTTTAGTCAATAACAGCAAGTTGAAGTTAAATCAATTAATGAGCATTCCTTACAAGCTATGTTAGTAATTTAAGTTTTAAATTCAGAGGAAGTTGCGACTCCCTTGGACAGTACACCGAATACATGACTCTGTAATGGACGAAATTAGTATAACGAAACGGCCTCTGGCGCAAATAAGACAACATTATCTTACATACTTTGGCCATGTTGCCCGAAAAAGAAGATGAAATGGAGAATTTCAATTATCAGACATATTCCAAAACAAAAACGTCAGAACTGCGATAAAAGAGAATACCCACAAAAGCCTCAGCGGGGCTAAAGAAATAATAATCATGTCAGACAGAAGCATAAAAACTACCGCGTCTGAGTAGAGAAAACAAACAGTGGACGACGAAAGAAATTTTTAGGAGCGTATGGATGAGAGAAGGAAATGTAAGTCTAAGAATGCAAATCAACCAGAAAATAAAAGAGGAAAAAGAATGTTAGCCAAATGAAAGATGCAGGGAAATTGAAGACTACGAATGGTAATAAATACGATTCCTCCAATATGAATAGGAAGGTCAAGGAAATGACAAGATTAAATTAACGCAGATGACACCACAGCCACAGCAATAAGTCAAAAACTCCAAAGATGGATGCAAAACATAAAAAAAGCTCTTCTTACACTACGACAGAATGTTCAGTTGCAGCTTGGGAAAGCTCTTCAGAACGGGATACGGAAAGTTCGTTCACCACATTTCGTTCCCCACATTTCGTACCCCACATTTCGTTCCCGGGGTATTTCGTCTCCCCACATCTCGTACCCGGAATCTTCGTTCCTGAGCGAGCTCAGTTTGTCTCCTAGATTACAGGGTATTGAAAAACGAGTGCAGCGATCAGAATACATGAATTAATTTATTACGTATAAGAACAAAATAAATTGTATTTAAAAAATGACGGTTTAATCTAAGTATCTTCCTGATATTTTTATGGGGCGATAATTTCTCATTCCGAATAACTTTTCTTAGTAATATTTTGCTGTATCATGAACAAAAAGGGTAGTTTACCTGAAAAGAAAATAATTTTTGCTTAACTGTCAGGTTGGCTTGTTTTTGAAAAACTGAAAATTTTCTTAAAATTCTCTACAAACCAAGCAGAAATTATAATTCCTATACTATTTTTGTGTAAAACTAAAAATAAAATGTAATTCCCTCTTGTAAACTTAATCCGGGGACATACTGTATATAGTTCTTATAAGTTTATTATAATAAATAAATCAATTAAAATATTTTTCATTTTTCTAACTGCATTCCGATCGCTGCACTCGTTTTTCAACACCCTGTAATCTAGGAGACAGATTGAGCTTGCTCGGGAACGAAGTTTCCGGGTACGAGATGTGGGGAGACGAAATATCCCGGGAACGAAATGTGGGGTACGAAATGTGGGGAACGAAATGTGGGGAACGAACTTTCCGCAAACCCTTCAAAACAGCATCAATCAAAATCAGAATAGCTGCGATGTATATCAATTTACCACAGGTGGGAACTGCAAGAAGAAAAGAATATTTTAATTGTATTTATTTCGAAAAGTATAACGGATAAAAAAATGTTCCAGGTAATGCAACGACTACCTGTGGTTCAGAATCCACATTAACTTGTAGGTTCTATGTCTGCACTTGCCCAAAATATGCAGGCATACTAACATGTGAGCAAACGAAAATGAAATTAAGCTTGGCTTTGAAATGTTTGTTTTATGAATAATATGTTGGTGACACTGTAAGTCTATGTCAAATTTGAGGTTAGCAGGTTAGGTTTTGCGTCAGTCTGTGTCAAAGCTGAAGCAAAACCTAACCTGCTAACCCCGAATTTGCCATAGACTTACAGTGTCACCAACATATTATTCATAAAACAAACTTCCAAAGCCAAGCTTGATTTCATTTTCATTTGCTCACATGTTACAATGTTATAAGACATGTCTCGGTTCGAGGAATGACTGAAGATAAAATTATTACAAATATTTTTGAATTGCAAAGATTGCTGTTTATACGATCTCACATCGTCATTGAATGTTAAAAAAATATGTTGTCGGCGAATACTTTATTGTTTAGTAGATGCTTCAAAGTAGGGATGGGCACGTGACGTGAAAACAGTCGTGTCACGTCGTGAACGTGACTAATATTTGAAAATCGTGACGTGAACGTGAGTGAAAATTTCCAAGGCGTGATTCACGTTTCACGTTAATTTCACGTTAAATATTTAGTAACCAATAAAAAACTGCAGGGGGCAGCAACTTTTAAATTCATTAAATCACAAATTGTACCAAACAAGTTACATTATGTGGCTTTATTTTTGGACCCTAATTATAAATAGTTAAAGTTCATACCTTCACATAAAAGAGAAGATTATAATGCAAATAATAAAACTATAGATGATAATGATGACATGCATAGCAAACGACTCAAAACACAAATTCTTATGTTTCTACACTTAGAGATAGCTCTGACGATGACACATGTAATTAGGATGATGTCGAAACAGAACTAAATTAGTATGTTAAATTAAAATTCGGAAATGTAGATGACATTTTAGGATTTTGGAAAAACAGTGTAAATACGCCACTGTTGAAAAAGACATTTTAAACATACCGGCAAGTTCCGCTACAAGCGAAAGAGTATTTTCTACAGCTGGGCGAATTTTAGAAGAGCGCAGAATTCGACTTAACGCTGAAAATGTTGATTATATATTATTTTTAAATCAACATTTTAATGTGTAGATGAACTTATTATTCTAATAAAAGTAATGATTTGTTTTTTATACTCGGCTACGCTGAAAATGTTAATTATGTTTTATTATTAAACCAAAAATGTATTGTGTAAATGTGTAGATGAACCTATTTTTAGAAAAGTACCTAATGTTTTGTTTTGTATACTCGACTTAACACTGAACATGTTTTATTTTTAAATCAATTTATTGTGTACTTGTGTAGATAAACTTATTATTCTAATAAAAGTAATGTTTTTTTATACTCGCCTTAACGCTGAAAATGTTGATCCTTGTAGGTAAAAGTACTTTCAAACCTACGAATTAAAAGTGTTGCCTAGCAACATATACCTTCTGTACTCATGCCAATAAGGGAAACGTAAATTCCAATAACAGCTTTTGGTATTAAAAATAATGTCTTTGAAGACAGCTGCAAGAAATATATTTGCGAGAAATCAGTATTTATCCCTTGTCGAAGTGATTGTAGTCAATTTTAATTTTTTTCTTTTTATGTCAACTAATCTGATTGCAACATATCACGTAAATTATGTCAGGTGCAAAATATATTATTAGTTCTCTTTAGGGTTTTTTCATTAGTTTTAAATTTGAACATTCTGTTCTATCTGAATTTAAATTTTGAAATAAAAGCGGCGTGTCACGTCGTGAGTGGCGTGTCACGCCGTGAACGTGAGTGAACGTGAGCGTGAACGTGCGTGAACGTGACTGTTTAAAGCAAGCGTGAAACGTGCGTGACGTGAGCGAAAATTCACTCACGCGCCCATCTCTACTTCAAAGTTGTAATGTTGATGATTTGATACAAAAAAATCTAAAGAAATACAACGAAAGACACGAAGCTAGGTCTGAAATAGTTCAGAACATCAGAAGTGATGTAGATGTATGCTTGGCTCTAAAAGAAACTCAGCACAATGGGAGTTTCTTCAGTCTCTTAAAGTTAAACAGCTTAGAAGTGTGGCATTCTTCTTCATATGTTCACATAAACTTTGATTTTGCCTTCGATATGCATGTACTTAGTATTTCAGAGGTTACCTCACAAGCAGCGTCATATTGATTCTGCGTTTAATTACTGTGAACTTACTTTTAAATATATGCTCTTTTCCTTCAACAGTAAAATCTTGAGCTATGTGCAAAATTTTGCTTTCATTTAAGTAATAGTTCTTGAGTTAAAGCAAAAATAAAAAAGAATTTTATTTTTTAAGGTGTTCACCTTGTATATATTTACCGAAATTTTCTCAGTTTCATGCCAGGTAGGCATGTAATCTGCATGCAAAATATCGCCTTTATTCAACAATTAGTTTTTGAGTTATACCGGTAACAGGTAGGGACCCTGAAGAAATCTCGGAAGGTGATTTTGTCGCAATTACAATACTTCCTTTGATTTTTAGAAGAGGAAAGCAAAAATTAGCAAAGGGATTTACTTGGAACTTCCTTTGCAAGTGAGAGTTTTGAAACTTAAAATATTGAAAATATCAAGGAAAGACAGAAATTTATTTTTTTATTTTCATCAAGGATAAAAACCTGACCTGTATGCAAAATATACTTTTATTTAACTAATAGTTCTTGAGTTAAAGCAAACTTAAACAAAATTTAATTTTTTAGGGTGCTCACCGAAAGTATATTCGGTTTCGTGTCCGCATGTTAAATATCGTCTCTCCCCAACAAGTAGTTTTTGAGCTATACCGCCAACAGACGAACAGACAGAAAGACAGGCAGATAGACGGAATTGAGAAAATTGGTTTTTGTCATCTAGGGACCCTAACACGTGAAGATCTGAAGAAATCCCGGAAGGTGATTTCATCACGATTACAATATTTTCTTCGCCTTAGGCGACGGAAGTAAAAGGGCCTAGGGTAGGGCCTCCTCTTCTCTTGTAATGGTAATATTGCATTCTATTTTTGTTGAATTATTTGTTTTTAGATCTCTTACTACTTTGATTATCTGTTCTTAAACTTTCTGTTGTAATATTTGAAGAACATCTTTCAGCTGTGCTGTATTCGAGCAAATGCCTTTGCTAAATTAGTGAAGCGCATAAATTCCAGATTGGTAAATTTGAACGATCTTTCTTCAATTGTCTTGCTATGAAAATTCTATCTTACGTGCTTTTATTCTTTCTAAAGTCTGATTGTTCCTTATACATATATGTAGCATTTTCAATTCGTTGTCGCAGTATGCTGGAATAACTTTAGTGTAGATTTTAGCAATGTGAACTTCCCTCGCAAGTGGAAGACGTGACACTAAACAAGTAAAAAAATCAAAGGAAAAATATCCTCACGTTCGTAATAATACTGAAACAATAAAAGGAAATACTTGATAATGCAAATTACATCAATTTTCAAATAAAAAACTTTACTGGCGATGGGATTCGAACTACAGCCCCTGCCTACGAATACGATTCCAATGATCACTCCTTCAAAAATGTGCCAGGTAACGCAACGACTACCTGTGGTTCAGAATTCACATGAACTTGTAGGTCCTATGTTTGCGTGGCACTAGTCCAACATATGCAGGCATACTAGAGATATACCTTCTCGAATATATTTATTTAATTATAGAAATAAGGGATAAGATACAACCTGTTAAGCACAGTTACAATTTTAAATTAAAGATTTTAAAAATTGTTAAAATTATGTGCTACCTTAAAATTAAGATGAGTAACAATGTTATGTTGGGTTTAACTAAAGGTGAAATAAACTTTATCCTTTCAAATAATGTTTTTTTACTAAATATGCAACGATCACATGCGTTTATGACAGTGTCCTTAGTTAGCAGGAGGTTAGCAACATTTGTTAAGGGCGAGTTCGCTCACAATTCCCCCTGGGTGTGGTACTTGTCCTCTTTCACCTATCGTGAGTAGTTAGTGTTATTAATTATTATCACATAAATGCTAAAAGGTAACTGAGGTTACAGATAATACATACATACATACATACAAATGCTAAAATTATTTTTTTATGTTCAAACTCAAATATCTGAAAAACAGTTGAATTTATGGGCATATCAGAAGGGCTGTCCGAACATACAAATAAAAACATCCAAAATTATTAAATTTGCAAATTTTCATCACCCTTTGTATAATTAACTCCCATCATTTTACACTCGAAAAGTAATTCACAAAAAACAAAAAAGTTTTTCCTCTTCACTTGTTTTCTGTTACAGCAGTTGCTTGATGTTACGCATTTTTTGCATGAAATACTTTCCGAAATGTTCAATCTTAGACGTGTACAACTTTATAGTAAAATTATTAGTATTTGTACGTAAAACTTTTAGTCTACTTAAATATAGGGCGGTCTGTAAAAAAATAAGTAGCGTTCATCAAAATTTTTTGAGGTGATCCTGTATATGTTTTGTATTATTTACAATCTTCTCAAACCTCTCCACTGAATCATTTATTTCAAGAATGTTTTATAAAGACATTGTCAAATTTCACTAATTACTTAAGCATTTGAAGTATTGAAACAGAAAAACGAAAAGTTAGCAACGAGATTTTCATATACGATTAGCAATATACAACCTCGGAGTTTTGAAATTAAAATTTTGCTAAAATAAGAGCAATATATGTGAGAGGGCGGTTGCGATTATAAAATCATATTTACTTTTTATAATACTGAATAGACTTAATTGTAAAGATTCAATTTAAATAATTTATATATATTTGTTTAGAAAAAAGTACAGATTCGCTTGGTTTAAGGAATGCAGTACATAAGTACACTAGTAGTAATTATTGAAAAATAAAAACGCAAACATTGTTTTATGAAACTATTTCATGTCTAGATACTTATGTTTTAGGTGTGCATATATAATTAATGTATACGTTTTAGAGCCCATTTATAAATTACGAGATTAACATGTAATATATAATATTAAAAAGTTAGGTACGCTATTAGCGTACGAGCATTGCACCGAAAAACGAACACATCAAATTCGTCTACACAAGGAAGTAATACTTAAAAAATATTTTTTCCTTGTACGCTGGGGGTCCTTAGTTGTTTGTTATAGAACTTTCTTAATGTATTGTCTATAACTGTTATAAAGAACTTATCGATCATTTTTGCAGTTATTAAGAAAACCATTGCCTCGGTTCTAGGAATGACTGAAGATAATAAAATTATTAGAAATATTTTGGGATTAGAGAGATTGCTATTTACAAGATCTCACATCGTCACTGAATGTCAAAAAAATCTGTTGTCGGCGAATACTTTATTATTTAATAGATGCTCCAAAGTTGTAACGTGCCAATTGATAAAAAAACTAAAGAAATACAAAGAAAGGAAGGTCTAAAATAGTTTAGAACATCAGAAGTGATGTAGATGAATGCCTGGCTCTAAAAGAAAGTCACTACAATGGAAGCTTCTTCATTCTGTTAAAGTTAAGTAGAATAGAAGTGCGGCATTCTTCTTCTGTTAATATAAGTTGTGTTTATATAAATTTTCATTTTGCTTTCAATATTCATGTACTAATTACCTCACAAGTAGCCTTATGTAGGTTGTGCGTTTAATTACTGTGAACTTACTTTTAAATAAATATATGCCCTCTTTCTTCAAGAGTAAAAACCTGACCTATGTGCAAAATTTTGCTTTCATTTACGAAATAGTTCTTGGGTTAAGCAAAAATAGGAAGAATTTTATTTTTTAAGGTGTTCACCTTGTATATATTTTACCGAAATTTTCTCGGTTTGATGCCAGGAAGACATATAATCTACATGTAAAATATCGTCTTACTCCAATCATTCGTTTTTGAGTTATACCGGTAACAGACAGGCAGACAGACAGACAGGCAGACAAACAGACAGACAAAAAGACATACACTTGTGCTCATAAAAATGGAATACACTTACTGTTGGACTCATGTGAAAAGTCGTGTTATTCGCATTGTTAAATAAATATTTTATACGATATTTTTATTTAACTATTTTCTTGTAATTTAATACGACAAACAATTTCACTTTATCGATGTTTCAAACCAACCGGTATTACAAAACTAAAATATTACAAATAGTAAGTATATTCAATTTTTATGAGCACAGTGTACATACAGACAGACGAAAACCTGTTTTTCGTCATTTAGGGACTGAAGAAATCTCGGAAGATGATTTTCTTCTTCTGTTAGAAGAGGGAAGTAAAAATTAGTAAAGGGCTTTACTTGGAACTTCCCTGGCAAGTGAAAGTTTTGAAACTTAAATATTGAAAATATCAAAGGAAAAACGAAGTGTATTTTCTAAGGTGTCCACCCTGTATATATCCAGTCCAAAGTAAGCCTATTTGCGTCAAGGGTAATAACCTGAGCTGTATGAAAAATACTACTTTCAGTTAACTAATAGTTCTTGAGTTAAAGCCAAAATAGGCAGAATTTTATTTTTTAAGGTGCCCACCCACCCCGTAGAGAGGCAGATAGACAGACAGAGAGACGGAATTGAAAAAGCCTGTTTTTCGTCAATTATGGTCCCTGAAACGTTAAGATCTGAAGAAATATCGGAAGGTGATTTTTTCGCGATTATAATATTTTCTTCATCTTTTAGGAGAGGGAAGTAAAAAACAAGCATTATTTAGTTCCTCTATGAGTTCTTCTCTCCTATATTTCAAGCGATTTGCCGTTCGATATAGGTCTTGTGTTTTATGTGTCTTATCGTATTTGACATCTCTCTTATTCTTTTGTAAATTTTACTTTTTCTTTTGCCTTGTAAGATCCGTCATCAATATGTAACGCCTGATAAATTCGCTTTTAGTAGGTACCAAGAGCACAGGCGTGTACATATTATTTTAAGTTTTCAAGGTAGCAACTACTTTGTTTATTGAGTGCCTGGTAACGGGGCTGCCACCTATGTATCCCAGGCCACGATTGGTAATAATGAAATTTCCTCAGCATCGTGGATATTTAGCCCATATTCGGTAGTCAAAGTTTCATTTGCTTGTCCTTAGCGTACATCAGCGAGAAGGTGTGGTTGAAATTTGGACAGGATAAGATATGTATTGAGGTACACTATTCCGTTATAACTCTTGTTTTTCCTCAGAATAGAAATTGTCAAGCTAGAAAACAAAAAACGCATTATTATATCATGTCATATGTATATTGGACGCATCGGAGAAACTGTATTGTTCTATTTGTTTTATAGCCCTGATCTGTCATGGATCGTTCGATTTATTTCCTTTCCTAGTTACAATTATTTTCTTTCCTATATTACAATACAAGATAGATGGCAATTTTCATGTCCAAGTAGTACCGTTGCCAGGTTGCATATTTTCGTATGTTACATAAAGTTATGCGTGTAGTTCATAATCAGCGATAAGAATTTTGCTTAAATAGAAGAGTGGCTAGAATGAGATGATATCTTTTCAAATTTCTATAATTTTAATATGTACGCAACCAACATTTATGTGTTCTGCTATATACTAACCTTTTCAATATGTGTTGTAGTAAGTTTTTATAAATATTTATTCTTAGAATCAGAAACATTCCAGATCAGTGGTTTTCAACTCACGATTCTACTTTCTTGTAAACACTCTCTGGGAAATAGTCATATTTTGTGTATTTATTTTCTTCTTCTTAGAGCTGATTATGTACTATGAGAATAGTTGTAGCTTGCTGGACAACCTCGACGTGTTTATTTGTTAGTCGACTTAATTATTTTAATTTAAAACTTTTGAAATAAAACAAAAATTAGCAATAGAAAATATGTATATATATGCAAATTTCATTGCTACATCTGCTTTGTTTTATTATTTAGAAGTGCAGTAATCATTTACAACAAAATAATAATTACAATCAAAGTATTCATAAATTACTCGTTCTTGCAAAGTTTGAGAATCGCTGGTCTATAATGTTCAAACTAAATCGAAGAAAAATAGTTTTTTAGAGCAGAGATAAATATTACTGATTAATGAAGCCTGGCCATCTTTATATCCTGTTTTTTTACTTTCGACGAAAGGTCGAAGGTATAAAGACAGCGAACCATAAGCGCCGAAGTCTGAAAGGTGCGTGGGAGGGTAGGAAATCTACAGTTTCAAACGAAATTTAAATTATATCATTATATAATTTACTGTCTTCCATTTAAAAATCCTGTAGTGATGAAATAATCGGTCAGGAAAGAGGTTGCCCTTATGGCTTTTTTGACGTCGGCGCCTGTGTGATGAAAAAAAATGTAAAAGGGTTCTGGCACAACGGTGCAAACTGGTTGGTCAAACTATATTAATCCTTGTAATTCTTAGTTGAATGGCACGACTTATGCTGACATGTAACAGATTTTGTCCTTTGTAACGTCGCTCGAAAGTTTCGGCACGAGCGCCACAGGGTGAAAATGGAAGGTATTGAAGAGTTTTTTTATGTTTTAGATGAGTTGTTTGCAATTTACATATTATTTAGGTTGGTTTTACGCGGAGCCAAGATACAGGGTGTCTTAAAAGTCGACTGTGTGATTTTTAAGAATACTAATTTTGTTTTACACCGATAGTTTAAAGTTGGCAGGAAATGTTGGAGACTGCTTGCATCAGTATGAATAACATTTGTTATTTATTACCTATGCGGTGTTAGCACTTTGCAGAGACAATGTGCAGCAACCATCCTCAAAAATTGATTTTTGCATGATAACCAGCTTCATGTAAACCTTCAAAGTGTTGTAGATGCTAAGGGTAGGAAAGATTACTTGCGAATGTTCCATGAAATCTCGTGATTAACGTCTAGGAAAGTGCTAGATCTTCAGTACTTAGAGAAAAACTTTCGTCCACAGAATTAAGTATATTTCAATAGCCAATAGCCGCGTTTAGCAGTTGGGTAAGCGCCAGGCTTGCATTAACCAACTCCTCTGTTCGAATCCCGCGGGGGTCGGAATTTCTCCGTAGTCTTGGCGATTGGAATCGGGCTCGGTGAGACCATTCACAGTTGGACACCAAAGTAACTGTGTTCTACTCGGAACCACAGACCTAAGAGATAAAGTAACAAGGTCCACACATCACCAAGACACACACCTCACACAATGGTTGTTGCGCAAGCACCAAAGGCGCGCTCCAACTCTGTATCCCGAATCCTGGCAAGTTGAGCATTGTACCGCCGGATGCCAGCGTATAAAGCACCAGCCTCTACACCGCAAGGTAAATGAGGTTACAGATAATACATACATACATACATACATACAAATTAAGTATACACACAGTATTCCAGCAAGCTAAGGTGATAAGAAAAAATTATCGTCATGTCTTCCTTCTTTGAGTTTCTCATTTATCATGGCGAAATATTTTTCTGAACATGTTCACCAACTGTCAATATCTTTGGTGAGTTTGCTCGATTTTTCTATAGATTACTTGATCTATGGATACTTTTAATATCATATTAGGACTGTTTCTAACCGTTTATAAAGTTGTTTTTTATATATTTGTCACCATCTTGTGTAATTAACAAAATCTACATGTCTCATTTACAAACTTCAAACTAATTTTTATTAAATGTGATAAACGATAAACTTGTATAGATTGCTAAACAAAGATGTGTATCTTCTTCTTCGATTGGATATAAATTAGTTTCTGATTCTTAAGGACGAAATCAAGTAGTCATAACTACTAGCCATAACTCGTCAGACATCAAGCGATGTATACTTTATCTTCTTCTATCATTAATGCCTTGGAAGAGGCGTTCCACCGTTAGTCGTTTCCATTGCCTTAGATTTCTGCTTCATTGTATTTTTCTTTCCTATTCCTCTCTCATCTTCCGATTTCAAATGAATTGAAGTAGTTCGTATTTTTCATAGTGCGTCTAAAATGTTGAATTTTTGTTGTCTTGATGATATTGAAAAATTTCGAACGTAAAAAATTATGAAACATTACAAATAGCTAAAGTATGTATTTTTAGACAGACTTCTAGTCTAGCAGTGCAGTAATTGAAAATGTACTGAGAAAATTACAGAATCTTGCATAGCTCAAACGGGTTTAGGACATCTCGATGCCGCCATATCGGCGACGCCACTTTGGCTCCGCCATCTTGGCGCTATCCAATTCGGCGCAGGGTCATCTCGGCTCCGAATTCAAATTCGCAAACTACAGTGTGCATTACGTAAGAATATTATTATAAAGAAATAATAAAAACAGCAAAAAAGAGGAAGTATCTGGAATTGGATACCAGGATTTTGAGGTTAGTTCAAACTTACAACAGGAATGATTGCATAACTTTTTACGTGGCATTGCTCACAATTGTGAATTACATTAATATGTATTATTGTGTATATAAATTTTATGTGTAATTAAGTTTATTTATAATTTTAAATTTATATGTATTGCTTATCTGTATTATACATTCTACATATAGCTTTTAATAAAACTATTACTTATAGTTGATTTCTTGTTTAATTTATTAGTAAGACCTTATGATAGATTACCATTATTGAACATGATATGCAGTAGTAAAGTAAATAAGGTATGTGTATATAAGCCTTTTCTTTTAGGAAAATACAATGAATTCACAAAAAGCAAATACAAACAGTGATCGCCAAAAAGCTGGCGTCAAATAGAAAACTTTTTTATTGAGAGTTTCTTGGAAAATCAAACACTGGCGACCAGAGGTGGTTGAAAAGTGATTACAAATGGGCCAAACAAAAGTTGCCAGTTCCGTTATCAGTACAATTCTACATTTTTTTGAAATAATTAGGAAAAATGCATTTACTAGCCAAGGTAGAGACAAATTTTACAGAAAAAGTTTTTTTCTGCCCTTGAGATTGTTCAGTCAGCTAAAACTAACACACAATAAAAAAATCTCATTGAAATCTTGCTCAATTTTCTAAAAATAGCACTTTTTGGATTTCCATAATTTCGAAATACGCGCATTTTCTAACTAAGTAAAAATCACTCAATATAGCTAATACGGGTTAAATAGGTTTTCAGACAAGCACAAATTATTGCCATAAAAAGCTTTTTTGAAAAGCAAAAATAAAAATGTTTCCCATTTGATACTGACTTGTTTGTGGTCACTTTATACTTTTTTAAACCAATTCTGCGCCAAGATGGCTCCGCGCCGAATCGGCTGACGCCGAGATGGCTCAGCGCCGAATCGGCTGGCACCGAGATGACTGCGCGCCGAGTCGTCCAAGCGCAGAGCTGGCCCCGCGCCGAGATGGCATGGCGGTGCCGCAGTGGAAGCGCCGAGACGGCGGTGCCAAGATGTCAGGCTTCGAGCTCTAACAGTTCATAAATTTTATTTATCACAAGCGAAGATATTTAATTCTAAAAATGTATCGTGGAGTTCGAATGCTTACATAAAAGGTTACTCATGTACTCAGTGATAAGAAAACGTAAAATAGAGTCGTAAAATTAAAGAATTTAGACGAAATCGAATAATTTATCAGCAATGAAAGTTACTGGCTAATTTAACATGAAAGATTAAAAAAACATTAATTATTAAATTATTAAAAAATAAGTGTTTTGACATCTTTTTCGACACTAGTCTCTCTCGAACTAGAAACATGTGTTAAAAAATTCTGTGTTCTGTGTTTCAATTCCTGAGAATTATGTAAACTACAATAAATTAATTCTAAGAGGTCAGTTGCTTCGATTTGGTCAACGAAAAAAGTATGGTTACATTAGCGATTAACTAATACCGTCATTTTAAGATAAAGAGACGTACCTGTCCAGGGATAGGTAGCACATACTATTTTGATTAGTAAATCGAGGAAACAACCAATGGATGATGTTTCATACAGATCTATTACCTTGCTACTAATGTTAAAAAAACGCAATCGAGAATTTTCCCCTTCATAAAATCATCCTACCAGTAGAATAACATTTCTATTTCAGTGCCAATTCAGGTTTTGTCGACAATACGTCGTTATTGAATAAATGCAGAAAATTTGGGCTAAAATAAAAGTATTGTTCATTGACATCCATGGAGTTAACGTCAACCTTCTATAAACTATACAATACATACCTGCTATATTCAGTCGTTTATAATATTAGTCTTATGAGATATTTGTTTTTTACGAACGAACGTTGTTTTGTGAAATATCGATATATTTACAGTATTGCCTCCTATCCCAAGGAGTTCCCCAAGGAATTAATTTTGATTCAAATTTGCATATGTTCTACACGGTCATCTTATCAATAACTATAAATACGGTGCCTGTAAGTTTTGCTGATGATATAGGAGTAATAACCGTTTATCGCAATACACCAACGCATTACAACATTATCTAAATCACATTGAATTTGATCCAATATCTAAAAGGCTAAGCACAAGGTACTTTTGCTACCAAGAAAACAAGATAGCTACTCTTTCGTTTGAACCGTAATCTGATAGCTCACAAACTTGGGATTAAATATCCAGATCGATGTTTAACTTGCAGTACAGGTATCTTGAATAAGCAATTCCAGGTGGGATGCATTTAAAATATTACTGCATCTTTGAATGCAGGTGTCAGATTTATATTTATATACAATTTATGTAAAATTAATTGGGAATTGTTGAATTCAACTCAGAAAAATAATATGTAATTCCAATACCGTTACATTGTGCAGCATTTTTAGTCAAAAGTGCTGTGAAAAATAATCGATGTACTATGGTTGGTGTCCTTTTTGGAAATTCTTATTTCGACATAGTAGAAAAGTATCCGAGCAGAATCAATGTCCATCTTAGCTAACTGTTCACTTTACAGTCAGTAAACATAGATTACAAAACTGTGACTTATAAGATCTTGCACAATGTTTTTGAATGGCTATTAAATTCTAACTAAAACTAATAATATTCGACACAGTTTTATTGCAATTGTTTAAGATGCGCGCCATGGCGCAGCAGTTTATACTATAGCGAAACTTTTAGTAGTATTTGTAAGGTTTTCGTTTAAGAAATGAAAACACTTTCAGAAGGCGCAGTTCGTATATTACGCTAAGGTCGGAAACCACTTTATGTGTAAAGGGGATACCTACAGCGGTGTAGCTTTCATGATTATAAAACGTATATGGCCTTACACATAAGATATTTCAAAGCTATATAGCTCATGATAACATAATAATTAACAGACAAATATAAAAATAAGAAAGGTATATGCCCAGACCAGTACACATATAGACGATGAAGCAGAATTGTTCTATGACGAATTGAGAAAAGCAATCCATGAGCAACCCACAACATTTAAAATTGTAATAGGTGGCTTTAAACCAAAGTTGGTGCAAAACAAGAAGTTTATGAAACACAAATGAGAGATTAGAGTTTTGCAAAACGAAATGAACGTCAAGAGCAACTAGTACATTTTATCAATAAAATTAATTTATAGGCATTCCTTTATCAAGAAAAATAAAAGTCGAAATCGACATTTTAACGAACCAAAAAATATTGTTTAAAATTTTACAGCACTAAACTTCTTCAATACGACAAGTGATCATAGAATGGTCTGATCAAAACTAATTATAAACAAACTGCAGTGACGGCATCATTCATCGACTATGAACAAGCCTTCGAGACAATCGAAACCTCGACCATACAATGAGCCCTAAGACACTATAGAATTGAAGGGACATATAAACCACTATTGCAAGAAATAACGGATAAGGCAACAGCAACGTATCATCTCTATGCAAAGACGCATAATAAGACCTTTAGGACGAGGCACAAGACAAGGAGATAGCTTATCACCAAAGCTGTTTACACTAGCTTTGAAAGAGTTGTTTAGAATGTCGGAATGGTTTGAAAAAGGGATAAACATCAACGAATAAGACAAAGGTAATGTTTAAAAAAGAGAACGGTGTACAGTTATAAAATAAAGAAATACAGAGTTTAAAGAGTATATTTATTTAGAACAAAAGATAGTGCTAGAGAGAATATCAAACTGTCGAGATAAAGAAGAAAATAAAACAATTACGGACAGCCTTTGGAAAAATTAACTTCATAATAAAAATTAATATCTTCCCATTCCCCGTGATCTGCTTTGGAGCGGAAAATTAGACAGTGGCACACCTTAAGAACAGCACATCGCGCAATGGAACGAATAATGATGGAAACAACATTAAAAGATAGAAACAATAAATTGATGTATTAGAGAAGACAACAAAGCGGAAATAGAATAAAACCGTTTTGATATGAAGATACTCGGTCCATCCCCATCGAGGAGGGGGACAGCTGGTGCAGGGAAGCAGTAGCCGTCAAAATTGCGGTGAGGCGGTAGTACATATAATACAAACCGGCTCATCATCAGATTATCGTAAGTGCAAAGGACATGCCCTGCCCTGGATATGATACTGCGATGGCGAAAAGCACGGGAATTTACTGCATTATTTACTTCTAAGAGAACCATTATGAATAGAACGTAAAGTAATTGTTCTCTATTATCGTTCTGCGACCCGCCTGACAATCGGCGCCTTCTTAATTTCAGGTTGAGGAGCGTGAATGTTGCTACTTGACACACAACTGTAGGGAATCAGGCATTGTAGGGCAATAATACAACTGGAATAGATGTAAACCATAAATTACAAGTAAGAAAGGAACTACATATTGACACATGGAATGTTTAAGGTTTGATACGAACGGGAAAGATTCACTTCGTAGAAAATGAACCTTTTAGATACAAAATGGGGGTAACCCTGTTATCACACTGAATAGGCAGCGGGCATTTTAAAACATCTGAAAATGTAGTATATTTTTCCGGTCCTACATATAAAAGCCGTAATGAAGTAGCAATAGTAGTACCTTTCAAGCTGCAGAAGTATTTTGCTGAATATCATGTCATACGTTACAAGATATTGCAGATTACACCTACTGTTAAACCAAATTATCACTTTCATATGATACAAGTTTATGCTCCAACAACGGTTTCTACTGACCAGGAAGCTACTGTATGCTATGAGCAATTCTCTCAGGTAATACAAAATATACCAGAGAAAGATATGGTTATAATTTCGGAAGATGCTAAGGTAGGTGAAACGTAAGACGAAGGATACCTTAGGAAGGTTATACAAACATTTGGAATATGTACCCCAGACGATTGTGCTGAAAATTGTAGATCAAAGCAAAAACCTAAATTGTAGAAGCTATAGATAGCAGCCGAAACATACCTTGCACATATAAACAAAAACATTAAATTTCGTATGACACCCTTCAGGAAAGGAAAGGAAAGGAGAGAACTCTAGAGATAAAAATATATAAAACTATTTGAGCAGCATTGAGAAGAGACAAAAAATGTCTACTACAATAATATTTGCGCTGAAATAGAACTGTACGCGCTATCCAATCAACCACTTGATATGTTTAATAAAATACGTAACACGTAATACAATATAAAAAAAACTTGGACAATGAAAGATCATACCAACCAATAACAAAACAGGCATACAAAATATAGCCGAAACTCGGAGGCAGTTGTACTCGGATCGCTAATTTTGTAAGGAATCGTCAAATGACTCCTGGTCGACTATCCACCAAACAAAGTGCAGCATTAAGGAAACTAAAAAAGATAAAGCAGTAGAGCTTGGTGAACTAATTGCTGAAACATTACACGCAATGGATGATCACGGAGTTAACATTACTTCGCATAATAGTTAGTAAATATCGCATTCAGAAATATGGCCAGAAGATTCAACATCATCAGTAATGCTTCTACACAGAAACGGTTTATACGTAAGTTGTGATAATTTTAAAACCACTTCGCTGATATCTAGAGTCCGTCAAATGCCATTTTGCCATGTTTCTTACTGTAGGCCCCTTTAGTGCCAGATTTCGTATTTAGTCGTTTCACATAGTAAGGGGTGGAATGAACCACATTTGTTAGTGCCATAAATGCTATAAAATGCCTCTGTTCGTGATAAATGCTATATTTTGAATAAATGCCATATTTTAATGTTATATTTCAATCAAAATCAATATTATGTGGCTAATTCACAATAAAAGGGTTTACAAATTTGAAAATAAACATGAAGAAGTTTTGGTGAGTGCCAGGTACTAAGGTCGATGACCCGGGGAGGGGGTAACCGCTCGTTGCGCGCCTCAACGCTCAGGTAAGTATCCCGTTACGTCCACTCATCAACAACAACCCCGCGCTCTCCCCCTTCTCTTCAATGCACCTCGGATACCTATGTTCCACTCATTTGCCTTGTGTCCGTCGTTTTTATGAGATCACTTTGTCTTTTATATTTGTGTTGTGGGATTTTTAATATTACTGGTGAAATTTTTTCTAAAATTTCAACTTTTTGAAATAAATACTTACCATTTTTATGCTTTATTTTGAAATAAATGCCATTTTATATGCCATATTTTGAAAAAATAAATGCCATTTTGCTATGCTATATTTTGAAAAAATACGGGAATATTTTGACGGACTCTACAGTGATATCTCATGCTAGTAAGGTGCTGCCGCATATGGTACAAGATCAAACTGGGTTTGTGAAGGGAACGAGTAACAGGAAACAAATACTGAATTTACGTTATCTTATAGAGCAAAAAGGAATTTAACATATCCATTTACATATACTGTGTGGAGCATAAGGCTAATAACGCTTCCTCGTAAAAACATAACCTAAATGGAGCCTTCGAACGGACGGACCTAAGGACGACGGAATAAGCAACGAATAAGAGAACGATTAAAGTCGAAACGCAGAAGGAAGGTATCAATTAGAAACGGATTTTATCATAGCAAAGAAAGAAAATGTTTTTGAATTTAAACCAATAAATGAGAGAATGAGCTACATAGGACTGAAAATGGAAAAATTCAATGTATCTATAATAAAGACCCACATGTCAACGGATGAGAAAAGCGAGGAAGAGAAAGAAGAGTATTATAATCTCCTGGAACAACAAGTAGACAAAGTACCTAAACACAATGCACTCTTAATAGTTGGAGATTAATTCCAAGGTAGGCCGAGAAGAAGTGTTTAGACAAACATCGGATAATTAATAATAATAGAAAATTTTGTGAGTTTTGCAACAGCGAGTGGATGGGTTATAGCAAGTACGTGGTTCCCACATAAAACAATACACCAACTGACTTGGCAGCAGCATGTTGAACAGTAGATTGGAAAAACAAATAATCCAAGAGAGTGAAACACAAAAATAAAGTATATTAGAAGGAGTAAAGGATGTTATTCGTAAGAAAGACAAAAAGGCGAAAAATTGGTTCAATGCAGAATGCCAAGAGGTAATAGATAAACAAAGACACTATCGAAGGATGTTTCTAGAAAGACCAACACGGCAAAGAGAGAAATAATATAAAGCAGCATTGAGGGAAGCTTCAAGGATATGCAGAAAGAAAAAGCGGGAAGCTAACAACCAAATGTTGAATAACATTCAAACTTTACATGAAAGTAAACCAATAAGGGAATGTTACCAGGTTATTTATGGCGTTAAAATGGATGTCAAGCAAGAACAACGAGATGAACAACAAGGAAGGAAAACTAATAGGCAATGAAAATGAAATATTTGACAGGTGGATGGAATACTTCACAGAACATTTTAATAAGCAAAAGCATCTTGACCTAGGAAACAACCCACAGAGACCAGAACCCTATGAACACTGAGCAAAAGTATATAAGAAGCACGCAATATTTAGTAAAAGAACCTCCCCTAGAGGAGACCATCGAAGCTATTACAAAACTTAAAACAATAAGGCACCTGGACCAGAAACAATAACATCCGAAATTATTAAACAAAGACTAATCCAAAATATCTGGAAAGAATAACGAATACCAGAGGACTGGAAATTAAGCTCAATATGCCCTACATACAAAAAGTAAGTGTGCTTAGCGTAGCAAGAAAATCATAAGCACAATAATTCATAAGAAACTGGGACCATATTATGAAAATATAATACGTTAGAATTAAACGGTTTTCGGAAAAGGAAAATCATCTCTCGACCAGATTTTTGTATTAAAACAAGCAATGGAGAAAATATGGGAATTTGGTATAGATACATACGATATTTTCGTAGATTTCAGACAAGCCTACGATAGTATAGAGAGAAACATATTGTACTTAATATTAGAAGAACTTGAGATAGATATCCAGTAAATTGGTTAATATGATTAAACTAGGGAACCACCTGAGCTACGCTTCGCTTCGCTAATTAAACGATTTAATTAACTTAAATATAATTTAATTTTACTTTACTTTTTTCTACTTTTTTAAAAAATTAAAACCGGCCTACGATCTACGTCTAAAAATTAGTAAAATTTTAAGCTATCATACAATTTAATCGGTCCAGTATCTTCGGAGGAGATAGCGAACAAAGATACAAAGAAAGAGACCACCGATTTTATGGTATAGATGCATCTAAAGAAACTTACGTCCAGGTTCAAATACAAAAAAAAAACATTAAAAATAGCCAAAACAACAAGTTTGATACAAGGCGATTGTCTGCCACCTGTGTTTCTTAAATATAGCTTTAGAAAAAGTAATTCCCAATATCGACATTGATCCAAATCACCATCTGTAATAAATCCAAACAAATGCTTATGTGTGATGACTATATTAATAGATCAATATTAACCGCTAAAGAAGTGTTTGTGGAACTAGACCACCAAGGAAAACAGATTGGATTAGAAATAAATGAAGAAAAACAAGAACGTTAGCTGTTACCAGAAACCAACAGAGAATACAACAAAATTTGACCATCCAAGACTATGATCTAGAGGTAGTTAACAACTGTAAGTAAGTGGGATTTACTGTAACTAATGTTAGACAAAACGACAAAAATAATAGCAAGACTGATGGTAGGAACCAGTGCACTATACTTCTTGAATTCGATTTAAAAATAGAAATAACGACAGGAAAGTTAAAATGATAATATACAAAACACTAATCACACCAATAATAGCATAATATGGAAGTGAAACCTGCACGGTGCCACAGAA
Source organism: Agriotes lineatus (assembly GCA_940337035.1). Taxonomy (NCBI): domain Eukaryota; kingdom Metazoa; phylum Arthropoda; class Insecta; order Coleoptera; family Elateridae; genus Agriotes; species Agriotes lineatus. The sequence goes on from OW679202.1 coordinate 42,331,629, forward strand.
AAATGCAAAAAGAAGAAACCTTTGAAAGGAAAGTCCTAAGGAAGATAACACAATATAGCGACGACCTCACTTGTGTCAGGCGTGGCTGGCGTTAAGAATGGAGTTTTCAAGGCCATTCGCCCGCTTTTGCTCAGGGTAGAGGGTGTTACGAAGAACGGTAATTGCAGCTCCTGTCGAAAGATAACGATTGGTTTAAAGTTTGTTTATTTTTAAATTTAAAAATAATATGTACATGTTTATATACAAAAATAACTTAGAGGAAATAAAATATAGAGAGTTGTTGTATTGGGCGAGATGCTGGGCCGTTGAGGGGCCGGTGTCAGGCTTCTTAAACCTGGGGCTCGTGTCCAAGCGAAGTCCTTTGGAGGCGAGGCTGTTTTCACGTGCTGGGACGAACCTGAGGCTGGGCATACTTCGGCGGCATGCGGAGGGTGCAGGCGGAAGCTTGTGGGTCCAGGCACTGCCATATCGCCCTCGGTGACGTAAGCGCGGTACCAGGGCTTCGATAACCTGAAGCGCGTGCTCAGGCGGAGTCCTCTTCTTGACACGGAGTGGAGGTGGCTGAGGGAGACACCTTCGTCGGTGCCGCTTGGGCTAACCGGACGCGTTGACATCTGGGGGGAGAAGCCAGGTGGATCCTCGTTATAGAAGGTGCCGTGCCTGATCTTCAGGAAGCAGGAACCCGTGCCCAGACGTATGGTTGCGTCGCGGCAGTCCTCGCGTGCTGGGCGAACTTGGAAAAGGACACACCTCGGCGGCACGCGGATCATCATTTGAACGGACAGATTGACTCTTGGTGGCGGAGGCGGCGAGCCATAACTTCAGAGACCTGGAGCGCGTGTTTCGGCGGAGTCGTGGGCTTGGACCTTCTAGCGAACGCGATTCACCTGGTGAGCTTCTCGGTATATTTATGCTGAGTGCGGGTGGCTGCGAAAATGGGCTTCGGGGGCTTGACACCTCGTAGGAAATGTAGGCATGGCTGGAGATTTCTCGCGGCAGCTAGAGTTCCAGCGAGAACTGCTGATCCGGGATCTTTTAGATTGCATCGAAACCTGGTGGAAAACCGCTGGCAGCACATTGGAAGTGCCTGCCAGAGAGCTGGTGATCCGGGATTTTTATATCGCTACGAATTTTTCGTTTCTTTCACAATTTGCGAGCGCTTTTAAAGGAAAACCGGGCCGTTGTTCTTTGTTGAACTCCCCACTTTGCGAAGTGAGACATTTGTTTGATTCATTTTATTTAATTTGACCGGGGCTCCGCTAATGAAGCCGATAGCGATGTGTAGTCAGTTGCATCTTGTGGATGACACGAAACTGTGTCGTTTGATACCTCACTCGCTATATACACTTTAGATACGTGCATTTTGATTAATCCGCGCGCTTCCTTTAACTCAGCGCTTTTAATGTCTTTCCCTTTTGGTTGATAAGACAGGTTAATACGATGGTTTTAATTCCTTCTATTTTGCTGCAGCAGGTATCGTCTCCGGAACTTTAAGCCTTTCCCTATTGTTTGTTAAGCTGGGATGTGTTTTCATTGTTTGCGTTTTATAGGTGAAATTGGATTGTTTTGAAAAACCGTTAGTTTGCGTTCGGCGGAGATTTAGCTATTTTTAAGGGATTCGTTAAGCTTGCATGGTACTTTGTTTTGGGAGCTGGCGGTGGGCGTTTTATTGGAGCCGCTTGTAAAACCAAAACCGGGTCGAGGACGTATTGCTGACAAATGAAAAAAAGAAACTTTTTAAATGGGCCGGCCTTTCTCGAATTGAATTGAAATAATGCAAGGTCCATGATCAGATGTCAGAATCATATCAAAGATACGGGAACCTATAAAAAAGAGAACATGTGGAGAGTAAGATAGAATTATGAGCTACATGGAGACTATATGACGAAAAGAGACAGATCTAGTTACACATATATCCCTAGGAAAGTTGAGGTGAGCAGGACATGTTCAAAGAATGGAGGAAAACGCTATAGCTAAACGAATGGAAGAACAAACACATGAAGGAAGAAGACATAGAGAAGGGTCACAAAAAGATGGAGTGAGTCAGTAGCGGAAAACACAAAGTCAATCCTACACACTAACAACTGGCAAAGGTTAGTGAAAAATGGGAGGATGAATGGAGGAAGAAGTTAGGGTAGACCAACGCTCGATATGGGCTGTAGTGCCGCTGCGTAAGTAAGTATTTACACATAGCGTATCGACAATAATAAAGCAGTTAATAAAATACTGTGGAAGAAACTTTGGGCTGTCTTAATAGTAATGAAAGTCCCCTTACACATAACGTATTCACACAAAATCAAGTTAACATGTTATATAAATGGTTCAACAGATGGAGCATTCAGCTAAATCCGCAAAAATGCGAATCCAAAATTTTTTCATTGCGCAGAATTAAATCACCACCAAAAATCCGAATAGGAAACCGAGAAGTACAATGGAACCCGACAGACCAAGCTGTAAAATATCTCGGAGTCCACCTCGATACCCGACTAACCTGGGGCATACACATAAACACCAAACTGACCCAAGGTTACGCTCGACTTGCAATGTTATACCCAATTATTAATAGAAAAACAACATTAAAACTGAAATGCTCGTTATTGCTGTACAAATCAATTATTAGGCCTATCATAACCTACGGTTGTCCTGTATGGGGAGCAGCAAGCAAGACGCACATTGATAAATTACAACGCTTCCAAAATAAAATTCTGCGTATAGCACTGAATGCTCCATGGTATATGCGGAACACTCAAATCCACCGCGAAACAGAAGTACCAACAATACGCGACTTCATAGGAAAAACCGTTAAAAAGTACTTTTCTAACATAAACGAGTGCTCAGGAGCGATCCATTACTCTCTGGGAAGCAGGTGCATTCACAAACGACTCAGTAGGAAGTTACCACAAGACCTATATGTGTCAGACTAAGTGATATCAGTGACAATAGTGATGTACAAACAAATCAAACGTAATTTAGAGTGCTGTTATTTAATCTTAATTATCACATACCAAAAGACAGTAAACAACAGACAATAGCTAAATAGTGCCTATTAGATGCCCTAATTAATTACAAACCAGCCTGTATAGTATTTTGTATACTGGTCTCGCTAATATATATTTAAAAAAAAACAATCCTATCCAAGAGAAGGCAGGGTTGCATATCAACGTCAATGAAGATAAGTCTCGCCACCTGCTTGTTTTGGCCCTTCTAAATGTATATACATGAAATATGAACTTTGTATGAACGTGATACAAAAAGAATTGATGCTGTAGAAGTGTTGTGCTGGCGGACAATTTTAAGAATTCTTTGATTAGACTGTTAGAGGTACACATTTTTATTTTACTGTAAATGCAACAAAAGGTGGAGAGAAATTGGAGAGGCGTACATCCAAAGATGGTTATCAGACGCTACGAAAGAGGAATAAGACGTTCGATAAAACTTTTATTTTGCAAAAGGGGAGGAACGCTAAGAACAAGGATTTAATTTAAATTAAGTATAGTAGTTCAAATCTATTGGGTTGTTTTATTCAGTGTTGAATAGTATAATAGTATAGTGCAACAATAAATGTGTGTTCAACTTCTGTTGATACTAAAACTTTAATAGCGGCCAAAATTCAAATATAGCAAGATGGGTTTATCCTTGACTAGTTTTTCTTTAAAAAGAAATATAATTCAAATCTTCTATGTAAAGTTGTCAAATAATTAGCAATCCTTTCCGGCTTTATTTATGGCATAATATTTATTCAAATCGCCCAGCAAGCAGTCATGTTCGATCATTCAATAAAGAACATAAAACATTAAAACGCATGCCTGTTGTTTTATTCGGGGTTCCCTGCACTTTTACATTCTGGAAACCTGATTGGTAACTGTGTTTTTTCTAGATAACAATTAATTTGAAACTATTGTTTTAATAAACGTCAGATTAATGAATAATACTATGTAACAGGTGACAGTATGAATGAAGAACCGTTAAAATTACTTATTAAATGTTGTTTTGTAGACAATGCAGTGGAGTTGTTATTTACAGTAAACAAGTGTATTATAAAATAATATACTGCTGGAGCCTGTGGTTTGATTCTGACACAATTCGTTCAAAACCCCTAACCACACAAATATTTAACAACCTCTAAATACGTATTTCTACAGTTACGCTGCCATCGTAGCAGTCTTGAGGAGAGACTAACGCGACACACTTGTCCGAAGATAAGCTTTTCCAGTGAAAATCTTTCACTGGTGATATGATGAAGAGCATATATTCGGTGACGATGGCAGCTGTTGAAATACGTATTTAGCGTTTGTTAAATATTTCTGTGCTTAGGGGGTTTTTAACGAATTATGTAAGTGTATTAAACCTTAAAAACATAAATATTTATTTTATTTCATTGTTATTATTATTATTTATACATAAGTAGGTCACAGCAAGTAATGGGAAGCAATATTATTTAAAAATATAAGAAATAGACCGTAGATACAATTTAACGAAGTGTCTGCACTTAGAATGTTGCGATTTTGGGAAAAATATTGGATCTCCAATTGAAGCAAATTGATGTTTACTCAAAACTCGCGTTGATTTAGTCGTGTTGGGAATCCATTAATCTTCAACAAAGCTTTTTCTTGGAATAAATCCCATATCTTAGGAATTCTGTATAGCGTGTTCAGTTACCATTAATGTATCACTGCTCATGCATGTAACTAGAAGCGACATATACAGGATGGTCCAGTGACAACCGGCATTTGTAATAAGTATTATTCTTATTCTCGTCCCTTTTGTTTTTCAACATTGAAGGAATTGAAAACAAAAGATAAATACACTTTGGCAATGTGAAAAAGGAGTTGTAAATTACTGTCACAAAATGTATTTTACAAAATAAGATCTATTTAGTAAATTTATTCATTTACAATTGTTACGGTTGTTATTTTTCATTTAGTACATTTTATAGCAGGTATATTTTAAAATACAAAATACAAAATTGAATCATGTTCTAAGGTCGTTTAATAGATATCGTATTTCTATCACTAAACTTAGCGCATAATACATAAGATTTACGGTTTTATTAAATGCTGCTTTTAATGGATTGTAAACCATGATACAGCATTAGTACATGCATTTGATGTCTGGATATAATTTATGGTTCCTTTACCAAGGTGGGCAATAGCAGCTGGTGTATGACTGAGGGTCCTTGCCCCTTCAACTTTTTGCAAAATGCCTCTAAAATTGTAACTTATGCTTTATACATCAAAGAATTATGATTAAGTGTTCATAAATACATAATATTGAACTTTCTCCCCAACAGGTGCCATAAACTAGCTCGTGTTTTCTTCAGAATGATGACTGGGCAGAAAAGGCGCCAAGTTAATAATGCAACGTGCTAAGTGTAAATATTTAATATAACGACGAAGGCAAATACTTTTCTACAGATTCGAAGGGATGTTTTTGCTTTAGAAACATTCGTGAACTGCTTATATTTTCTGAAGATTATGGTATTATTTGCCGACAAGTGTTTTTAACATTTATTTTTTAAGGTGACCTGAGAGGTTCGAGTTTGCCATTTTGTTCAAAAGCACATCCCCTGGCGCTTTTCAAGGCTAAGCAGATTTATAGTGACTTAATACACTACATAAAGTATAATATATGTATTTTTTAATTGTTTTGTAATAACAATTTGTTAACTAAACTCATTTCAGTTTTTTGGTTTAGCTGAAATGGACTGGAAGTAATTTGTTTTTTCTGTAACAAGTTGTGTTAAATGGCAACGCTAACATGTTTTTTCCAGATGTTTTTACTCGAAAAGTTGAAAGACAGGATGTTACGGAGCAGTAGCGTATTAATAATTTAACACCCACGGGCTCATTTGAGCATTTCTTGCTGTTTCTCTTTTCAATACAGGCTATTTGAAAACCTAACGTTGCCACTTAAAAATAATAGTATTATACCAAATTTATTATTGCAGATTCAGCGACTAATAAATTAATTAATTAAATTTTACTCTTTAACGGGTAAATGAAATGATTTAAAGTAGGTTATGGGCACAATTTTGAAGTGGAAATAATTTTTACGCCAATGTGGCAAATCCATAATTTATAGATTTTTAAACAGATTCAGGCAAAACGCGGTGTCTTTGATTATATCTCAGATATAATGCCATGACTAATGGATTTGAACTCGTCAAAAAAAGAACTTGTAAAAAAGATGGCAATTGAAAGACATATTTCATACTTAATTTAATAGTTACCAGACTTGATCCACCAGGGTCGGACGTAAAATAACCAGTTGCTTTGGCAATTTATTTCCAGGGACGGCCACAAGACTTACAAAGAATGGACAGAAATTGTATTTTCGTGGGATTCTCACATTGAAAGGGTGTAAGTGAAGAAATAATTTAGAAATAATTCCAAAACTAATAAAACAAGTACAGGGTGTCCCAGAACAACTGTTTATAATTTTCAGAATTGATGGGCATGCAACTAAACATCTTTTAATAATAAACCAGTGTTGTGCAATTCTTCCGTATTAAGATAAAACCACATAAAGGCGATGAGGACCTGAAATGATTTGAATGTGGATAGTAACGTTTTTATTTATTTTCACAGGTTATAATTATAATTAACATTATGAAAATCTGAATTGTTCCCAGTCGGCTTCTCTAGTACAAATATTTGGTATTATATTTATATTGATCATCAACACGAATATCAACCTAAACTTTCAAACGATATAGATGAAGCTGTAGAGTACATCACAAAACTAATACAAGATGCAGCGTGGTAAATTACATCGATGAGACATAATAACGCAACAGAAATATACTGCTACATATAAGACAACTCGCATCGGAAAAACGCAGAGCCTAGGGTAAACATTAAAAGTCCAGGAACCCCAGGACAAGAACATGTTAAATTGATTAACACACAGATTCCACGATGTTATACAAGAAAACCGTAATGCCACATTCAATTACTACATCTCTAATTTATCACTAGTAGACCATTCTATCTGGAAAGCCACAAAAAGTTCAAAAGAGGATTGTTCAAGAGAAACAGGTTTGGATCGTGTAGGCATGAATTGATCATCATGGCACTTCAATGCAATTAATGAAATTGTCACATTTATTTGCAATTGTTTATTTATGTACATTTTTATAGAGCTTGGAAATTGCGTTTACTATAGAAAAATAGTCCAAATAGTATGCGCACTGTTGTTAGTTTTCAGCCGCCGAAGGACCTCAACCACTAGAAATCCTTGAGAAAATGAAAACTGCCGATGATGACTGTAGTTTTTCTCACATGGCGGTAATTTTAATGGTGCAGAAAATTTCGACAAGAAAGAGTAGATGAAAGTGTGAGGCGTTTGGAAATTGCTTTACGTGCAAATAGACGCATTAAAGTCAGATAACTGTCAGAAAGGATGAGCACCAGTATAGGAAGTGTTCATTTCAGTATTCATACTCTTATTACAAATTTCATGTTTGTGGTTGATCGAAAGAGTCACGAAAGGAACAGCGATTCACTTCGAACGCTGAAATGCAGAGCTATTGGAGAATAGTATCGTCAACAGCAGCAAGAATTTTACCAGCAGGGAATCTGCAGATTAGTGCAACGGTGAGACTCATACCTTAACGTTAATGGATATATTAAAAAAAAGTTGAGTTAATAGAAATTATGCTACAGCTTCTAAACGTGTTTCTATTGAACAACCCTCGCATATCAGTACCGTCTACACGAAAACGAAATTGAGGATGGACCCGAGGCAATGCAGAAAAGCAAACACTTATAGAGAACATCTTGCTCAAGTTTTTACGCCATTACCACCCAATAATTGAAAGATTGACGCAGAAGTAGAGGAATACCTCAACTCGCCAGGTCAGATATCCTTATCTCTAAGATCATTTACACCTGTAGAGGTTTACAGAGAAAACCGAGCTTTGTAGGTTCGCGGTAAGGCGTCTGCTTAGCATTCGGTAGTCGTGGGTTCGATTCCCACGGCCGTTTGCTTTGGTTTAGGTTTTTAGGTGGTTTTCGTTAGTACCTTCTCTGAGACAAATTCCGGAGCAGTATTTCTCCACGTTTCGTAGTACTTCATTTGTTTTCCACCCCTCCTTTCTCTAAACCTTCCCGAGCTTCCTATTTTTGGCTGAAGAGGAGCGAAGGGCTCCTACAGCAGCCCATTCCCAGTTGGAGGAATTGAAACACGTTTACTTTTCCTTTCTTTTTTTACAGAGAAATAAAATTTACTAAGTCACATAAAGCCCCAGGTTATGACCTCATAGTTGGGAATGCGCTGAAACACCACTCAAGAAAGGCTATCGTACCTATTACAACGATATTTAACCGTATATTAGCTACTTTTCATTTTCCCACTTACTGGAACTAAGTATACACATATAGTCATAGTGTCAAAAAACCTGGAAAGCCTCCACATGAAACAAGTATATCTAAAGTATTTGAACATCTTCTATTATACTGAATAATTGAAGAATCATTTATCATTTATGGTGCCGCGAACTATGTATAAACTAAAATGAAATCTATCCAACCAAATATACCTCAGATTAAAATGTTACTTAAATGAAAGGCACAAATCAAATTCGAAAATTCTCTGTCAAACTACCATCTTATTAACTCAGATATTTCCCAATGCAGCGTCCTTGGACATTTTCTATACCTCATTTATACTGTAGATATTCCACAACCCCAGACAACACATTAATTGTTATTTTCTCTGAATACACAGCAATAATGTCATCGGACACTAATCCCGACAGATCATATAAAAAGTTATAGCTGAATCTATTGCTATATCATGGAGAGTAAAAGTAAACGGCAGAAAATCCACACAAATAACATTTACTACAAGACTAGGCATCTGTCCACAAGTTACCATCCACCTATACCAATAAAAACTGAAGTACCTAGGACTACATATACACCAAAAACTAATTTGGAAAGCTGACATACAACCAGGCTCTGCATAATGATTTCGGAATTCAATTCATCAACGCAGTGATCAAGACCTAAGCCAGAGATAGTCGAGCCCGCACCTTAAACAACAACATTCAAGTAGTAGCTGATCTCTATAACAGTCAATTAGTGAACAGAAGATTGAAAAGACAATGGTCCGAAGATCTATCTCATTGAGTGAATCGGGTGACACATCAGTCGATGGTGCCCAACTCAAGTCATTCACTAGCTGTATCATACTATTCACTTATTACTTTATAAATAACTGGGGCAGATTATAAATTTACAATTATAAAAAAATCTGTAACAGGCTGTACCCAGAACTTCCCTCGTCTACATTGTGACACTAAATAATTTTAAAAATCAAATTAAGTTAAGAGTAAAAATATCTTCACGTTTCTAATAAATTAAATAAATTTTCAAATAAAAAAACGTTACCGGTGGTCGAATTCCAAGGGCAGGCGGACCGCGTATGCAGTCCCAACGTTTTGTGGGATATTACAAGGAAACGGGCTATTTCCACCTGAGCTACGGAGCACCGACCGTTCGTTGAAGTTATATTAAGTAACGCACTGATTTGTTGCTTTTTTTTTTATTGTAGAACATTTATTCTGTATCTATTGGGGCCCATTTTTGGTAAGAATAAAGCCTGCGCTATGTACAAATTATTACTTGTATTTATTGCTAAGTTAAATAAAAAATAAACAAAATTTTATGTTTTTAAGGTACTCACCCTGTATATATTTGTCTGAAATTTTCTCGGTTTCATGCCAGGTAGATATATAATGTGTATGCAAAATATTGTCTTCCTCCGACAGATAGTTTTTGAGTCAGACAGACAGACAGACTGACGGAATTGAGAAAACCTGTTTTTCGTCATCTAGGGACCCTGAAACGTGAAGATCTGGAGAAACCTCGAAAGGTAATTTTTTCGCGATTACAATACTTCCTTCGTCTTTTAGACAAGGAAAGTAAAAATAGGATAATGGTATTACACAAAAACTGTTCAAATTTACGGCCGTCATTTTTGACACACAAGGTATAAAGACTGTGGTGGTAGTCGAATTCTTCTAAATATCACCGGGCGATTACGTATATCATCAAAAATAAGAACAGTTCAAACCACTAACTCCTGTTTTGAATCTACAGGTGTCACATAAGAGAGTAATTGAATACAAAAATTTATTGTAATTGTGATGGCCAAGGAAATTTATAAATTGTGCATTAAATAATCTCGAGCATTTAATCCAAAATATGCTGCGCACCATCATGTTGAAAGACCAAATCCCTATGAATATTAAGCGGGGCGTCTTTTCGGCAACTTTGCTAGCGTATTCTCCAGTCACATATCATAAACACGTGAAATTAATTACATAATTTTCTACAATCCTACTCCAAATATTAACGGAAATTTTCCATTGGTGGAATATACTGGTATTCTCTCAACACGACTCAAACTTTTTCCGAAAACTTTTGTTACATACGTTACGTGTGCCCTTTTTCTTTGTCGTTCTCTATTCTAATGAGGCATTCGTATTTTTTGTATTTCAGAGCCGACTTAGAATAGTTAAAGTATGAGCAGCTAGGTTGTGTTACTAATTTGGTAGCCGAATTTGTAATCATTGCTGAGTTTTCTGTTTGTTGTTGAGTCTTCGTTTTGACCCCGCTTCGCTTCTTCGGTTAGAAACTGTTGCTGATAGCCTTTATTGTGTCCCGGCTTGCTTCTGATGACTGTTTTTGGTAGCGGATTGTTGCTGTTCGCTTTCTGGTGCCGATTCGCATGGCTGGGAGCATTAAAACAATCCTGTGTTGTGAAGATAAAAACAAACGTGTACATTAAGCTAGCTGAAAGACTGGAATCACCGGATAGTGTTGCATCACCTCCGACTTTCTCAGTAATTGCTGGCGTATTTTTGGTTTATTCTAAATTTCTACGTACGTGGTGCATACTATTAGTGTTGCCCTACTGCTATATTCGACCTGCGACAACATCGTACATTTTATAATTCCTCGCTAATTTAATCTCCTCAAAGGTCTGTTACCTATATGAATATTGAACTTCGTTATATGCTAGCTAAATTCCTATAATTAGTGCCAACAGAAGAGTTGGCTGTATTTGTGACTTTTGCCTGTAGCGTGGGTCGCGTTTGTGATTTATACGAGTACTGATATTAACTGATGTAACTTTTTACTTCCTTTTATAATAAAGTATTGGATTCACTCCAAAAATTCGAAATTTAGTTTTCAACAGATCTTCACGTTTTAGAGTCCCCTGAACGTACATGGGTCTGTCAGTGTGTGTGTGAGACGTATGACGTTGAAATTTCATATATATAATTTGTGTGTAATCTATTTAGATGCGACAAGATTTTTGGAGAAAATCGCATTTTTTCAGTTTTTTCGATTGTTTCAAAAACGGCTCTAACGATTTTCTTAGAATTTATATTTTTAATGTGTATTGACATGACATAGGTGATTTTCCAGTTGAATACTTCTAAAATGGGTTTCTCTTTTCTATTAACTCCTATTTTGAATAGAACACCCGGTATATTATTACATATTTAAATTTGTCTTAAAATTTTAGAGAAAATTTACTTTTTCAACTAACTCTCTATTTTGTAAGGTTTCTGTAGAATTTGTAATATTTGAAAATTTTTGACAAATGCTTAAAAATTAAAAATCAAATTTTTGACTAATTATAAGATCACTGTAAAATGAAGTTGTGTGCGTGTATCACACCAGTTTTTTTATCATATCTATTGTCGTGAATTAATATAACCCTGTTCATGTTTACTATGGTTTTGTGTATGGCTAATTTAAGCAATTGAAGTCTGTTTCCGGTCTTGGCGAATTAAGTACTCATAGTACTTTAGTGAGTTCAAGAGTTCTCGCAAGCTAATGGACTTATCGTTTGTAAAAGACTCTTTGGCACACCCTGATAATTTGAATAGCTTTTATTAATTATAGAAAAAAACCGCACGCCGTCTTCACTATATCTGGTTGGCTATTCGATATCTCCATGTAGCCTGAACGTTTGTTTGGTAGAATTTGAAGCTGGTTAGAGTAATCGAGCCTGTTTAATTTGGGGCTTGAGTCTGGAAGCATTTGTCGTTAGTCGTAAAATAATTATATTCCCCGAAGTTGGTGGCAATACCGTAATTATTTTACGAAAATCCCAACGTGTAACGCCTTTTGTGTCGAAATTGTACACACAGCCACCTTCATATGTTTCGCGAACGCGGTATTTTGTCAGGCCATTTTTATTTTTCCTTAATTCTGATAGCTACATAACCATTTGGAGCACTTGTGGTACAACATTGGCGAGTCCGCCTGTATATCGGGCCCGTTTCGGTAATATTTTATCTTTTAATACGGCAGTTTTTCGCATCAAACAAAAATTCTGACCCGCGCGTGGCTTTTGGTTTCATTCGTCAGTCTAGCTTTCGCGCAAACCTCTATGCAGTCGCATTTTGCAGCTGGCTGTCCCATCGCTGGTAACAACGTTCGTTTTTAAGATTTTTCAGAAACACAATCAATGAGAGCGAGTGAGATGCCTGTCTTTAAACTTTTAAACATCGGTCGTTCCCTCTCACACCGAGACGGCTTTATCGTCGGCGCACGAAGTTGCTGTCTTTTTGTCGTCTGTTTTTAGGGAGCCACTCCTTAATTACGGAGGCTCGTTAGCCTGTTTTATCAGCCGTTCTGGGCGGGATTCTCCCGAGTGAGCTAGTTATTGGCCACGCCGTTGTTTGCAATTGCCAAAAGGCAGAGCACCAATTTCGTCCCGCGAGTCATGCATGGGGATCTCTTGGACGCCGCTACTACACCATTTTAACAGCAGTAAAGTGACAACCGACGCCTGTCGAATATAAGCAACGCTACGTCTTGAGGCTGACCCTCTAAGCAGGGTAGCATGCGCTGTGTTGTACCTAATATTTACGTATAAAATTAACCATTGTGTAACAAACTTGTTTGCCGCAAGCAGGCTTTGCATTGTAATTAATGCTCGCATATTTGCCGCCTGATATTTCATTCGAACTTGGTACATTCACGTACAAAATTAACCATTGTGTAACAAACTTGTTTGCAGTAAGCTGGCTTTGCGTCGCCATTAAAATTCAAATTGGCTCTTTAAAGCCTGGTACACTCACGTACAAATTTACTAGTTGCGTATTAAACCTGTTTTGACGCCAGCTAACATTTGAAAATAATCGAATTTGACTTACTCGCCTTTAATCGAGGCGAGTTACACTCACAAAAGCTAACCTTTGTTGTATGAGCCAACGTTTGGGGGGCTTTATCCGCTTTAGTTGTGCGTAATAGTTTTCTTTTAACGAAGGCGTCTCCCAGCTGGGCTTAATTCTTTTTTCTTTGCATTTATGGTTGTACATGCCGACCACGGCGGCACCGCTGTAAAGTTTCGGCCCCGCGAGGTGGCCTAATAGATGTATTAACTGTTAATGACTTATGATTTTCCCTTGCATTGTGCATGTTAGATTACAGGGTGACTTAGTCACTGTGTCAAGATCGATGTAAGGTGAAGCCCGAACGTAGTGAATAAGCGTTACAGGTAAGTTGGCTGCGCTGCTGTCTCCAGAGTTAGTATTTGAGCACTTTTGGCCCCGTTTAGCTTTCAAGATTCGGTTAAGCGTGGGTTTTCTTCTATTGGATCTTGTGGCGCCAATTTATTTTGTAACACCCTATACATATCGACACGCTTGCCCTGTGGTGTCTCGTTTTCTTTGGATCACGTCCATCTCCCTGAGCGTATTTGAGCCGCGACCTTTAGCCTGTTTTGTAGCGATTTCCAGGGTAAGTGTGCACGTTTCCCGAACTTGTTTAGATATATGCCACTCACCCATCCGCGAGTGCCGTAAAATCAGTTTGACACTGTAACAATTTCTTTATTAGAACCCGATGCAGTGAGCACACGTACCACGTCAGACTGATACTGCTTGAGGCTTTGGCCTTTGCGTTTATAGCTCTCATTGAATCTTAAAATCTTAAATCTTACACTTTTTACCGCTCTTCACCCTCTGGAGTCGCCAATCTGTCCAAAAGCCGAAAAACCGCTTCAAACTGGCACCAATGCGTCCGTAAAAGCAAGCTGAGTTTATCGTACGGTCAGTTTATATTCATGAGATAAAAATTACATATGCTTTGTTTAAGCTTTAAAATGCGAAGAATGGTAAAAAATAAGTACCTAAAACGTTTCTTTCGGAATAAAAAATCTTGGAACTGATTATGGTAGGTAGAACTTATGGTTCCTTGGCTCTTTATAGCGAGCTGCCACTTGGAGAAGTACCGTCTTGTTGAAATAGCATCTTAATGTTTAAGTTGTTGCGATACAAATTATTATAGCGTTCAGTTTTAAGGTCTTCTTCTTCGTTCTACCATCTTGACAGCTGTGTTGTGCTTCTTTCAATGAGCTTCGAAATTATTCTCCTTAGCATAGAATTTCGGCTTAGACCGCGTAGTATTTGTATATGAACACCCAGCACTGCGACTTTCACTCTGATGATGCAAGCTGCAAGGTCTTGCGAAACGTTAGTGAATATGGATGCACAAACAGCAAAACGGTCAAATCTGCCTAAGTATCCTCGTTCTCAAGCTACTCAAACAACACGAACCACCAAAGATCATGGCCATCGCGCGGGTTTTTGCTCGACTTCACAAGGTGCAAGGCACATTAAGCCAGAAAATGCTGGGTGTTCATATACAAATACTACGCGGTCTAAGCCGAAATTCTATGCTAAGAAGAATAATTCGAGTAACCGCGAAAGCCTCAAACAGTACATAGCTTCGAAATTATTAACAGTCTCGCCATCTCTGTCCATAGATTTGAGCAGCTTCTGTCAAATCTGCGCCAAGTAAATCTGTTTTAGACAGATCCATGTTTTCTTAAACAATTTTTTATCTTGCTAAATTTTCGGCGATCAGGAAAGTTTGTGTTTGGATAACGATGATATGTGTGCGCTTCAACACTATTTTTATACTTACAACATATCAACCAACTCATGAAATTTTGCACCGAACACCAAAATGGTTCTTTACAGTCGAAATACATACACAAATTTTTCTACAGTCCTAAATAAATGACAAAATTGTTAAACAATTGAAATTTCTTTATAACAGGCAACCAGAAATACATCACTGACACTGTGTAACACACTATGTACTTGTACTGTATAAATAAGTGGAGTGTTAGTGGAACACGAGACGTTTTAGGAAAATAAATAAATATTTTATCTTCAGATTCCATCTTTAACTTCACAAAAACTTAGAAACTCAATTAAACTGTTGCGTGATTATGGACGCGCCGTGATGTAATTATCAATAATTTTTGACAGTTAGTGACGAATTACAATAATAATCAGGTAGCCATGGCGGTGCGTAAAGTAAAATGAAGTCACGTGATTATTTCATTAAGACATTTGTCAAAAATTTTCAAAAGAGCGTTAGTTCAAGAGACAAATTTTCTCTAAAATTTTAAGCTGAATTCAAAAATCTATTGATATACCGGGTGTTTTATTTAAAATAGGAGTTAATAAAAACAATAGAAAAAAAAACAAAAGAAATTCATTTTAGAGGTATTCAACTGGAAAATCACCTATCTCTCATCAGTACACATTAAAAATGTAATACAACTGTAAATTTTGAAAAAATCGTTAGCGCCGTTTTTGAAAAAATCGAAAAAACTGAAAAATCACAAGAGTAAACATGGTACTTACGGTTATGCGATTTTCTTCAAAAGCTTCCTTTATCGCAAAAATGCACTTGTCTTGCATAAATTCTATTCTACCTGATTTAACAGAACTCGTCGCACTTTGAGCGACTAGCTTAGATAACTTATTTTTTGTACGAAAATTAATAAAAACCACTTGACATAAAACGTTGGCTTAATAGAGAACTATGGAAATCTCCAAGTATAGTACAAGATTTCAAGCTGTTGATCAATAAATCATTTAAATCGGTGAATCAAGCACTCGACGGGAGTTCCCGCCTGTCCTTGTATGTCCAATGTGCATATATCAACACCAGGAATAAAGCTAAGCTACTTTTATCAGTGTTAGTTGTAATGTGGCAGCGTTAAATGTCACTACTTCTAGTAGGAATGCAGAGCTACTCAACTACACGAGTTCGAAATTAAGTTATATTGAGTGATATGTGTTATCATTATTACCAAGGAAATTCTTTTGGTGATAATCAAGAAATCTGTTATGTATAAATGTTAGAATAAACCTTGACCTCTAACATTATACTAATTAATAACTTCATTACAAGCGAAACATTGCTATCACATGGAAACAAATAATAGTTTTAATCACATCCATTTTAAAATGATTTAAATGCATTTCCAGATGACCGAAACAATCTATTTTATTTTTTGTAATGTGTTCTTGAGGCATCGTCAAAGATAAGTTTCTGAAATTGATAAGAAAACAAATCTTAAAAATATATATTAGTTTAATATTTTGAGAATACAGTAGATGATGATTTTGACTATTAGTCATAAAATAAAACGCAGTTATATGGCAAAGGAATTTTTAAATGGAAGAGGAGATGTAGTAATATGTGGATCTTATTAACACAAATGAAAGAAGCCCTTTGACCCCTTCAGTTTTACCGCTACTTCTATATAAGAGCAGACGATCAATTTGTTCAAGTTCGTTATTACATGCAAGGTATTCACATCTGTGCAGTGCAGTTTTTTGCTTGCATAGTTTTCCATTGTCTAACTATAATTTACCGCCAAGAACTTTCAATGTATAATGAAGGAAAATAAATATTCTGACAGACTATGATCGTACATTACGAAAAGAATTTTAGCAGTCATGAAAGAAGAAACAAACAAATAACGTTAACCACTAATGTAAACTAACAGAAGTAGATATCTATATTGCAGTGCAATAGTGACAAGGCTGTTCTTTGTCGCTAATCCTCTTTCCGTGCGAAGAAAGAGATGCAAAGATGGTATGGATCGCAAGAAGAAAGTGAAGAGATTCACAACGGAAATTGATACAACATCTGTAGATCTTCAACTAAATGGCTCATATGTTTTGATAAAGTCAGAGTTACTAAACGTATGGAAAACATACATTCATACATTGGGAAAGCGTATGAGAAAAAGAAAATATGAACTAGTACTGAAAAACTGTAACAAAGGTTATAAATAACTCTTGTTATTAGTTGTATGCTTGCAATGTACGTTGCAGCAGATACTGATTCCATCTTAAATGTTAAGCTTTTAATACACTTTCTCCTCCATGTATCTTTTCGACAACTAAACTGCCATCTTCAGTGATATGAACGTATCGAGAGATTATAAGAAGCTGTCAAAAAAGGTTAGAAATTGTTTAATTCAACATTACGTTTTTATATTTCATAAAGAAATACATGCTGATGGATGATTAAGATTTCTTTTGCCATATACGAAAAAAATATGGAAATCTGTTTTCCTTGCTTAGAAGTGAAATGCAGGGGTTGCTTTAGCTTACTTACAAAAATGATATTGTGTACTAGGTCATATTTAAGATATGATCATATTATTATTGCTGCACATATAATAATATGTAAACTCCAAGAACTGTGATGTATTTTTTAATAACCTGCCCTTATCCTCTTGGCTACTATACATCTCCACATAAACTTTTTCTTATAATATAACATATAATAACACCAATTTAAAAAGTCGTTTATTTCTAATACTGCTGGGATTTGTGCCATGAATTATGAACTGTGGCAATGTTGTAGTCTCTTATGAATAATTAGGCTCATTTGGGCAATAATGGTACGAACCTTTAGCGACATCTCTCGCGGTCCTCAGAAAAGCGCGCCTTGCTGTCTTCCGTAAAATCCGTTTTGAAGGTGTGCCATGCGACGGGGCAATGTAGCCTAATGGCTTAGTTTGTGAGAGATCGTGCTTTCCCGCGCGCCAAAATTTCAGCGTGTCTCTTCAGACTGATACCTGTATATACTTGCAGCTGCACAGAGCACGAGGTTTCTGGCGTGATCTTGTTAAATTGCGATGCCTGCACGTAAGTTAGACGAAGCGCACAAGAGGCATACGTGCGTTTCCTCCCTTCATACCAGTATTGTGACTAGACATTCTCGTCACTCTTCTTCCGGGTTTGCTCAAATAAGCACCTAGCGGTTGTGTCGGCGGGATGCGTCTCTGGTGGTCCCGGGCAGCATAAACAGTGCCAATAACCTACTATGTCGTATAAAGCAATGAGTACAAACACCGCACCGTCGTCACGGATTCCATTACGAGCAAGGGGGTCGTCTCCCTGTCTTAAACGCCCTTGAAAGGGGTCGTTCGTTGTTGCCGCTACTAGGTAGTGTGGACTAGATTTAGTATAGTAAATAACGTGATATGCATTTTGATAATAATTTAATTCAATTCCGGTCTCAGAGGCCTACATTTGCATTGTTGTGTCTATAATTAGAACAAAGTGGCGAGTTCTAAACGCCCACGCCCTTTAAGCGATTGAAGTCCATTTACCAACACGGACAAGCTTTAGTTGTGTCATATTTGTCTACCTCTTTGAGTTAATTTAACTATATTAACCCACTTTCTTCATTATTGTTCAAAATATATTTGCCTATTTAGTTTTTAATAGACGCATTTCAATTTTAACTGTTTTCTTTATGATATCTGCGTGTGTTTATCGACAACACAAGTCTATGTGGTGTGCCCTCTTTTGTGATGATATATCTAAGGTGATCCGGCGAGAGCAAAAACAACCAACCAAGGTAGGTTTAGAAACAGCCGGGGCCGTCTCGCAGGAGCACTGAAGTACCAAAAACTAGCCTGGATTTCGAATTTCTAAAGGGGATTGCCGAGAAACTTTATTTCAGACCTGATTACCAAAACTCGTGGCGCCCATTACCCGGTTTCATCTCAATTATGACCATCGGCAGTGTGACAGCACCTTGCTCTAATTAACGTCGTGTTACGTTCGAACCACTCCATCTCCCTGAGCAATAGTCGGTCAACTACAGTTGAGGCGTGATTACATTGAGCTTTGCATTGTATTGGCGTCTCCTAAAGAGCGTTTAAGTTGTAACAGCTGCTTATTGTGTATTTCGCCATCTTATAAAATTATAAAAATATTTAAGTTCCAACGTTTATGGAAAAAATGTGTTCTTGTTATCAATGAAGTAATAATAAAATAAAACATTAAAGAGGAAAACTTATTTTTTTACTGTAACTGAAAAGCGACCAATTTCCAGTAAATTGCTTGACATTGACAGTCGACTACCTACTTGATCTGATCTTCAAGATAGCTAATTTACGATGCTCATTCATCCTTGTTAGATAAAATTTTTGTGTTATGACATTGTGGTTTGTGGTTGTTGTTCCAAGCGTGCTCAGCACGCAGGTTTTTCAAACTGGTATTTTTTATCAAATTTTTATGTCATTTAACCCAAACTTCTAAAGACCTGGATGTTTCACCGATATACTATTTATCGCATTCACAGGGAATACTGAATATGCGATTTTTGAATGGTGTTCTTCGTTGAACGGTTTAGTTTTTGTAAGAACTGACGGCAAGGTATTCATCGTTTTGAATACCCTCCTTACAATGAACCTATTTCGAATTCGTCCAATTTTGTCAAATGCGTAGAGTATAAGGTATTATATTTTTGAGTGTAATTTCTCTGTATGTGCATGTTATTGTTTCGTGTTTTGAAAATTGGATATCTCGGAAAACAGTTATAATCAATTCTTTGTCTTTTTTGAAAATTTAATTATTAGGGCAAACAATTTTTACTGTTACTTGTAGACGTGTTTTTGTTCAAAGTCTTCGATAAAAATGTTACCAACTATGGGTATAAATGAAAACCCATTGTGAAATTTTCTAAGTAAAAATCATTGTGCAATTGAAAGTATGTTGATTTAATGAATAGTGTTAAAAGTTCCATAATGGTGGCAACATTTAATGCTGTTCTTGTTGGTAACGTGTTATAGTTTTACAGTCTACGTTTTATGATGTTTGTTGAGTGTTTTGTCTACTGAAACCTTGGTAAAGCGACTAACTACATAAAAATTAACCATTAAGTGATATGTGTTTATGTTTGCTTTTTAAGTTTTTCCAAGAATGCGGTATGTTTGTAATGTATGGGACTATATTTTCTGATAGTGGGTTAAGTAGATATTTAGCTAAACTGTGGCACGGTGAACCTATTGAACTAGTGGCCTACGTGGTGTATTTGGTTTGTGTATTTTTGGTAATTTATAAAAATGTTGAGGTTTACTGTAGTGTGGTGTTAGTACACGTCTTGAATTGTAAAGTTTGTAAAGTGTTTTGTATATTTTTGTTTCTATTGTATGCATTGGATATTTCTTTAGTTTAGTCAGCTTAGTGTGTCTAAAATATTAACGTAATAGTCGAACACAGGTACAAATGTAACATGAAGAACCATAATACCAGTAACGCAATTGCCGATCAATTGAAAGAGTCCAACTTCGCAAGTCCTTTTACACAGTGCTGCTAATTACCTATCTGTTTATCGGAATTTTGTAATATTTGTTTTTCCAGACAATGAGTAGTCATGGATGTCGACTTTTTTCAAGGGATAATTGCGGGCTGTTTGGAAGGCCCTCAATCCCGTATGTTGGCATTATTTCGGTATTACGATTGTCCTTAAGTTGCTGTAAGGCTGTCGCTAGACATTAAACTATGGAAAACGAAATACAGATGTGAGATATGAATAAGGAATAGATAGTGTAAAAGACAAAATGAATCATTTGTTATAAATAACAATGAAAAATGCAGACAGAATGAGAAATGACTATTGATATGAAAAGGCGGAAAAACTAAGGAATAGTGGTCATTGATACGCAAGAAGAAGGAAGAGAACACACACTCAAATAATTACTTTCCCATTGCTTCTTTTATGATACACTACTTTTTTCACAGCAGTTTTTTTATGTTCGATTTGGGTGGCACTAGATGTTTAACTTTTATTTTTTACTCCATTTAATTTACGAGTATAGTTGGCAAGAGTTATATGTCAGCGTATTTATCTGCATCTCTTCCGCCTTTAGTTTTTACCACTCAAATACTGAAGATATTTGGCTTATTACCGAGATTTTGTATTTTTACTTTTACTGACTTTCGTCAAGCATGATTGCTAGTATAATTTATTTCTGTCTGCTTGGTTTTTTATTTTTAGAAAATGTAGTGCCGAAAGAAAGTTGAAAACCATAGCACAGCGAAAACACAGTTAAATTTTCGTATTTATCACTAAGGCCGTTGAACTTTTCTACACTTTAAGAAACAATCAATTCTCACATGTAATAAAATTATATGGATCTTTTCCGTTTGGACCTAATCTAGTAGTTTAGCGGTTTATTATTTTCTATTGTACGTTTTGCCAACCGGTAAAGCATGTCGATCAGTTCATTATTAAGTCTGATTTTGGGATGTGGATCAACGAAATAAATTTTTTTATTGAAGTGAAGCTGACAGATCTTTTAATCTGATGTCATTAATCTCGGATGTAAAACAACATAAGGTCGGTTTGGTTTTACGGCGCTTAAATTGTCCAGATAACAAGGCAGATAATTTTTACGTTTGTAATAAATTATTAATGTCGTTTTAATTAGCAATAAAGTAATGAGGATGAGTACGACAGCACAGTTTATTCCGTAGGTCACCCTCCGTAGTCACTTTATTGAGATCTATCAACGTTCGATAATGGCAATTTAAATTTTCACAGTTCAACAACCGCCTACTTAACTCACTGCAGATTCTATTTAACAGCACGGATGTTTTTTAAAGTCTTATTGACTTGGGAAGCACAATAAGATGCCAGCGTAGATTTATCTGATAAATTCGCGGTATCTGTATGTCATCTCATCGCATGTCGCTTTGTTTAGATACCCAGCAAGGTATACAGTCAGCTGTTTATAAACGGATTATGTGGTTGTGGTTCAGTAATCTAGTAATTACGGCATTTTAAAGTAAATCGTACTAACTTTCACTTCTACTATTATTTGCTTTAGTCACATTCTACAACCTGATCAATCGTTCCCAAGTTATAAATTAACTCAATTTATAGCCAGCGTATTACTGAATTTGTAATTAATAAAGAGTACAACATATCTTGAGATTTTATTAACATTCATCTGTGGTAAAAAAACAAATGAAACAGCATTTCCTTATTTAATTTTCTTAAGATTCAGCTTATAGCAATCAGTTTATTCTGCAAGTTCGAAAGCTTATTAAATTGTTTACAAATATTAAATCTGTGACAATTTTAATTATTTAAAAAGATTTTTTAACGTTCGTCGATCGTCACTGTGAAAATATGCGTCCTTTGCTCTTATAGACTTCTGCTTTGAACTTGACAGAGGTTGCGTGGTAGACTCTGAGAGTCGCTGCGGCATTGTTTTAGAGGTTTTGGACAAGGTGTCTCAGATGTGGGGTATATTAACTTCTTGGACGTTTCTGAAAATAATTAATAAAAAAACTTGAAAAGGGCTTGCCGCTTTTTATATCTGGAGCTTCGTTTTCCGGTCGTTTGTATTTCAACTCAGAAGCATCTCTCATACTCCAGGTGGGAGTGTGATGTTTCGCGTGCCTCCAAATTGTTTTAGAACATTTTAATTGTTGTTATCAATTTGCAAGCGCCATCACTGTCACAAGAATGCGTGACGCACCAACATTTGGGGCCACGCGGAGCGTAAGAAAAACCGAAAGAATTCCGTCCGAGCCCAGGTGTAAAACCGACGAGTTGCGCAAGCTTTACCGCGCTGCTGGGTCCACACATCCACACTTTCCGTCCACACTGAAGTATCATGTTTAGCCCCTCTTAGATTTTCCTAGGTAGACGACGTGGAAGGATATCGAAGCATTATAAAAGAGCGATGCCCGCTCAATCCGAAGAGAGATCTAACCCGTTTCTTTCATACTCCAGACCAGAACGTGAGGGAGGCTAACTTGGGCCCTTGGGCCCAAGAGGCTTCATCAATCACCGGCAGTCCGGATACCTGTCCGTTGGAACTAGAATCCTGTCCCGACCTACCTAACCAGAAACTTCCCTTGCCTAGGTTAGTAAAACTGTCGAAGCAATCCTCTTCATAACACACTCTGTCTTGTTAACCTTGGAGCGCCTTGGAACAACATCGTACCGCTCAGATTAGCCTCAGACCTATCCTGTTTCATTAATTTTAGAGCGCATTGGAACAACATCGTGCTGCTCAAATTAGTCGCAGATCTACCCTGACCTGTTAATTTTAGAGCGCATTGGAACAACATTGTGACGCTCAGATTTGTCTATATTTCCTGTCCTGTAACCAGTAAAATCGTCTTGCTAATAACTAATTTTTCTAGACAGCTCGCCACGAACGTCTATCAAACCGAGGTCCAGGTGGAATCACGAACGTTCGAAATTCAGTTCAAAGCCGCGAGCACGCACAATATTCGAATTGCAAATATAGCAAGCACCGGGGAAGCTCCAATTTTGCCGGCGTTCGTTTAACGAAACGCCGGGCGCGAAGGTAACGGCCGGGCTTGAGAATTTTCAAATTCATTTAGCTAGCGTGGCGAGCGTTCTCGTTTGCCAGGCTTAAGCTGACTAAACAAAATAAAAACCTGTATCATCTTGACTCAACTGTTTTACTTCAGCTGTTGACAACCTTGGACCAGAGCTACCCGCGAGAAGTAATTAAAAAGTAAAGTAATCAAACTTAAAATTAAAAATTGCTAAAATTACGAAGTGTTGTAGGAGTAAAGAAGGTCAAAGACATGTTGCGAGCTCACTTGCAATAATTTAGCAGAATATTGCGTATCAGCCCTTTATAGTTAGAAATTCTGTTGTCATTCACATAATTTCGCACCGCAAGCTTGAAAAATCCCATACCCTTATCATCATCGTGTAGAATCTCATATTTGTAGGCCAATGAAAACTTCTTTTATCTTTTGCGCCACTGTGTCTTGAAAACGTTTCTCTAAGAGGAGAATAATCTGGCTGTTGTTGACCCATGACTTTAACAAAAATCTTCAGAAGGCCCAACTTGATGTGCAACAAGTAAAATCTTGTTACTGCTACATGTCTCCTTCCTGCGTACTGTGCAGCCAACAGCAATGGGGTTAGGGTGTTGCCATTAAGTTCTTCCATTCTTAAAGGTTGTAGTCAATTTTGAGAGACTCCGTTAATAATTGTGCACACGATAATGTTATTTTCCGTCTTAAAAGATTAGGCTTAATCTTTGAGAAGCTTCTGGTACATAGACAATCTTACATCATCTTAGAGAAGATTTCACTGCTACAATCTTGAGCCTAAAACTCCTACCTTACTTTTGGGTAGCTCATTTTATCTTGTATTATAAAACGGCCTTCTCTAAACTGAAAACCAAAATCTTTTAATGTCGAGGATTCAGCGTCGCCCCTCGGTTTTCTTCAACCTCATCATATAAATCCGGTGTATATTGAGCCAGTAGTACAGGGAATAGAAGAACTTTTCTGTGGAGCTCAGGTCGAATATTTTTGGGTAATTTAAAGTCCACTTCTTTTATGCAAAAGCAATATTTTATTAAATGATTAGTACACTCCCTCTAGATCATAGACATAGTAAAAGACATTAACCTGCCGTTGTTATTATGCTTTTTGTGGTGAAAAAAGACTTCACTATATACATAACAAAACCTATAAGCAGCAGGAACTGACAAACTGTAGTTAAACTCATAGCTCTACTGAGGCATGTGTTTACACTTAACTATAATTTTTTTTTCAATCCAATCGAATAAATATGCTATGTTAGGCACGCTGTGCATCTTTCATTGTGGTACATAGACAATCTTACATCATCTTAGAGAAGATTTCACTGCTACAATCTTGAGCCTAAAACTCCTACCTTACTTTTGGGTAGCTCATTTTATCTTGTATTATAAAACGGCCTTCTCTAAACTGAAAACCAAAATCTTTTAATGTCGAGGATCCAGCGTCGCCCCTCGGTTTTCTTCAACCTCATCATATAAATCCGGTGTATATTGAGCCAGTAGTACAGGGAATAGAAGAACTTTTCTGTGGAGCTCAGGTCGAATATGTTTGGGTAATTTAAAGTCCACTTCTTTTATGCAAAAGCAATATTTTATTAAATGATTAGTACACTCCCTCTAGATCATAGACATAGTAAAAGACATTAACCTGCCGTTGTTATTATGCTTTTTGTGGTGAAAAAAGACTTCACTATATACATAACAAAACTTATAAGCAGCAGGAACTGACAAACTGTAGTTAAACTCATAGCTCTACTGAGGCATGTGTTTACACTTAACTATAATTTTTTTTTCAATCCAATCGAATAAATATGCTATGTTAGGCACGCTGTGCATCTTTCATTGTGGTAGTCTATCTTTTTCTTCTTCCGTTAACTATTGATGATCCTCATTCTGTAGAGGAAAACCAGTTCTGAGCCCATCTCAGAAATGGTTGCCCAGACAATCTTTTCATTTTAGGTCATTCATTCATACAAATTCGAACCTGTCTGTTCTCGTCAATTTTTTCTAAATGTTATTTCCATTGTTTCTTTGCTATTTTCGTCCATTTGACAACGTTTTGTATGTTGTACCTTTCTCTGAAGGAGTTATTCGTTTATCTGTCTCTTAGAGTTATATTTATTTTAATTTTTCTGTGCTCTTTTCACTTCTGCCCTGGTTTTGATGGCATGTTAGTACTGGTTGCACCATAGCTTTATATACTTTTACCATCCCTTTTATTCTGATATAGTTATTCTATCTCAGTAGCTGAAATCAGTAAAAATGAATTATTTTGGTCACCGCAATAATTTGGTTATTGAGCAGTATTAAAAAGAACTACAAGAGTAAAAGTCTATCAATAAGTAGTGCGACTCAATATATCATTCTGCTAGCTATTCATTCTTCTATAACTTGAAACTACAGCTTGTTGCGTCAATTTTGTATTTAGAGTCTGCCAAAAATTTGAAAATAATGCAAAATAGCTTATTTAATTACGTAGTTGCAATCATTAGTATAACCAATTTCAAAGGTAAAACGTCGATATTTTTTTAAATTCTTCTTACAGTGAAAAGTTAGCAGGCCACTGTAAATGCTGAAAGATTAAAAAAGCATGTTTCAATTACCTGTTGGTTATAAAGGGGAGATAATAGTAGTGTGAATTAAGAGGCGGCTCCTCTGTCTGGCAGAAGTCTGCATACACCTGCTATGCCGAAGGCAATAAAATTGTCGGTAGTTGCTGTCTTCAATTACCAGTTACGGGAGGGTAAGGTGCGGAAGTACCTTCATTAACGAATTCAGCGGCTCTTGAACCATCGCCTCCCAAGATTTCCGCTTCTTAATATGTACAGCAGGGGCGCTGACTAGTGGGTACCCAGAGGGGCGAATCGAACATAAATTCGTACATGGAGGTTCGGTCAACGCCAGGAATATTTAGTTAATAGTGCATGTTGATATATGTATATCTAGCAGTTTTGCTATGAGTGACATTATAAATTGCAGTCAGAACTGAAGTCGTTAAAATATTTTTTCTTGGTCGACGCCTATGCTGCAAGGCCAGCTTCATTGCTCTATAAAATCAGTGGTGCACATTGTTAATCTAAATTCGCATGTATGCGGCGCGTTTGGTTAATGGCATCAATTAGGTATCCATGTGCATTTGTCGCCAGTGCTAAGTCGTAAAATCATAAAAATCGTGGCAGTATTGAAAGTTGTTGTCTTCGTTAAAAAGGACATTGACTTCTGTCTTGTTAATAACGTTTGTGACATAAATAGGAAACGTTTAATGGGCTTTTTGTAATAGTTGTAATCTAAAATCCAGATTCTTCGTTTATTCTATCACCAGTTCTTCGAGAACTAACAAGGGATTAGCTATACCATAACATACATTGAGAAGTAAATATTACTTATTATATAGCTAGCTGGTTGCATGAGCACGCACTACGAGTACGGGTCAAACACTTTCGATAGTTGGATGGGTGTCCGATCTGTAGTAGTAGTAATATCCTAGCCAAAAGTGCCTCGGAGAGCACATTAAGCCGTTGGTCCTGGTTGAAGTTTTGGTGACAGTAGTGTGGTTACGCAAAAAAAACGACCACTTAAGGATAAGCAAAGCTAGTGACGATGCTCATAAGTGTGGCGAAAGAAAAAAATGAAAAGCTATAGAAATAATGCGAAGAAGATTAAACTACATTAATTGGATACCATGTTAAGCAGAAGAGGAAGAAAAATAGTAAAGACTTCTGCGTGGCTACTTACCATTATTGACCAGTTCCTAGAGTAGCATAAGTCTGAAGATTGCAGAGATAAACGCGGTTCAAGAATATGTAATTGAAAAATTAAGAAGATACGGCTTGTAATTTAATAATTCTTACTAACATTAAAAGGTGAAAAAGCGGAACTTCGTAAGTTGCTTCATGGCTAGTACTATTATTTAAACGTTTCTAAACTGACAAGAAGCAAAGACTTATAATATATGAAAAAGGCTGTCAAGTAATCCTCATTTTACGGTAAGTAACTTTCAATAACGTTAAAAAAGCGATCCAGCATATGCCATTATCTTTCAAATCGGCATGAGTAATGATACGAAATTCTGAATGAGTACTATTACGCTCTGTTTAAATACTGTTACAGTTGAAAAACAACGGAGCAGATAGTAGTAACTGTCTTTTAGTAGTAACAGTTTCTAGATTAGGTTTGAGCAGTGCACCAGTTTCATGTAGATTTCAGCATGAAATCTCGACCGTTAAAGATGTAGGACAGTGCATTTGTGAAAGTTTGATCACTTTTTATATCAAATAAACCACGTTAATAATATCAAGCCTCACAGTTACGAGTTTTTACTGTCAAATAATTTTTATAGTATCTATGGTGTAGTCCACGTTAGATAATTCACTCTTGAAAGATTCTCATAGAACCCAGGATGAATTTCTAAAAAACTTCAATTAGTCTCACTTAGCACGAACCATAATACACACACCTATGAAGCAATTTTAAATAAAATAAAAAGAAAAAACCTGTAAAAGCATTTACCTAGAATTTCCCTCATCGACATTGTGACACTAAATAATTTAAAAAATCAAATTAAGTTAGGAGTAAAAATATCTTCACGTTTCTAATAAATTAAATACATTTTCAAATAACAAAAACGTAACCGGTGGTCGAATTCGAACGGCAGGCGGACCGCGTATGCAGTCCGAACGTTTTGTAGGATATTGCAAAGGAACGGGTTATTTCTACCTGAGCTACTGAGTAACCACCCTTCGAATTCCTGCATTGCAGCTATATTAAGTAGCGCACCAATTTTTTGCTCCTTTTTGTATCGTACAACATTTATTCTGTATTTATTGGGCCCATTTTTGGTAGCCTGCGCTATGTACAAATTATTACTTGTATTTATTGCTAAGTTAAATAAAAAATAAACAAATTTTTTTAAGGTGCTCACCCTGTATATATTTGTCTGAGATTTTCTCGGTTTTATTCCAGGTAGATATATAATGCTTATTCAAAATATTGTCTTCCTCCGACAAATAGTTTTTGAATTATACCGCCAACAGACAGACAGACAGACAGATGGAATTGAGAAAACCTGTTTTTCGTCATCTAGGGACCCTGAAACGTGAAGATCTGAAGAAATCCCGAATGGTGATTTTTTCGCGATTACAATATTTCCTTCGTCTTTTAGACGAGGGAAGTAAAAAGAGTGGTTCCCGAATAACTGATTTGGTCATAATAGCATCTAAGTAGAACCAGTACAGTATTAATATAAAAGTCGCCATTTTGGTGAACTTCGTGGAAAAGTATTCTTAACAAACTTATGTTTTCAAAATGTAATTTGATGTTAATGCAATGGCTACATCTGCTTTAATATAAATCTATGCGTTTTTAGTTATATTATTCGCTACCAAAATGAAAATATATTTATTTACGTTTATTTAATTACCTGCAGTTGGATAGTATTTAACCCGAATTTGCTTGGATAGGGAGAAGGCAATGTATTAAGAAAAAAAAATCCTACTACAGATTTTTATTTTACATAAAAATAAGCAATTACTGGAACATTTTATTTAGTTTTTAGATAGTTTAACATTATTAATTGTCACTCATATTTCAAATGTAGTCGTGATATTACATATTTTCGTTTTCATGGACGTCGGAAAATAAAGCCATTATTTTACATGTTGTTTACGTATGGGTTGATTTAAACCTTAAACGGAAAATTGAAATAATCACAGAAATACTGCAAGATAATGGCTACCCAAAAAGTACTCGAAACCAAACGCTAGAAGAGATGGACAGAAATACAACACCGGCAGAGGATGAGAAAACGGAGCCATACATCCAAGAAGTTTCCGACAAACTGAGAAGAATTGTAAACGGATTCAACATAATAACTGCCTTCAATTCCACAACAACTGTGAGAGACATTATGACTCATACCAAGCCTCAGAACGAAGATCAGAGTTCAAAGAACTGTATCTACAGCATACCGTGCGAGTGTGGAAGACAATACATAGGGGAAACACAAAGATCCCTACGAGAAAGATTATCAGAACATCGGAAGCATATTAGAAAGAGCGAAACCATCACATTAAAGATCGCAGAACACGTCAGAAACTAAGACCACCACATACAATGGGATAACGCATCAACTGTAGCTAAAGAAGAATACAGGTTCCTTATGAAGCTGAAAGAAGCTATATATCACACCAGACAAGTCGGTATCACACCAGACAAGTGGAAGAAAGCAATAATCAACCCATTACCTAAAGTAAGTACAGCTAGGGAACTCAATGAAATCAGACCTATTAGCATTCTACCCACGATGTCGAAAGTACTCGAAAAAATTATAAATAAACACCTGGTCCAACATATCCGTGAAAATAATTTATTGCCTAAAACACAATCTGGTTTTCGGGCTAAACATAACACTGCCACTGCACTGATGAAAATTACAACAGACTTAGCAAGAAATATAGATAATTCGGAAGTCACTTACCTCACTCTATTTGATTATAGTAATGCCTTTGATGTTATCAATAGAGAGCTGCTTATGGCTAAGTTGAATTTCTACGGTCTCCACGTACAAACACTCCAGTGGATTAGCAACTACCTATCTGATCGAACCCAAGTAGTTACAATTGAGAACAAAACATCCAATGAATTACCAGTTTTATACGGAGTCCCACAAGGCAGTGTTTTAGCACCTACCCTCTTTACAATCTTTACGGCTGACCTTCCGAATGTGGTACTACACCAATGGAATACTCACCTATACGCCGACGACACGCAAATATATAAATCATGTCCACCTGAAGAAATAGATGTTCTGATTGGCGAATTAAATTCAAACCTTCAATGTATACCAGAATGGTCAGAGAAAAATGGACTACGGTTAAACCCTCAAAAGACCACTGTGATAAGTATAGGCACGAACTCCGTTATAAATAAAGCAAATATGCACTTAACAAAACAAATAGTATTACAAGGTAATGAATTAAAAACTAGTGAGAACGTCCGCGACCTCGGGCTGATTATAGACAAAAATCTAAATTTTGAGAAACATGTTGTTAAAAAGTGTGGCGAGTGTTACGCAAAAATTAAATCTTTGTGGAAATTCAAATATATACTTCCCAAGGAAGTTAAGTGGAATCTAGTTAACACGCTGGTTTTAAGTTATTTAGACTATGGAAGCACAGTATACTATAACTTTTTAACCAGCCGCATGAAACACAAAATTCAAGTGCTACAAAACTGTTGTTTAAGATATTCTTTTTTAGTGCCATATAGAGATCACGTAACACCTCATTATAACAGACTATGTATCTTAAAACTAGAAAATAGGTTTGCATTATTATATGGAACTTTATTATATAATATTGTACATTCAAAACAACCTGCATACTTATATAATGTTCTTGTAAAGCGCTCTGAAGTATATAAGTGTAACGTAACACTAAGAGGCAGTGAATTATATACAATTCCGCAGCATAAAACAAATAAATTTGAAAGCTGTTTCGAGTATGTAGCGCCTAAGCTGTTAAACACCTTCGCGGATATATTTTTTACAAAACCTACTGTATCGCCGTTCCAGAAAACCTATAAACTAAGGTTAAAAAACATCCAAAATTCATAATGATATACCTACCTATACCATCATAAAATATTTTTTAATTGTGCAACAAATTTATTGAATGGGGAAAGTGAAAAACAGCTATGCTGATCTTTCCCCTTTTGAACATAATGTAATTCCTTTGGTAATATTAGAAATAATTTCTATTTAATTTTTTTATTATTATATATAAATTTGTACCGGCCATAGTAAGTAATGTGATTTTTTTTTTGTAAATTTTTAGAAATAATTTCTATTATTAAACTGTTATATTAATTTGTACTGATTAATGTAATATATATATTATTATAACCCTCTCAAAAATTATGTTCAATAAACAATTTATCTATCTATCTATCTATCTATCTATCTATATACATAGCGCTCGCAGAAGAACCAATTAGCCAGGTTAGCGCAGAAATAAAGCCCATTTGGACGCCACTACTGCGCAGCGAATTACAAAAATAGTCAACTGAGCATATGCTACTGCGCACACACCGGTAACATATATGTAAGTCGTCCCGGGTTCAAATCCCGGGGTAGGCACGAGTGTACGTGAAAAGACGTACAAAAACCAGTCCTTCTCAGGACTAACCAGGAGTTCATTCACCTGCGGACAGGAGTAGACCAAAAACTCCCGAAACGTCATGTGGTAAACACCCGAGACAGTGAAAAATGTCCGATAAAACATCTCATATCGTCTTCCTTCAATAAGTAGTTTTTGAGCTATACCGTCAACAGACAGACAGACGGAATTCAGAAAACATGTTTTTCATCATTTAGGGACCTCGAAACATGAAGATCTGAAGACATCTAGCGAGGTGATTTTTTAGGATTACAATACTCCCTTCGTAGTTATGATGAGGGAGTAAATGGGTTTACACGAAACTTTCCTCGCGAGAATTACATTAATTTGTAAATAAAACACTTGTAGTCGCTGGGATTGGAACCCGAACTCTCAGACTCGCTCTCAAGCATTCGGCCAGACTGAATTCGATTACTAAGTCGCTTTAACCGCTCTACCACGGTGAGTTGGGTCGCTTCTGGCTGTATATAAGGAACGCGTTGATCGCTGCATATTTTTTCTATCCATTTTACGATATTTACATATCTGTTGGGTTCTATTTTCATTGAAGGTGAAACGTGAAAATCTGAATAAATCTCGGAAGGTGATGTTTTTCTGAATACAGTTAAAAATGGCCTATTACGATATTTGAAGTTAAAGTTATCTATAATTAAAATATAACATAATTGTGTTTGCTTGTAATGTAACAAAATTAGATTAGCACAGACATTCAGATGGATTATATACATTCATGCAACATGCTTTTATTAATACCTCGTCACACTCAAAAATATATACACTACTCATTGTGTGGTCACACTATAATCTGTTACATCACTTTTTGGTAAAATGTAACATAAACGAAAATGCTCGATATCAAGGTTGTACTTTTTAGTAGGTATTTCAAACAACTAGCTCAAACAGGACGTCGGGAAGAGGCCGTAGGTGTTGAGAAAGTTGCTTAAATGTATGAGCAATAATAATCTACAATAATTAAACATATAAGGGCGCCAAGTTCAATACTTGTTAAAAGACCGGGTGCGACGAGGAGTCCCTAACTTCGTTAACCGCCGAAGCTCCAATACTCAATAGTAAATTAAAAAACTAACTGAAACGAAAGAACTTTATATGTCACTTTAATGTAAATCAAATAGCGAGTTTAGAATACGCTTTTGCGTTCAACGGGGCCCACTAGCTAATCCGCGGAGGCAGGGATGGGTAACCAATAATCTATATACTAATTTAAAATGCAATTTAATTATTAGATATACTCGCAAACCTAAATTGGAAAGTTCGGTTATGATCTTGGTTATTGTGAATTACAATGAAGGTTCAAAATCACTTTTAACAGTTGAAGACTTTCAGATAAACTATAGTTAGTTATAGTAATAACAAAACGTGTGTGTGACGTAATACAAGCTATATTTATTTAAATCGTTCAAGAGGGCAAATAATTAAATAACCCATAATGGTGTATTTACACTGGCAGCTTTTGCCAATATTATTGATTAGTGTAAAGGTTTGATTCAGTTATAAAATATAGCAATGCTGTGATCACGCTATTACACATACCAGTATACATTTTGATTAATTAACAGATCAATATACATTATAAATACCGTATATTCCTGATGTATCATTGCTCATTATGAATAAATAGTATTGTACTTTTTCAAGGTTAACTTATGCACTTTGAATAATGATCAAGAATAAGTATATCTATATTAGAAAATAACTTCATTCACGTCTTCAGCATTGACAAAGTTCCTAGTTCGCTCTGGTTCTGTAGCGACACGATCAAATTAATCACCCAAACACAACACAACAAAGAGCAGCAAACTGCCAAGTAAAAGAAAGACGAAAAACACAGGAAATAAAAGATAAGTGGCAAAGGCAGGCTGCAAAGGCAAACAGGAAAGGCCAGCAACAAAGACTCTGTAATAACGTTACGTGTTAATAAACAACCTTGGACTTCGATAAACATCTTCACTTCACAGGAATTTTAACTCATTATTATCACATGCAAATACAAAATAAGTCTAGTTTACAGCAGCTCGCAGGCATCAAAGCACAATAGAGTAATCCGGACCTTCGGTTACTTCTGATAGCACTAGAAAGGAAGATGAACGGCTTTGGGAAAGATGTCTACGTTGTATTCAGCGGCGATCCACATCCACATCGACTTTAACATACAGCGGAAGTTAACCTACTTATCCGGTTGCGACCGTGACGGGATAGCACCCTTAAATATCGACAGCTACTCTTTTAATTACGACTGCGCCACATATACGCTTCTGGATTAACAACACGTCTTTCCTGCAATAACCTCGAGTGCTCTCTTCTCCTCAAAAGCAGTCAACTACCCCTAGCGCGCAATCCCCACTGAAGAGAGACAGAGCGGACAGAATTCAACTCCACCACAACTGCTCGTGAAAGAAGAGTTTACAGTGGCTGTTTTATAAATTTGAAATATCATAACAGACAGCACTTACTACTCAACTACAACCCCAGCCCACTTTATGTTATCTAGTATATGGAAGCCTCCTGGTACGGCTGAGTAGTGATTTTTGCAATTTATAAAACGATGGCACATTTTCCTATTAATGGGTTCATGCGACGTCTTTTTCTTGGAAAAATCATTTTCGGTTTGGTGACATCAACTGGGCTTCGCGGTTACCAGACCTGAGTATGTGAGTATTCCTGATCTCTTCTTGTAGGAATTCGTAAACTTCAAGGTGTACAAGAATAAACCTCACACAATTCGCTTGCCATCGGACACGAAATAAGAAACATAAATGTCGTGTTATTGCAACGTGTACTGTAGAATTTTATTACACGTCTACGACATTGTATAGTTTCTAACGGTGAATATTTAAAGGATATAATTACAAAACATTGATTCATTGATAAAATGGCATATTCCAGTCTCTTAAGTTTAGTATATAAATATGTTTCTTTTTTATTTGTCCATTTCACCACCTGCCTAAAACCATCCATACCTATTGGCCAACCCTGTATTATATCTCTAGAGGACTGCGGTAGGAACATGGAAAGCCGCACGGTGGTAGAACGTTGTAAACATGACACTCGGCGGGGAATACCAACAGTTCTTTAAATTTAATGATAGTTAAATGTTGGTTTTACTACCGACTACAGATAAACAAGAATCTGTAAAAGGGTTTACCCAGAACGTCCCTCGTCGACATTGTGACACTAAATAATTTTAAAAATCAAATTAAGTTTGGAGTAAAGATATCTTCACGTTTCTAATACATTAAATACATTTTCAAATAAAAAAATGTAGCCCGCTGGGGGGATATAAACCCCAAAGCATTCGCGAAGCAGATCGTAACCACATCGATTTTTCGTCTGCACCATCGAGACATCGGAACGAGTGCGGCGCGCGCTTCTCTTGAACAGAATGTTCTTATTGTTGAAACGTTTCGACTCTTTTGTGACGTTATCTTGTATCTGTTGAGTTCTATTTTCGGCAAGTGTAAAGCCTGACCTATGTGAAAATTATGACTTTCTTCTATTTCAAAATTAACGCAAAAATTAACAAAATTTTATTTTTTGAAGGCGCCCACCCTGTAGATATTTGTCTGAAATTGTACTGATTTTATTCCAGGTATATACAGTGTGTTCCAGGATTGATGTTACAAGAGGTGAGTTGGAGTAAACATTTTTGAATTTTATTTTAAAGTTTTGGGATTCGGTCCTGCTTGGTTTGAAAAGAATTTTAAGAATATTTTCAGTTTTTGAAAAACAAGTAGGCCTTGACAGGGAAGCAAAAACTATTTTATTTTCAGGTAAACTACCCTTTTTTTTTTCATGGTACGGCAATATTTTATTAAGAAAAGTTGTTCAAAATGAGAAATTATGATCCTATGCAAAATTTCGGAAAGATCTACGTACTTAGATTACACTGCCGTTTTTAATAAATTCAATTTATATTACTTAATCTAAAAAATAACGTCGAAAGATCTCCCTGAAATTTTGTATAGGGTCATAATTTCTCATTTTAAACAACTCTTATTAATAATATTTTGCGGTATCATGAACAAAAAGAGTAGTTTACCTGAAAATAAAATAGTTTTCGATTCCCTGTCAAGGAGTACTTGTTTTTCAAAAACTGAAAATATTCATAAAATTCATTTCAAACCAACCGAATCCCAGAACCTTAAAATAAAATTCAGAAATTTTTACTCCATCTCACCTCTTGTAACATCAATCCTGGGACACACTGTATATAATGTGTATGCAAAAAATCATCTTCCTCCGAAAAATAGTTTTTTAGTTACACCGCCACAATACTTCCGTCGTCTTTCAAACGAGGGAAGTAAAAACGTAACAAGGTAACTTAGGTGGCGCGATAGAAGTCATCTGGAATTTTTGTTTATTTATTTTTTTTAACAAATATCAACGTTATTCCAAATGTCGGTTTGGAATTGACTAAAAAATTATCTTGCGGTAGGTATTAAGTTAAGCATATTTTCCAATTACCCAGCATTTAGTTTCAAACATTATTTTGTTCGTTTTCAATATTTGAAATAATTTGGCTAGTATCTCTTATCTTTATTTGCTTAATATCGGAATAATATTTGTTGCTGATTGATTTATATTCCATATTGTAACGCTAGAAGTTTCAATACATTTGTAAGGAACCTCTTCTAAAAACAGTTTTTTATTTTTTCAGCATTATTCAGGATTTTTCAGGAACACGTACAATAAATTGGAAGCGTTGTAGATTTTTGGAAAATAATAAGAAAAGTTAAATACAGTTTATTTCTAAACCAGATATCAGTTACTCCTACTGATGAATTGTTATGCTTAACCTTGCCAAATTATAATAATCCAGAGGCGGAGGTAGCAACATTTTAGGAACTCTTTAGGGAAATTAGAATTATCGAACAGTTTAATAAAATGTCATTGTCCTGTTTCCCCACAGTTCAACACTTGTAACTTTTTGGTACCTACACTAAGATGTTATTATTCTGCTACTAGAATGGCAGAATGGCAAAATACTCAAAAAATCCCTCTTAGCGAGTTAAATCAAGAGTACCTTTTTGTGGGAAATTGAGAGGAGAATAATAAATACCCACATTTTTTTATGTACAGAGAGTTGAAAAAGTTTGGCCTAAAATTAGTTATTAAACCTCGGATTCTTGGCCGCTGGATTATAATTTCCCAAAATTATGTATAGTAATTCGTCAGTAGGAGTAACTAATATATACTCGTACTTATTTGGAAATCAATATCTTTATCCTAGGGCAAGAGTTTTAATAAAATAAGTATTTTTTGAACACTCTTTATCGCTGTAGAACCCAAAAGAAGAGGTTTAGAGAGAAATTGTATTTAAATTTTCTTATTATTCTAGGAAAATCTACCACCCTTCCAATTTACGGTACTTATTTCTAAAACACCCTGTACTACGTAGCACCGTTCTATTGAAATTATTAATTATTTTGGCAATCTAAGAGAATGTCATCTAATATCTAAGTAGTAATAAACAAATAAAAAAAAAGGTTTATACATGTTGGATATTTGATTAAGTACAATATTTCATTAACTACTATAATAGGCATACTCAATATCTATAAAACAAAGTAAAAAATAAGTGTCAAAGTCCTGATAAAACTGAGCTGTAAAGGAATCTGACATTAATAATAAGCTTTCTAGTTTTCGTCGTGTTCGAATGCATTGGGATACGATCAATAAAAGACGTTCAATTTATTTATTTCTGTATAAGTCTATAGTCTATAGGAAAATTATTGAAAAATGACGAAAGCATATGCATAATATTACCTCACTTATTTGATTGCTAGGTAGTCGCTTCTAAATACGCCAATAAAAATTAGTAGTAAATAGGTACTGCACAATCGTGAAAACCTAAGAATGTATTTACGACTATTAAATCGTAAGCTACCAATTATTATATTTTTAAATAAATATGTAACGTTGCTAGGAGGCATGAAAGCATAAAAAAATTAATTAATTAGCTTATAGATAGAAATCTTAATAGAAAATTGCTTGCAGAATACATTAGGTATAAATCAAAATATTTGCGGAACACATATATAAAGTTTCTTCAAGCAAACCTACAATAACATCGAAAACACCATTGATTAATTTTAATTAAGTTTTAAGTAGTTATTTATATGGTAATGAGTAAAAAGAGAGTCAAAACAGAAAATAAGAAATTTATAATTTATAGAAGAATTGATGCAAATAATGTACAATCCCATAATGGTTTGGTACGTACGAGGGCGATTCAAATTTGACTTGCATTTTATTTTTTCTAGTCGATAGAAACTACAAATTAATATTATATATGCATCATTTTTCTAAGCAACAACCCCCCTTTAAAATACACTTGTCCGATCGCTCCGGTAGCTTCTGTATTTCCGTCGAAAAAAAATCTTTTAGTTGACGACGTAGCCAATTTTGCATCGCATCCTTCACTTCCTCGTTAGAGGCAAAGCGCTTGCCTCCCAAGAATTTTTTAAGGGGGCGAAAGAGATGATAGTAACTTGGGGCCAAGTCCGGACTATCTGGGAGTGAGGCAGCACTTTCCAGTCCAATTTAACATGACAAAAAGTTATCACTTCCATACTCGTAGCGAAGCCGGAGTTCTCTGCAAACCTGTAGTCGTTTCTGCTGTTGTTCCGCGGAAAATTGTTTTGGGACCCACCTGGCGCTAAATTTACTAACTTTAAGCTTGTCGTGGACAATAGTGTGAACACTACCAACACTGGTGTTCACAATCCCAGCAATTTCCTTCGCAGATATTCACCTATTGCTCCGGATCAGCTGGTCAAATTTTTGAATGTTTCCACGACACGCGATCAGGACCATCCTGGAAGGATTTACACCACTCAAAGACCGTTTTGAGTGATAAATACCCTTCTTCAAATTGTTTATGAAATCTCTGATGAATATCAGTCGCTTTTATACCTTAATTGAAAATAAATTCAACAATTAGACGTTGTGCAACAGAATTTGACACATTGTTGCACGACATTGTTAATACAAGTGACAGTATTGACACAATCAAGTTGGAGTTGTTTATGGAGTTAGCTAACATGCCTACTTCGATGCATGTAAAATCGCTTTACAGTATCTCTATTATGTTCATAAAAAAATAAAATGCAGGTCAAATTTGAACCGCCCTCGTATATCAGATATGAAGTAGTAGTATACAGTGTCTTTTATTAAAGTAGTTATAAGCTGCGGTAGCGTTATTATTATTTTCAATTTCATTGAACTGCACCTTTCTTAGAAGTTTGTATTATTTGAGACGTGTGTTATTATTTGATTCAGATCAAAACCATGTTGCGCAATTGCTTGTGGTTATCGAAATATTCAAAAACTTGTACTGTATCTTCTTATTTTTCCTTCTTTTATTTAGGTTAAAAGAGCCAGTTTCTTCTGCAGTGCTTGCCCGGAATCTTATCCCATGTCTAAATTGTCACTTCATCTCTTCCGTGATCGTTCAATACTTCTCAGACCTATCGGTGACTTGCCTCTGACGATCTTTACTATTCTCTCTTCAGTCATCCTGTTCATTTGCATATTCCATTCCTCTTTTGTCGATAACCCAGTCTTCAGTATTCCCTATATGGAAGCTTCTTCTGATGTCTCCGCGTTTCTTCCTGTCTAATCAGACTTTCCCTGCAATTTTTATTTCAGTACTTTCAAGTCTCTTGGTTTTCTTTGTATTGGTTTTGGTTTCTGCTATGGCAATGCATCTAAATTAAAACAATATAGAGCAAAATTAAAATTTTAAGATCTCTTATGTTTTAAAAGTTTGGGTATTAGTTGTTTTAAATTAATGGTAGAATAAATTAACGACTGATCAAAAATACCATACACACTTTTTACTTCGCAATCAGTTAAACTTTCTTAATTAGATATAATAATTACATGTGGTAAAGTGGATAAAAATTGGGTTACCCTATTGGTTCAGTTATTACTTGCTTAAACCCGAAGTATTTTTGGAGTTCCAAACATTGATATTAAAATCTCCAACGTACAGAAGTCGATCATAAGGAGGAGTAACGGATGCAAATAAGTTCTTAAGAGCACTGAAAAGTTTATCGTATTTTTTCTGCCCTGCAGGCAACCGCAAGAGCAATTTGCTTATGTTTTCTTCCAAAATAAATATTGTTATTAGTATTAAAATGCCAAGCCCCCACCATGTAGAGGTCTATCATTTCTTATAAAATGATAACAGTTTATTTGAAAATATTTTTATTTAGCCATGTTTCAAACAGCGCCACTATACTGTAACCACTTGAGGGAATACATTTTTTAGGTTATCAAAGCCTGTATTAAGAGATCCATCATTTAAATAAGTTATTTTAATTACTTACAATTATTAGTTACGACGTATACAAAGAATATAACGGGACAACTGACTATTATACCAAGGAAAGAAAAAAATTAGTAAAAGGTTTTACTTGGAACTTTTCTCGCAAGTCAAAGGTTTGCAACTACAAATTTTAAAAATATCAAAGGAAAAAATTATTTAATTTTTTTAAGGTATCCACCCTGTATTTATGTTGAGTCCAAGGTAAAAACCTGAGCTACGTGCAAAATATTACTTTCATTTAACTAATAGTTCTCGAGTTAAAGAAAAAATAAACTAACTTTTATTTTTTAAGTTGCTCTCCAGTTGTATATATTTGACCGGAGGTATATTCCATTTCGTGCCAAGTACACATCTAATCCACATGTAAAATGTCATTTTCTTCAATAAGTATTTTTTGAGCTATACCGGCAACAGACGGGCAACGCACAGACCGACAGACGGACAGAAAGATGGAATTGAGAAAACATGTTTTTCATCTAAGGACCCTGAAACGTGAAGATCTGAAGAAAAGGTAATTTTATCGCGATTAAAACACTTCTTTCGTCTTTTAGACGAGATAAGTAAAAAGAAGACAAAAAAATTCAAAGATAAATTATGTAGTGTGTTAAATTCGATAATAACATAACATTCGACATTTCTATTATTATTATTATTAGTCCGACTTCACAGCGACTGTGGTCGCGTTCCGGTTCCACGATCTTCTGTCGTCCCAATCTCCTTCGTGGAGATTTCTTTCGGACATTGCCTTTGAAATTCTTTTCCTTCAAGTCTCTCTAGGGCGTCCTCTTCATTTCTTTTCCCATGGCACCCACTCCATTACTTTTTTTTAAAGTCTGTTATCAGTCATTCGATTAAAGTGCCCATACCATACTAGCTGTTTTCGTTCTATTTATTCCATTATTGTTCTTCCTGTATTTCTTCATTTCTTATATGTTCTGTTCTTGATACTCGCGCTGATCTTCTTAAGAAATCTACTACCTCTGTCTCCAATATTTTTTATCATGTTTCTATTTATTTACCTACCCAGTGTGCCATGGAAAACAAGGGTTCTTAAAGAATTAGTGTTTAGCTGACTGAACAATCTCAAGGCCAGAAAACTTTTTTTTCGTAAAATATGTCTCTATCTTGACTAGTAAATGCATGTTTCGTAATTATTTTTAAAAAATGTAAAATTTTACTGATAGCGGAAGTCACGTGACAACTTTTGTTTGGCCCATTTGTAATCACTTTGCAACCACCTCTGGTCGTCAGTGTTCGATTTCCCAAGAAATTCTAAATATTTTTTTTTCATTTCATGCCAGCTTTTTGGCGATCACTTTATTTATTATTTGTTTATAATAATTTTCTTATGTAGTGCACACTGTAGTTTGCGAATTTGAATTCGGTGCCGAGATGGCCTTGCGCCGAGTTGGCTGGTGCCGAGCTGGCCCCGCGCCGAGATGGCGGCGCCGAAGTGGCGGCGCCAAAGTGGCGGCGCCAAAGTGGCGGCGCCGAAGTGGCGGCACCGAGATGGCGGCGCCGAAGTGGCGGCGCCGAAGTGGCGGCACCGAGATGGCGGCGCCGAGATAGCGGCGCCGAAATGTCCTAGACCCCAATTCCTCGCACCCAACATAGACAACTGTCGTTACAGATAGACCAGTAGTAAAACCAAGAACTGTGCTAAGTAGAAAGCTATATAATTAAAAGATCAATTTACTTACCTTAAGGAAAATTGATCGGAATTATATGAGTATTGCCGTTCGAAGAATTACAAATAATAACTTGTAGTAGCAATTTTTTGTGAGCTGCCAGTGCACGAATTTTCAAAGCAAATCAGTTCGTTGGTTCGGTCCCCACCTCGGACGCTGCTTCGCTCTTCGTCCCAATTCATTGCAATTTTGTTGGGTAAGATCTAGATCGGATAGGGCAGGGTTAAGGGAAGGATTGTAATTCTTCGAACGGCAATACTCATATAATTCCGATCAATTTTCCTTAAAGTAAGTCAATTGATCTTTTAATTATATTTTGTATTGCCGTTCTCGAATTACAATTAATAACTTGTAGATGTTTAAAGTAAAACGGTCTAGATCTGCTACGGAAGGTTTTATTTCTCAAAAAAGGCATTCAAAAACAAGAATACAAAAAGGTTAACAAATGTATAATCCCTTTTTTTAATTTTTCGGAGGGGATCAACACTCCCTTAGCAAATAAAGTAGAGTCAGGGCACAAAGGGCGATTATAAAATCTATTAAGCATCTGACTTTTGTGAGTCCATCCAGCAGCCCTTCTAATTGTTTCTATGGATATCCCAGCCCGATAAACTGCCGAAGTAGCCGAGTGTCGCTTGCTATAACTAGAAAAATGAGAAATGTCTACACCGCTCTCTGCAAGCGCCATTTTAATCCATTTGCTAATGCGTTGCGAGGTTGCTGGATGAATAGGCTTTTTGTAAGTAAGTATCAAGTAATCAGTTCCTTCAGGTCTACTAGGCTGAGTACGTTTTTGGTAGACATCAATCACTGAGGCAAGGCATAGTTTTGGATTTTCCCGGATAATCAAAATTGGTGGCAAAGTTTGAGGACTAGAGGCCTTTAGCAAATCTGATATTCTGATTTCTAATCTATCATCAAAGTTAGCAATATTGGATACACGTATTTTTGACATCGTTTGCATTCGAAGTCCTGTGATTAAAGCTAGCAAGGTAACAAGTTTAATTGTTAATCTTGAAATAGGAACTTCTATTAAAGAACGAATATTCGATAAATAGTTAAGAACGCAAGAAGGATCCCATGTTGTTCGGTACTTAGGTCTAGGGGGATTCTGTTTACAAATTTCTTTCAAAAAGCGTTTTAAAAATGTTTTACCTTTATCTTCTACTGAAAAAACTAGTGTGAAAGCTGAGTATTGGGAATTCAAAGTCGAGTCAGAGGCTTCAGCATTGAACTGTTCGATTAAAAAGGAAGTTATCATGTCCAATGAGTAATTATATGGGTTTTTACATTTGTTATAACAGAATTCCCACCACTTTTTAAAGTAAATATTGTACTGTGCTAACGTGTTTGGAGCAAGTGAAGATATAACAGGCGTAAGTCCTACTGGTGGAAACCCTCTATGGATAAACGATTGCCTGACAAAACGCCAACTTCCAGGGTAAGATGTCTCCAAAGAGGGTGTTCCTGTCTGAAGGGAGAAAAGAGAAGTGTTTTGCTAGGTTGGAAAACTAAGGAGTCTGTTATTAATCATTTTTTAAACATAGAATACCACGGTTGTGTGTCCCAGCGTGGTACCACCATGATTCCTTCTGATTTTTCGCAGATAATTTTACGCAAACATTTAGTAACTAGGCAGAAAGGAGGAAATGCATAAAAGAATTCTTCTTCCCACGAAAAAGTAAATGTATCCACTATCAAAGACTCTGGGTTAGGTTTCCAAGAAACATATCGTCTGCACTTTGCATTTAATTTAGGGAACACATTTGTTGGAAAGCCTTATTAGACAGTTCATATTCTGTTTCAATGTTGGTTAAACGTGACGCCCGATCAGCAAAAACATTTTCTTTAGTGTTAATATAAGAAGGAGCAAGAAAAATGTTGCGAGCTTCGCACCATTTCCACAATTTCCTTGAGATTTTATTTAAGGTATCATATCGAACACTACCCATATATTATGTTTGATGCAAGCGATAGCCGTCGTATTGTCCATTCTAAGAAGTACATAGCAGTTAGCAACATTACTTGCAAACGATTTTAGAGCATTAAATGCAGCTAACAATTCTAAAACATTTATATGTTGTGATCTTTCCGACATATGCCAGAAACCATGAGTGGGTTGTCCATAACAAAACACACCCCAGCCGGTTGGCGAAGCATTTGAAAACATTTCTCGAGCAAACTCTTTATTTGGTACAATCTCCGAGCCTTTATTGTTATATATGGACTTGTACCACCATTTCAGATCAAGTTTCATGGACGGCAAAATGTCCATGATGCTTTTATAATTTTGATTATTACGTCTTTCTAGGATTTTCACTTAAACCCAGCCATATGGCACTGGTGGGCCTGCAGCTACTAATTTTCCGATTAGTTGGGCTACTTTCTCTATAGAAAGTTTGTTTTTAGACAATACTTTTAGAATATGTTTTAAAATAACATTTCTTTTTCTTTCGGGAAGGCATATGGGTAGAGTTAAAGATGAACTCTAAGTATTTAGACTGTTGAGAAGGTATAAAATACCTTTTCTCAGCATTTATGATGAATCCTAAAGATTCAAGAAACTTTTTAGTAAACTGGCATTTTGTCTGCGCCTCTCCTTTTGTATTACTAATAATAATTAGATCGTCCAAATCAGCTACACATAAAATCCCTTTTGTTCTAAGGTACCTTAAAGGTTGTTTTAAAATTTTAGTGAAAATATAAGGTGCCGTACAAAGCCCAAATGGGAGACAATTGAAAAGGTAGTAGGTATTTAGAAAC
The DNA here is from genome assembly GCA_940337035.1 of Agriotes lineatus. NCBI lineage: Eukaryota > Metazoa > Arthropoda > Insecta > Coleoptera > Elateridae > Agriotes > Agriotes lineatus. The sequence continues at coordinate 42,376,070 of OW679202.1, forward strand.
CTAAACATGACGTATTTTTTGTATCTTTTGTGTATGGGGATAAAAAATATGCATCTTTGAGGTCCAAAGTAGTAAAGAAACAATTTTCATATATTAATTGTAGTACCGTTCTATAGTCTTCCATTTTAAAGTGAGGAGGATTTAGAAAAAGGTTTAAACTTTTTAAATTCAAAATAAATCGAAAAGAACCATCAGACTTTGGTACAAGAAAAAAGGGGGACAGAAACTGATTCAATTGTGAGCTAGTTTCTGAAGTTGCTCCAATATTAATGTGTTAAATTAAATTGGTTTAAGTTTGTTTTGGGTGCATGTAATTGCACTGGCATTTTTTTTACAAAAGGTAGTTTGTACCCTGAAAGCCATTCCAATATAATTGTATTAGTAGTGATATTTGCCCACTGATCTAAGTAGTTAGATAAACAGCCAGTATATTTTTGGTGCACCTGAGTCCTCAATGATGGGTGGCGCGGGGCTAAAAAAGTGTTACGTGTTGTTGATGTTCCAGATGTTTGATTCGCTGAAGACGACTGACTAGGAACTGGCGTGGCGGTGGGGATTGGTCTTGAAAGCTTAAGCTTCTTTTTTAGAGATGCGCCGAATTTCTTTGCTTCTTTCGATGTCTTCAAGTTTTCGGGAAAACTCTGTCCAAACAGCAACGAATCTACAGGGCAGTTTTTCAAAACATCCTTAACGGAGCTATCCAATAAAGGAACAATCAGATAACGGCGATGCCGGGATAGTGAATAAAAAACATCCGCTACTAGTTTCAATGAGTCTCATAATCTTTCTAATTCCTGTTGATTAGACGTGCTAGAATTGTTTTTCGATGCTTCATACAGAGCAATAAATGGTATTGCCAAAGCGCTTAAAACTGTTGCTAGCTGGCCTTGCAATTTGGCAAGAAAAGTGTCCTGTCGCAGCTCGCAGGGTGGCTGATGTCAGACAGGTCTTCATTTCAGCGTTTATTTGGGGAGGTTTAAAAGCGGTGCAACCTTTTAAATACAGGTAAGTGTTGAGAGCTATTTTGCGTGATTCACTTTCCAAGCCTTTTGTAAGAAAATTGGATAGAAGATTGGCCACATCACAATGGATTTCGGGTCCCACTTTTTCGGATAACGACTTTTTTTCTAACAGCGCTAGTAGATCATTAGACGAAAGCTCATTTTGTGCCGCTGATTGTACCAAGGTGGCAAGAGGGCGGTCCATTTCCGGATCGTCATCACTATCGGGTAGTGAAGTGCCCGAAAATTCAGAATCACTTGGAAGTTAATAAGAGTCATCAAAACTCAGTTCTATTGTGATAAGAGACTGCAAATGGCATGATAAAACAGCTGGGTTGAACACAGCACATGTGGCGGTTCAAGGGCTACGTTCAAGGTGTATGTACAAGAATGTCCATACACCTGCGTACTACAGAAATTGTAGGATTCCGAAATACCTGCCTATATTACGACCGTAACTTAAGTTTACAGTAATTCAGTGGAAAAAAAACTGTATAAAATATTCCAGTGGGAATATATATATAAACAAAATTCCAGTAGGAATAGTGTTTATTATGTGCAAACTTAATCGTCCAGTGGGAACTAAACTAATTAATACACACGTCATTAGCATGCCAAAAAATGTTCTTTAAGGCCATCTGAAACATAACAAAAGTTAATACTTACTGTCCAGGAGATTTTGTAGTAATTCCTTCAATTTTCGTTTCTTTGCACGGCGTGGATCCATGGTCTAAATAATAAATCACAGTACCACAAAATTCGTCACACTCACAGCACACGAAAAATTGCAATGAATTGGGAAGAATAGCAAAGCAGCGTCCGAGGTGGGGACGGAACCAACGAATTGATTTGCTTTGAAAATTCGTGCACTGGCAGCTCACAAAAAATTGCTACTACAAGTTATTAATTGTAATTCGAGAGCGGCAATACGAAATATAATTAAAAAAAAAACTGATTGGGTCAAGTACACGACCGAATTAGACAACAAAATTAGCAAAATTAACTCTATCACCGAAAACTATGCCATAGTGATAAAAATTATACAAAAAACCCCATGTAAATATATCCCACGAGACTGTCGTACTTCATATATCCCAGGATTTAACAAAAAGCTAAACCAAGTACAACCGTCTATTCAAGAACAACCCCTTTCAGAAGATACCATTAAAACCGAAGAAGACCTCATAAAGAAGCTGCACGAGAACAGACAAATTCAATGGATGAACACCATAAACAACACTGAACATGACCCACGACAGTAGAAAAGCATGGGACATGATCAGATAGCTGTCAAACTGTCTAACAAAACGTATGGAAATAGCAATGTCACAGCAAACCAAGCCGCCAAGCAACTAATACAGAATGGAAAACCAACCAACAAAATAAGAACACGTAAAAAGCACAAGCAAGAAAGTGATAACCTGAAAAGCAATTACAACATGTCAGAACTGCAAAAATCTTTCAAAGACCTAAAAAAGCATAAAGCCGCTGGCTCAGACGACCTACTGGACGAACAGATTCTACCTTTTGGATCAATCACTAAAGAATGGCTACTAGCACTTTTTAACAGCTGTAAAACACAGAAACAAATTACCCGTGATGGCGTTCCTTAAACCTAGCAAGAACCCCGAAGACTCAAAAAGCTACAGGCCAATATTGCTGTTATGTAAACTATACAAACTGTATGAAATGCTACTTTTAAACAGACTAACGGTAACCATTTAGAATAAAGACGTAAAACAACAGGAGTCGTCTACGTCGACCTAACTATCGCCTTCGACACCATAAACCATCGCCTGCTGATGAACAAGTTACACATAAAAACTAAAGATATGAGACTGACCAGTCACGTTCGCAATCTTCGATCAAATGTAATGTTTAAGTTACTCTAAGTAACAAATTAAGTTGATGGATTAAACAAAAACATGGGTTACCCCAAGTTAGTGTGCTGTCTCCCATATTGTTCAATATATATGTAAACGATCAACCTATACATCCAAACACGAGAAGCTGTATATATGCCGACGACCTTACCAGCCACACAACAACGGAAGTTCCAACTAACTGAAGAGAACCTATCGGAAGCTTTATCTGAACTAAGGAAATATTATCAGAAAAATTAACTACGAGCAAATCCCTCAAATATCGGCGATATCGTGGTCTGCAAATGTGTGACATGTGGCGGCCTAGTGGGCGGCTGGATCGAGGATACCCGTTTTTCTCCTCCGAGACCTTGGAGCCCCAGGTGAGCGGTGTTGTAATTAGTTTTAACATCAGGCCTTGCAAGCGGCGATTTGCCGGGTAAATGTACTTTATGGCCCCGGCTTGGCGTTGAAATGCGACGTGAAAATGCCCCGAAAATAATATTTGCAAAATTTTTGATGCAGCCTCTCTTAGATTCCGTATTTTTGTTGCGGCCACCTACAGGGTGGACTTTCTTAGGTGAACTTTGGGCCGCTCTCGTGTTACGTCCCCCAGGTCGTAATTAGTAAACTAATACGGCATTTAGGGCTAGAACGAGTTAGTTTCTCAGTTCTAAAGTGTTCGCGGAGCCTGGGGAAATGCTCGAGGTAGTTTAATAGGTAAGATCTGTAGGAGTTTCAGCGGGATCTCCTTGCCGGATAGCGCACGATTCGGAACCCTCCTAGCAAGAATGAACAAAGTGGGTAGTTTATAGGTTAGACAGGCTTCTTACTGGATATCGCAAAAGTCGGAACCCTACTAGCAAGAATGAACAAGGGGTGGTTTTGACAGGTTTTCCTCCGGATAGCTCACAATGGAACCCTCCTGGCGAGAACAGGTGACGGAGAAGGAACGGGTAAAATTCTGGAAAATTCTGTTTGAAATAGCTTCGTTTCCTCCTTATATACTCTGGGCTGGTGTAATCAGCAGTTCAAACCGGTCCGCTGGAGGAGGGGATCCTTACGCTAGGTGCGCGGAGGAATCCCTGCGTCTGCCCGCGCCGACGTCACTTATCGTCTTTCAAGAGGACTGAAGATGTAGCGCTCCGATTTATAACGTGAATTACGTCAGGGAGAACACGCGAATTAATATTTAATTACAAAATCGAGTTCGCGCTGGGAGAAACGTTACACCCCTAATCTTACTTACCTAGAAGTGGTTCCGGAGAGAACCCTGACAGTCAAAACACACTTAGGCCAAGGGTAGCACACAAAACAACCTGCTGCAAAAACTGGCTTCAATAAAATAGGGCGCAACTCCAAAACTGATACAAACAATAGCTCTTGCCCTATGCTACTCAATCGCGGAATACGCATGCCCAATGTGGGAAAGTTCAAAGCATGTTTCAAAACTAGACACGACCTTAAACCCAGCAGGCAGAATAATTACAGGATGCCGCACACCTACAAAAGTAAACTATATCTACAACTAGCAGGAATCGCTCCTCCAAAAATAAACCTAAAAGAAAAATCCGAAAAGAAAAGGCAAAACCAAAGTAGCGATTCCAGGCACCCATTGTACGGCCAAAACGCTTGCAACAGCGCCTTAAATTACGCAAAGTTTCCTAACTTCCACAGAAGCACTGGACACAAAGAAATCCGAGAATCGCATTTCAGAATGGAAAATGATCATAAACGACGATCTGGCCTAGGACTCCAAGAATCACTACCCTGTTAGCTTTTCTCTTACCTTTAGATCAACCTTCTATATTTTAATTCAAAAATCATACGCTATAAAAGTGTGCTTGGGGGCCCGTCAGTAAGTTCAGTGAAGACGGCGTGTATTCTTTAGTGATGGAAAGTCCTAATTATCTGGGCGGCAACAAGTTTTATCACTCCCAAGTACACTTATACAGGTGAAAGAAAACTTATAAACTTCGCTATATATATAGCACATAGTTTTATTAATACTTATTGTTTTGGTTATTGTTGTTGCACACAAGGAACAAATGCAAACTTCAATTTCCTATCTAATCATATTTCAATTATCAAGAGAGTGCATCCCATTTAAAATTACTTCAACTAACTTTTTACTACTTTGCCTGACCCTAATAACTAACACCAAGTATTTTTAGCTAGTGCACAATTATGGAGTTATAACCTGTTCTTACTTTTGAAAATATGCGAAATATCACGATTTTAACTTTTAATTTACTTATCTGAATTCGTTATGCTTGCGAAATTGAAGACTAGCCTCTCAGAAGCTTAACCAACATGCATCACTGACCAAGATGATGATCTGCTCTCCTAAACGCTTACTCTGATAGCCGCTAAACGTCACCTATCAGCTGACCGCAAGATATTTTCAAACTAATACGATTACGTCGCCCCAAATTTGTCGCCTGTAACAACAGGCAAAAACTATGCAACGATTCCCGTATTCCTTAATCAGCTAACATGACTTGGAACTAATTCCTTTGGAAAATGGCACCCGCTTTCTAAATCTGCCTCTAGCAATCTTCCTTAGTATTAACAACCATCTCTGAAGAACGAGAAATCCCGGGTTTACCACATTTTTTACCACAAAACTCTTAATGCACAGCTATGTTTTTCTCATGTTACCGATTCGATAAGAAAAACCTGCTAATAATTTTCTTACCCTCTTTTCTTTTTTAAAAAAACCTTGCAACTCTGATATTAATTTTTATACGCTTCGACTGCGTTTTCCCAATTGATCGTCTATTCATGGCCATATATAACGTAAACTAATAATGCTAATACAATAGGCTTTTAACACGTAACAACCCCTAGGCTGCGGCAAGCTAAACTGGCCAACCTGGAAGGCCCTAAATCGATTTAGAACCCACACTGGCAGAACGAAGGACAACCTAATAAAATGGGGATATTACCAAAGTCCTTCCAATTGAGAATGCGGACAGGAACAGATTATGAATTGCCCCAACTAGCAGATAGAACAATAAAAGACCTGATGAAAACAAACGACGCCGCAATCTTATTGGGCTAATATAATATAGTATCGTTGTTTGGATACGAAATAATAAATACTTTAATGTTGGCAGATATATCTGTGTATAAATTTTGGGTAGCTTTGATTAAGCTGTCATTTATGCCGATATTCTTCAAAGTTTTTCAGAGTCCACATACAGGTGCATTGTCATATGCCTGTCTATAAAGGCTAGATGGGTTTCTCTACCTATTATTTATCATTATTTTCTCTAACATGATTCTCAATATAAAGATATTGTCGTTTGTGAATAGTTCTAAAATTTCCTTGTTCCTCTAGGTCCTTTTCTTCTATATTCTTTTGTATTAGATGTTCCAATATTTTCGTACAAGGCGAGTCAATAGTACGGGAAAGCTCGATTGCACTTAAGTTGTTAAATATATCGAAATGAGCCAAGTACCACAATATACAAGAAGTTATGGTGCAGTTTGTAAATTTTTTTGTTATGCAGGGTGTTCCATTTGAAAAAATAAAGTTATGGCCCTTTAAAGTTTCTAAAATTTAACGTTTTACAACTAGGTAATGCCACAACGCAGATAAGCGTTCTTACTGAAAAATGATACTCCAAAATGTTGTTTAGGCATGAGCAAAATCTCCATTAGATATCTTTACAATCAAGTGCCCTATGATTTTTTGAATAAGTGGCCGTGAGCGCACGTTTTTACAGAAAAAATCGAATAACTTCAAAACGGCTGAAGCAAATTTCAAAAAGTAAACTTTTTTATAAGTCCTAGAAAAAGATAAATCCATATTTTTAAAAATATACAGCGTGTTTCACTTAAAAAATTAAGTTGAATACTGCCCTGAAAAAATGGGCCACCCTGCTTAACGAAAACTAATATTACAAACCGTACCATAACTTCTTGTATATAGTGGCACTTGATTCATTTCGATAGCTTTAACGGCTTAAATGCAATCGAACTTTCCCAATTTTGCGATTTTCATTACCCTATGCGAGATATTATTACAAAACAATCCATGTTAGATTTAATTTAAAGGCCGGCAATTCAAAACTACTTTTGCCTTTTGCATGGACATCCCATTATGATACAAATAAAAATAGGAAGATTTTTTCCTGCTTGCGTTTATTGAATGAAAGAAAAAGAAACTTAGGGTGCTCTTTGGGCCCCCTCGGACTCAAGCCCCCCCCCCCGCGGCCGCGGGACCTGCTGGTACCAAGTTACGCCACTGCAAACTTCTCGTAGACGGTGCGGTGTGATGGTGCTTCATCCGCAAAAGCATTACGAAGTCGTTGGATGCACTGTTTTGGAGTGAGAGACGATTTCAAATCTTAAAAAATCATCGCGCGATAATCTCTTCGACTTAGTTCCATTTTTCATACAACTCACAACAGTTAAAAGCTTATCACATACGAACCGTAAACAATTTTCTCAATCTGTCAACTTCAGTTGTCTACTGAAATGTTGTTCTTTCATGGCACTCTTATAAAACATTGTGAAATCAATTTCTAAGCCTACTTTGCGGAAATTTATGTAGTGACCCTCGTATAAACTAAAAAGCGAAACCTTTTACTCTGTATCGACGTTCAGTTGTAAAAGTAAACTTGATCTATTTCATTTATTTGTATTTAACAAGTGAACGAATACATTTTAAAGTATAATCGGTAGGTGTGTGAGTGAGAGAGTGTGTACCGGGATACGAACTAATAATTTCGTCGCCACGGCAAGTCCGAGCCTGCTTACGTTCGTCCCTTAATGGAATTCTGGAATTCGTACACCGTAAAGAACGCCCCTGATTTAATTTCTTTTAGGCCGAAACGACCCTTATCGCGATTCGAATTTACCTACCTCTCGGGACTTATCTTTGACTGGTGCTTCTTCGTTTTGAATGTGAATAATATGCAATTTAAGGGAGCATTTCGAGGATGAGTAACTAAATCGTGAGTTCGGCTCGATCTGATATGGCACCCAACCCATTCCTTGGTGCGCTGGCTTCAAAATTTAATTTACATTTACATCGACAAGCAAGGGTCCGAAGCACAACCGTTTAATGACTTTATAAACTTGTTAATGCTAGCTAGTTACACCTTTAAACGGAAGGTGCGTGATGCTGCTGCCCAACACGCATTAATAAGATCGATTATATTGTTTCCCAGCTGCACTTGAACTCTCCAATGATTTAATAACTGCTTGTTAAACGAACACTTGACACAACGCGTCCTATTATTGCTGGTATATTTATTGCGCCGAGTAAGATATAAAACACATCGTGTGTGTCTAGTCTAGACAAAACGCGGTAGTTTAATACCATTTGCCTCATTTGTCACAACAAAGTGGATTTATTGTATGCTATCGTCACTTCTGATAGCCTTAGAATCGCTCAGTTTCATTTCACGGATGTAGGGAAGTAAGTAACTTAAGAGCTTAGCACAAAAGGGGTTCCAAAAATAACAGTATTTAGAACACCGCAATTTTTAGATGTTTGGTCTTGACTGCACTGAGCTGAATTGTATTAACTACTGAATAAGTAAAATGATACATATAAGGAAGTGGGTTTTTCTAGGGTTACCATTGCACCTACGCTGACCCGAAGAAAAATAATTTGACGTAGAGCAGGAAAATCAGGGGAAAATTAATAAGAAAGATGAAACTGAAATAGTTTTTTACAGTATAAAGATATGATTCCAAATTCTCGACTTCTATAAATCATAAGAATGAAAGAAAAACACGTTCCTTTGAAAATACAAACCTTTACAAAGCATCTTATTAATATTATTTAATAATATTGTTTAACAATCATAACGTAAAATATAACCTTAAAAACTCACTCTTAGTAAATGAGAAGACTATTACGAAATAACTTTGTTTTGATACTAACTTGTTACTAACTTTATGTAATAACTTCATGTTTTTACATTTCAAAATATTAAATTTACAAAAACTAGCTCTTAGTAGTCAAATAAACTATAAGAAACTCGCGATTTTCGATCTTTTGTTTTATGTGTCAAATGAACTAATTTAGTCGGTTAATGTTTATAGATTAGGTGGTGCGTTTTCAGCATAAAAAACAACAAAACGTGTGTTTGGGACAAACAGTGATCGTTAGCATTGATACTCACATAATAACATAGTATTACGCTCTTTCTGGTATATATTTTAAATCATTATCTTTCTAAATATAATTCTTTAAACTGTGAACCAATAATCATCTCTTAAATTTAGGACATTGGCTAATAGAACCTTCTACCATACTGACAATAAGAGCACAGAATAATATTCTGTGATAAGAGTATGGCGACTGAAGATTTTTGATTTGGCACGAGCTACCTGGGTTTTGTTACACTTGGCAAATGAATTATTTTAGAAATGTCAGTTAATTTTTCTAGGTTAGGTCTTGCGTTTTAAGCATAACAAGCAACAAAAAGTGTGTTTGGGACGAACACTGATCATTAGCATTGATACGCACTTTAATCAAACGGTATTACGCTCTGTATCTGTTATTACATTCTCCTCCTAAATATAATTCGTAGTATGCCTAATAATCTACAGTCGCGGCCAAAAAAACCGGGACACTTTTTTGACCTAATTTTCAAAATGCGAAAACAAGTGCTGACACTGACAATTCTAATTAATAAATGTCATCAAAAGTCATTGTTTAGATCTGCATAATGACTTTTGATGACATTTCTGTTGCACGAATGCCATAATTTCTTACAAAAAAAAAAAAAATTATATTGGTTCAAAATGCAGTTTTCGTTCTACTTTTCCTACATCATCCAATTCCCGTCTTCTAGTATTCCTTCTAGTGAGTTAAGTCCCTCCTCTGTTCCCTCCTAAAAAATAAATGGAGCGAAGCAGGAAAAAACATGGAATCGCTATCTTTACAATATGTAATTTGAGAGATTATTTGTGAGTTCAAATAGTTTTGGGAACCCATGAAATAGATATTTTGATTCTCTATATTTTTGATGTCGTGTTTAGTGAAGTTATTTTTCGACTAGATGACGTACTGAAATTATTGTAAGATGAGGTTGCACTAAATAAGTGTTATTATTCAATATTGTGAATATAGCATACGGGAACTTATGGGAAAAATAAATAAAAGGGCTAACTCTAAAACTCTAACTCTAAAACCCCTTATTGCATGTTTTTTATATTGCTTCTAAGTAAATATGTTTTTATTTATTTAGTTTAGAACATGGTAAAATAATTTAACACTTTTTACTTCCTTTTACTACTATAAAGGAAGTATTGGATTCACCCCAAAAATTCGAAATTGAGTTTTCAACAGATCTTCACGTTTTAGAGTCCCCTGATCCCAAAAAACATATTTTTTTTCATTGGTCTGTCTGTCTGTGTGTCTGTCTGTCTGTGTGTCTGTCTGTGTGTGTGTCTGTGAACAGAATATCTCAAAAACGAAAAGAGGTATGGCATTGAAACTTCATATATAAGTTTTGTGTACTATGTAGATGAGACAGCAAGCTTTTGAAGAAAATCGCATAACCGGAATTAGGTGTTTACTCTTGTGATTTTTCAGTTTTTTTCGATTTTTTCAAAAACGGCTCTAACGATTTTTTTTAAATTTTACATTTTTCTTACATTTTTAATATGTATTGATGTGAGATAGGTGATTTTCCAGTTGAATACTTCTAAAGTGGGTTTCTTTTGTTTTTTTTTCTATTTGTTTTATTAACTCCTATTTTAAATAAAACACCCGGTATATTATTACATTTTTGAATTCACCTTAAAATTCTAGAGAAAATTTGTCTCTTCAACTAACACTCGATTTTGTACCGTTTTTGTAGAATTTGTAATTTTTAAAATTTTTTAACAAATGGTTAAAAATTAAAAATGAAATTTTTGACTAATTATAAGATCACTGTAAAAGGAAGTTGTGTGAGTGTATCACACCAGATTTTTTCTTTAAGCTTTTTACAAAAAAATCATTGACCCGTTCTATTTATGTCACAGATTGGTGTTCAGAATATGAAGAACGATAATTAGCATCTCAAAGAAAATATTTATTACTTATAAAAACATACACAATATTGTAAAATAGCCATTATTCAGTATGAAATAAATAAAAACAATTTCTGTCCTTATTTAAACAAAGATTAGCGTCTCATTTATCGCAAGCCACAAATAAATCTTCCTGTACAGTCTCGATGTTTTCAACGTCGACCACCTTCTTATTTTGGTAAAAGTACTTGGCCTAGCAGGCTTTTTGCGAATGGTATTTCATTTTACAAGAACTTTTACTAGGGCTAGTTTCAATTTAACAAGAGACAAATAACAGTCTGAAGCCGTGTTAGTTCTTATACACAACAACCATGCGTTGATATAAATAAAATTAAAGAACTTGTGAATAATCCTCAAGTACCACTTCTTCGACCTTATACGAGTACGATGGTATCCGAGCATTGAATCTAGCAGATCGACACCTTCTATGTAATTACTGTACACGTTGATACATTTGAGACGTGGAATATTCACATGTGATTTTTTTCTGGATAATATTTTCGCATGTGATACTGGCTGACTTCCCGCATATGTTGAAGCCATAGTTACAACTTTGTTATTGTTCAGGGTGGAGCTTGTAGTGGACTGCATGTTTTTGATTTGGACAATTACAGGATAAGTCTTAGGGGTGCAGGAATGTAAAGGGATGCAAACCAACGGTCTTGTGCAGTCTCACACAAGGAATGCAATAAAGACTTGGATTCGTTAGGCAGAGGTTTCGTGAACACAGAAAGATATTGAACTGCCTTAGTTTATTGACTAGAAAGTTCCTATATATATATACATAAAAATATGACGTAAATTACAAAGGTTGAGTACATTGATTGAAGTTTATTCAGCCAAGAGTGCTGACCGCCTGTAAAGCATTTATATTTGTAACAGTTAGTTACGAAATAGATGCACAATTAATTATAAAAGTTCAAAATCATGTTTTGGTTTCTAAACAGTTATCATACCATGCAACTATAGACACGTCAACTATCGACATTTGCAAATTTTCTATAAATGAATCTTTTCTGTCTCTTCGAATTGTTCTCAAAGATAAAATTCCTTCTTTCATTACGGTTACTAATAATCGTATACTGGCCAATCAGTTACCAAAAACACTTTGTACTTTTAATTTCTGGGCACTGTATTTCTCGCCAAGATTAGGCTGGTGACGGGGAAGAACATATACTTTACAACCCCATTTGTGGTTTTTACTTCCTTTTACGATTAAGGAAGTATTGGATTTACCCCAAAAATTCGAAATTGAGTTTTCAACAAATCTTCACGTTTTAGAGTCCCCTGAACCCAAAAAACATGTTTTTGTTCATTTGTCTGTCTGTCTGTCTGTGTGTTTGTGTGTCTGTGTGTCTGTGAACAGAATATCTCAAAAACGAAAAGAGATATGGTGTTGAAACTTTATATATAAGTTTTGTGTACTATCTAGATGCGATAGCAAGCTTTTGAAGAAAATCACATAACCGGAAGTATGGTGTTTACTCTTGTAATTTTAAGTGATTTTCCAGTTGAATGCCTCTAAAATGGGTTGCTCTTGTTTTTTTTATTAACTCCTATTTGAAATAGAACACCCGGTATATTATTCCATTTTTAAATTCAGCTTAAAATCCTAGAGAAAATGTGTCTCTTGCACTAAAGCTCTATTTTGTACGGTGTCTGTAGAATTTGTAATTTTTGAAAATTTTTGACAAATGCTTAAAAATTAAAAATCAAATTTTTGGATACTTATAAGATCACTGTAAAAGGAAGTTGTGTGCGCGTATGACACCAGATTTTTGTTATTGTATTGTTTCAGGCTCCATCTCGTCATAGTTGGAATTACTTGTTCATCAACTGCAAAATACTCATCTTTTGGGAAAGGTAGCAACGTTTTTCTTAATGTATCAAAAAAGAATGTTGAATTATTTGTCATGACTCAGTTGTCACTTTGTATCTGTTAACTGTTATCGTTTAAATATAGAAACGGTTTGATCTCTTCAAACCACTGCTTCAAAAACTGCGGGGGTCCCAAAACTACTGTTCCAATATTTCCTGGTAGAAGGCAGTTGAACTAGTTATGTGTAGCTACATACACCAACAAACACATTTATTTCCTCTTCGAAAATGTTTGCTGGTTTCTCAGGTCTAGTTTGTGCAGAGTATAAATTCGTTTGTTTCGCTGTATAGGACAGTAATTCCTGTGTAAAAAACTATTGGTAGGGTTGACTTGAGTCCCTAGTTTCTAGTGTCAGAACGTCAGAACCCTTGAAAACTATATATTTATTGCAAACGTTGTTTTCCCACTGCCACTTCTTCATTTTTTCCAGTTTCGTTAAGTTGTATTGCGTACAAAGGGTATCAATTGTTGCTATTCCAATCATTATTTTTCAGTTCAGTATTTGAAATAGTCATATCTTCATGGTCGTTTTCGTCATTATCTGATTTATTTCCCAACACTTCGCCAAGTTTTTGTGTATAGTCATCGTCATATGAATCATTATCATCTTTGCTAAACTCTCCATTATTAGGTATTTTAATTGCTATGCCGTGTATTGAGTCATAGAACATTACTGTATCCATCTGCGAAAAATGTTACCTTCAGATGATTATATACACATAAGCTCAAAGTATTCGACATAAATATTGTATAAATAGTTTACCTGTCAAAATTTGACATTTACGATATACCTGCACTATTTGCTAATAAAGTTTAACAATATAGATACTTAACCCTAACAAGAACGTTTTTCAGTTGATCACTTTTTTACTTTTCTACAAGCATCTGACAATTATAGCCTAAAAATCTCCTGACAGCTGAAATAATTTTAGAATTCCGCCATCGTTGGGCTGCAGGAGATAACACGTAAATACACCTCCTAGAAGCGAATGTCCAGATATGAAAGAGATTGTGGTAACAGGGACATATTTTTAGAGGAATTTATAAATAATAATATATCAGTCCCATAGTACACCACAGTATGCCACAGTATACTTTGGTACATACACAAACTAAAGTTATGAATATTTTCAATTTTGACTTATTTTGTGGTATACTCACATTATAACCACGTTAACTCACTTTATTACTTCCCTCGTCTAAAAGGCGAAGGGAGTATTGTAATCGCAAAAAATTACCTTTCGAGATTTCTTCAGATTTTCACGTTTCAGGGTCCTTAGATGACGAAAAACAGGTTTTCTCAATTCCGTCCGTCCATCTGTCTGTCTGTCTTTCTGTTGCCGGTAAACTCAAAAACTATTTGTTGAAGGAAAACGATATTTTGCATAAAGATTATATGTCTACATGGCATGAAACCGAGAAAATTTCGAACAAATATGTGCAGACTGAGCACCTTAAAATAATAAAACTTTGTTTATTTTTGCTTTAATTGAGAATAGATAACAGTAATAATTTTCGCATAGTTCAGGCTTTACCGTTGGCAAAAATAGGACCAAACATATACAAGGTAAATGGCGTAAATGAGAATGGTCAACGATAAATGCGTTCTATTTAAGCCAGAAGCAACGCAATGGTGTGAGATTTGCTCCGTGGGCTTTTTTAATTTTCAAATTGATGTATTCGCATTGGCAAGTGTTTCCTTTTATTGTTTCAGTATTACTAGTGAGTGAAGATAGTTTTACACCTAGTTTCATTTGATTTTTAAAATTATTTAGTGCCACACGTTCAATTGCGAGGAAAGTTCTGAGTAAAGCTCTTTATAGATTTTTTCAAATCCGTCTGTCTGTCCGTCTGCCTGTTGGCGGTATAGCTCAAAAACTATTTATTGGAGAAATACTATATTTTGCATGCGAATTGGGTGTCTACCTGGATCGAAGCCGTATATACCTCCGATCAAATATATACAGGGTGAGAACCTAAAATATTAAATTTTGTCTATTTCTGCTTTAACTCGAGAACTATTAGTTTAATTGTTTATTAAAAGTAATATCTTGGACATGGCTCAGATTTTTACCCTCGATGAAAATAGGCGTATTTTGAACCCAACAGATATAAGGTGAACACACTTACAAAATTAACAATTGTAATCGTAAAAAATCACCTTTTTAGTTTTTTAGTTGTAAATCTCTTTACAGAATTTTTTGCTCTTTAGTACTAATAGTTACCGCCACCGTGCCCTATGGGGTTGTAAGTATTGGGAAAAAAACCTTAAGTAGCCATACCAACTTTTAGGGTTAAATGAAGTAATATCCGTTTTATAGAAATACTAATATGGTTTATGTTTGCAGTAGATTGTTGTTGGCTTCGTCAAACAGAGATTTATTTAATCTGTTTGTTTCTGTTATACTGCTATACCGCCAATGTGTGGGCAGGAAGAATTTTCAGTAGACGAAAATCACACACAAATAGAACTAACACATTAATTAAATAATAGACCTTCTCGGGAGCGTGCTACCCACATTTTCTAGTTCGGGGCTCATCGACTGTTGTACAGTGCTACCTGGGACACTACGGTATGCGGCGATCACTACAGCTTTCCATCCGTGCTAGCTGCGCTTCGCAGTCATCTTGCACATTTCTGTCCGTTGTGTTGAATGCAGTGCGCGGTGATTGCTACACCTTTCCGTTACGGTGGCTGCGGTCCGCAACAATCGTTCTTGTTTTCTCCTTTCTACGATGTTCACTCTGTATATGTTGTATCCTATCCCCAAGGGTAAAAACCTGAACGATGTGTCAAGTATTAGTTGTATCTATTCTTGCCATAAAGCAAAAATAAATAACATTTGATTGTTAAGGTGCTCACCCTCTATATATTTGACCAAAAGTATGTACATTCGGTTTCTAGCCAGGTAGACACCTAATCCGCATGCAAAATATCATCTTCCTCGAACAAAAAGTGTTTGAGCTATATTGCCAACAAACAGACGGACGGACAGACGAAATTGAGAAAATATGTTTTTTGTCATCTAGGAACCCTGAAAAGAGACGATTTGAAAGAATCCCAGAATGTGATTTTTTCTCTATTGTAATACTTCCTTCGTCTTTTAGACGAGGGAAGTAAACAGGTAGAGATTCAAGGCAGTTTTATCCCACAGTGGAGAAAGATACTCTGTTGCTTTAGGAAAATCACACAGACGCCTGAATGAGAACAGGCGGTCACGAGAATTGATCCTATACCTCCCGAATGCTAAGTGGACACAAAATTTCCGTGAACCTCAGCTGTCTAATTTTAGAAGTTTTGAGATAATATTGTACACTAAAATGTTAATAGCTTATTTCCAATCACAAATGCTAAATTAACCATAGCTTTTACCTGTATTTTGAATGAATACTTTGATTGTAGTAAAAGTGCATTGCATGTGGGCGCTGAAAGCGATTAAAACCTGTCTTGGTCTATGAAATCTCGATGCGTTCAAAAGTTGAAGTGCTTTATAGGTATACTGACAGCCATAAACTTGCCTAATAAGACAGTAATTCAATTTCCCATGTAAAAAGTTCATGCAGTACAATTGACCAGAGAAGCAAGAATAGCCGTAGTTAAAGGCGTTACATGCTCATGCCTGAAAGAGACGCACTTGGAAGCGTTTTAAATGTTTATGGGAAAGCGTTCTGATGGCTATTCACAAAGCGATCTACAAGATTAGTTGTTTCCGGCTACAAAGGGCAAAGTATAAAGGAGTTTAAAGTGAAATGTTCATGTCTTTGCTAAAACATGATTAGCTTAAAACATATTTTGGGAAATGCAAAATGAAAGTTTAATAGAGGAATTTTAATTATTCAATTATGAAACAATGATTCTTGGTTCCTGACCTTTATTCCCTCACTCCCACCACATAATCTAGCCATTCCAATCTGCTTGCCTTTCTATTTGGAATTTTGTTTTCTTTTTAATTTTTTATTGTATAAAAGCGGTTCAAATAAATAGTAAAAAGTGGCTGTTGAGTAATTAATATGTATAATTTATTACTCATAAAAAATATACACACTTGGAAACACCATAATACAATGTTTCGATTTTAAAGCTGCAGTTGTAAGATTATTGGTTACCGTTTTGCTACTACTATTTTTATTTTTTTTACCTTGCGTTTCATAGAAAGAGAACCTTCGTGGTTTCTCGGTTTGTCGAAATTGTAATTCAATATAGGCTTAGGCCGCGTCGTCTTTGCAGTTGAATACCCACTTATTGCAGGGTGCGTTAGTTTTGTATCTACTGGCTTTAAAATCTTTATTTGGTCAATAAGGTGAAAAGCCTATGAAGTTCAAATTAATTAGGTGTTCATCTGCAAACGTCTATACAGAAATTAAACTTTTTGTTTTACTTTTTATCACTTTTAATTAATGACACGGTAAAGCCCATGTGTTTTATTGTTTTAATTATATAAATTACATGCAGGATTTATGTACAGGACATTCACGTATGCCTGTATATAGGGTTTATCATTACATATAAAAAATATAGAAGTTGTAAGGTTTCATCCGAAACACCAGAATGTATTACCAGAGAAAACAAATGCATATAACAAAAT
This sequence comes from Agriotes lineatus, assembly GCA_940337035.1. NCBI lineage: Eukaryota > Metazoa > Arthropoda > Insecta > Coleoptera > Elateridae > Agriotes > Agriotes lineatus. The sequence goes on from OW679202.1 coordinate 42,393,441, forward strand.
TTTAAGAGCTCCTTATTCCGACTTCAAATTTATATATATAACTAGCGAATCCGACAGACGTTGTCCTGCCCGCTGCCTGCTATTAGCGGGTTCAGCAAACGTTTTTTCGATATTCGAATTCCATTTTAAAAATTATTGGGGGGGGGGGGGGGTAAAATTTTGAGGTTATATGTTCTGATATGCGAGAAATCTTTAAAAAAATTTAAAAGAATTCCTCAAAAAATATAAAAACAAATCCTAGAACCCGATTGCAGCGCCACCTACCGGGTCACAACACACACAACAAATTTCATCAAAATCGGTCAAGCCGTTTAGGAGTTCAGTCTCGTATACACGTACAGAGGAATTATATATTGAGATGGTATTAAGCCCACAACTTGGCTCTGTTGGCAGTGCAAGATAATTAACCGATTCAATAAAGCACAGAGTTGGAATATTTTATATAAATGCAATCTTAAATAATTAAAGGTTAAATGTATTGATAATGAAATGCAAAAAGCAGAATTTAGACGGAGAAAGGCACGCAAAGGCAAAGCTTATTTGAGAGTGAATTGGCTTGTAAATAAATTAAAATAATTAAAATGAAAGATTTGTGCACATGCCAGACCACACAAAATTTAATTGACACAAAACGTTTGTTGGCATTTTAAAAGGAGCGTAGTTGTCAATAAAAAGCTAAAGTATAGCGAAAATTGTGGGCAAAGCTGAAAGGTTAAGCAAGAGAAGAATAATAAGAAAATTTGCAAAGAGCAATTCTAGAAGAAGGCAACAGGAGAGAAAAACTAGTGACGTGAAAATGGTGAACTCAGAAATATCAGTGTATTTAAAAATAAAGTGCAATAGAGCAGAACAGTGACATTTAATAATAAAAAAAAAGTTTGTGCTATCGAACAATTTTAATTATAAGGTTAAGGAAAATCATTTAGATTTAATAAAACTGTAAATATTAATTATGTACTCAAATTTTATTCCATTTATGACAATTCATTATCAAAACTAATTTCCGTATCTTAGCAACCTGGTGCTATTTTGTTTATAACGAGGAGAACAATTGCAATTCAAGTATTTGAAAGTTGGGCTAAATTGTGCTCCATTTGAAATATATGTTTTAAATAATAAATCAATATTTACTTACATAAAAAGTATTGCATTTTATTGTACCCATCCTAGTGCATAAGTACAAGTGTTTGCAGCAGTATTCGCCACGAAAAATTATAAAAATTTTCAATCCCATCTGCGGCTGAGGTTCGGCAGCGAGCATATGAAAATTCCGAAGTTCGATTACGAGCAAATTAGTCATCGGAGCCCAGAGATCGGCGCTGCAAGTGATTAACAGAGTCTGCAAGAACGTTCCAACCAACGTCTGCACCTGGGGGAGCAACTCCAGCAGAGATATTCCGACAGCGTCACCCTTACGAGCATCTCCTTTCCAGCTCGACCAAAAATTTAAAAGGTAGGCGTGCCTGCAATTTGAGGGTAAAGTTTGGAAAACGCATCAAACTACGAGAACAAACCTTGCCGGCATTTAGCGCGTTTCCAACGGTCCAACTGCTCCGTAATAATTGAAAAATTGCGTGGTGTCAGTAAATTTTGCGATTTGGCGAAAATTGAAGCGGCCACAGGAAGTTGCCAGAAACAAATGCAAGTTTTAGCGTCGGTTCTACGTCATCCTAAAGCAGTAGCGAATTGAGTTGTTGCGAAGCGGAACTATTTGAATTATTTACCTGAGGTTTCCTCATAATTTCACGTTCAGAACGTCAAAGGATCGCTAAAGCACTGGCGACATTTTGTGTCCGCAATAGAGCTACTGATTTTAGGAATATAATGTATAGTACATTTCTCACCCTAAGAATACAGTTAGAAAAATAAAAAGAGGGGCTTTTCAACCATTTTATTTGTGTAATTAATTATTACATTTCATTTTTAACCAGTCTATAATTTAGTACAGGCAAGTTTGAGCACAGTAGTAAAATTATAAACTGAGAATTGTGTGATTTGGATTTGCCCTAATTTAACTTCTTATTAAATTTTGTCCCATTCAAAATAACAAGGGAGCCAGGTTCATAACAAAATTTTATTATTGGTTTTAGGAAAAAAAGGTATTCTTGATAAAAAGTTCTGCATGGTCCAAAACTTAAAATGCAACCGTCAGATATCAAGTTTTTCAAGCCGTATACGAGGTTTGTCAAAAAATATGAAGTTTTCTCAAGAGTAAAGTACGTTTATTTTTGACAAAATCGAAAATTTTCATTGACAAAAGTTGATTAGAATTGAAAATTACATTCAAATATGCAATTACACCGATCTATCATGAAAAATCAGATTTTCTTATTTTTTTACTAACTTTTCGACACATTGATTCTAAATATTTGAAAACGTTATAAATTACGTTTAGTTTTGAAACATTATCTCTCTTGTGGCCTCCGCAAATAAAACAAACTGTATTTTGTGTTGTGCGAACTGTGAACACTGGATTATTGTTTTGAAATTTATTAGCGCTAATTTTTTTCCATAATTCTATTTGAATAGCAATTTCTTCGGCTTTCTCTATATTCATATTTTCCGTACGCTCAATAAAGGTCCTAATTGTTTCATAACACTTTTGTTTACCCCTGTTCGAAATTGATTTAAAAGTAGTTTCGCGTTCTTTTCATTTTATTTTAAATTATAGGCTGAAATGCTTTGAAAATGTATAGCCCTTCTACGCCATTTACTTTTTGATCTGTGAGATTTTCAGCTAAATATCTCCGATTATTTTAAAATTTGTATATACGGTGTCCGCCAACAACTCGGCATAATATAGGAAAAATTTTTATTTTTGATTTTTCAAAAAAACTTTTTACGTTAATAATTTGTGCTTGTCTAAAAACCTGTTTAGCCCTTATCATATACAGTGTGTCTACTTAAGTTGGAATTATATGGAAAAACCTTTTATTATTGGTTTTAGGAAAAAAAAGGTATTCTTGATAAAAAGTTCTGCATGGCCCAAAACTTAAAATGCAACCGTCAGATATCAATTTTTTCAATCCGTATACGAGGTTTGTCAAAAAATATGAATTTTACTCAAGAGTAAAGTACGTTTGTTTTTGACAAAATCGGAAGAAATAAAAATAATAGAGCAAAAGCGGGAGTGGGTATATTCCTGCATAAACGATTCCAACACAATATAGACGAAATTGACTATATAAACGAAAACATATTGAAAACAACTCTAGAAACCAACGATAAACATATTCACATATTTAGCGGTATGCCACAGATATAAACAAACCCAGAGAGGAAAGAAGACGATTCTACGAAGATCTAAAACATCAAGTAGATAACGATACCCAGTAGTCAGTATACAATAATCATGGGGGATCTAAATGCAAGAGTTGGAAACGACCCAATACCAGGCGTGAAACAGCGCTTCAGTGAGGATGCGTACAATGATAACGGCGACTTGCTAGCTGACTTCTGTAGCCAAAACACTAAGAATAAACAACCCATTTTTCAATCATAAATGGCAACACAAATACACCTGGAGCAATACGAGAGGGCAACAGTCGGTGATAGACTATGCTATAACTAACAAATTAACTATTTGCACCAGATCAAATCCTTGATGTTCGAACTCTAATTTCAGCCAAAATTGGAAACGACTCGATTTGCTGTTATGCAAACTGAGACTACAACACCATGTATTAAAATGATTTCGGAGGCTTTTACGGCCATTGTCATTAAGTACAAAACGACTTCCTGGATTGGAACGTGTCATTATTGAGGTCGAAGAACTCAACGTTTCGCCCACTTTCGTAAGGGGCTTCATCAGGAGGAAAACGCAAAAAGAGCACGGTAACTCAACGTGTTAACCACGCCAGAGGCGAAACTCTTTTTGCAAGGGAAGAGATAGAAGAGCACGATAACTCAACGTGTAAACCACGTCAGAGGCGCAACTCAACTAACGATCGGAAGGAGAAAGGCGAGAATTTATCCCTTCCCGATAATAACAGGTTGATTAAAATTGCAAGAGATCTAAAACCAGCAGGATCCGGGCCCAAACGTCTTCTCCGTTCAATTTCAGCGTCTTTGTTTCCCTTTCCAAGTTGTCCTAGGTATATGTATTTTTTAACATTTTCTAATTGAGTGTTGTTTATCTTTATAACCGTATTTTCTAGGCTCCTTATTTTTTTTTTGTATGTTTATTTTTAACCCGACCCTTTTCGATTTTTCTTCTAGCTCCACTAGCATTTGTCTGAGGTCGTCTTCGTTGCCCGCAACTATCATCACATCGTCCGCAAACCTCAGGTGGCTCAACATTTCTCCGTTTAGGTTTAAACCTCGCTCCGACCAGCCAAGTTGTTTAAATGCTCCCTCTAGCGCCAGATTGAAAAGCTTGGGGGACATTGTATCCCCTTGACGTATGCCTCTCTTGATTGAGATTGGTTGAGTGTGCAATCTTTTTTGTGATGTTGCTTGTTTGTATATGTTTTTTTATTAAGTTTTTATATCGGCTGTCGATAAGTGCGTCGTCCAATTCCTTCATGATTGCCCAATGCTATAAAATTGAAGACCTTCTCATAATATACGTAGGCCATCAATAAGGGTAGGTTGTATTCTGCTGATTTTTCAACCAGGATTCTTACTGTTAGGAGGTGGTCTGCTGTACTAAACCCCTTACGGAATGCGGCCTGCTCTACCGGTTCATATTCTTCCAGTTTATTCGTTATTCTGTTGGTTATTATTTTCATAAAGAGCTTATATAGAAGGGTCTGTAGTTCTCCACAACGTTTTATCCCCTTTTTTGAATAGCACTATCAAGATTGCGTTGTTCCAGTTATAGGGTAATTTTCCTTTATCTAACCTAAGTTAAATAGTTTTGTCAGTTTTGGGACTACTATATCTTTTGCTTCTTTTATCATTTCTATGAGAATATGGTCTTCTCCGGGAGCTTTGTTATTTTTCATGAACCTCAGAGCATGGGTGACCTCATCGTTTATTTGTTCTAGTTCTTCTGAGCCTACATTTATAATCTTTTTCTCTATTAGTGTTTGAGGTTTTTCTACTTTCGTATCATATAGGTTTTCGTAGAATGTCTCAGCTGTTTCCATTATTTTGTCTTTGTCTCTTTCTTTTTCTTTATTTGTTTTTAATCGTTATTATCTATTGTTTTCCTTCTTGTTTTTCAAGCATCTCATGTTTTTGTTGTTCTATATGATATTTTCTGCCATTTTCTCGTAGTGATTTTTAAGGTCATTTCTTATCATCTTCCTTGTTTCCCTCCTTATTTGTCTGTATTCGTCTAATGCGTATTTGCCATCTTTGTAAAGTGACCGTCGTTCCTCTATCTTTTCTTTAGTTTCTTTTGTTAATTTGTTTGTCTTTGATCGTGTTTTCTTTGCTATTTTCTTTGATGCTTTCACCAGAGCTGTTTTTTATGTCTTTTCCTGTTCACATATATCGGGCGGTATACTTTCGTCTTGTCTAAAATACTGCCGTAGTCCTTTTTAATATTTTTCTTTATTTTGTTTTAGTACATCTGTATCTATACTTATTTTAGGTGTCTGTCTACGTTTGCTTGTACTCAGACCATACGATGGTCACTTCCGGTATTAAAAGAGTTTAGCGTCGTTACGTCGTAAATGAGTTTCCTTGAACTGGATATTGTTTTTTGTTTTTCCATCCGGGCTTATCAACGTTTACTGTTGTTGAGATTTTTTATTATAAAAGCTGTTCATAGCATAGAGCTTTTCAGTTTCCAGGAAATTTATTAACATTTCGCCCCTATGGTTTCTGCTTCCTAGCCCGTGTTCTCCTATATATACCTCATCTGGGTCTTGTTGTTTTCCGATTATTGGACTAACCTATTAGTGTTAAACGCTATACCGCGGAAGTGCTAGTGTCTTTCCCTTTCTCCATTTTTAATATACGTATAGTATTATACTTATCTTTAAATCTATTTTCTGATGTTGAACAGCATGTTGAAATAATAGTTTTGACTGTTATACTACCTTTTTCATACCAAATTTCAGCATTTGATTTGTAATATGCTCTAGACCTGTTATTTTTCTTAATAATTCCGCCGAAATTGTCTTCATTATATAGAATGTCTAGACATTTTATATAATGACTGCCGGCAATATGATACGTTATGCATGAAGTTGGAGCTTATGTTAAATAATAATTCTCATCACCGGGTAAATGTCATTTTAGCTTGTTTAGGTGAGTTGCAGCTTTTGATCGTGTGCGTTGTAAACATCATTACATACAATGCCTAGGGTTCGGCAACGATTGGGAAGGAGAAATATATTTCGAAAACTATGAGAGTTACATAAATATTGTACTATAAAAGTTGTAAGTACAAATGTGGTGCACATTACTAAAATAGTTGTGATTATACAGGGTGGCTTAAAAAAGTGTGGTAAATGAAACTTACTATTTTTAAAATGGAATGCCCTATATTTGGGTAGTTTAAAAGTTTTCCATTGAAATACTAATAATTTTGATATAAAGTTGTATGAGGCTAACTGTAAATTTTCACGAATTTATGCAAAAAATATATGAACTTTAGGCGGCTGGTGTAAGAAACAAAAAACAGTTGAGTGTAAAATGGCGGAGTTTGGTATCAATGCTATACAGGGTGCTCAACATTTGCAAATTTAATAATTTAAGATTTTTTTAATTAGAACGACCTGTATATTTTTGAAAAGCTCTTTTAATGAGATTTCTGTTGACTGTTACTTCATACCTCTAAATTCAAGTGTTTTTCAGATATGCGCATTTGAACATAAAAAACGGTTTAAGCCACTTAAGATGCTTTATTTCAAGAGATAACAAACAAATGCCATTAAAATGATAATTTAATCACTTAACCTCTCCAATCAAAACATAAAATCAAGTTTAGAACACAAAAATCCAGCCACTACTGCAACCAGAAATAAGAAATGCAGAAAAACGAAAAAAGAAAATTAAATCTGAAAAGCTATTGAATTTAGGGCTAGGAAATGAAATTTTAGAATCAAGCTCATTAAAAGAACTTTTAAAGAATATAGAGATATATAGGGTGTTCCATTTAAACAAATCGAAATTATTATATTTGCAGATCCTAAGGTCTCTGTATAGCTTTGACACTCAGAGCACGGAAGGGGAAATATTTGAAAATTTGACGTAATTACGTACAGGATTTTGGTGTATTCGCTTTTGTTTTTTTAATCTTTTATTTGACCTTGGAATCAATTTATTTTTGCATTGCTGGTTTTTTCGTGTTTATTATTTCTTGTATCAACACTGACTGGATTTTAATTTTCTAAACTTAGTTTTATGTTCTGTTTGAAGAGTTCAAGTGTTCAAATTATTATTTTAATGGCGTTTGTTTGTTCTGGCCCTATATAAAATTTCAGGAAAACCAACTTTCATATACATACTATTTATGTAACTCTCATAGAAATATTTTCCACCCCGCCCTCCCTGTCGCGTTGCCGAGTCTTAAGAGATGCATTTCATAAACGTGCTAAGGCATTATATAAATGCCTAGCCATTATATAAATGCCTAGCCATTATATAAATGCCTAGCCATTATATAAAATGTTTATACAAGTTGCTTGTAACAGATACAACAAAAAATGATTGGTTTATCTAGAGCTGTAGATGCATTTTGCTCCCATAAATAAAGAAACCGTTACTGTTACAGTGATACAGCGGCTTCTATGATGCTTTAACATTTAATGCTCGGTGAACTGTCTTTTTTAAGAATCGCATACTTTACATTACTCAGTGAGGGAGAATTTCAGAAACCGTATTCGGTTCTTGGCAGTTCTGGAGTAAATAAAGGTGTACTAGCTCGTGGACTATAATGTTAGGACGGCCGAAAGGTGCTTTACATCTATTATAGAAGTCAAACCACTTCATTTCTTTTCCAAACAAATGGCTTTTCTACTAGTCATCTGCTAAAGATCAGCCAAACGCTCGGTATCAAGAGCTGTCCCAAGCTCAAATTAAAAAATCGTTGCTTCAGTTGCCAAAACTGAGTTATTTAAATCAGTGCTTCCCAACCTCTTCCATGTTCAAGTTCACAAAAAATAGTATTTGCGCGAAACTCTGAGCGAATTTCTGGATTTGGGTGGCCCGAAAGTTATTGAAAATACTTTGCATTCAATGGAGGGATTAAGATTTGGGAAATCATCAATTTCTACAAAAAAATGCTGACAAATTAATTATTAAGGACTGCACAAAAAATAAAAAATATTTAGCAACACGTGCTGCTATAATATTGTATCTGTCTGAATATATACAAATAAATATGATCTATTATTTTCTTCCTTATTTTTAACGTATTTGTGGCGAAACGGTCAGCTTCTACTTAATGACCAGACACAAGCTCATAAAACTGTACAGTATATAAATTGTGTTTAACCGACTGATAAATTCCTTTTAGAAAATCTTAATAGATTTAGATGAGTAATAGTGTTTTTGTAAAGAAAACACTGTGAGATGTCCCGGAGATTTAAAATTGTGGCGAATAAATATTTCTAACGAATCTGTATACAGGGCTTAATGTTAGAGTTTATATTTTATACGTTTGGCCGTATACATCAATTTTTCAAATTTAAATGCTCTCAAAATAACCAAGTCAAAGGCTATCGTATTGAATTTGAGTTAGGTCTTGAAATTGAAGGTCTTATGCATGATTTAGTATATAAAAGAAGACATAAGTAAAACGTAAGTAGACTTTCGAATAATGCCACTGGTTGTGACAAAACTTTTATCGTCTGGAGCCAGTATAGACTTCAAAAAAAAAAGGAAGACTACAAGCGGTAGCAGTTTCATTTTTATCGGAACGACTAGATCGGGTCGTCTAGACATTTTATAAAATTACGAATTTTACAAAATGACACCATACATCATACTGCCACTGCTCCAAAGCGGTCTTTAGGCTAAACGGCGATTTACGATATTCAGCTTCACGGGGTGCAGCTTAAATGCCAATTTACGGTGTTAGACAAGAGACAACATATGCCGGTTTGTTTTTATTTTGATAATATGTTTAGTATGCTGCAGTTAGGTTAGGTACTATATTTATTGTAATTTTATGCTGTATCTTAACGAAGGAGATAATAGCGGTTGATATTTTTCTGGACGTAGGTACAACCACAATCAAAGTCACGCGCTGGTTGCGAGATGATGTGCGTTGGCAGCAGTGTTGCCAAATTGTCAAACATTTTAATAAGATGTGCCCTTAAAGGGCTAGCTACAAAATCATATATTGTTTATTCTTATTATCTCACTACAGCCTGTACAATTTACAGGTTGTCTTATAAGAACGTTTGTTACTGACTTTAATTATGAACAACATCTAATAATGCGAAAGACACTAATTCACAACTTGATTTGATCTGATACTTCTAGTAAAAGCAGAAGTAATAGCAGCTCTCATTTTATACAGGGTGTATTGTAATATTACCGAAAAACAAAAAGTGGAGAGAAACGCCATAATTATTAATCTTTCGATTAGGCACTCTGTTTTTGGGACATGTGTGCTAAGGTAAACCCGTCACAATGTTTTTGTTTAGAAAATCTTTTTTTTTGTAAAACAGAATAGGACAAAAAATCTTTTAAACGTTTTTCAAAACTGTTTGCTTAGCGTGATTAAGACTTTAAAAATGTCTGTTGTTTTTTCAAGTTTGTCAAAAAATAGGACTAATCAAATGCAGTTTATTGGAAAAATTTAAGTTAACTGGTGTAATCTAGTAGCGTACATTTAAAATATAAATTACTTGAACACAGTAACGTACGCACCATTTTTTCGTGAGCATTTTTCCGATCCACCTCTAAGTTTTGCAAAAAAAAATCATGCCGGAGGAAATAAAAGAAAGGTGAGAAGGTTGCCCCAAATACATAAGAAAAAGAACAGAAATGAATTGAAAAATATGAAGCCAAAGAAGCGGCAAAAATGACAAAGAGTGAAACCTGCGAACACTATGGTAGGAAGACAGAACACAATGACATGAAGACCAGGAAGAGTTTTGAAATATATTTAAAACCAGACCATAATCGAGAAAAGAAAGGAGGAAGTGTCAACAGCAATTAACGAAATATTAAACGACAGTAAAAAACATTATAAGGCAATTTTTGAGGAAGGAAGTGAGGTAGAAAACTCAAACCCGACAGAAGAAAATCAAAATATCGTTGCACAAAAAAATGACAGCCTTGAAGAAAACCAAGCAACAACAGGAAAAAAAGGCAGAAGAAAAAGAAGAAATGGAAAATCTCGAGGAGAATGCGTCAGTGGGGCTGAAAGTATTTAACTATAAAAAAATACTACGAATAAAAGTAGAAAACAAATTACAAGTAGAACAAGCAGCATTTTTACCTGGGTGCAAACACAGGGACATATACATATACAATCAGAATAACAATTGAAGAAAAACCTGTAAAGCGTTTTACCCAAAACTACCCTCGCAAGTGAACATTGTGACACAAAACAATTTTAAAAATCAAAATAAACTGGAGGTAAAAATATTTTAACGTTCCTAATAATACTGAAACAATAAAAGGAAACACTTGGTAATGCAAATTACACCAATCTTCAAATTAAAAAAAAACATTACCGGCGGTGTGATTCGAACTTCAGCGCCTGTCAATGCGATTTTAATGATTGGCAGTAGCCCATAAGCAACTCACCTGTTTTTCGTACGCGGCCACACGGGACCCCTTAAATATGAGCGATGCGACTACATTAAACACAACGCATTTATCGTTGGCCTTTTTTTCTTTTTTTTTACATTTATCCTGTATCTGTTGGGTTCAATTTTCGTCAAGGGCAAAACCAGAGGTATGTGCAAATAATAACTTTTATCTATTTCTGAGTTAAAGCAAAACTAAACAATTTTTTTTCTTTTAAGATGCTCACCCTATATATGTGGGGTTCAAAATAGGTCCTTGTTTCTTAAGAGTAAAAACCTGAACTATGTGGAAAATATTACGTTTATTTAAGTAGTAGTTTTTTGAGTTAAAGTAAAAACAGGACGAATTTAATTTTGTTAAGTTGCTTACCCTGTATATACAGGGTGTTTCATAATATATGCGCAGGACTTCAGGATGTGATAGCTCGTCCAAAAATTTGAAAAAAAGTTTCTATTAACTTACCCTCTAAAATGCACAATTTTCGAGATACAGGGTGTTGAAATTGAAAAAAAAATTTCGTTTTTTGCGAATATCTCCGGAACCGTTTATCGTACAGAAAACAGCTTTTGTAAGCATTTTCTACTCATAATAAGCTATGTTTTGTACGAGAAAAAAATTTTTTTTTTAAGTCATAATTGGTAAAGATTTTGAAGGAGTAGTGAGTGTTTTTCTCCCCAACTTCTACGCCACTGGTAAAAGTACGGTTTTGAGACGCCCATTTGAACCGCCAATGTTTTCTACACAAAAAAGGTACTCTTGGTCATAAGCTCTAAAGTTGACCGTTTTCGAGAAAAATCAACTTTTATGTTGAAAAACATGGTCAATTTTTTGAAATAAATTTTTTTTTGCTAATTAAACGGAGGACATTTCCAACATTTAATTTAACTGTGTATGATTTGTTATTTTTTTTTTAATTTTGCAATTATGAAGTTAACGTTTGGTTTTGTTACTTGTTCTAACGTTTAAATAAATTTTGTATAATTAGTAAAAAAAAAAATTATTTCAAAAAATTGACCATGTTTTTCAACATAAAAGTTGATTTTTCTCGAAAACGGTCAACTTTAGAGCTTATGACCAAGAGTACCTTTTTTGTGTAGAAAACATTGGCGGTTCAAATGGGCGTCTCAAAACTGTACTTTTTCCAGTGGCGTAGAAGTTGGGGAGAAAAACACTCACTACCCCTTCAAAATCTTCACCAATTATGACTTAAAAAAATTTTTTTCTCGCACAAAACATAGCTTATTATGAGTAGAAAATGCTTACAAAAGCTGTTTTCTGTACAATAAACGGTTCCGGAGATATTCGCAAAAAACGAAATTTTTTTTTCAATTTCAACACCCTGTATCTCGAAAATTGTGCATTTTAGAGGGTAAGTTAATAGAAACTTTTTTTCAAATATTTGGACTAGCTATCACATCCTGAAGTCCTGCGCATATATTATGAAACACCCTGTATTCTACCAAAATGGTTTCAGTTTCATGCCTTCTTCTTCTTCTTTGGCTAACCCCTATATGCCCTTAGGGCGTCGGGTTTCATGCGAAGAAGGCAAACAATCTCCATGGAAGGTATCGTCTTCCCCCAACAAATAAGTTTTGAGTTATTCCGGCAAAAAACAGACAGACAGACGGACGGACAGAGAGACAAACGGATTTGTCATCTAGGGACCCTGAAACGTAAAGATCTAAAGAAATCTTGGAAGGTGTTGCAGATGATAACCAAACTCGGAAGAGTAATCAAACGTGTAAGTAAAAGAGTTATAAAAGTAAGTTAGAGTAGCTGGAGAAACTTCAAGAGACTTTAAAATAAACAAAGAAGTTAAATAAGCGGGGGGAGGGGGGATAGCATAAGTTATTTTTTTTGTGTTATACATATATGGACCACATTAGCAAAACTTGTAACAAAATCAAGAGAAAATAAATGACTGCAAGAAACAAACATCACGAAAGAGAATAAAAATGAATAGTAAACAAGTAAAGTTTTGTAAATAATAAAAGGAAGGACAAAAGAACCGCTAGAGATACAAAAAAAGAAAAACCAGGAAATAAATATGTACACCGGCAACAGACAGATTAAAACATAAACAGAAGTAGAAAAAGTAAATAAATATGTAAGTATAGCAAAGAAACGGGAATTTGTAAGATGTTTTGTTTATTTCCATTCTTTAAAATTGTACGAACGGTGTCTATAAAATTAACATGTCCCAACTGTTGAGGGTTGCTGCATCAACATTTCCAATTGATATGTTGTTAACCACAATTCGAAGACGCAGCATTCAAAGAATCAGTACTTTATAACTTCAGATGAATAGCAGACAGTTATAAATACAATAAATATTATTAAGGCAACAATACATTGTCAACAGCATTAAAAATGGACAGCACACATTGTTTGAATAAGGCACAAGAAAATCTTTATAGGTCTCTGAACGATCAAGAATAGAAAAATGTTATATTAATGGTTTGTAAATTCAAGAGAAACGTATCTTATGGTAAGTTAAGTAAATATTTATATACCAAAAGATATCTGCATTTGCGTGGATTTTTTACGATTGACATTAATGTGCTATTAAGACAAACAAAACAGAAGATTACGATATAATTTCAACTCAGCCTAATGCACGTTATTGAACGTTGCACTATCGCCATTTCCAGAACAAAAATACCTGCTAAAAGCGAATTGGCAAGATAGGCTTTACTAAGCCGGGGAATAGCATCTCGAACTTCTTGGTCAGCAGCAGTACAGCTTATCTGTTCAGACACTGTACTTAATGACATCTATTTAGTAAATTGTCTTCTAGGGTGTATCAATTTCAGCTATTTTTTCAATCATACTTAGACAGAAACAAAGATATACATTGAGAAAGCTCTAAAACATATAGCTAAAGGTATAAAAAAATAGTAAGAATAAAGTTCCCAAATACGGATCAATTGGCAACTTTCATTGAAAAAACAAAACAATAGTTTAAAGTTATATAGTAATGTTAGTTTTTAATATGTAATAATAAAGACACATCAAAAGGCAAGAGAGCTAAATGATCTTACATATGCAACATTTATTTTCAGTAGATCTAATTAGTATTATAAATAAAATAATGTGTATGTACCCAATAAGATAGTAACTTATATTAATTATTATTGTTCTACTTCTCATATGCTCTAATTATATACATGTTTAGTTATTTTAGAATTTTATTATATTATATTATATTATATTGAAACTGCAGTTGAAATAGAAATAATTAAAATAGGTAATAATAATAATAATGTCTCTTTCTTAGAACTTGTTTTATGTAAACATATTTTGTTACTAATGTGCGTAATGAGTAACATTTCTAGACTTTATATAATGGCATATCTTATTAAATATCTTTAAAAAGACGTTTATAGCTTTCCAATAAAATCTGTTGGTCCCTACAAATTCTCATAAAAGTCTATTAAAAACTTATGAAAATTACCAATTATAGGCGACAATTAACAATTATCAGGCCATATTTAAGACATACCACAGTTCAGTTCTCATAATACATCTGGTAACACGTGCATATCACTTGTTTTTTCCGGGTTTCATTAATTTTTGTTAATAAAAAACTTTGGCTGTAATAACCATATACTTAACAATTCTGATAAATAATTCCAAACGAAAACATCTCCCAAATTATCACAGGAACACTTGGGTTTGCAATGGAGCAGCAGATGTACTGAAAAATCGAGAATTTGACAATACTGGTTGGCAGGGCTCTTATTTGCCCACTGCAAAACGGTCGAAAAGAAATACGTGAGAAAGTGCACACATTCCACCCGAGCACATGAATAGGTACTATTCATGAAACATTGCAAAATTGTTCCTAGGATGACTTATCTGCCGTCGATTAGAGCCGTTAATGAACCTTCACCCTCGCCATCTATTTATACTGCTTTATTGTTATTATTATTATTCGTTTATCTTTATATCGCACACTTCCACAGCCATATAATTTAAAGATACACATTTTTGTAACGTCGATAAGCAAACAGATCGCTGCGCTTCCTGACAGACTTTAGACTTGTAGGTTTTGTATTGATCGATCGATGTGCCAAACATTTAAGTGGCGATGCCCAGGAAGGTGAGTAGTTTTTAAAACACACGTGTTTACATTATATATAGTACTCATGCAGCGAAGTGTAATAAAAGTATATAATGTAATCAATAAACAAAATGCTAACAGTATTTGGAAGATTTATTCAATTAATTACATTTCATCATAGACACACTTTTTTACCATATTGAAAAAGGTGTAACGTCGTCGATTTCTTTTAAATAGCGACTCGCCTCTCTTATGACAGTTTCTTATAAAGCTAGAAACCTTTTTCGGTCCTATGAAGTTTTCTATCTGTCAGTAAGAATATCACAAAAAGAAATCGTTGTTCTTCAAAATGCAAACACTAAGTACTTTCTGGTGCTAACTCAACTGGCTAGAAGATTTGAAATTTAAGATCGGTCAAGAAATATGCTTTGTGGTTTCTGATCTAGAACACTGAGAATTACCGATAGTGGACTATAATCGGGAATCTAGCTTCTCAAATGATGCTTCTAATATGAAGGAGTGTGCACTTGAAGATGTAGTTTAAAAAATGTATACTATCTGGAATGACCTTGCCGATGTAAATGTGTATGGCTTCATTATTTTTGCGATGTTATGCGTACATCGCACTTATAAGCTTATTTTTGAATATTTCTCAATTATTTTTAAATTAGTCGAAAGCTTATCCTTTCTAGATTCAGATGATGTCAAATTAATAGCGAAGTTATTTTTAACAAATCCTACAGATGTTGTTTAAACAAAGGGCGCCGGGAATGCGATGTATAAATTTCAACATTGAGGTATTTTGCTATTACACATAAATCCAGTGTATGAAATGTGTAGAAAAGAATGAAGAAAAATTTAGTGAAAGAATGGTCTGCATTGGATGTATGTATGTATGTATTATCGATAACCTGATTTTACCTTGCGGTGTAGAGGCTGGTGCTCTATGCGCTTGCACCTGGCGGTACAATGCACAACTTGCCCCGGATTTGGGATACAAAGTTGGAGCGCACCATTTGTGTTTGGGCAGCAACCATTGTGTCAGGTGTGTGTCATGGTGATGTGTTGACCTTGTTGCTCTATCTCTTAGGTCTGTGACACCGTTAATTTGGTGCCCAACTGTGAATGGTCTCACCGAGCTCGATTCCGATCGCCAAGACTGCGGAAAAATTTTGTCCCCCGCAGGATTCGAACCGAGGACTTGCTTAATGCAAGCTTAGCGCCTACCCAGCTGCGCTACGCGGCTTCTTGAATTATTGTAAAAAATCTATTTATTTTTCGCTGTGTGTTTTGGTTGACACGCGTGTCGCACCTCACCGGTCACTGATTTGCACCGTGTAGCCCATGAAATAAAGGGAAGACGTCTGCAATAGTTAAGGGAAAGCTGAATTTTCGCTAGTTGTTATACCACTAAAAGAGATACATTTTCCCAAACTCCTAGCCCCACCCCACTTTGGTTCCTCCTCAGTCCCCATTTGAACATCACATTCGCAGACTTCAGAAAACTGCTTTATATCTCGGTAACCAATGGTGGTCACTGTGTAATTTTTTGGATTTATCCTAAAAAAATGTACTAGAAAAATATGTTTGTTTAAGTTTCCGCTTATGTTGACAGATGTGTATTTTAATTTTAAAATTCAAAGTTTTGTTTTATCCTTCTAGCATATTTAAAAATGACAAAGTAAGTTACAATACTATAGAGTTTTAATTATTTTCAGTACATTCAGTCAAAATCTACAGTCACTCGCCAAAAGGTATGTCATTTTCTTCTAGAAAGTCAGATAAGTGGTGACATGACGATCCATTGCAACTCGCACTCTGTGGAGCAATTCAAGCCCGCTTTTTGGCGGCAGGATACGAGGCGTAGAAGTTGATGCGAGGCAAAAGGCAGTGAACTAGCAATATATCTCAATTCCTTCTTCTCTCTTCTCCTTTTTACGTATTCTATCCCACATCGTCATTCAGTTGTTAAAAGTATTTCCTAGCGACATTTGAACATGAATATAAAAAATAAAACGGTGTTGATGGGACGCGTCTGGTGTATCTATGTGTTTGATGTGAGAATTTCGTAAATAATATCTTTATGCTGACTTAGGTTAGGGGTCTGAAACGGAAGTAGCAAGTTTCGTCCAATGGTTTTGAGTTTCAGAAAATGTAAAACCATTGAATTGACCAAATCATCACCTAGAGCTGAAAGCCAAGCAAACATTTGTATTCTCCTCGAGAAGAATTGTTTATCAGTGAGAAAAATATTATTTCTTGTATAGGATGAGTGAATACTTTGAACGAAGCCGGCTACTTCAGCTTAATAACCCTAACTAAAGGTCAGCATTAATGTCAAATTTCGTCTTAGCGAAACTTGCTCATACATCAAACGCGTCTTATCAACATTGTTTGGGAATTTATTTGCAAGTACAAACGTCAAAAATCCTTAAATCAGGATGTACAAAAGAAGAATACGCCTAGTATCCTGCAGCTGTAAGTCACGAAGTGGAAATAATTGTGGATGCAAAAAACGGGCTTGAATTGCTCTGTAATATGCGAAGACTGCAATGGATTGTCATGTCACCACTCACTTGTCTTTCTAGAAGAGAATGGCTCTCTTTTTGGAGAGTGACTCTGTACGTATTGTAGATTTTGACTACATTGACGACCATTGGTTACCGAGATATGAAGCAGTTTTCTTTATTTATCTCTTGTAGTGGTCTAACAACTGGCGAAAATTCAGTTTTCCTCTAACTATTCAGCGACTGGTGAGGTGAGACACGCGTATCAACCAAAACACGCAGCGCAAAATAAATCGTATTTTTTACACCAATACATCAATGCAGATAATTTTTTTACAAAAAAATTTCTTCATTCTTTTTTACACATGTCATTTATGTGCAATAATTTTTAAAATACCTCGATGCTGAAATTTATAACGCGCATTCCCGGCACGTTTTGTTTAAATAATTTCTGTAGCATCTGTTAAAAATAATTTTGGAATCAGTTTGACGTCATCTCAATCTAGAAAGAATACACTTTCCACTAGTTTAAAAATCATTGAGAAATATTCAAAACTACGCTTGCAAATGCGATGTACGCATAAAAATCCAACTTTCAGTAATAAAAAAATGGTAAAATATTTTTTTTAATTTTTTGCAATCGTATAAATAATGGAGCCCTCCACATTTAGATCCGTAAGGTGTAATAACAAAAACTATATCTTCGAGTGCACACCCTACCCACTTCACTTTCTTTAATTGCATTTATTCATTCTTTCGCACGTCACTGTATATACAGGAAATTTGGAAACATGGTTATGAAATATAAACTTGACGGCCGATAGACTGTCTGACCTATAGAAAATTTAAAATTTCAAAATCAAAGCGATTATTCAATAAATCAACAATGTATGCTTAATAAAGTAATAAATCAAGTCTTTACAAAAGTTGTTATCGCTCTAGATTTTTGTGTACTGTATTCGGAGACCCTGCACAGTGCATTAATATTGTCACAAAGTATTGTTATTGAGATCACATAGTATTGAATGTATTTTATTTGGAAAATCAATAGAAGAGTAGGTACAAGACCAAGGGTTTCTCCCCTAATTACTACGTGAACATTTTTATAATTCTCCAGAAATATAGTTTATTATTTTGTTGACAATGGAGAAGTGTTAAATGGTTTCTAAATTGAAATTCAAAGCTATCTACTGTGATAAGTCAGTGTATGAAAGTGAATTTTAATGTATTTTTATGCACTTTCACTATCACGAGTTCATGACACAAATATCATTATGCAGTCACAAACAGTGCATGCACTGCAAATCCATTATTTACCGTTATTGTCATGTGTATGCTTTTGTAGGTTAATGCTAATTTTCCGTTATGTTTACAAATTTCACGGCAGAAATAAGTCGCTCATTGTCTCATTGTATTGGCAACTGGCAAACTGGCTATGATGATATGTTTAGGTGAAACGCCTGCCAAACATTATATAATAATCGTTGATTTAAATCTGCCTGTAATAAATGACCTTAGTTTATATTGTGGTTCTATTATTGGCGCGTAAAATGCATTTCTTGAATTCCAAACTCTTTATAAAAAGTTTAAAGTTTACGTATATTTTTTAATTCTCTATCATTATGCTTGTCTAAACACGTCTGTTATAAAACGAAAGTTTGGAAAATGAATCAAACAATTTGAAAAATTGGCACACGTGTTCATCAGAGGCATATATATTTTATCGCCTCTCAACCGAGTTAAAAATACCTTTTACAGTAAGAAACCATGTATATATTATATTTATCCATAAGGCCATATTACAATTACGTTTGAATTCAAATTATACCTATTTTCTTCCTTGCTTATTAGTAGCTTCAGCGTACTTATGCGAACGTTTTGTCCGTCTGTCTGGATCGCCTGTAACTTTCGAACGGCTACAGATATCGAAATTTTGAAAGGGGGCAAAGTTGTTGCTAAGGTCCCGAGCACCTTCATGCGCTATTTGGTTTTGGCGAAAGGTGACGATTTTCCACTTTGCAAAATTTCCAAGTATTGTAGCACAGTGGCGGCTTGTCCACTTGGCGCCATCTACAGAAGTTCGGTGGTCACGTTTTGAACTACACATTCTGGGTGCACTATAATACTTAATGTTTTCGCAGTGCTGAAGCTACTCTTAGACCTGTACTTGAGCAGTTTATTTATTATTTCTTCACCCATGTACCTCGTGGTGTTGGGTAATTGAGCCACTGCTTGTATTATTTTCTGTCCCTGGCTAGAGTTGTCAGTTAACGTATGGTCTCTCCTTTTATTCTAGCTATATCTTTAATATCGTCGTCCATGCGAATCACATGGCCATACCATTGCAGTTGTTTTCTTTCCAGTTCTTGCATATAGATTCTTGTTCTAATTTTCTCTTATGCTTCTGTTTCGTACTCAGTCCGTTCTCGTTTTACCCACTACCCGTCTTAAGTATCTCATTTCTGCTGCTGTTAATTTCCAACGAGGTTTACCTGTTATTGCCCATGACTGCTGCGTATAATGTTTTACGAGTATACAGCCTGTTCAAAATTAAGTGTGCACTATTGCTATCTCGGTTGCTATTATAGCTACGAAGTTGGTTAAATTAGTAAAATAGTAGCATTTTTCGTGCAGATTAAAATGGCGCAAACAAAAAAAGAATTGAGCGTGGGTTTTCTGACATATGCCAAAAAAATGCATTTTTTAATGGAATCCCCTGTATATTTTGACTTCAATCGATAGCCAATCTTCTTCTGAACAAAAAACTTCTTATACCCTACTATCCTAAAGTTAATAACAATGGAGATATACGCCTGTTCAAAATTAAATGTGCACTATTGCTAACTTGTTTATTATGGGAGCTACAACGTCGGTTAAATGGGCGAAAGAGTAGTATTTTTACTTGAATTACGGGGGGTAATTATAAAAAAACAATTGAACATCGCATTTTTGAGATATTTAGTAAAACTTTTGTTTTATTGGAACACCCTATACGTTTTAACATATTCTGAAATAACATTACATTCTCTACAAACAAGTTTAAATGAGTTGCTAGAATTTTATTTCAAAATATGTTAAAATGTATAAGTAGGGTGTTCCAATAAAAAAAAAGTTTTGCTAAATATCTCAAAAATGCGATGTTCAATTGTTTTTTATAATTACCACCGTAATTCACGTAAAAAATACTACTACTTCGCCCATTTAACGGACGTTGTAGCTCCCATAATAAACAAGTTAGCAATAGTGCACATTTAATTTTGAACAGCCGTATATCTCCATTGTCATTCACTTTAGGATAGTAGGGTATCAGAAGTTTTTTGTTCAGAAGAAGATTGGCTATCGATTGACGTCAAAATATATAGAGTGTTCCATTTAAAAAAATGCATTTTTTGGCATATGTCAAAAACCCGACGCTGAATTGTCTTTTTTTGTTTGCGCCATTTTAATCGGCACGAAAAATGCTACTATTTTACTAATTTAACCAACTTCGTAGCTATAATAGCAACCGAGATAGTGCACACTTAATTTTGAACAGGCTGTATATGGTTTGGTAAAGATGCATTTTTGTTCTCGTACTCAATTCTTTTTTCCAGTTAGTGTGTTATTTATCTGGAAATATATTTTCTTGTCTTTGCTGATTCCTATTCCATTGTCAGCTCACTCGTCTTTAATGATAAGTGATAAGTGTTTCGAGATATTCGCAGGTTTACACCTATTCTAAGGTAATCCCGTATATTATACGAAGATTGTATACGCGGGGTTTCACAAGGATCCGTATTGGGCCCTATTCTACTTATTATATTTATCTCGGATCTTCGTAAACTTATTAAGTCAAACTGCCTCTTTTATACGGACGATTTAAAACCTTTTAACAACCCGCTTCGCCATTACGACGCTATACAGGAGGACCTTTCAACAATTCAACAATGGCGTGACATCTGGTTGTTACCTATCAACACCTCCAAGAGTAGCGTTCTACGTATGGGATATAACAACCCTAAATATTCTTATAAAGTTATTGGTGAAAACCTACTAGCATTGAACCAACAAAGTGACTTAAGTGTAATAATTCCAAGTGACTTAGCTTAGTCTCCTCAAGATTTAAGTGCCGTTAAAAAGGCAAATAAGATGATTTTCTCATATTCAAAGCTTTTTACTGGATCTCTGTTCCCATACTACTCAAATTTTACACTAGGTATGTTCGTCTACATCTTGAATTTGGAATATCAGTGTGGTCTTCGTAGTTACGAAGAGATATAAAACTTCTTGAATCAGTCCACCGTCGAGCCACTCGGCTTTCACCACAGCTAATGAGACTGTCTTATGAAGATCGGCTGAACGTCTTAAATGTAACGACCCTTGAAGATCGGCGTAAACGTGGTGATCTCATTTTAACGTACCGTATGATAGTGGGTGGTTTGTCGCATATTCTACGAAGCTTTTATGACTTGAACAGAGATCCGCGTCTTCGAGGCCGCGGGTATAAATTACAACGTGAAAAATTTAATCGGTCTGTTAGAGAATACTTTCTAACAAATCGAGCGTTTGCGCAGTGGAATTCCTTGAACAATTCAGTTGTGGCGGCTACATCACTTAATAATTTTAAAAACCTTTTGGACAGTGCTGTACATGTAGTAAATGTGTAAATTTGTTTTCTTATGTGTATTAGCTTCTTTCGTATGCACGTTTATGTAAGCTATATTAATTTAGGATTTACCCATAGTAGTTAAGCTCTCTCATGTAATTTTGAACATCACGAGCCTTTGGCTTTTGCTCTTATTAGTTGTTAAATAATAAATTCTAATAACCACCCGGTCGTTGTTTTCTGTTTCCGCTATGTGCATTGTTTTGCTTTTTCCTGTGTTTATGATTATCTCTATTCATTTTAGCTGGTTCTTTCAAATGTCTGACGCAAAACCTAATCTTCTAACCTCGAATTTGATATAGACTTACAGTCTTGCCAATTATAAGCAAAGTTTTGGACCTGGTGATTTTACATTCTTTATTTTTCTCAAAATTTCATTTACTTCATCTTTTGTTATTTCTTTGACATCTTTTCCGGTGTTTTCTATTTTTGGTTCTACCGGTGGGTTTGTTTCAGAATTACCTTCAAACTTAATATACGGGGAGCGTTCAAATATAAATTATAATTTCAATTGCGCACCAAAAGACAAAGACATGCATAGAAGTTGTATACATTATTTAATGCTCTGGAACAAGTCCTAACTTCATTCTGTCGTTAAGTCGTCACAATTCATTTTCATTCAAGTGGCAAGTACTTATGAGTGAAGTGGGAGTGCATTCAAGCGTCGAACAACGCCTTAGTAGTAAATTTCCTATCAACGAAGATATCAAACCATAAGAAATTTGTGTAACAGTTAAAAGACAGGGAGTAAAGCGTTTAAAGATGGCTGCAAAGGTGCCGAGAATGAACCCTATTCTCGCCGTCGAAAAACATTGACAACAGAAGAGAATGCTGACAGAGTAAAATGCATTTATTTTAAGCGATTGCCGAATTACAGTGAAGGATATTCCTTCTGCATTAAATATCACTAGGGGCAACTTGAAAAAAACGCGAGTTCACTGTCTGTGTCTTACAGGATAATGCTCGACCCCATTTCGCTATTCACACGCTGACTACGATTCAAAAATTGAAATGGACCATGCTGCCCCATTTGCCATACATTTCGAACATTGCTGCATCAGTTTTTTTATTTGTTTGGACCCTTAAAGGAGTTTCTAGAAGAAAATACCTCGTTGTAATGAAGAAGTCATCAACATTGTTCGGGAATGGATGTGACAGCAGCCAAAAGAATTTTTTCTCGTGGAATACAGAAACTTCCGGAAATATGGCACCAGTTTATTAAAAGATAGGGAGACTGAGCAGAAAGATGACATGATATACATTAGAGTCCTTGTGCTTGTTTTTGTATAAATACTAAATTATAATTTAATTTGAAAGCTCCTCGTACTAATATTCTTTCCATACTTCTAATATTCGAAGTGTACTGATTTGTATTTCACTTCTTAAGTTCTTCCAGTTCTTACTTTTTATGTTGGTTTTCCTTCTGGTGTCTTGACCACACTCCAAAATTATTGCTTTTGATTTCCAGTGTAGTTTTCTTTGCTCTTCCTTCCAAATTCTTCTCACGTTTTTTTTGCTAATTTTACTTCTTCTCTCGCTTCATTCCGCTTTTTATGTAATTTATCTCGTTGGCATCTGTTTTGCGTCTTATATATTTACTCCAAGTTTCTTTCTTTTCTTTAATTTTTGTTTTACTTTATTGTTCCACCATTTCGATATTTTTATTTCAATTTTGCTTTACAACCTTCATGCCACATACATCTCTTGCTGTTTGTATAATTTTTTTTATAAAACATTTTAATTTTTTGTTCAGGCTTCATTTTATGTTTATGTCTTGCGTTTCTTGTTCTTCCTTTAAGTTAATTAATTTGTTAGCGTTTTTTCGTATATATGTCTTGCATCTAGGTTTTATAGTCATCATCAGCCTTGGTCTATCCACTGTTGGATAAAGGCATCTTCAAGTTCTCTCCATGCGTCTCTATTTTGGGCTGTTTGAATCCAGTTTTTTCCCGCTATTTGTTTAATGTCGTCTGTCCATCTTTTTTTGTAGTCTTCTTCTACTCCGCTTTGTAAGGTTGGTCTCCATCCAATGATTTTGGTGTCCCATCGGTTTGTTTCCTGGCGAGCTACGTGACCAGCCACCGCCATTTCATTTTTAATATTCGTTCGTTTATGTCCGTCACCTTTGTTCATCGTCTAATTTGTTCGTGATTTATTTTTTCGCGGAAACTAACGCCGATCATGGCTCTTTCCATAACTCTTTGAGTAGTTCTAAGTTTTATCATACTTTTCTTTGTCAGTGTCATTGTCTCTAAGCCATATGTTGCAACTGGAAGTAGACATGTCTCGTAAACTTTCTCTTTAAGCTAATGGGCATGTTCCTGTTTTTAATTTTATGGCTAACTTTCCCAAAGGCAGTCTAGCTCAGACTCCTAGGTATATGTATTCATCTACTACCTGAAGGTTGTTGTTGCCTATTGTGACAATCACTTCGGATGGACCCATAACTATAGTGCTTCTAGTTTTATTCGAGCTGTTAGTCTGTTTGGCTTTTATATGTTGGTATCTGCTATCACCAATCTGTGCTTAGTGTTTAGTTCTGCACCTGTAATTGCCTTTACATTATATATTGCGTATATCATGCTTCTAGAATGAGTAATTAATCAACCATACTCTTGTAATCCAGCTCTTTTGCTTCATATATGATTTTATGTATGACTTTATGGGGCAACTAGATATTTGCTATGATCATCCGGATTACTGTATAAAAGTCTAACATTCTGTCGCCATGTCCATTTGTTTCTCCAGGTAGTCCGTATGTACCCATTGTTTCGCAACTCATTTCTTTATTGTTTCCTATGTGTGCATTTCAGTATCCCATAATGACAACATGTTTGATTGTGTTTTGCATTTTTTCTACTGTTCGTGGTAAATCTCCATAGAACAATTCTTTGTCATGTGCGTTTGCATTTTCTGTTGGCCCATAAATTTGGATGATTCCTACTTTCCCTCGAAGCTCTAAATTTAATGTCATAATTTGGAATATTCGGCCTCCGAAGTGGTTACTTTTTTCCAGTTTCCTACTGATAATAAAGCCTACTCCTTCAGTTGCCGGGTTACCTCTTGCTATTCTGTGTCCTTACGTTTTAATCCATTTCCTTTCTTCTTCACTTTAGATAGTCTAAGCAGTTGTAATTTGTATTTTTCTGTCTCCCATTATTTCCACTTCTTTGCTATTGAGAGATGTTATGTTCCATGTCCAATCCTTATTCTTGTTCTCCCCAGTCGTCTTCGGTTAGATGGTTCATATCCGAGGCTCGCTTTGTTACTTTGAATCTAAATACTTTATGCGGGTGATAAGCAACCACAGAGATCCCATTACCTCGGGGCAACTGGAGCCCGATTATACCCCCAGACACTGGGACGCCAGATCATCGTCAGTTTATTGCAAGCTCTACCACGTGAAGGTGAGATTGATTTTTGGGTTGGCTAGGTCTTCAAGCGCAAACACCCTTAACACTCCACCCCTTCCTATTTTCTTCAAGTGTAAAAGCCTGAGCAATGTGCTAAATATTACTTTTATCTGTTCCTGAGTTAAAGCAAAAATAGACTACATTTTATCTTTTAAGAAACTCACCCTGTATATCTAATCTGCATATAAAATATAGTCTTCCTCCAACAAATAGTTTTTGAGCTATAGCGCCAACAGGCAGACAAACAGACGAAATTGAGGAAACATGTTTTTCCCCATCTAGGAATTCTGAAACGTGAAGATCTGAAGAAATTTCGGGAGGTGAATTTTTCAGAATTACAATACTTCTTTCGTTTTTTAGACGAGGAAAGTAAAAATAGTATTACAAAATGACAAACTTAATCTAATTACAAAACAAGAAGCTACTTTTTTGCTATACGTTATTAAATGAATAAAAATCTGTAAATGGCTTTGCATGGAACGTTTCTCGCAAGTGCAATTCTCATCGCTCGCTGCACATTACTATCCGCGATAACTGCGGTCGCGTCGACGTTGCACATATTTGTCCTTTTAAGAATTTTTACCCTGTATCTGTTGTGTCCAAAAATGCCTATTTTCGTCAAGAGTAAAATGGTTATGCTCAAAATATTACCTTTAAGTAACTAATACTTCTTAAGTTAAAAAATACACATTTTTTAAGGTGCTTACCCTGTAAGTAGTCGGTTTTAAGCATGAAAAATATCGTCTTACTCCAACAAATAGTTTTTGGGTTGTAGCGCCAACAGACAGACAGATGATATTGTTTTTCGTCATCTAGGAATCCTAAAATGTAAAGATCTGAAGAAATCTCGAAAGGTGTTCTCTTCCTATTGGAATACTTCCTCGCTTTACTAAAAAGAGAAGTAAAAATGAACACAACTTGACGCAATACTGACGTTTCTATGCGAGTTAGAAAGAGAGCAAGTAAGTAACGCACTCGCGCGACCCCCATTGACTTTAATATTCTACCGCCAGACTTGGAAGAGACAACACGCTTGACCGTTTGTTCCGCACGGTGAAGGCTCTTGGCCTTCACCGGGCAAAGTCGAAATTAACTGAAACTATGAATGGGTGGTACCCGGCAAGTTCTTGGTCATTTAAGAGACATGTGGTGCAGTTATTAGCCAAGGAATTCTTGTATCGTAAAGTTGGCAACCTCCAATTAACGCATTTGAGGCGGATTATTAATTGGAAACATCTTTTGCGCTAATTGTTTGTAATGAAGTTACGTCTACCATACCGCAACCTTGTCTGTTGATTGCGTTCTTCGTTCTACCCTCTGGGGATTTAACATAGTCTCGACCCGTTACACAGATCGCACCCTAGGTCGTTTCTCGAAGTTCATCACGCAATTTGAGGCAGTCGCTTGGGCATGCCTTGCAGTACCGTTGGACATCAGAATTAGAGCAAGGTGATCTCCTACCAGATACTGGGTCTTTTGTTGTAATTTTAAAGCGCACAATATGCAGTGTAAAGTGATTTTTGAAGTGTCGCCATTTTACGAAGCGTCGCTGACAATTTGAAATTAAGCATCTCAATGGTTGTGACTGTATTTAAGTAAATTTATTGTTTGTAAGTAGTTTTATTGTGTATTTATTGTTACCGTTTTTGAATCAGCTAGATCATTTACTGTCAAATTTACCGCTTGTGTTTAAATTAAACGTTGCGAAATTAACCAAATTAACCTTTACTGAGTATTTCTTTTAATGTTTATTGTTTACGTACATATATATTTGTACGTTAATATATTTCATTTTATTCAGTTGTGCTTTTCTTTCATAGGTTTATGCTGTTTGCATGTCTATTTTTGTGATGTTTTTCCTCTGTAAAGAAGTTCAGACAGTTGTAGGAAAATGCAAGCAAGGTAAGTCCAACGCAGTTGTACTTGGATCGTCGAACAAGCACTGCCACGGTTGGACAGTAAAGGTTGGGCCATCGCTTCCAGTTTCTCGGCGAGCCCACCTGTGTTTTTCTCGATTTAGTAAAGTGGTGGCGTCTGGCATTTAACATATTTATTTCGTTTACCGGGTTGTAGCCCTAATTAAGGTCGTAATAAACCACCCCTTCACCTTCTGAGTGTTAGTCTGCAACTTTTGTTATAGCCTATCGTAACGTAATTGGGGAAACGGATCCGAGAATTTTCCGATTTATGTCGTTTTATCGGTAACTGACGATTGAGTAGTTTGAATGTAAAATGCATGTCGTAACGACGTTTTCGTTCTGTAACACTACAGTTGAAAGTGATGATTAAAAAACTGAACACTAATGGAAAATAGGTACAAATAATGAAGAACGTTAAAAAAGAAAATATGTCAATCATCGAGCTCGAAGAAAATATGAAGATATAGTAAGCCCATATGGATTGAGCAATAGGAATAACAGAGGAATTTTGCAGTGAACACCCATTAGTAGTAACGAATATATTGTTTGAGTTAGCAATACCCAGAATATATACGTGAAAATCCAAACTCAGACTGATAACAACATTATAAGCAATCAAATTGATCATATTTTGGTTAAAGAAAGATTCTGAAACAGTGTCCAAGTAGCCAAAATATATTTAGGAGCAGATGTAGGCCATGATCAGGTACCTCTTCTTGCTTTGGTCAAGGTAAAAACATGATCGATTAAAATCGAGAGACAACAAACCACAGTTACTGAAGACCTTAACGAAGGATTTCTAACCATGAAGACAAAACCAACATCTACCGAAATACAATCAGTAACAAGAAAATATTTAAAATATAGTATAAAAGTATATAAAACTGGACCAAAAATAAGAAAAAATAATTCAACGTGTTACAAAATCTTCATAATGATGGAAAGCTGGCGAGAACTTAAAAATGTAAAACAGTTTATTATATTCATCCCTGTAGAGTGACTACACTCAACTTTTATCCCTATTCCTAAAAAACAAGGCGTCAAGTTTTGCTAAGAGTATAAAACGATAAGTCTAATAAGCCACCTATTGAAGATCGTCCTTAAGATTGTCCACAGTCGTATGGACAGACAAAGCGAACAATAAGTGTATAACTTCAGGAATGCTTTAGGGACAAGGAAAGTTCTGTTCTGTATACAAGTGTTATTTCAAACATTTTAACTGTGATTAATTTGCTTGTTTCATAGATAATGAGAAAGCGTATGATACAGTGGAACAGACTACGTGCCCCAGGTGTATATATTATTAGCAAGGTGTTCGACACAGGTGCATTCTGTTTCCGCTGTTACTAAATTTGTATTTAGAAACTATCTTCAGGGAAGCAGAGCATGGTGGACCAGAGACTTTCTGTAAATGGATAGGAGCATAATAACATTAGGCATGCTGATGGTATAGTTGTGCAGACTATAGATGGATTACAACAAACAATAATTATCGAACAAGATATCAGAAGTGAGTCATGCGGTCTGCCTATTAACGCTTAGAATATAAAATTCTCTTACTATTAGTAAACGCCACCAGTAAGCACCATGCAGAAACAAGGTTACTCTTCCTGGCTGAGGAATTTAAAAACATGATTCACACTACAACTATCAAACTATTTAGAGCAGCAGCCAACAAAGTTAAAATAGCAGCCTTGTGAATCGCCAACATTTGATAGCGGGTACGTACAGTAAGAAGAACAATAATCACAGCCTATCAATTTCCTAACGATAATGTTTTATTGTTATGTCGAAGAAACTAGTGGCGTAGCTAGAAATTTGTCACATCAGATATCCACATAGCATCTGTTATTCGTCTATTGAAACTAATAAAGTTTGAGGTGCTACATCCCATTGTGGGGTTTGTTCTGTTCTAAGGTGTATATGTTGCAACAAGTTAAAAAAATCTTTACTAAACCATTTTGTTAAACTAAACTGTTAAAAATGCGCAAATAAAACCAACAATTTCTTAAAGGCATACGTTTTACTTGTTAAAATTAGCAAACATTATCGACATCACTAAATATTATGGGAAAACTGATAACGTCAAGAAACTAAAAAACTAAATTAAAAAATAGACTATTATACTGTATACTGTATTTTAACAATGTACTTTTTTATTAAATCGGGGAGTTTAATAACGTGTATGCCCTACAGTAGTACGAATATTATCTTGATAACTTCTACCACCTAATTCCACCTCCTGACTTTTGGTTTTCTTCTTACTCGTATTTTAGAGCTGAACAAACGTCTAAACCATCTTATTGGTATTTATTTCTTATATATCAGTACCACAATCTTTCCTATTCTACTGCTCCACTTGACCCTAGGATAGCAACCCTATTTTCTTACTATTATCCTCCACATCTTCTTTGGTAATATTTTTTATGCATATGTTCTAACTCTCTTATTTGGAAAGTCTCTATAGTAGTATTACTTGCAATCTTATGTTAGTTGTGTATTTTCAATTCTGTGTTTCATCGTTAGTTGCTCCATTGATATACAAATGCTCCAAAATTCTTTCTCCCCTCCCTGTAGTCTAAAGATGTTCCAATAGCCAGGATGCGCAACTATATAGTAGTGTCGGTGTGTGCGTTGCATCATATACCTTTATTTTAGTATCCTTTTTATGTATTTTTACTTCCCTCGTCTGAAAGACGAAGGGAGTATTGTAATCACGAAAAAATCACCTTCCGAGATTTCTTCAGATCTTCACGTTTCAAGGTCCCTAGATGACGAAAAAGAGGTTTTTTCAATTCCGCCCGTCTGTCTGTATGTCTGTCTGTTGGCAGTATAGCTCACAAACTATTTGTCGGAGGAAGACGATATTTTGGATACATTTTATATATCTACCTCGCATGAAACCGGTACAATTTCATACAAATATATACAAGGTGAGCACCTTAAAAAAATAAAATATTGTTTATTTTTGGGTTAATTTTGAAATAGAAAGAAGTAGTAACTTTCACATAGGCCAGGCTTTACATTTGCCGAAAATAAGACTCAACCAATACAGGATAATGTCCCAAAAGAGTAAAAATGTTTCAACAATAATAACATTTCCTTAAATAGCGGCGCGCGCAGCACCCATTTGTAATAGCCTCGGTGGCGCAGTTCGACTGTAGATGCAGTTACGATTTCTATGCAGGTGTGGTTACGATCGCTATGCAAATGCGGCGGGTTCAAACCCCAAAGGGATAAATTTTTTTTATTTGAAAATTTATTTAAATTATTAGAAACGTGAAGATATTTTTACTCCTAACTTAATTTGATTTTTAAAATTATTTAGTGTCACAATGTCGACGAGGGAAGTTCTGGGTAAAGCCTTTTAAAGATTTTTTCTACACAATTCTCTATTTAATGCAAAGAACATCTTCTCTGTCGCTCGATATCTCTTGTTTAATTCGAACTAAGTTGTCACCGAAAGCTAGAGCTCCTATTAAATATGGTTGAATTGTATGACCTACGCACAGTAGCGGCTGCTCCTTAGGGTCGCAGGGACTCTAGTCTCAGGGCCGTGGACAGCCTATATATTAGACAAAAGTAACTATTCTATAATGGAAAATATATTCCATCATCTGTCTTTACCTTTATAATATAACAAAGTTTAAGTAATCAGATCCGGAGGTCACATGCACATTTTGTGTTGCGTTTGAATACTTTGTATTCTGTGGATATGACGCTTCCTTTTGGAGTATTAAAATTAAAAATTATTGCTGTATTTTGATCAAAATATCGATGAAATGTAGGTGAGTCATTAATTATTATTATTCTTTGCTTAGTAATTGTTAAAAATTAGGACACCCCCCCCCCCCCGCCCCAAATACAATTATCACGAGCCGCCACTACCGAGGCAGTACTAAGTAATGCCTACATCTCCTAAAGTAATTCGAAAGCGGTTCCAGGGGGTAACGGTAGAGGTTAGGTGCAGAAGAGGCAGTACTTTTTGTCTCCTCTTTTGATTCCTTGATTGTGTCATTAGTTACGGCTAGAAATAACAGTGTACGGAATATTTCACCTTGGCTCCTAACTATTCCATTCCTTAACTCTTCCAAGCTTACATATTTGTTCTCAGTCAGATCATTTACCATAAATATAAAAACGTTTTATTACTCTAATCAGATGCTTATCAATCCTCTCTTTATTGGTAATTTCCATATTTTTCTCTGTGTATTAGGTGGAATTGGTTTTCTAGATCGACTAATGCCATCTGAAGTGTCTTATTGCCGTTTATTGCCTTTCCGGGAAACAAGAACATTTTAATATTTCGTGATTTGTTTGGGCTCTGACTCCATTTCTCTGATTTTATTCAGATCTAGCAAATCTGTTACTATCTTTTGCTTAAAGATTCTGCTTCTTAAGGTAGTAGAGGTTGCATATGTAATTCTGATATTATTACACTTATTACACACTTTAATCACCTCTTTGCTCTTTTAATATATTTTTGTTGAGATAGTAGGATCTACATATTTTCTGCTTGAATTATATCGTTTATAAATTTCTTCAAACTTGTATTTAGGTATTTACTTTTAAATGTTAAGTTAAAGTTAAATTTATTTTTAACCCTAACCCCTGTTTCTTTCTCAATTTTCCCAAAAATTTATATCATATACAATATACATACATTATTAAGAGATCGTCTGTATTGGTAATACTCTGACTTCTCTGTTCAGTAATGTTTCTTGAAAATTTGTTTTCTTAACTACAATTTTCTAATCTGATGCTGAAGGATGTTGAGAGTGAATCGCCTTGTCTTATATCAGTATTAATTTCAATATGTTTTATTTCACCAGCACCATTTTTCACACTAGATTTGATACTCAATACTGTGATATGCATTAATTGTGCGGAGTTTTAACTGGTCTTATTGACTGTTACAGTTTATCTATGTTAACTTTGTTAACCTTCTACTAAAAGTGTATTTATTATGTTTGTATAATTTGTTAGTTATTTGTTTTATTTAGTATCTATCGTTGATTTTCCTTTGATTAGACCGAAATGATGAATTACAATTATGCCTCTGATATGTTTATATAAATATATACCGGGTGGCTAGAAAAAAACGAATCCTGTTGAAGTCCTCTCATCTCCGGAACGCTTTGAGATAGCGAGTTCAGTTTTTGGTTTCTAAGAAACAATGGATTGAAAATTATTCCTGCCAAATTACAAACAATTATTTTAAAAAACACAGGAATGGCGAATTTTTTAATATCAACTAGATAAAATCAATTACACGTTGACAATGTTCTTAAAAATTCCACCAATAAACATCTTGTATGGTGTATTCTACTTATAAACGCGTTTTTGAATAACTTGGACAGACCTGCGACTGATTCTTGTCCTGGCTGCTATTTTACGTTGAACGCTAAGGGGTTGAGTAGAAGAGCAGCGGGCATTGACAAAGCGCCTAAGCTGAACTTCGTCTCAGATATGTATAACTAAATTTTTTTGTAGTTAAAGAAAAAAAATAAAGGCATTAATAATAATAATAATAATAATAAATGAGTCCCCGGTTGATTTTCCTGTGACAACGACAATTCGCCTACGATTTGTAGCAGTTACAGGTCTTCCGCTTCCGGGTTTTCTGTAAACAGATCCGGTTTTTCTACAAGCCGTCGAATAGCACGATTTATGCTAGAAGGTTGCCATTTCTTCCCTGGAAACTCTCTGGCAATTCTTTTTCCACGCCAATGTTTTTCTCGATAACACATTGCAATTACCTCTAAGTCAGACTTCGTTAAATGAGGTGCCATTATTAAAAGAGAAAGTAAGTTAATTAGCACGAAAGTATAATCTTAGTAATATAATATCTCTGTAGTATCTATATTTTTCTAAATTTTTTTATTTGTTTATGGGCATTTCCATATACTGTTTCGGGCTATCTGGAATGTCTTATTTACTCTATATTTCTCTTATCAGGTTTTATATTCTTCTTTGTATTTTATCTTCATTGTTTATTATTTTTTATTATATTTTGCTTTTTACTACTTTGTAGTTTTCTTTACTATTGCTCTAAACGGTCTAAAGTCTAAACCATCAGGTGTTGTTTCAGCAAAAGTTTTCTTGTTCTCATCTACACTACCTTATTATTGTTCTTGTTTCTAGTTGTCCATAAGTAACTTTTTATCCATAACGCTTGGTATATTTCCTTATTAATTGAAAGGATATATAATGTACTATGCAAGACAAAAAAAAATGGGACGATTCTTGATAGAGATTTTAGCATAATTTGATTAGCTAAAACGAGACTTTGAACAATTACATTTATTATATTCATAGCAACGTTTAAACAATTTGATGGTTAAGTTAGAAATACCTAGCAACTGTAAATATTACGGCAGTCACATTAATAACAGACCATACCTACTGTCCCAGTTTTTTTGTCTTGTATAGTACATATTTTGTTTTCGTTTATTAAATAAACATTGTATTTTCATGCTAGTATTGTTTCTATTAAATTGAAGACAATTTTACCAAAAATTCTTATATTTTTTCGTATGATCAAATCCTTGTATTTATAAATTTGGTTATATCACATAAAAATAAAAGATCGGTTTATATAGCCTAAATTTTTTTTTAAAGATTTGTGTCTTGATTTATTGGAAAACCACAAATATCTTTTCGAAAGTTTTTAAAGGCTTTACAGAGTGTTTGTAGGTCGTTAGACAGTCCGTAACTTCGTTAATAATAGAGATATAAAAAAAAACTTTAAATGGAGCACTCGGTATATTTTTAGATATTTGAAATAGGTGCTAAAAATGTTTTATGATAGGATGCTTAAACTAACATTTTGGAACTTATTATTTAAAAAAAACCATTTACCTGAAGGCGGAGATGATGTAAGTAGAATAAGGCTACCGATCCCCTCCACTTTTAATTGATTAAGCCCTGCGAGCATGATAATTAAATTGCGCAATAATAAAATTGCCTGTGGCTTTTTAATAATTAAATTGCCTGGGGCATCTGCCATTTTGATATCGTCACGTAATGCCTGGGGCGTCGCCCATTTTGATTTCGTCACACGACGGCCATTATGTGTTGCACGTTCTAAAGCCATATTTTATTTAAAAAACGTTTACGCTCCAAGCAGGATTCGAACCTGCTACCTTTGCATTGCGATCTTTATACCCTAACCGCTATCGCGACAGGTTAATACTTTCTCTTTACATGTCCGTTACTATGCAGACTGTTGTCTGATTTTAATATATTGTTTTCTTTATGAAATCTTGATTAATTTTTAGACGACACGTCCTGTAATGTAATGTGAAATGAAAGAGTTAAATATTGTAAAATAGTTTCTAATTTATTAGTATATTTATTCACTTAAACATTAATAACAATATATGTTCCTAATATAAATATTTGTTTTTATTTCAAAACTAAATAACGTTGAATAAGTTTAACATGATAAAATACTGTGCGTAAAGGTTTTTTACATAATTGTCGTTACAAACTAAATTATCGCCGAACAAACTTAGGAAATCTAACATAGACACATTATTCATTCTAAAATATAAATACATTAAGCAATACAAACCGCAAACGTTGGAACTAAAATCTTGCAATATTTTGGCGTTATAAAACCAACTTTTTGAGTGTTCATGTATAAATTTTAAGTGATAACCGCTAGGAGATCGTCCAAATGAATCAAAATATTCCCCATGACCATTCACATCTATATACACAGCATTCCAATGCTCTCCAGGCCTATATAAAGTATCTGTATTAAAAATAACGGCAGCAGGTCTTGGTATTCTTGTAGGCAGCTGATCACAGACAGAAAAATTCAAAGCATTGTAAATCCGCTTCGAACAATTCGAAAAAAGGTGTCTATGCATTTGTGTTAGCGACAAAACGCGATTTATTGTAAATTTTCTAATCGTATCCGAGTCTTGTCGTATATGTCCGATTGACTCTAGGATTCGAATTTAACCATGTTAAAAAATCAATTCCAACTGTTATACTGAGAACTATTTACTATGTTACGTGCAAATAATTCGTATAACGAACGTAGTACAAAAATACATTCTAAAATAATAAGAATATAAAGGCTAACGTCCATTAATTAGTCCTGCTAACTCGTCGTTCAAATTAGAAACAGTTCATCGATATCACAAGATTTTTTAGGAAAAGTGTTGAGTGACAAAACTAAATAATTTGAACGCATTGTAAATCCTCTGCAAACAATTCGAAAAAAGATGTCGATGAATTTGTGTTAGCGACAAAACGCTATTTATTGTAAATTTTGTAATTGGAAATCACAGAAAGGGTCCAGTACAAGATATATATATTTGGAGACACAATTATTTAATGATAGCGTTATGTCCCACATTAAACGTTTTCTTTCTTTCTCTCTTGCTAAATGTTTTTGCCTATACTTACTCTCTCTCACAATCATGCTATCTCTATTGCATTCGTTGAAAGCTATTCTTTATCCTTGTCGTACTAACTGTAAGGTTACGTCTTGCACCTTCTAAAGTCGTATTTTTTGGAGTGTTCCATAAGAAAGTACATGCACCTAGATAAAACCCCTAGATTTAAAAAACTCACTAGATTTGGGAGCGTCTGCGTCAGCGGTAAGTGCATATAACTAGAAAAAGTTCCTATATTCAAATAAGTGATGAATACCCGGGTATGTCATTAACCTAAAAATCCTCTAGATTTAAATAAACTGTTAGATATGGGCGTGTCAATAGCAATGATCCGTGAATTTGAAAAATCACTATCTATCTGGTGAAAACATGAACACACTAGATGTAAGCGGTAAATTTAAATTTAGTAGTCTCTGTTATCTAATAAGTTACTCGGACATATGTACATCATCCTATAACTTCCTTTCTTTATATTTAGTAGGAGTTGTTTTAATACTATCTAACTTAGTTTTTATCTTGTAATATATAAGTCTATATGTGATTCCTCTATTTCTTTTTCGAGCCAGAAGTTGGTTACATACAAAGCTTCAATATTTTCGAACTGTAAAATATAACGATTTTTGTTTCTGTAATAAATGTTTCATGCTAATGTTGGAAATTTTGGCTTTTACACACATTTTTTAAACCTTTAAGTATCTTAGATAATAATTATAAGGACGCATTAACGTCGGATAGTTCTACTTTGTACGGAATTACTACAGGATTTTTATATTTTTTGATAATATTTTCCAGGCCTTCCTTTCCAATAACTTGTATGATTCCTCTTGACATCCTGTTCTCACTTTGCAGAAGATAAGGTAATTTTGCTTTTACGACATGTCTAGCCGAAATAAATTTCGAGAATTTTCCTAGTAAGTGACTATTACAAACACAACATATCTCCTTCTTAACAATAAGAACACCTTTTCCTTCGCAATGGACGCTGACGGTAAGAAGTTGTTAGACTTTATATTTCCAAAATATGTAACTTATGTTATAAATATATTATATATATAATTTATATTTACAATATCTGTAACTTATGTTATAAATATATTACTATAGAAAATCTCGAAAAGTGTTTAGTGACAAACTAAATACATATAATAAAGATACTAGGTACCTAGCGCTTTAAATGTGAGAGCAGCTATAGAACATGCTCTCATCATGATATAAAGTGACAACATTATCAGAACTGTTATCGCACGCAAGTGTATGGTAATTTATCAGGAATACACGACCATTTTGATAATG
The DNA here is from genome assembly GCA_940337035.1 of Agriotes lineatus. Lineage (NCBI taxonomy): Eukaryota > Metazoa > Arthropoda > Insecta > Coleoptera > Elateridae > Agriotes > Agriotes lineatus. The sequence goes on from OW679202.1 coordinate 42,430,354, forward strand.
CAGCATGTTTTAGAATCTTGTCGTTACAATATCTTAATGAAACTGATCATATGTGGTCTGAAGTACATCACGCGACGTTCAATTGAACACGTGTTATTGAGGATGTCCGGTCTTCGATTAATTATATAATTGCCGAAAGTAACCGAATAACAACTAACGAATTTAAATCGAAATAAATCAGGATCTTGTCTGGCTTATTGATCCTGGCAAGTTTTGTCTGATCTGTTTCGAACTTTACAATTGAAATTATAAATTGGCAGCTCTGCATTCATATTTTCTCAAGCTGCGTTATTCTCGTATTATGTATTGCTTGTAATCATGTTTAATTATTGTATCTGTCTTACTATTATTTTACTTACTAGTAAGACACTCAAATGTCCTACAACTCCTAATCATATGAGTAACAATATTTTTCTAATATACAGGCTGTTTGTAGAGATATCTCTATTATTAACGACGTTACGGGCTGTCTAGCGATTACAAACATCCTGTATAAGTATGTTTAACTGAAAACTGTAATTTTCGAAATGATAATAGATTCGACTTCATAAGACAATACATTTGGTGCATAGTAGATGGTGGAAAGAAGAATTATGGAAATCCGTTGCTCGATGTGATAAGAAATGAAGAATAAAATTCACCAGGAAGAGGTATTGGGTGTGAGATGAAGGTAGAAACTATAGAAACGTCTAATGCAGCCACCAAAAGCTGGTCAGATAACTGGATAAAATCATTTGAAGGAAACATATATAAAAGAAATACTGTATCAACAGGTCTCAAATATATTAATAAGTACAAAAGATGAAGCTAATAGACCTGTTTGGGTATTGTTACAATAGAAGGGTAAAAGAGAGCTAAGAAAGTAGCGGCAAAGAAAGATGAACAAGAAACAGAAGGGGGTATTGTAACATTTAATTTAATTTTTATTAAAAGTTTATTGCCAGGAACCCAATAAACGACATGAAGCAAGACACAATAGCAAACAATGTTAGAACCGACTTTTAAAAATGTATTGTTTCATCAAGATTTGAGTAGCAGAGTCCTTGTGGAAATTTGAGAAGAAGAGACGGAAGAACAATATATTTTACGTAAATACACCCACCCTTTAGGGAATTTTCAAGTAAAATAGTCCGCAATGTTTCTCTTCAATTTCTACTTAATTATGTATCAATACCAGGGGCGTTCGTGATTAATTTAGTTTCCATAATACCGGGTGAATAAAAAAACGTCTCCAAGTTGTTCACCGTACAGCTCCCCTGCTAAATCAGCTAATAAAGCGAATCTCGGGATCATTGTCGAAGATATATTGTAAAATATGGATGCCTAGTCTCACAGAAGTTTGTTGAAAAATACCGGAACAGGAAACTTAAAAAGATTGGTTTCTGAAAATGCTTTTTACACGGAATCTTATATTTGGTTTTGAGCACACTAAATCTAGTAGCTGATGAATGGCCACCAAATTCACCTGATGTAAATCTATTGGATTACTGCATCTGGGACGCACTTCAAGAACTGGTTTATTTCCAGCTTAGAACACCATTTGAAACACTGGACGAATTGCGGGTAAAGATAGAAAAATCTTGGGACGAAATGTCTTTAGCTTTAATAAGAAAATACATTTTGCAATTAAAGGAAAGGTTACGAGCAGTGGATATGCAAAATGGAGGGCTAACACAGCATATTTTTAAATAAGTTGAAGTATTTTCTATACCCAGAGTTTAACTACATAGCTAACTAAGTACGCATTTTTTCAATGTAATTTTTAGAAAGTTATGGTTTTGTTATTTTTTAAATAAATGATTTAATTTTGCCTACATAATTTTTCATTCGTCTTTTACCAGTTCTAAAAATCTCAAACCTGTATCTCTACTATAACATGAGTTATTGGGCCTCAAACAGAGGTGGTTTTGTTTAATCCACCCGGTAGAACAGTATTTAATTTTACCTCCTCCTAGCTCCCGTAGTTTCGTTAACCTCCTTTTTCCAAGTTCTACGAGGAATGTCCCGTTTGTGTGGGGAGCTACGATTGTTAGGTTTTTCAGCTATTTGTTGTTATCCATGCGTTCGAGATGCCCATATCTCGCCAGGTTTTTCATCTATATACTTTCATTATTGGTCACACTTAGGAAGCGACATACGTTTTTGACTGTAGAAAAACTTACTACCAGATTCTTTCGAACATGGCTTGAACGAGTAAATGGAAGGTTAAAAATACATGCAATTGGACTCGAAAAGTAAAAGAACAACCTGCTATACTAGTAACTATATTACGGTCCGACGAATAAACAAAGGTATAGATGTCAAACGAAAGCCAAGGAATATAAATCTATTTAAAGCAACACTGCTACGGTAGGAAACAGTGTACAATATTGTAATTGCTTCCTCCGAGGCTACAGAATATATATCGGGTGTTTACTAAACATGCGGCAAAAATTCAGCTGGTTATTCTTTGGGTTATTTTAAGATTTTTTGTCATTGAATGATTTTCGGAAAGACGCTTTGTTTCGAAGATAAAATCTTTTTAATTTTCTTTTTTATTTTTATACTGCATGTAAAGATAATTAATCTACAAAAACTGCTGAAAGTGACTACCGCAATCTTCTCCCCATTGACTGCCGTACTCTTTCAAAACACCAGGGTTGTTTCTCATTGCATTACGCCCATCAATTATCCGATTTCTCAGTTTTTCCTCATTTTCCACTGGAGTAGTGTACGCTAATGTTTTAAAATGACCCTATATGCAAACATTCAAGGGATTTAAGTCTGGGATCGAGCAGGCCATAAGTGAGGTCCACCTCGACCAATCGAGTGATCTTCATTCTTGTGTTTAAAAACTCACGAGCACCCACACTAAAATGTGCTGGTTCACCATCGTGCATAAACCACATTACATTTTTCGTTGCCTATGGTACATCCTCTAGAAAGCCAGGCAATGATTTTTCCAAAAAGTTTCGATACACCTCACCGGTAAATCTTCCTGGTAGAAATACCGGTCCAATTATTCAGTCACCTACAATTCCAACGCAAGCGTTTAATGAAAATTGATGTTGAAAACGATCTTCAAGTACCGTATGTTGGGTTTGCATTTCTTGGGACATCTGCCTCATCAGTAAAAAGAATCAGCGCCAGTAGTTGAGAGATCTGAACCAAAGTATGCAGAAGCCATTGACAAAATGCAATACGTTGAGGAAAATCAGCAGGAATAAGTGCCTAAACTCGCTGAATGTGATATGCTTTAAATTATTATTTACATTCAAACCATTTGCTATTTTTCTCGTAGAACTCCCTTCATCTTCCTTTACAATGTTCAGAACATTTTACCGTTGTTACAGTATTTGGCCTCTTTGTCCTCAATTTCGGTTAAATGTGTTTGTTTCATAAAGACGTTGAAATGGAAATGTGTCTACGGTATCAGCAATATAACCGTTGGAAAATCGTTCCCTGTACAACTGTCTAGCCTCTAACGAATTCCCATTAGCAAGTCGATACATAAAATGCATATCTCGGCTTTCGTTTAGCAATTCATATTAGAGAGCTAACAAAAGTTTAATTATCAAACGAAAATACGAGACGCAATCAATTTTGACAACTTTTAAAGAGAGAAAATGGCAAGTCGCTATGAAAACGTAATCAACAACGTATGAAATCTACGGTTAAACTAATGGTGTTTTCAACATCTGGACTGTGGTTACAAAGATAGCAACGTATTTCTGGACATTTCTTGTACTCGGTAGGTCCAGTGCAGTACACCAAAGTTTTACTTAAAAGTTCGGGCACTTCATTCCATGTAGGAACATGGCCTGAGACAAGGCGAGTCAGGGTCGCCGAAATATCTCTTTCCGAAACCCAGTCAATCTGGTACACCGTTAACGGCGTACTGGGTGATGTGGTTAGCATCACGCCTTCGACGACTGCCTTACTTTCCCTACGTCCACAACTGTGGTTTCGGTACCCAATATTTAAAGCCACTGGGTGGGCCGCCCGCCAATTGCTAGTGGCACCGCAGCCTGAGCGCCCTAACCGCTCGGCCACGCTGGCGATTAAAGTTTTACTTAGGCTACATTAATAATTTTAAGATTAAACAAAAAACTTTTAACTGTATCTTTGAAACAAAGCGTCTTTCCGAAAATTATCCAAGGACAAACAAATCTTACAATAACCCAAGGAATAACCCCCTGAATTTTTACAGCATGTTTAGTAAACACACTGTATATACAAGATTATTCTTCACATATGATCCCAAGTAAAACTCTTCTTATTCTCCTGCACATTGAGGCGGATGATAAAACAGACAGTATGAAATGCAAAACTTAACTTTCCTAACTCCCCCCTTGGCATGTGACCCTTGGGAGAACTGTAACAAGGGATGTTCGATCTTCTAGAACGTGTTGGGAAAGTAAGCCTCGAAGGTGGATAGAACCAAATGCTGCTTAATGGTGGTGAAGGATGACATCATTTACCTCGACACCTAAATAACAAATAAAAGGAACCAGAACGAATAGATTACAGAGTTATAATCACGATACTAGAACAGAGGTAAAAACTACGCAAAACGAACGTTTTGATACTCAAGGAATTGAAATTTCAAATCAACATCTTCTAACAACAATCCAACATAATTATGAGAAAGCAGAAGATTGCTCGATCCTCAGTAGGATACATCGACCAAAGTAAAAACTCACTAACATGTCTTCATCTTTTACTTCTTCTTTATTTAAGCGGTACACTTGTTTATTATTTGATCATGGCCTTTCATATAGTTTTGTTCTTGCGACGTGGACTGCCAGCTGTCGCGCTATTGTTTGTCAGGTCTTCCAGGGAATTTTTCGTCTTGAGGTTTTTCATTTCCGTTACCATATGGTTGTCTACCATTCTGTGTATATGCTCGTTTCATTATCTTTTTTCTTTCCTAATCTATTGCACTACATCATCATTCTCAGTGTCTTCATTTCTGATGTTCTTAAGAGTCTTTTAGGTATTACTGTGTCTGATCTTGTTTCTCGCGCATACTTTAGCATCGGTCTTATACATGTTTTATATATTCTGTTGTTGCACTCACACGATATGTTGTTCTTTCATAATGGTGTATCTTAAGTGTCTAGACATAGCATTAAAAACCACTAACAGGTCGGTTGCCGCAATTATGATGACCGCAGAAAACTCCATCATGAGTGAGTCGCGATGTTTAACATCGTACTATGACTAGAGAGTGATAGGGATTGTCCAATACCTGTGGTCGATGAAGGAAAGCAAAGAGTACACTCTGTTAGTATGGTGTTGAAATGGTTAAAGGTAAAGTATATAAGTTAATAAATTAAATTATTTTATTAGGTAAAATAATCATTCAAATAGATTACTAAGCCGACGTTACTGGAAAAGGTGTTATCGAGTTGATCCTAAAATATAAATATAAAATGGACAAGGTTATATATCACGAAAGTGAAGAATAATGAGAAAAAGGAAAGTGATGTTCTTATAATATCGCTATTACAAGATCATTTGGAATCAACTTCCTGCAAGGTTAATTTTTTCAATATTAAATAATCGGTAACATGACATGAATAACTGAAGAAACACATATCACGTTTCTTATACAATATTAAACAAAATCAATTACTGAAGATCGTGCTTTTGTAATTGTTTACATTTTATGTTTATTACCATGCACTTAAAATAGTTTCTCCGCAAATAAAACATTATCAACTCACATCTGATTTCACTACTGTGTCCTGGCTAAGTATTGGCTATTGAGAAATCTTGTTAGTGCATGCATTTTAATTTGATTAGCCTCCATTAGCAATATGTTTATTGAAACAGAAAAATGAGTGAGTTAAGTTTTCCTTGTACGAGCTTGGAACCGATCATTTTTCAAAGCCCCCCTTTGGTGGTTTCGTGCTGAGTTGATTGCGTAATAATTGCACCATTTTACCTTTGTTACGCGTAACTAACCATCATATTACTCTCGCTGTTTAAAGCACTTCGGAGCATTGGCATTGGGAAAACTTTAACAGCTTGCTTGGAGCTGATTTGTTAAAATGGTAATTGCAAGTTGGCAGGCGGGAAGGATGCATCAATATGCATATATGCGTAAGCCGCTGTAATGGTTCAGCAAATGTAGCGAAATATCGTTGGGGCACTAAAGAGAACCATTTACATTATTTAGAATACGACAGCAAATACAATGAAGGCGATTAAGAACATTAATCTACTAGAAGCCCATGTGTGGGTTCTTAACTGGTTTGAGTAATTCTAAATCTTGTAATAGTCACGCGAAGCTGTTCATTCACACGCTTCGTTATAATTGTCGCCAAACAAGATGATTATTTACAGTAAGTCTAAAAAATAACCCCATAACTGGAATATCAGACGGTTTATTGCCGAGTCGACTTTTTGAGGCTCGCCGAAGGTTCGCCATAAAATTATTAACGAATTTATAGTACTGCCATAAAGCAATGCAGGCGATTAAGTTCTTCAATAGCAATGGGTTTCCTAGCTCGACTGCCTTATCTCGGTAGTTATCAACTCTTATTATTCAGGCACGGTCAATTGTTCGAAAATACTGTAGGCAAGACAACTTAGGACTTGTTGTGATTGAATGACCATTGTTAACACATATGAATAACTCGGCGTTGGAATATCTACGATTAGGAACTCCTCTTGTTCTTCCAGAAGAAGTCGTTGAATGTAGCTTGTAAAATAATTCAACATTTCGTAACAACCAATAAACTTCAGTAACTCTGCATATTTTTGTTGTTGGCAGAACGAGTCAGTTAAATATAATTTCGTAAAAGTTTTCGAGATATATCGTTGGCCTAATATTTGTGAATTTTTGTTGTAGTAAATAATTTGCTGATTTTTTTGAAAAATCCAAATGGTCAATTAATTTTCCAAACAACCTACCGTTGCGGCTGCCTTTCTGCCTACAAAATCTATATGCGTTCTAGTCGTAACCTATTGTCTATAATTGCTTCAAGATAATTAATTTAAACCACATAATCAATTAACAAGTCCTCGATAACGATATTATTATTTACTTGCGCAGTTTTAGATCCGCTGCTGGAGGTAACCATTGCTTTCGCTTTTGTGGTGTGTTTAATCGTTTAGATATTTTCAACTCTTAACTTTCTTATGAAATTCCTGGTATAACTAACTACAAAAGAGAATAGCCAGTTTACATTTACATTATTTGTATACAACATTAACGGCAGCGGTCCAAGTACTGATTCTTGAGATACATCTAACCTATTCCATTTTACCATATATTCTACATTGTTGTACTGGATGCTTTATTCAGTTTTCCAATATAAATTTAAGCTGTCTCACTAAAATGTGTTTTAGATACCAAGTTTTTTTTTCTCTATAATAAATTATTTATTTCAGAGTTTAAATGTTAATAGCTAAAGCCAGGCATTGTGTCAAAAGTTGGTAAATTAGAAAGGTAGACAGGTTCAGGGCCATTTCAATTCCCCCAACTAGGAGCGGGCTGCTATAGGGACCTTGCGTCCCTCTTCAGCCAAGAACAGGAATTATAGGATGGGTGAGAGAAAGGAGGGCTGGAGAATGGAAGAGAGGTCAGGAAAGGTGGAGAAATACTGCCCCGGCATTCGCCTCAGAGAAGGTACTCTGTTGACTCAGGAAAACCACCTAAAAACCTGAATCAGAGCAGACGGCCAGGGGAATCGAACCCGCGACCTCCCGAATGCTAAGCAGACATGGTAGTAAATTAGAAATGTGCTTAAAATATTTGTTTGATTGTATTGTTATTCACAACTGGCTAATTTCTCTATTTGGTATAACAATGGTTAGAGTTGATCTGAAAAATATGTTTCAACTAGTAGAAAACGAATACAACACAGTAATTTTTTAAATGTACAGTATTTAGGTAATCTAATAGTAACTTGGCGAAACAGATACATATGTAAATTTTTAGGTAAAATTTTGTTGACAAAACGTTTTCTCAAACTAAGTACCGAGCTGGTAAAAACATTGCTTATAGGATTTAACCCCATTTCGATAGGAAGTTTTTAATAAAATAAAAAGGTGTACTATATAATAAAAAAACTGAGTGGAGTAAGAACTTTAAAAATTTTTCTCACAAATTAAACTGATCATACTAAACTTTCTCAAATGATAATTTGAATTACATCTTATTGCGGAGCCTCATAATAATGGAGACTAAAATAGGTTCATGGGAGAAAAAACAATGAAAAAAATACTACGGCGCTCAGCTAGTTGAGAAAACAGCTAGGCGCGAGGTGGGAAAATCTGCTAACTTTACAGATCAATGTAATGTCAGATGTACATAGGGGCTGATTAAATGGCGCGTTACGAAATAAAAATACGCAAATATATTTTTGTAAAATGGAATAAAACACATACAGAACATATGGAGCTAGATTTAGGTACAAATTTGAGAATCCTGGATTTGGGTCGTCGAGTTCATATCTCCAAAACAATTTAGAAGAAAAATGCAGAAATCCAAAAATATATTCTGATTATTATTATGCAGTAAAATGTAGAAAATTCTAACAATTTATTCTAAACGCATTCAAAATGTCGTTTTCAACTTTACCATTTCCTACTATTCGGTTTCGAACAAAGGTATAATATATTTAAATTTCGTAAAGAATACTGTAACAGAAGGAGGATGAATAACCTTCTAGAATGTTCGCAGAAGTAGTTGAGTTCTCTAAAATTGGTGGGTGGAATGTTTAATGCTTCTAGTGCAGTGGTGTCTATGAAAATCTACCAACAAACTTTTAAACAATCGGCAACCGACACTTGTTAATAAAAGGTTTAAGTATACGCACGTAGGTACTACTGCTGACAAAATTTTAAAAATGCAAAACCGTTTTTAATTGATTATACTAATAAAACGTGGAAAATACACAATCGCCTTTGTAATAAGAACAGACCTTTAAATCAGTTAATAACTCGATTTTTAAATCCTATTTATAAATAGATTTTAAACCGATTTACTCGTATGAATGGGTTTTTTAACTGGTTCGTTGAAAAAAAACGCGATTAACCAAAAACCGCTTAACCGCCAAACTGGCAAAAGTTAGCATCCGTGAAATAATTACCAAACTTTACAGGGTTGTAAGATATGATAAACTGAACAGAATATCTCTCGTTAATTTTTTGTTAAAATGTATAATTCGGCCAAACAAAATTGCATTTCCACTGTTTGAGAGTTAGTTTATCTCCAAAGGAAACGAGTAAATAATACCTATAATATAATAATAGAATTTTTTTACTAATTTTACCTAACTGTTTTATTTCAAGTTTTTCTTAGAACGAATACGACGAAATAGGCTTATTTAAAAGATTGGTGATTTTATTTTCAGGCTTCAATAATTCCTAAAGGCTCACAACGTCACCCCCGACTTCCAATATGGCTTTTGCCCTAAAAAAACACCGCCAACCTTTTGCTTCAGCTCCAAACTGACGCCACTCTTGCCATCAACTCCGGTCATTGCCTCCTCGCCGTCATGCTGGACATTGAGAGAGCTTTTGACTTCGTCTGGCATGTTGGACTGCTGGAAAAACTTTTGGACTTTCATGCCCATTCCTTCTTTGTCCGCATCATCAACGGATATCTATCGTCACGCCAGTACCATTTCAGAGTCCGTAGAACCACTTCAAGACCCTTATCCCCAAAAGCCGAGGCTCCATAAGACTCGATTCTCGCCCCTCTGCTCTTCATCACTCTCTGCGCTGAGATTCCCTTGCCACCCAACCCAAGAATCCAACTTTTTCAGTACGCAGATGACACCGCCATCTGGGTCAAAGCCATCAGCAGCACCCGCGACTTCAACCTTTTGTCCCCGTCACTTCTGAGTCTCGAACGCTGGAGAATCAAACCCAACCCGAACAAAATCCAGGATATCTTGTTAAAAAAACTCACATCACCACATCAAACCCTTATTCGGCCCAACAACGTCGCCCTGACAGTATGGAACTCTAAGCTAAAGCTCTCCACTTCTGTCACCTATTTAGGTGTTCAATTTACTTCCACTCAAGCTGGCTCCCCGAGCTTCAAAGATGCCTTGACTCTCTTCAGAAGGAGTGCTATTCTCTCCGTGCTCCAAGGCAGCTTTGGAGGTTGGCACCCTCGCATCCTCATCCATATTTCCAAGACATTTATTCGGCCTACTATTGATTACCGTTTCATCTGTTTCAGCGCTCTACCTCGCTCCAACATGAAAAGGCTAAGGGCAAAGGAGAGAACCGTCGCCAGGACTGGTTTGATCCCTTTCAGGAGGTTTGCGACCACGCCGGCATCCCTCCTCAGATTCTCCTATATCCTCGGCCGATTCGTGCAACGAGCGATACAATAGGACTATCATCACACCGTCACCACCCACAGGACCCCAGCTTTCCAAACCCAGGAGGAAGAAGAAGTTCCCCCAGTCATCCTCTTCAGCTCCGATGATCACCACTATACGGTACTATATAATTTTATTTTTTGTGAACATTCAATATTTTAAGTTAAATTTTCTGTAAAAATGCAATATCTAACGTCCAATTTCAAATGAAATGTGTTTTTTATTCCAAAAATATCATGTACAAAGAGGTTAGTCCCTTAAACGGCAGTAAGTTAGGTTCAATAAAATTAAGTATTGTATACTGCTAGCTGAATAAACTTTGAAAATTGAAATTTATTTTATTTTATTTATTTATTCATGCGGTAACAGTATAATTCCCTAAAATTAGGCGATAGCGTGCAAAACAAAATGTATTATAATATAATGTAACTGGCACTACCAACAAAAATAAAATAATTTAAAAAATCCTCTTCTAAATAAACTTAAACTACAATACTTTGTAATCAAGCTTGCCTGCTATATCAACTGTCCACTGTCAAATATTCGTATTGTCATTTCAACATGCAAACTTGTTTCTTAAACTATATCATTCAAATAAAAAAAAAATATATTCAACCGGTATGCGATTTATACAGTGCGCGAGAGTAGTATGTCTTAAGCCGTTTACTATTTTCATTATATACAGTGTGTCCCCGGATTGAGTTCATATAAGGTGTAAATGACAATTTTTTTTGAGTTAGATGCTAATATTCTCGGAATCACTCCTGCTTGTTCTCAAACTAAGATTTTGAGAAAATTTATCAAATGAATTAATATACAGGGTGTTTTTAGAATTGAGTTTTAAAAAATTATCAAGAGTAAACTACCATTATTAGAAGAGATAACAAAAAAAGTATTAAGGAAAGTTGTTTAGAATTAAGTGTAATGTCAGACTCTCAAATTTCAGACAAATCAATTTTTTAATTTTTTTAATGTTTTATACGACTTAGCTCGTGAACCAGTAACAGGGCCTCCTACAGCCACGATAAAAACTATGTTGGAATAAAAATCCAAAAAAATTTTAAAAATCAAAGTAGGCCGATTTATCTGAAAATTGAGAGTATGACATTGCTCTTAATTATAAACAACTTTCCTTAAGACCTTTTTTTTGTTATCTTTTCTAATACTGGTAGTTTACTCTTGATAATTTTTTAAAACTCAATTCTAAAAACACCCTGTATATTAATTAATTTGATTGATTTTCTCAAAATCTTTGTTTGGAACAAGCAGGAGTGATTCCAAGAATATTAGCATCTAACTCAAAAAAATGTTGTCATTTGCACCTTATGTGAACTCAATTCGCGCACACACTATATATCGATAAGATCGATTAAGTTGTTGGCTAGGTCACAAGTCATGTAAAGTCATGGTATCAGGGTAGATGCTACACGCGTAACGCACTTCAACAGTTATTAAACCAAGTAATAATTTATACAATAATATGAGAACTACAAATTAATGCAAATAAAGGTGCGACCTTGCGTACGAATGAAATCGCAGAACGCCGAGTTATCCTACGTGCCAAAGTTGTAAGCATCGAGATCGGTAACTCGAGACGCGCATTATTGTATCCGGGGTCAGACTGCCTATCTTTAAACCTAAGTTATTAAACTGTTAAAAAGCTGGGCACCTTCGATCTGGAGCCAAAGCGTCCGTGAAAGCCAGTAAGTGATTATCGTGTAACTTCTAGTTTCTAAAATCAATTATTGTTGATGATAAACTCTTAAACCTGAAAAAAGATATATTAATTCTTTATTATACTTTCTATACTAACTTTTATTATTCTATGACTCCCTACAATTTATAAATGAGTCTTTACTTGAATCGCTTCGATTCTACTACGTTGGTTGCACGTGTATATTTATATTGTTATAATTTTTCAAATGTCATTTACCCTTTGCACTGCACTGGCAGTAATTTCATATTATTTAAACAGGTAACTTCTGATGTTGCATATACATAGTTAAACATATACACTTTTTAAATGCAATACATATTAAAAATTGAATAGGCTCCGAAACTTTTGGAACACAGCTTACCACCATTTGCTCGCATGGACGTCAGTCTAATCTAACCATTGCCCATATCATTCCGTATGTAATTAATCTACTAATTGCATTTACTTACGATTTGTATTAAACATTACGTAGGTAATAATAAGCTGCTAATTAAAATATCAACTGCTTTTGTTCGCGTAGATTATTGCTGGTAAACTATTTTATAGCTACTGTTTGCTATAAATAAATAGCTGGTTTTTATTGATCGTCCGTTTCAGTGCTACATAACTCTTTCCTAAATATTATTGGCATTGAAAGAAACGGTAGGCCTCGTAGGAAAAAATATGGCCAACGTTGAATACTGCAACAAAGAAACAAGCCGAAACGATAAAAGTAATAATGCCTAGCAAAAAATGCAAATTTAACCAATAAAAGACCGTGGCTCTTACGACATCGATGCTTCAAAATTATGTTTTCAGACATTATTATGCGGATTGCTGAGTCTCGTAAAATAAAACTCTCTTGGGAAAACATTGCCTCCAGCAGCTTCAACTCTCGTGACCCTCTTCAGTATTAAAAAAGTTTTAAATGGTATCTGAAAGCAATTGTCGCTTTTTCATAACATTTCTTCAAAAGATGAGTTGGAGTTCATCAGCACAAACAAGTAAATGCATTTCTTCTTTTCATAACGTAATTAAATTACAAGTCACTACCATGAACACCGATAATGTACTAACATTCTAAAATTGACAGCAAACCGCAAAGAAATGCGGAAATTGGAGTGTTAAAACACTAAAGAGCTTAAGCGTCGCTGATCTGCTTTTAAACCGTTGTTTTCTTTAGCAACTTTGAAGACGTCGCATTTACGGAGATCTACGTGTCGTATATTTATATACTGTCCATAAAATATCTTTTTTAAGGAGGCGCGTTTGACAAAAATTAATGTGAGAGTGCTGACCCATTTTGGACATGTGTGGATTTTCTTATTCAACTGCGATTTATATTTTAAAAATACCATTTTGCCTTGCAACTTCCACAATAGCTTCTGTGGAGATAAAAATAAACCTTTTACTCCAAATAGTCAGAGACTGACATCTGTGCTGCTGAAAGTTAGTGATTTCCACTTTTAATAATTAACCTACCACAGACTGATTTATTGGTTCCACTTAGCATTATTTCTTAACAGAAAGCTTGTGATCTACTGCACTTACTATTTTAATCAGTTTAAGTAAATAATCATAATCTGATTTAAAAAAACACAATTATTACGGTAATATAGGATCAATTATCTGTGTCCTCAGAGCAGAAAATCTTTTTAAAACGCTGAGGGCTTTTGCTATGTGTTTTGCATCACCCTTGCAAGCATCTGCTAATGACTTTATGACAAAAGATATATGCCAAAATGTGTATGAAAACTGGGTTGTATAATACTGATTTATTTGTGGGCTTTCTCGTAGAGATTAAGCTAGAAACTTTGTAGAACTATAAATTCACACCAAGGACCACCTACTGCGACATCACAGAGCACAAGTGTAGGTTGGAGATATTCAATATCTGTTCTGTTACAATATTAAACTACATTTTCTATAACTCAAAATTAGTGTGTACGTATTTTTGTAGTCATTGTTCTTCAAAACATTTCTCACAGGTTTAATTAGTGACCTTGAAATTACTTATCGTGTCAAAATGAAAATTATGGTTTGTTCTGTCCCACTTACATTTTTTGACAAAAATAAAATTTGAAGTTAAATGTATTCGTATATTCCACAATGTTCTAGTTTTGCCAATATGTTCAGTCGATTAAACGAAAAACTTTGATCGCTTTCAATAAGATTTGAAAATCAAATAGTTAGTTATAGTTCTCTATACTGGCATATCTAGAAATGTACGTACACTGATGGTTTTGTGATTTATACCCATTAGAAGTTAGTAGTACAATATTTTACATCTTAGTCGCCTTGGATATCAGCAGATGATTTCCTTTGAATGTATTACTTAGTTAAAAAAAAACATTACACTTGGTAATAACTGTTGGATCTTGTTAGGTAAACAGGTTATTGCATTTACAGGTGTGTTAAATCCTATTTGGCCAAATGGTTCATATCAAAATTTATATTTTATGCAATGAACGAAAACAATTTAGAACCCCATTTGATTAGAGGTGGAAGACGAAATATGGCTGTTTCCCGGCATTCAGCGCGGTATATAGATTTGGGGTGCGGTATGGTTGGGAGGTAGATCAGCTCTAGTTATCGTAGATGGAACGTTGACTGTCACCCAATACATCAATGAAGTGTTGGAGCCGGTTGTTCTTCTCTTACTAGAGAAGATAAAAATTGCATTTTCCAACAGGATAATGCACCACCGCACATTGCAAATGGAACAATGGAGTTTTTTTGTGTTAACATCAGCCTATTCCTGTGGCCTGCTAAATCTCCAGATTTGTCGCCCATGTCCGGGACACGATGGGACGGAAGATATCTACTTTACCAGAACCTTCAGGAACGGTTGCAGCGCTACATCATTTCCAAGTTGCCTGGAATGAATTATCGCAAAACTCACTTGATGACCCTATTCACACCATGACTAGAAGGGTAACTGAATGTGTGAGCTGCCAGGGTAGTGTAACAGGTTATTAAAAATTGTATCCCTTATTTGTGTTTTTTCACGAAAACTGAATCAGTTACCTACCTAAACGATATATTAAAAAATAAAGTAATTCCTTCATTTTAAATAGTTATAACGTTTTACTAACTCAGTATAATACTTCTATTATGCACACTCTTCAGCAACAGACTACATAAGAAGCATAACAAACATTTTTAAAAGTTTCACACTGGAACAATAATGATTTTTTGGAAAATTAATTCAATCAAGCTATCCTTGATGATAGATTACCTCAACACTAAACAAAAACATCGTCTCAATAATATTTTAGTGTAATTGCGTTGCTTCTTGAAGTTTCTGATTTAACAAAATAAAAAGCGATTCCCAAATGTGATATTAAACTCAAAAATTTGTCGTTATATACGTATGTTAAATTTTAAAATATATCAGATCATAGCTAAATCATATTTGTTACCCAATTTTGTATGCTTGTGGTGCTTAATTTCAGTCCTCGGAACATTACAACAATGGTTATAAGGTTCATCGCATTTCGTCTAATTTTAAAATTTACCTTTTGAAGGCTTACGCATATCCTGATTGGAAATCTGAACACTAGCTTCCATTTTCACCATTCCTGAAAGAGAGCATTTTAAAATTTGTAGGAACATGTCTGGTGAAGTTTGGAGTGCTACAAGTAAAAGTGAAATTATTTAAATTGCCCAGGTTATGACCGAGTTGCTTCAAATGTTCGGTTCAGGATGAACTAGGAAACGGAAGAGTGAAGATTGGGAGACAGGTCAGGCATGATGATGAAATAGTGCTATATTCTCCCCAGATGTAGAAGTTTAAGGGTTAATGCAAGATCTGCATTTATCACCTCTACAGCGAAACAAAATTTAGAATCCAATGGTTTTTGTGGCTTTCCAATTCTTTAAATGAAAGTGGCTGAAACTAATTTTGTTTTTTTTTTGTACAGAATAGGCCAAATATATTCATATACCCTATCCTTTGTCTTGGAAAAAACATCATTTGGCATCCTATGCTTCAGCAGGCCGAAGAAGAAGAATATAATTGGAATACTGTTCTGAGGTTTAAACATGTGCAATATGTCGTAGGAATTCTTATAGTAACACAAAGAGGACATGCATGTAAACTGCTTGGTCGTGAACTTGCCATTGCCCATATATAAACTAGAACTAGCTATAAACTTATCTTCATTAGATAGCAGAGCTTCAGTGCATTTTTAGAGTACGAGAGAATATTTGAATGCAAGTATTTATCGCTTTGAAGCCAGTATTGAATGGTTGAATTGTATGATTAAATGAAAGACAAATAGTTGACGGCGAGGTATATTCACTTATATAGACAATTATGTACAACTTGTAGAATACAATAAATAGTAGAAATAAATAATGGAGAGGGATGTACTGCGCCCGAGGGCGCAGGGGTGAGTCAGTCAGGGCGCGGAGTAGAAGATTCGTCGGGCATCACGGTGGAATCTTCCCATTCCCACATGGTAGTAGTTTCCATGGTGTAATCTTCGTCCGACGGCACCTCGTCGGTCACCATGGCTTCGGTGCTCGTAACCACACGCGCTTTCTTATTTCGAACACCTTTTTGATGCTTCTTTCGCTTTTTCGTACCACTTAAAGTTAATTTATCACCGAACTTAGTCTTATGTCTTTTTTTCTCTGTCACTTCTACTCTTTGGCACTCGTCACTGTCTTCGGATTCGCACTTTCTAGTACTATTATTGTTATTTAACCTAATATGTGTCTTTCGATTACTAACTGCAACAGTCTGTCTTTTGTGGCACAGCTCGCTGTCCACGTCGCCGTCGACGCATTTTCGTTTCTTCTTCTTTCGCTTTTTGCGTTTTCGGCACCGCGGAGCATCTGTCGGTGGATCCACGAGGGAAGAAGGTGTGCGAGCCGCTGGGACGGACGTGGGCGATGCACACAAGTGGGAGTGGTGGCGCATGGGATGCAATTCTTCAGCGCGTTCGGGGGCTACGGGTCGTGTTAAAACTCGCGTGTAGGAAGAAAGGCGTCCTAGTTGCTGGTTCGCTCGCAACATCACTTTTCGAGGTTGCCCTCGGCGATTCAGCGCTAGGTACAGCGTTCTCCTCTCGTTCGAATATTTGGTGGAGGAGTATGTGTTGTAATGATGCTGCTCTATCATCTCATTGAAGACGCATTCATCTCCGAATTCTTTCTGCAAAGAAAAACCACTATGTAGAAGCTATTTACAACAGTACCTAATGAAATCTAAAAACTTATACTGCATGGACTAGGGGTATAAAGAATTAGTTAATAGAGCTAATAGAGCAACTGAAAGTAGTTAATTTCTCTACGCTGAAAATTGTTAATTAAATATCAATATAAATATTTAGTACTACTATGGCAACCATTATCTTCAACTACAATTTAGTATGAGTACATAAAGGCCATACAATGCTTGTAATACGATTATTCCGCACGATAATGTTTGCAGTTGCAATTAAATGCTTATCACAATTTGGGTTCAACTCAAAAATTGAAAAAAAGTACCATTTAGATCGACCTTCTTATCATACCAGATATACGTTGAAGCTGACATGCTTAATCAATGGGAACAGTTTTAAAACTCGTTATTGTCATTAGTAACACAATTGTGATAAACATACAACACTTTTTTTATTTAGTAGCGGTTATTAGCACTAGACGTTTTTATCGTCCCATATCACATTCATTCATTCATGATCTTTAACCACCTATACTTTTCAGTGTCGAGAAACATGGCACTGTACAGAAAGTACAATTTACGTAACTATAAGACATTCCAATTTTCAGTCCTCTAAAGACTGATTTATGAAGAAGAGTAGTAACAAAACCACGCATATTAAATCAAATGAAATTAAAATTAGACCATTCATATTTAGTCAGCAGAAACTGTAACCAGAGTGAAAAGACAAGCCAATTGTCAAGAGAGCCAATTACTGTTTGTAGGGATTCAATCTCTGTGTGAAGGTCTATATTTTGCATGAACATGGCAGTATAATCGAAGAATAGTGCCATTTGACTTCTGGGTTGGATATACCCTTCAAGTAGATATTAAATAATGTAGGGCTTAGCACGCTTCTCTACGGTACTCCGGAGTAGGGTATTTATTCTAACAGCAAATAACGTATCTTATAAGAAGCAAAAAGTGATTGCGATTCAATATTTTGAGTGAGGTAAGAGGAGTAGTTTATATTTTAAATCTTCTAACCATATCTTGGCCAACACCTACATAATGTCTAAAAATACTGCTAATGTCCCGCTATTATTATATTTTATTTTCGTATCCGCGTTCAATGTGTTCGACAATTATATGTAGTTGTTGGACTACTGATCGGCCTTGATGAATCCAAACTGGAAAGGCGGCATTATTTGATATTTATCCAATGCTGCATTAGGGCGTTTGAGGATGACTCCTTCAAGTAATTTAGATAGTGCAGGTAAGTATCGAATGATGTTTCCATATTCCAGGTCCCGGGTGGTGTAGCTTGAACAAGCGTCCACGTTCGATCAGTAGAGTTAAGCAACGCTCTTTCTGGTCAGAACTTGGGTGGGAGTTCCACGGCTGCTTCTCTCGGCGCCTCGTGGTACGGCTGCCGCGGAAATAATTGGTCCCGGATGTCATAATAACATCATGACAGTCGTTAGTGGGGTTGGAAGTCCCCATAAATGCACAGCGACGCCTATAATTGGCCTAACGGCTGTTGGCTGAGTGCGAAATAAATAAATAAATAAAATATTGTAGAGAAGTATCTTAATCGTAAACATGCGTTGTATAATGACTAAGTAGATAATTACATTTTTGTTAGATTTCTTTAATACCACATTGCCTGATGCTTTTTAGTGGCAAAAGTTCGATCAGTGAGGTAGGTTTGTTGAAGTCACATATGATTGGTAAGCGTGTTTCGACGTATGAAGTCGCTCTGCGGGTTGTGGTCTGTTATCCACCAATATAGTAAGTGTGAATTTGATTTCGAGGTGTTCAGCGAACAAGTTGTTTTTATCTTTATGTGAAAAGCAAGTGCAATTTGATATTTATGGTTGGTGTTACTTCTGCTTATCTAGTGATGTTTTTGGTAACTTGCCATAAGTCCGTGGTGTTTGGTTCTGTTTTCAGTGCTTTTTATGTTCTATAATTGTCTAATTCGCGTTTGACTTAATGGCTGAAGTTATTGAGTCGGTTGTTTAACTGCTAGTCTCTAGTCCTTTGCCACTGTCTTCTTCTCTGGATTTTATGCTTAATTAGATCTACTCGTATTACAAACATTAGTGGTGTGTTGAAGTTTCTTGGTTTTTCCCTCATGTTTAGTTGCAGCTTCTACGAAATATTGATGGCCTCTGTAAAAGCTTCAATGAGTCCACTTCATCGATGTTATGTATTTGGACTGGATTGTAAATTTGAATGTCCAGTTTTTTTGGAATATACATACCCCTTTACCATCCGAGGGAGTAACGATCTGGGAATTGGCGCGATGGTGAAGAATGTCATAAGTACCGGCAGATGGTCGGAAATTAGCCCATGAATTACTATCTGCTACACTGAGATATGTAGATTTTTTGAAATCATAATGTTCAGGACCAGTCTGGTGGTAATTTTGGTAAAGGTAATAGGTGTATTCGACAACCCCATAGAGTACACTTGCAGTTAAAGTTCTCAAAGAAATATTAAGTACCTAAGTTTTGTAGGGCACTTTTGAGAATTGGTTTAGTTGGTTGCTTCTAAGCCGCCGTGACTTGAATAGAATTGACTGTGTTGATAGTAATAGTTGTCATTTCAAGGTTCTATACGATAATTTCAACGGATGTGCTGTGTTTCAGTTATTGCTTTATGGCAATTGCGACACCTTCCCATGCTGTTCCAAAAAGCCTATCTCTTCGATAAATGCGATAACCACTAATTTTAAATTTTCCCCTTCCGATAAGTGAGTTTCATTGAGCCACACTATGTCAACATTGTATCTTGTAAGAAATGAAATAAATATGAATCTGGCATTTCAGTTGAGTCTCTGAATGGATGGTGGTTGATTATCCATTTAGGATATTAGGTAGTAAATGTGTGATTATGAATGATTTTCTTTGGAGTAGGAATGGGATAATTAGTTCCTTGATGAATAGCGGGATTACAACACCGGGAGGTGATTTGATTTAGGTTTTTCATGTATTTGGGGGCCGCGATTTAGTTCTATTTGGCTATAGGTCATGTTGAAATTGTCCTTCATTGCTGAAATAGTGTGTTGGATTTTGTTATTAGCGTATACTGTTTTTGATGGTCGATGTGATGGGGACAGCCCCTATTCCTAGCGGGATAGTAGCCTCTGCAATTTATGCACTTAAAGGCTCAATGGTTTTTCTTGCATAGAAATTGAGAAAGGTACATTTTACATATCTTCATCTTGATGCGCAATAGTTCTTGGTAAGTCACAACCTTTGGCATTGGTGACATTGTAGCATTGTAGCACAGGTACGTATTGAATGTTTATTTTTATTTATGCGTCTAGTTACTTTTTACACTGTGAGATTTTTTATTAGACAGTCATTTAGGATTTTTTTTTTCAGTTATTGGTATTGGAACATTTTTGATAACCATTGATAAGGGCTTATCGTTTGGATTGCAAAAGCTATGAAATTGAATGTTGTTATTTACATCAAATTTGGTGGGTGCATGAGTCATCAACTGATGTTAAATTGAGTTTAAGGTACCTACTTACTGCTGTATGCAGTTGTGAACCTATAATCTGTAATTTTTATATATCCTATAAGAACTCTGATGATTGTTGGCGTTATGTATACGTAGCCAGGATTCCAGTTAGAGGGGGGCATAAATTTAATTATACAATCAACTACTTTTATTATTATTATAGTTTTTAATTTTTTACAAATTATAAAAATTATAAGTTAAAATATCATCAGTTTCCGCAAATCTGCTGTAGATAGTAGCTTCTTTTTTTTGAAATGTAGAATGTGAATTGCAATAATGACTATAAATCAACTGCCTTGTGCTCTTTATAAATGTTTAGGGGTGGGCAGCTTCCCACCCCTGCCCCTCCCTGGCTACGCCCATGATGTATACAGTGTTTGACTATGAGGTAGGGGTAATAAACCAAAAAACAAAATAGTAGGGGTTTCATATTTTGCAGTCTAGTCCTGTTTGGTATAAAATTGACCAAATTACAGTTCAGACGGGATCCAGTTGGCAGAGTTAGCTTAAGAATAATATACATTATTGTAGGTAAAGTGGTTTCTTAGTAAGTTCACTCGAATATTGTATTAAAATAAAATATTCTAAATTAAAATTATAGCGATATATCAAGTTTCATTGCATTTATATGAAAAAAAATGGAATATTAAAAATTAACGCACACAACCTCTTATTTTTTAATTATAACGAACAACTTCAATTAAAATAACTAAAAAACTATTGAAATAGTGCCTCGCCCAAACTAGCACATGATTCCACCCTTCTAAATTTATCCATCATATAACTTCAATTTTTAATTTTTTTATGTTTAAGTTAAAAACTAAAATGTCATTTTTTCAAGACAATGTAATAAAACTCGGTGTGTATAATTTTTTATTTAAAATATTTTATTTTAATAAAAAAAATTCGTGAAGTTACCAGAAATGCCACTACCTAGAATGATATAGATTCATCTTAAGCTACCTTTGCCGACTAGATCGCATCTGAACTGTAATTTAGTAAAAATAAATTTTATACCAAGCAGCCCTAAAGACGAAATCCGGACAACCACATTTTGATTGATTGCACCTATTGCAAAATCAATCTGGGGACACCCTGTATATAGGTGCTATTTTAACAGTTTTTATGTGCTGATGTGCTTAAGGATTTCAATATTTATTCAATTACTAATACAAATTAGGACTGGATAAAAGTTACTCATCTTTAATAAAATAAGCGCACTTGACTACACACATAATGTAGTAATCAATACCACTTAATTAACTTGTCGCATAATTTAAAACCATATTAAACGTCGCCATAAATACATAAAAGGTAAGCTTATGTTTAAACGTAACTTTATGTATATAAAAGCATAATTTATTGAGAAAGTTGCCATGCAATCCAACATTACAATCTAATGAACTCTAACGGATAGTTATGCTCGACAGCTGTCATCGCCTTTTTAGTAAGCAGTCCTGTGTAATAATTGTTGATATGCTTAATGTTGTTGATTCAACTACTGGGTTACCATACTACTATACTAAATATTTCTTGACATATTAAAGCCATTTTCAGATAAGAGGACTATTTGTACTACAAGATAGAAATCCTCAATTAATATTTAAAATAACCGACGGTCCATCATAGATCCTTGAGGTACTCCTTTATCACTACGTGTCAATTGGCTGGCAGTATAAGTCATTATTCGAAATACAATAAAAGTCAATTTATCATTTTCTAGCAGTATTCATATAATAAAATATTCCCTGTTTCGAAATGTTAGTGTTTTTAAACATCTGTAGACCAACTTCGATTTTCTTACGATATATAAGTTGATAAAAAGAAAATAATTGGCTAGCGGTTTTAACTTCTGCAAAATGGATGTGTAGATGCCACAATTCCTAAGCGCATGGTCTAGTGTCGTTTACTGCTAGACAGTAGAGTGCGATGGCATAAATTTGTTATCTCTAACTTTAACTTTTCACTTCCTGAAAAGCTAAAACACTTTCACACCGCAGTTAAAGGACTGGGATATGTCCTATGTTCACATCGCTCCTTAAGTAATCGACTGCATTTTACATTTCCTGCTGTGCTTTTGCAATTTGTATATTTGATTTTTTATCATCTCTTAACAAAATATGTCTACGTCCTGTAGTTTTTTGTTTCAACTTTAACAGCATTTGAAAGGAGCAAATGTTTCCTTAATTTCCTGAATTCTAAGTTATGTAGACATGGATATTGATGCAGCTCATGAGGCGCCTTTTCGGGATATCATTCGAATAAACAAGTGAGGTGAACAATTTGTCGCTTACTACAGTAATTAGCATGTCTACAGATTGAAAGGACTTTTATTTCTCAGGTAAATAAGTTAAAACTAATAAACAACATATTATTCGCACTTCATTTATGACACAGAACGATCTATAATAATTGGCATGATTTTTCAAACTGTTCGAGCTTTCTTGCGGTCATTTTTATGTAACTAAATTAATTTTCAAATATTCCACTTCGAACAGTTACTCTAATCTAAATTATAGATGGGTATCTAAGGAATTTTTCGCTGAGTTGTGGTTCCCTGATTTTTATTTATTTTTAATTGCTCTTAAAATCTTTAATTATATTCTAAGTAATCATTAGAATTTAAAGCGCCTTAAACCAGCTCTAAGCTTAATTTATGCGAGGAAAACTATTTAATTTCATATTTGTGCGTAGAGTGCGTGCCATAAATAAAGTCACAGTTACGCATATGAAATATTATATTAAAATATGCAAACGATTATGAGTGTCGTCGTACGTGAGCTAATTTCTAAAAATTCGAATCTTCAAATTAAACTTGCCCTTGATGGTTTTTAGGAGTGAATTTCTAGTGACGCCGAACACGTAATCTTTAACCTAACCAATTTATATACGGTCTTTTTATGTGAAACAAACTCATGTATTAGCTAGCAATACATGATTTTCCCATGGAATACCTAATGGCGTCCACTCCTTGATTTCAGGCCAACGTATTGGTTACACGACAAATGCTAAAATTAAATAATAATATTATTTTGGTAAAAGAAACCGTTAGCCTGCGGCGGTATATTGTACGACACAGCTGCATATAGTTCCACTTAAAAAAGAAGTGGAAACCTGTTATAAAAAATTGCTAATGACATACTACTCGTCTCTGAACATCAGAAAGCTCGTACGCATCCACTATCGGATTTTTATACTAATTAATGGAAAGCATTCACTTTTATGTGGGTTGTAACAAAAAATTGAACAACTTAAATGTATTCACCGTCTAATCACATATGTAAATAATTAATTCTTAAAGCGTAGATAATGGTTATAAAATACCCAAGAATATATTAAAAGTGCCATAAATTGAAAAGAGCGACCTTTCCACTTGTACAGGTCCTTTGTATGCCGATATATCGCTAGATAACAAACGCCGAAGAATCTTGACTAGGCCTTCTATACTTGTGTGTTGCACATCGACTTAAAAATTAACGCTAGTACCTGTACAGTATATAAAACTTAAAAAAGAAAGGCCAAGCTGAAATAACCCGAAAGAAACGGCGAATATTCAACAATTAAATTTGGATTAGATACATATACATATGTATATATCTAATACAATGAAACAGTTACATTTAAAATAATTTTATATTAAACAAGCAAAACAATTAAGCAAATACCCGATCTTTAATAAAAACACAATTTTTACTGTAAGATATATTTACGGGCTACCAGCAGCCGCAACGTACGTTTTATAAAAAGAATTAGTTCGATCAAGATATCTTCAAAGTTTCCATTCAATTCCCAAATGTCACTGGTCACGGGGTCGTCAATCATGTATGATACATCCACGTATCTTCTTCTTCTTCTTACTGTAGACACAGAGCTTATTAATAATCACACAAAGTGTGGTTTTAATAAGTCATCTTAGATCGCGGCCGGGGCAGGTAGTTAGTCTAATCCTTCTACAAGGGTGACGACCACCGAACGTGTTTGTATGATGGCCGGAGAGCGTAAGATGAAACTACTGTCCGGGTGTTTGCAACGATATTTTACAGAAGAAAACAGTTTATTAAAGAAGATTGCCATTTCTACAGCTATTACATTTTTCTGAGGTACACCAAAGCGATTGCTTTGCGAACACGCCATATTCATTTCAAATTAGAAATGTTAATTTATAGATTATTTTACTCAAACATGATTTAGCAATTATTAAAATAGAATGTGAAGAAATTTCCCCTTTACAGATATTTTGAGTCATTAGAAAACAATTACAGAAGTTCCAAGCAAAAATTTAATCCTTTCAAGCAAGTGTTATTTTTGTAGGTGGTTGAACACTACCACTGTCGCCTAAAGGTTAATTTTATTATTTTAAGGAATTCATTCTAAGAAATTACTTTCACAAGGGTTTCAATGCGAATACAATAGCGGGTAAGATGTGTAAAATAATAGAATGTGAAGTGATACGTTCATCTGACAATTTTTAAAAAATATACTGATATTTACATCAACACCAAGTAATCGAAATGTAAAAGTTTAAAGACTTAAAATTGAATTTAAATCATGACAGATTTAAGATACATTCAATCAGAATTAAAATCACAAGTCAAATTTGCAATACAAATTTACTATTATTTTTTCTTAAATTAAGTTTTTACTTCCCTTTACAATAAAGGAAGTATTGGATTCACTCCAAAAATTCGAAATTGAGTTTTCAACCGTCCCCTGAACCCAAAAACATGTTTTTGTTCATTGGTCTGTCTATCAGTCCGTGTGTGACTGTCTGTGTGTGAACAGAATATCTCAAGAAACGAAGAGGTATGACGTTGAAACTTCATATATAAGTTTTGTGTACTATTTAGATGCGACAGCAACCTTTTGAAGAAAATCGCATAACCGGAAGTATGGGATTTTCTCAAAAACGGCTCTAACGATTTTTTTCAAACGTTACATTTTAATTACATTTTTAATGTGTATTGATGTGAGACAGATAATTTTCCAGTTGAATACTAGTTTGTCTTTTTTTTTAATTAACTCCTACTTCATAGGGCATTATAGAGAACTAATAAAATTGAAAATCTGTAACTTTGGCCATGGATTGTATGTGTAAGAGCGACTACTACAATATTTTGACTGTGATATCCATTCCGGTTATACCGAAAGTCGCTATCAATTTTGTTATTTTAAATAGAATACCAGGTATATTATTACATTTTTGAATTATGCTTAAAATTTTAGAGAAAATGTGTCTTTTCAACTATCTGTTTTGTACGGTCTCTGTAGAATTTATAATTTTTGACAAATGCTTTAAACAAAGGAAGTTGTGTACTGTACGTGTATCACACCAGATTTTTAAATTTAGGATGTATAACAGATTTCAGTATTATCCACTAACTTTAATAGGCATAACTTTTTCATAAAAGCTAAAACTTTTAACTAAACATATATGTAGCTAAATTAATTAAATTTTGAAAGGGAGAATCTGATGTTTCATACACATTTCTAGGCTTCTCGCAAATTTGCATTTTAGGTACAGGCTCCTGTGTACATTTTTTGTAAGAGAGGTGGCTGTAAAATAATATTCTAAATGTATCCTAATGTAGATTGCAGTTCTGTGCCCGCATTAAACCGCAAACTTTTCTGCGCAAAATTAATTAAATAAATCTGTTACATGTAATTACCAATAATTGAATTTAATAACCAGGTATGCCATAAGTGCTTTCCACCTACGGAAACGTTAAGTTGACTTGATTAATGTTAGTAGCACCTCTAGTGTTAACCAGAGGCGTATCCAAAAGGTTAAATTAGAAGAAATATGCCACATATCATCTACATTTAAATACTAGATTTTTATTTATTGCAGACTGAAAAACTAAAAAATCGAGGGTTTTCTGTGTGTACATATTTCGATCATCAGCAAGGGGAACCCAAAGCATGTTTGATATTCCCAAGCCGCTTTTCTATTTACATTTCAAATCTGAACTAAAATATTGTATATATCTTGAAAATTTCAAGATATTTATCAAGCGCATTCCACTCTCTTATCGTATTTGGCGGATATTCCTGACTTGCACTTTACTTTTTTGACGCGCCTGGTATATTAACTTTGTTTTTTAAATACATACGTGTTAAATGCGAAACAAAAGCACGTAAATTCAAAAATAAATATCGATAAGAAATGAATATAATTGTGTCAATAGCAAATCCTATGTTTTAATATGCATTTCTTTCAAATACATGCTTACATGCAGTGACAGACTAGATTATTCCTGTAAGAAACATTTTCTTACATTCAACGAAACAGAGACTGTCGATTAATAATGATTTCTGGCCAATTACGTGTTCATAGCAGTATTTAAATCTGTTTCTTGTTTTTTTGGAATTATTATCCATAACAGTTCTTTAAATTGAAAAGGCACCACTTCAAAACAAAGCAATCGGGGTCACGGCGTATTTTTATTATATTGAAAACATAATCAGTAAAAGCAGCAATATAGTTTAATTTTATTATTAAGGAGAATATACAGCGCGTTACATATTTCATCTATGCGCCTGTATACATTTTTTGTTTAATATTAAATTTAAAATATTATCATTTTTAGCTGAATTATTATTAGATTAAATCTTTTCCATCAAATTATTAACCTACTACTTCCAAAAATAGCAGTAAAAATTCGAAAAAAGCATAGTAGTCTTTCACCAACTGCTTACACAGACCTATGTTCGTTTAAAATTAAAAAAGGTTTTCTATAGATGGTATTCTTAAAAAATATGCTAAAGCCCGTTCTATTAAAAAAAAAGAACGTTGGTTAGAGAAAACTAATCGCTTTCCGTCAATCGTCCTCGATGTTTTATGTACGTTGCAATGTTTCTTCCCCACTGAATTAAAATTTAGAAATATAATACCACGATGTCTGCAAAAATAGGGATAAATCGAATAATAAGTGAACATTTGGTATAAGTGAATAAATATGAAATAAAACTGTGTTACTTAAAAAATTTGTATTTATTCCTAATGATTTTTTTTCTAAATTTCATCTATAATTTACAATAAAAACAGAGCCAACATTGAAAAACTCTGCTCAAAGAAATTTAGAACTGCTTAGCATGTAATATAGATTCAAGAACAAATAAGTAACGACACACGTTACAAATTTTCGAATACACATAAAATTAAGCTCTTTCAAGGCGGTGCAACGAAGTATAACTTTCCTGAAAACAAAAGAACATAGAAACTGTAGTGATCTTAGCTTGAAAAAAAAATATTTTCTTATAAAATAATATAATATCATCAATTAAATATCAGCACCCTGTGTCCTAAACATATCTATTCTTATGGATTAACTTATTTACCCCCCCCCCCCCTGTGAAGAGCAATTTCTTGAAACAGTAAGTACTAAAATTAAGTATTTGATTTGAAAAATTAGAATAAATATTTAAACAAGGGAGTCGTTTTTCATTTTTACTTCCCCAGACTATAGTGTGAGGAAGGATGTATGTTAAAGTGATAAATTTTAAAATTTGTCCCTCTAGTAACGTATCCAACAATTTTTTGGCCCGACATTCCTCCGCCATTGGCAGTTCTGCGAAAGGCGTTTTTGCGAAGGCTCAAGCACCTTGACGAACGAAAGCATAATTCGAATTAAATGTAACAGACAAAAATAAAGCAAGTCGCGTACGAAGATATCGACTGATCCACCCGATGAAATCGGATATTGCGGAGCAAAGAGCGTGTTGCGTCCGTGGGTTATCGAGGCGGTACGAGTGATTCGTAAATCGACAAACGATTCAAACTAGGGATGGGTTACAGGTGTGAATGGGCCTTATCTTGGACATTTCATTAGTGACGTCTTCCTCTGGCCACAAGGGTTGAAATTTAAAGGCGGAACTCGATGGGTCGTGCCACCGATAAACCTCAATTCTGGTCGAACCTTATCTTTGCATCTCACGCCTTTCCGGACAACCGCTCGAAAAATGTCTCGATAACCTGAGATTTAAGATAGTCGGCGGTTTTTACCAATTGCCAGAATCGATAATATTTTAGAGATTATGAGTGTTGATAATTGAAATTGTAGACACTAATAGCTGAAATATAGCTAATTCCAGTTGATTAATGAATTTTCGATCAGAAATTTTTAGCATATTCCGAATTGCTATCACAGATATCAGCGGCTGATTGCGGCAAGCAATCTGTTGTAAATTTTAGAAATAACCTAGTCACTTTCACTTGCACCACCTATTGCACCAGACATCTTTAACAATTAACGCTAAATTTGTTGGTTACTGACAAACCTTTGTTATAAAAGAGTATAAAAACCGTGTTACAATTTCTAGGCGTGATAGTATACTCAATAAAAAAATCAGCAAACGTATGTTCGAAATTGTGTCTTAAAGGAAACTGCAGCAGAACTTCACTGATAAGAGACAAAAACTGTACCTCGTACAGTTTGTTTTGCATTTAAAAACATTTCTCTTGTAGGGAATAACGTTTATTTACGTTGTGTAAGTCTTTATTACCTATATTTCCCTCATTTTCTATTTTACGTAATTTTTCCGGTTATTAATCTGGATAATTGTTTTTCATAAAACTGAGTTTTGACGAAGTCCCGACCATCTGCACGTCTTGTAGTCGCCCATTCTATATGGAAAATAATTTGGGTAATTAGAATATATGACTGTAATCGGCTTCTATGCTCGAAATAAGAACTACACATTTTTGTCGAGCCAGAAGGCAAACGTTTTGGCGTGCCGGCGACCACAGCATTAGTTGATGATTCTATTCTATACTAGCTGACCCGGCAAACGTTGTTTTGGATTATGATATGATGGTGAAAACCCTTCAAACCGTTAAGCACAGAATCATAAAAGTATGACTGCAAATAGAAAGTCGTACAGTGTATAGAAAAACACACATTCGATATTTTCCAATTTTCCGGCTTTGGATTTTTCCGAATTTTTTTTTGCTAAACCACCTCGGGAGTAAGACGAACACAACAAAAAAAAATCATCCAAATCCGTCAAGTCGAGTTTTTGCTTTACTAACACACGGCGATTGATTTTTATATATACAGACTAGAACGCGTTGGCCAGCCTACGTCTGGCCCTGCCAGCGTAAAGAAACGGTTAACAATAAAAATGCTTGCTTAAGCTGGTAGCCAGCCGACGTCCGGCCCTGCCAGCGTTAACAATACAAATGTTTGCTGCGTCGCCACTTGTGCGCGGTCGGCATGTGCGCGCGCCAGTGCTTACGGTCGGACGGCCGGCGGCATCAGCTCTTATAATATAAGATAACACTGTCATATTTCTATGGTTCATATAATACAAAACGAGGCCACACTCTTTCATTTTGTTAAAGGAAAAAGTATTCAAGTAAAAGCTGAAAATGTCTCATATAGTACTCAAAATATGTTGGTACTAAACGGTTTGGTTTTTAATTTTGAAGAACTCTATATTATGTATACTATAGGTGCAAGGCATAATGAGTAGGAATTATTGACGCAGTATTACATTATTAATATTAATATTCCATCCAGAAAAATATGAAACATCAACAGAACTTTAAAATGTTTTCAATAATGTTTTCAAGCCTCTGTCAAATAATATAATTTGAGGTTATAATGATAACAGTGAAGATACACGTTCAAATTCCAAAGCATACTTCGAGGAGACTTTTTTCGATCTCTCTTTATAACACTGTTACGGTACAGACAAAGAATTTACAGTACAATTAGAGATTTCAGTTATTGGAAATTTTAAGTATAGTGTTATTTGTTATTTCAATTAGTATTTTTTTTCTTCAGCTGTGAAGTATTCTCAGTGGGCCTGCTAAATTATAATAATTATGAAAAATGATGTCCCACCTTCGCGTTTATTGAAAAATAAATGATAATAATTAGTACAAGTAATATTAGAATAATAACTAGTGATTTAAAACAGTTTATGTACGTCCCATTATCATTGTGTTTAGAATGGTTGTCGACTAGCACTAAAGCATTATTGACTTTTGAAGAAAAACTTAGGTCCATACTTGAGTATTGATAGCCTTAGTCTAAAGACAAAAAAAACTGGCAAGAAATTGTAAAAACACGTTTTAAATTTAGGTGAGAAGGAAAATGCATGTACGCCCATACATACCAAATTGACACACCGACAAAAAACTAACGATAGAATTCACTGCGTAACTAGAATTTCCTTCAGTTTCAACAAGTAAATGTTTTTTAATAAAAAAAATAAAAAGTTAACATTTACAATAAACAGTACACATGCACCTTCGCCTACTGTAATAATATAAATGGCTTTCTTCTGTAGACGTCATTGATTACTGCACTATAACATTTTTCGCTAATGCATGGTTCTTATCAAATGTATGCTTTTGTTGACAAGGTCGCAAGATTATTAACATACTATTACTATATATACATTTTGAACAAGTTATAAGATTTTATTTTGCCTTCATTAACCTTTTAACCTGTTAGTAGTTACAATAAGATAAGCAGTGTATGAAAAAGGAAATAACCGATATTAAACGTTAGCTTTGATAGGAAAAGGGAGTGCTACTAAAAACGAAATATATAAAACTAATAGAGAATAACGTTTTCCTGGGATACAAACATCAAATTATCCCTTTCTCCATTACAAGTTCTGCCTCAAAAAGTTGGTGCAAGAATACTTCTCATTCACTTCCTGCTTCTTTCAGAAATTTAGATAGGTGCTTTTCACTGATTTGCTATTACCATCGGTATTTAAGTTATTTGAAACGTATACGTGTTTGTTATAAATTTTTTCTATTATTATAATGTAAAATTCACTTTATCTTTAAACTTACTTTCTGAAAATGTTAAAGTTCAATTTACGCTAGACTCAGATACCAAATTTGCTCAATTTCTGAAATGAATTAAACGATTTCGGCAATTGGGCGAATTTAGATTTTAGGCAGTTCCAGTCCTGAGAATTCCATTTCGGCAATTGAGCGGTGCAAAGGTGAACAGTCAAACACGCTGTATATAATTTAGGTGTACCCGTAGTTTTTGTTGCACCCACAAAAGACATGAAAATTACTACCGCCAATTTATAATCTGAAGCTTGTAAAACATGCTGCGTGTGGTACTAGAGATGCCTTGTTCACACACGACAAATTCCAAATTAACATTGTATTATCTCTGACATGTCATATCAGTTCCAGTACCATACAAGTAATTTGTTTTCATTACTAGTTACACTCCGGCATTTGCCGCGTGTAAAAGATGAGATTAAAATGTATTACCGCCTGTTTGACATGGGCAATTGTGTAGTAGCTAACTATGGAAACGTTTTGTTTTCACCATACAATTTTGCATTAATTAACAGGAGGTCGTGCATCTGCCACTTGTAGGTGTTTATGGTGTAAATCGTGCTACTTTAACTATGTTATGTTAAGTATATGTCTGGTTTTTATCTTTTATACTAGATTTTGTAGAAACAAAATTTTATCAGGAATTTTTTAAATAAAGCAGAAATAAAACAACTTTTGCCTATGGCATGGCGTGTCGATGATGCTATTTGCCGATGAAAGGCGAGCGATGCAAGTATATCACACTTGGAACATAAACAATGCTGTCGAAACCTATTTGAAAGATACATTAAGAGGCGACACGGGTGTGACACTTTTACTTCTTTAAATTGCTAGAAGATGAATGAAAAAAGACAAAAACATAAAAACTTAACGTCAATTTGACGTTATCGGTTTATGGAACGAATGTAGCGCCCTCCATTTATGAGGAAACTGTTACTACAGACCGGTATCTGCACATTTTAGAGACAAACTTGCTAGATTATCTGTATAATATTCCACTAAATTGAAAGAAAAATCACCAACTAAAAAGCGATAAATTCTAAGATTATTACAAGTAGTGTAGAACTAGCAGAAACGGTAGCAATCGTACACATCTATGCAAGACTTGGTGCCACAAGAATGGTGACTCGCCTCATATTTTTTACGTAAAATGTTTAATATTTTTCAACTAATATATACTGCTCCACAAATGAACGGGACCAGTTGCATATATTTGTGCAATTTTTAAAAATATTTTTCAAAAGGAAAGTCATAGCGGTTTTGACAACCTTTTAGGATTGTGTCACTATAAAAAGCATTTCTTTTCATAATTTGATTTAATAAAACTATGTCCATTAATAAAACATTATCATTTGAAGATTTTGAATTTTGCCCAAATGTTGATAACATATTGCATACAAAGTATGCCAAATCGTTGCCAAACATTTTTAAACGTTCCGAGGAGACCCAAAGAACTGTTTTTTGTTCTTTCCCTTATTTTTGTGAAATATAGTTTTTTTTATATTTCTATTATTTTTTTATTTTATTAATATAATTTTTTTAATTCTTCAGTTGTTATTTGAAGATAGTGCTATTAAATGTGCTTAATATGATTATACTATAAAACAAAAACTTTTATACATTTTTTTATGACGTAATGTAACAAATACAATTTTTATAGGTGGTCCAGTTCATTTGTGGAGCAGTATATATGAGATATTAGTTGTGGTAATTCACTGGAGTCCATTGCATTAGTTTCTTTCAGGAAAGAATAAAAAATAAGAAAAAACAAAATTGATGTAAAAATGGCAACAGCTAATCGACGCATTCAAAAAGTTTACAATAAAAATTTTTACAGACAAATAATAATAAAGGAAACAGTTGCGAAAAGAAAGCTGATACTAAATTTATTAGATTTCGATAACATCAATAAATGTAGCCCAAATTGCTTTATAGGCTATTATTTCTCGTAAAATTCCGCCATATTTAAAATTGACCTCCATCTCTTCGAATAAGTAAGAAGCTCATGGTGGCCTCCGAATTTTAACAGAATTATGCAACTAAAAAGTGTAAAAAGGTCTCACTAAAATAAAAATACATAGTTAATTAAATTAAAATTATCAAAAACAAAATTCCTATTTACTTGCATGAACGTCTTTAGAAGCGATGTTCATAACTTGAATCTTCGTTCTAAAGGACTGTTAACTCCCCCGGTGCTCATCTCTTTTTGTGAGATCATTTTTCGTCAATATTGCTAAAATAGTTAACGGCGTTTTTTTAAAATTAAAGTTGCTTCATGTAACACTCATAATATCTTCACGAAACGTCTAAAATCGACGTTGCAGCAACTCAGATGATTAGCTGTTGGTGGACATCTCTTATAGGTGTTAAAGGATAGTTACTCATATTTCCTCTTTTATTATGTTTTTTAATCGTTGTGAATTATGTTAAATATTTTCTTTACATTTATATATATATATATTGGTCTCGGCCCATGTTTGCGTACTATAAAACTTATGCAATTGTTATAATATATGTTTCTACAATAGTTTTGATTTATCATGGAGGTTCAAGAAGGAACAGGCGCATGGCTTGGCGATGTGTCCTGAATGAACTCATTTTAGCACCAAACTCTTTGTTGTATTGCTTCATTACATTGTTTAACTTGGTTTTTACTGTTTGTGCTAACAAATAGGTTTATTATTATTGTAGGGGGAGATAGAGGATTTTTCACCTTGTAGTTTTGACA
The DNA here is from genome assembly GCA_940337035.1 of Agriotes lineatus. Lineage (NCBI taxonomy): Eukaryota > Metazoa > Arthropoda > Insecta > Coleoptera > Elateridae > Agriotes > Agriotes lineatus. Next base: position 42,464,605 of record OW679202.1, read on the forward strand.
ATATTTTTAAATTTTGAACTTTCCTCATAATAGAACCACCATAAGGTTGATGACAGTTTCTATGCCTGGATTGAGTGGACGAAAATGTTCATGTTTGCTAGCGAACCTCTCCTTTAGTCAGCGTACTTTCACTCTCCCCAAGCGTGTGCTCTTGTTCGTTTTTTGTGTTTCAGGCTTCAAGCAGATATGGTAAATCATAAAGAGGCTTAGCCACAGCATCGATAAAAGCAACAATTGCTTAAATCTTCATTTCCTCTATATGTAACTGTTGAAATAGATAAAATCCCATCAAATGAACTTACAATAGAAGATGCACCAGACTGCCCATAACTCAGTCTAGTTATACCATGGGAAGGCTTTGTTGTCTAGTAGAAAATGGTACATTAAGGGGGCGGACGTTTTCAAAACGGCCGAGATTTAAAAGCCCGTTGAATGCTGCGTGAACATAACAAGGTTTTTGTGTGATTTAAGGACTGGCGTTCATGTGCCGTATAAGGAGTTGTCATCACCGCTGGCCCACAGCAAGTTTTTCAGGGCCTGAAAATGAAGTGCAGTGCAGGTCCAAGAAAAGGACGCGGTTTATGTAATTTCACTAAACGGACTTCGAACGTTTATTTAAAGCTTTGCAGTACGACACGTCTGATGTGGGTCATACGCTTATAAATATTCGCCGCAATTTTTGTGTTGTCTGATAACTTCAATTGATTCCATTTGAAATAACGAACTTTGATGGGGAAGTTGCAACAGCTCGCTGCTTAATTTCGGTTGCGCAATTATCGCACATGTGGATTGTAATATCGTTGAACTTTAAGAGCTTTGCACTCCAGCAAAAAACGCCGGCTGCGCAATTTTTCATTAAAAAACATGTCGAATGAGATTAAGCAGTGGCTATTCGCGAAACACGCCACCAATCTAAACATAAATTCGAAAGCTCCTCGCAGTTTACTGGCCAACGGGTTACGTCTAAGCAGTGTTGGCATTTTACAGATTGCACTAAAAAATTACCATCATATTTTGGGGACGGGGAAGATATAGTACTCAACAAAAACAATTTTGATCGAGTCCGCAACCATTTAGTCGATAAAATAGTACGAAATAGATACACAGATTTCACGTGGAGTTCAGATGTTGAACTAATTGAAATAAAAATGTTTGTGAAAAACAGTTCCATACTACCAAAATTTAGCATTATTATAGTAATTCTTCAAAATACGAATTCATTCTTTTCAGTGGAACACTCACCTCGCCTTAGATACGTAAGACATTTAAGAATGCCAAAAAAATTGTTCCGGATCTCATTGCAAATTGTTTGAATTAATTGCTACAATTCCTCCGCGGTGTTACTATTTTCAGCGTAAATAAACTGCTCAAGTACAGGTCTAAAGAGTAGCTTCAGCACTGCGAAAACATTAAGTATTATAGTGCACCCAGAATGTGTAGTTCAAAACGTGACCACCGAACTTCTGTAGATGGCGCCAAGTGGACAAGCCGCCACTGTGCTACAATGCTTGGAAATTTTGCAAAGTGGAAAATCGCCACCTTTCGCCAAAACCAAATAGCGCATGAAGGTGCTCGGGACCTTAGCAACAACTTTGCCCCCTTTCAAAATTTCGATATCTGTAGCCGTTCGAAAGTTACAGGCGATCCAGACAGACAGACAGACGGACGGACGGACGGACGGACAAAACGTTCGCATAAGTACGCTGAAGCTACTAATAAGTGTTGCCACAAGACGAAACGAGACGAGATTTTACCCATCTCGAACTCGATTTCGAAAATTCTCGAACGTCGATTCTCAATCTCTAACTCGAGAATCTCGATTTTCGAATATTATATACATGCGTACCGTACTGAGGCACTTGCTCCATGTATGAACGTTCTGGGTTTTCCTCGGTAATACTTTGGGCAGTGTACTTGAAAGGGAAAAGCAGTGAAGCTGGATTAGAGGTAATAACATCTGGTCCTAGATCGGAATATGTGAGTTCGATTCCCACAGATTCCAACGGATACAAAAGATTCCCAAATCTGGCTTTGGCAACCATGCAGTCTAATATCTAACAACCTCCTCTAAGAGAATAGCCCGATTTGGCTCGTTTTTATGCGGGTTTTAAAAATACTATCGAAAAACTGTTGAGATCGAGAATTGGTTTAATTTCGTCTTGCATATTCGAGAATTTAGTTAATCTCGTCTCGAATATTCGAGATCCAAAAATGCCAATCTCGATCTTGAATTTCGACGAGGCGACATCGAGAATTATCTCATCTCGGCGGCATTACTAGCCACTCCTTAGATAACTATATATACCAGTCAATCAATTAGAATAGTACCTAAGTACCTTTCCGTTAATGATTGTAACTATAAGATAAGATCAGAACTGGGCAGTAATTAATTGCTTTGTAATTAAATTACTAATTTAATTCCTTTTTGTTGATGTGCCCTGGAATTGAATTACTTTCCAAAACGCCGTAATTTTAATTGGTAATTGCCAATTTTGTTAAAAAGTACTTGACAGTTACTTTTTGAAAGACATTTAATTACTCAATTACTTTTGAGTAATTAAATTACTCTAAAGTATTTAAATTACTTTACAGGTATTTGAATTAAACACCGTAATTGAAATTATTCTCGGTAATTCAATTACTTTCTGGTAATTCAAGTACTTTCTGGTAATTCAATTACTTTCTGGTAATTCAATTACTAAATTACTGTAACCTTGTTAAGTTACATGTTAAGCAAATGGCATCAGGGCATTCCTGGAGCAATATAAGTATAATTTTGCCTTCCTATGACTAATCGGACAACACTAGATTAGTGCACGAGGATGTATATTTGGTGGAGGCGCGTATGTTTGTAGATGAGATGTGCATGTGTTGTGTCGTGTGTAGAATAGGCTGTGTAGGATATAGCATTGAAGCTTGCTAGTAATCATCGTGTAAGAAGCGGAAAATGTGTCTGCGGCAAGTACAGATTACAGAGTAGAGTGTGATTAAAATATAATTTACTTTTTTCCGTAACAGTGGACAACAGCTAGCATCATTATACAGTGTTACTTCAAAATAATTATTTATTAACTTCAATTTGCTTGTGTAAAATGATATACTACCACATGGCTCTCTAAATACTACTAAATATAAATATATGACAATAATTTCTAGTAAAAGTAATTGAAAAAGTAATTTATCTTGTGCACTTCCAATTACCAAGTAGTAATTAAAAATTTGATAATTCAATTACTTAATTGAGCGGTAATTGGTAATTCATTACTTTTTTATAGTAATTTGCCCAGCTCTGGATAAGATCACTTTAAATACCATGTATCTAGGCATGGTTGACATTTTCCTTTCTTTTCAACTATACAATAAACCCTCCAAGTTTGATGGTGATTATTTGAGACATGCTGTATATTGAACTAGAGATTTGGCGTTTTATTAATCTTTAAAATTCTGTTTGTAGTTGAGTAAATGCTGTCCAGTTCACTTGATCTTCGTACATTATCGTTTTACAATAATGTCAATACTTTTCAAAGAAAACATATTTACATTAGACACCTATTTTGCGAATCGTCCATGTAAAGTTCTGAATAATTATTTGAATACCAAGCTTCTAGAATGCAGAACTTAAATTATTTGTACCTACACACGAAAAAATCCATGCAATTAGCTGGTAAACATACAATGTGGTCCAGGAAGTCCATTCCCATTGCAGGGGTATTTTTAAATTAATATATATTCAAATATTTTGAGAAGGCTATCCACAAAAAAACACCTTACACCCCTTCAGCACACTTCAAAACTTTACAAAACAAATGCAGTGATAAATGAAACTGAAACAGTCAAACGAAGCACTTGGTGATGTGTATTACAATAACTACGCTTTCAGAGGGAATCTGATTTCTAACCAGACGCCTAAATGGCTCAGTCAGAAAGGCTACGTAAGGCATATACTTATTCTTGTATAAAGAAGGCGTCAGACGTAAAAAACAAGCCCGATCGTGGACGAAGCAGAGTCACTATGGCGCCCGACATTTAATATTTTAATATTTCATTGCTGTAGTGAGTGTAGTGAATTCTTACTGCTAGTGATCGAAATCATCACTTTAAAGATTTCTTTCTTTAAAATAGTTTTGCACTCGAATATGTGAAAAGTTGCATGTTTCTAAATGAAGGTATTACGTATTGAAGTCCTGAGACTTACATAAAGCTTCTTTTAACTTTACTATAACGAATACTTTTGCAACTTTACGATTCTACTGCATTACATATTTTACTGGAAATAAAATTCTTATAGAAATTATGGTGCAGCTTAGTTTTGATATAGGTATAACGTAAAAATATTGTAATTAAGTATTACATGTGCATTATCGGCAGTAAAAGAGTTGCGAGGACCTACTGCAAATTTCGAATTTCAACAAAACGCTGTTTCTAAAAATACATCTAACAAACCTGATGTCTAACAATGGTATCGGTTTAAAAAAGTGAAGTTAATAGAAACATTTTGAAACTTCAGATACACAAAATGTTGAATATCAAAATCAAAATTGAAAATTCAGTGAAAAACAAAACAAAAATTTTAGAATTGTAATGTGGATCACAGCAGCATTTGGAACATTGCACATTTTTAATTTAACGAAATGTCTATTACCGTTTATGAAATACATACCTATACTGAATGCGATTTATACCCAAAATCAACATTCTGAGGATTTGGACATTTGGAAATTGTAAATTTTCGAGAAAGGCGGGACATTACTTTTGTAGCATACTATTTTTATTGTTATGAAGATATGTTATATCGGATGTACTGAAACAATTACTCTATCAATGAATTTTTAGATTTCTGTTTACATGCATGTTTTCGACGATATCGAGAATACTTTCTATGTGTATAAAGTAATTTTAGCTCACAAATATGTCAGATACAAAGAAACGTTTTACATATACAAAATATCAGTATCAACTATAAACCAAGGGTTGCTGTGGATACTGAGGTTGATATGTCCATGTGTTTAAAAAATTATACAGGGTGATTCATATGTATCGTTATTAAATTTGAGAGTGGTTAGAGAACAATAAACAGAAAATCATGCATAATAAACTATACGTCAAAAATTGATAATCCCACAAAAAATTAAAATATTTTATTTCTTAAATTGATTTATAGTCACTGGAATGAATCTCCATGAACATAAGTTCGCACATGTGGTTACGATAAGACCGAATTTCGATAAAATGCAGAAGCAAAGAACAGTTATTTGGGCATTTCAATCACATTTGTTGCATTAGGTTAATTTACTCTTATCTGATTTAGCCAGTGATTCTCAAAAGTTTACAGCAGATCCTATTGCGATTTTTTCAGTAAGCAATTACTTTTTAATGCCATGCACTTCTACTGAGATTAGTATACACCCATTTAATTTAATGACCTTACTGTACTGTACCACCCTGTATTTTGATTTTGAAAAAATATCAGCTATAATTTTTATTGATACGGAATCATAGGTATACACGGATATATAACTTTGTTATTTAAAATTATTGTATGTCTGCCATCTTATGGCCAAACTTGATATGGGTAATATATGAAACTAAAATAAAATTGTACAATTCTATTAAAAATGGCAACATTGCAGTAAAGAATGCGCCCAACCGGTTAATTTAGAATATTTTTAAACACGTGGCAGGTTTGAACCACCTAGTACGCTTACACCTGTATTACAGGACATTAAGGTTTATTTATGTCCGATTTAAAATGCCTGACTGGAATAATCTTCTTTAGCATTTTAACACTTCAAATCGTGCTCGGTGTCAGCGTCTTTATAGTGCACCCTGTTAAGATAACCCCTTCAGCCCTCGTGTTGGCTTTGTCCCGACGTAATTACTGACCGCATTAAGATAGACGATAGTGCGCAATGCCGAGATCGTGATACACTCTTCGGCCCGTACTCACTTTAATCACTGATTTATGACTTCATTATTGATCGGCACCCTTTCCGACCGGAAATTGGAGTTGGTGAAACGCAAATGCTCGTTTCGGGCCGATTTTGAGAACGTACCATCGAGAGTGAATGGAGGATAATTTTCAATTGCCATGCTAATGTGGTATAATCAACTTTAAACGGTCGCAATTTACCGCGGTGCTGGAGGATACGACTGACGGCGCACCGTAAACAAACGCCGATCGCGACAAGAATCAGTGGCGTATCATCCCATATGCAGGTGCGGTGATAGTCAGGTCTGAGATACATCAAAGGTTTAAAATGATACCGATTAGATGAATATTGCTAACACCAAAGAAAACTCTACATTCGTAATCGTCTTATTAATATACAGGGTGCGTAAAATACTACTACACTGGCGAGTTAAAATAATAAGATAAATAAGAGGTAGGAATAAACAAATGCAGCACGAAGAGTTAAATTGTATTCTTATAAAACTATAAAGACAAAGCAGTGGCAAAAGCTTAAAAAATATGAAATATTTCTTAAATACAACAAACTATTCCCATTATTCCTACTTTTTTTCTCTGGTATTTATTACAACATATTGGGAAAATCGGCAAACTGTAATAAGCCGTATGTGCATAAACAATATATGTAGTAAATATTTGGGTTTTTGTTCCTCAGGGCAGCAATTCAAAAGTAAACTCTTTTATCCAAACTAATATTTTGGAAACCTTCATTCCTTTCTCAAGGTAAACTACAATCGAGTTTACAGTTCTAGAGAATTGCAATGTATTTTACTTACAAAAGTGAGGTTAGTACTTCATAGTTGGCAAAACAGAACATAACCAGGTATATCTTGATTGGTATCAGGTTAAAAGTAAAAAAACAATACTTAAGTAGCTTATTCATCAATTATAAACAGATTAAAGAAATGACATCTTCATGTATAATGACTACTTTTTGGATGATAACTAAATAGCTCAAAAATAACCAGACAGTGACAAGCGGGAATTTTTAATGGTGAATTGTTTATCAACCAACCGTTCGTTACTGTCTCGCAGTCTTATGTACATAGTTGAGTAAATCTCGATTGATGATGCTGCCTGCATTTTCACTGAACTTGCTCGTAGTTTTATACCTTTAACACCTCCATCCTTGAACTATGTGTCTTTACTGACACAATTGCTCTGCAGATTTATATTACTATTATTCATATGTTCTTTGAGTAAGAGTCTCTCTATATTGATGTAAACAATTCTATTGCAAAAGCCATGGAGATTTATGTTAAAAATGGATAGTGTATGTTTCAAAAAATGTAGAGAAAAGGTTAGTAATATATAACAATATTTTAGTTAGTGTCTTAACTTAAGTCAATCAAGTCGTATGCCGTATGTCGTATTTCAGAAAAATCCATATTCTGATATTTATTGACTGAAAAATTTTGTTTCTGAATAGTATACAAGTTGATATAAAAAGTATTTCAAGACTATTGAAAGATTTGATGATCAAAAATATCCTGCACTGATAATTGTTTTGAAGCACAAGACAGCAAAAGCGCTATCATATATACAGTAAACTTGAGTTATTATAGATCTCTTGAAGGTCTATGGTAGCATGCCAGTTACTAAACTACAGAAATTAATGATCTGTCCTTCGTCTCTCTATTTAACGAAGAAGAGATGAACACTCAGGAGGATTAAATAAGAGCTGAAAAAGAAGAATTGAAAAGACGAAAAATGTGGGAATCCTTGAGGGAAAACGCGAAGTTATACAAAGCAGGATAAAGCAGATGTTCAACAGGGCTGCTATCTCCATTACACACTATTTAAACTCTACTTAAACCCAACTATGAAGTAACATGTCGAAAAAACATCATTATTTGGAGTTCCTTCGATTTCGATGCTACAAATTATATGTTAAAAACCGACGGAAGAATATGAAAATGAAATCTAAAACTCGATACGAAAAGAACAGCACATGACAAGATACTCATAGAAACACAATTTGTGAGGTTAATACCCGCGTCTTTGTCTACATTAAGAAGAAGAAGAACATAAGGAACACTTACGGGTACAAATCAATAAAATCAAATATCTTAAGATTACTAAATTGTACAACAAACTCTATACTCACAACATATTCTATAAATAACCGAGAAGCGCGCTAATGGCCTTGATGTCAAAGCATCTTTAATATTCAATAAACTAAAAAAAATAGAAGAGTGGAAACATGTACATACAAAATATGATAGTAGAAATGCTAGAAACCATGAGCTGCAATAACCAAGTTACATTATTTGCAACGAAGTTAGGAAATCAGAAAAGAGTCCAAAATTGAATCGTTCCAATCATCGCTACTAGATATACTACATATAAATCAGATGTATGGATTATTCTTAGAGGAAGGTTCTGCTATGGCAATGAAAAATAGTGTTGGAAATGATACTATCAAATAAAACATGAACAGAAATTATACTAGCGAACGCCATAGAAGAAAATTAATACAATGGTATGGGCATACGAGAATAAGTTAAAATGGCGATGGTCATGTGAAAGATGGTCAAATGAAGTGTAAAAATGTCGAAAATGATTTTATTTCAAACATAATCTAAGTTTATTCTTCTAAGTTAAAACTGTTGCTAAGGAAACAATCAACCCATTTATCCAAAGTATTCCAGATTCTGACTAGAAGATTTAAGCATTATACCCTTTGAACAAAACTAATATAAAAATTGTTCTTTATTCATAAATCTTTTGTTATAAACAGATATGTTGAAGGTTAAACTCTTGGCTGGCACATTAGTTATTAATATATTCTACTTAATAAAACATATTGTTAAAAACATTTGCAAATACACAAGAGATAATTGAAATGACCAAGAAGTAATACTGGTTTCCAAATGTTTGTTGGTTGTGAAGATCTAATTTAATGACAGCAGGGTAAAATACAATTGCTGTAGGCAAAGTAAAAACAAAAGTATTCCTCCAGTTCAAGAGCAGCTAGTAACATCAACGTAATGCAAATAAATAAATATAAAAAATCAACTATCTTCCAGTAAGGCTAACTTGAAACGAAAGAGATTGCATTGTTACGAACGTGCTTTTAGATATCATATGGAAAATATACGCCGTATCCGTTGATATGATTACTAATTGTAATGTAGTTCTATATGCCATATGTTTATTTTTCTTTCGGTTTGCTTAGAGTAGATAAAAGAGTAAAAATATTTTCTTAGTAATTACAAAACAATTCCATCGCGCCGAATAACTTGGAATAACTATTACAAAGTCATATAATTGTGCAAACAAGAATTTGAAAATTAAAATTTGTATACAGTTACAGCATCTAAGAAAATGTGCCTTTAACAGGTAGCTTCTACAAAAAAGAAAGACGTCAAGTGAGAGGAAATACAGTTAACAATACAAGGGGCAGATCCACGAAGATTTCCGACAGTGAGGCGTATAAAGTCCTTTCAACAGGAAGAGATAAATTTCTAGTTAATGTTCTTTTAGACACTAACTGCGCAATTAAATACAGCCAAAATAGATGCATAAAATATATTCAATATGAAAAACAACAACAGGAATCTTCAACTGTACAAGTTTCGATTTATTACATTTTATTAGTTAAAAGAGCCAAGGCCTGTACAAACTGATGCTGGAATTTCAAAGGGTAGTCGTCGAATACTTAAATTGTGGATAATTACTTAAAATGTTATCGATTTTGTTAATTAGCCCAGCTTGTAGGCTATTTAAACTCCAACTATTATACTTGTTGTGTTACACTATTTTTAAAATGATAAATATAGTTATAATGCTATATAAATGCCAACCGATATATTAAATTAACTTAATTATTACATAGAACATGAAATCAACAATTTAAATGTGTGAAAATTAGTATCGTATGACAGTTCACAGTTGTAACAAAATACAAGTCACAGAAGGGAAACTTATACATTTTCCTAGAATAAGCGATAAGATACATATCTATAAACACAATAAAAAAGTGTTAAGCTCTACTTCTAATAATACTCTCTGAAACTTTTTGTGGCGCTTCAATAATCATGCTATCCTTTGGGTATTTCACCGCACTACAAAATGAAAAATATTAGAACAAGGAAGTTTTGGAAGACAGATCTACTTTCGTTTTCAACAATATCTAATTAAATTAAAAATTAACTAGGAGAACTATTTTACTGGAAATGTAACAGAGGGCGAATAACCTCCCCAGTAAACAGCTTGACATTAACAGCCGACTGCAATTATATATTTAAGAATGGATAGCCAACTATCATTTAAATCTACTGAATGTGTGGACACGCATTCGTCATTGCTCAGTAAAATATACGCAGTTTCTTTAATTTTACAACTAGTTGATAGATAAGATCTTTGTGTTATGCTCACTTTTAATTTAAACTGATTTTAAAATAGATGCTTCAAGTCAGATATTCCTATTTTTTTCTCAAACATGTTATAGTTATATAGTAATAATAATAATAATAATAATAATAACCTGTATTGAATACATTGATAACAGCAATAACAATAAACATATACCGTATAAAAATATTTATATAGTGTTCAGCCACAAGCCGAGATTCAGATAAGGCCAAACGGTTATCTGTTCTACCATCTAAGCTTTGAGATAAAATTAAAAACAAAACTGTATTATATGCTTAATACTAAGATAAAAAGAAATACGAATATTATTAAATGTGCTGCAAACGAAAAATTGTAACGTTTATATGCGGAAGGTATTTTATTATACTCGGAATGTATTTGTTACGAAAATAGCTAAAATAGCAGTTGAGTGAAATAAGTCCATGAAATCTAGTTTTAAGGTTATGAATATCTGTTCTGTACTTACTTTATTATATAAATAAGGAGAGGTTTTGAAAAGCAGCATTTTGTAATAAAGACATAAGCACTGCAAAATGCGTCTATTTTTCATGGCAAGCCATTAAGCGTCCAATAATAATTTATATAAAATATGTTGGTATTTTTTCAATCCATAAATCTACCTCAATCAAGCATTTTATTATTTTTGAATCCTATTTGATGTCATATTGTCAATAGAAGAATGGCAAATATGTGCGCAATAATTAAATTGCAAAGGAACAAAAGTGTCACAGAGTTTCTTTTCAATATTTGAATTTAAACAGGATCTATGTGGAAAGAGTTGTTTGAGGTGTGTATGTGCCAGCGTATATATTTCAAAATTTAGTCTTTATATCTCAACGTATTATCAAGAATTAAACCCAAACTCTTAGCTTTTCCAACAATAGAAATTTCTATATTATTAACAGAAATGTGCAAAGTATCTGAGATGGTCTGCAAGACACTCTTTTTCTCAAAAAGTAAAATTGCGTAGATGCGTTGAATATAAATTCTGACTCCGAGTTTATTATTTCCAATGCATTCCGCACGTCGCCAGGCTTAATCGAGTAGTAAAGCTGTGTGTTATCATCATAGACATGTAACTTGCACCGTTTAACATTATTAATGATGGGAGATGTATAAATGCAATACAGCAATGGCCTCGAAACGGAACCTTGGGCCCTGGGGAACTCCTTGAAAAACAGCAATTTTATTTGATGTATCAAACTCTATTTGTACTTTCTGGCTCTGATTTATTAGATAGCCTTCCTTTAAAGTGATAGCTGTTTTATCCAAACCCAAAATGAAAGTATTGTTTTACAATTGACAGTATCGAATGCTTTACTGTAGTTTAGCATTATTAGTAATGTAACATCACCACCGTCTACAGACAACAGGATATCATCTGTTACTGCAAACAGCGCTGTTGTACAACTATAACCAGCACGAAAGTCCGATTGCATCGATGGCAAAATATTATTATTTATTAAATGTTCATTGAGCTGATAGAAGTTAACGTTTTGAAAAATTTTAGAGAATACTGGAAGAGTACTTATTGGTAGAAGATGTTTAAACTGAACGGGATTTTTTTTTTCAAAAAGGATAGAGACCCGCTGCATGCATTTGAAATGCGGTGCTGGTGAAAGTTATTGAAAATAAAATGGACAGATATGATAAGTAATTAAGAAGTGTTGCATATAATACAAGACAGGAGGAAAATAATAGAGACCATAGAAAAAAGAAGGGAAAACTGGATAAGACACCTGCTAAGACACCATTTATTTAAAATCTTAATTGAAGAAAAACTACACGCCAAGCGACCAAGAGGTAGAGGGAGACTTCCTTTATTACACAATGTACCAAGTAGAATACTACAATACGATTAGATTGTATGAATTACAATACTGCCAACTGTTTGGAGATAAAAATATTTAATCTTTAATTATTTAACTGAAGTCATTACCTAGAACGGGCTAAGCTGTTCTTAGCACAGTGGAGAGATGCACATAAAAATATTAAATCAAATTAAGACCAGGCCAGTGAACGTGTAGACCACCCTAGACGTAATTTCGATAGCCTCTCACAAGACAGTGCATAATACCTATATCAACAGCCATTAGATGAAAAGTTAGATAATTCTCTGACTCGATGTCTTATACAGAAGTACAAAAATATAACTAAGAATGTTCACCAAGTAGCTAATGAAGTCCTAGGTAAAAAAAAAATAAGAATTACTTAATAATGACATTTGGTGGCCAGAAGAAAGTAAACACCTAATAAAAAAGGTTACATACAGGATGGCTAAAGACAAGAAGATAAAGCAGGATACGGAGAAATAATGAAGAAAATGCAACGAACCATAACCGCATAAAAAAAAAACATGGGATAAGAAGTGTCGATGAATACGTAGCTGAAGAAAAACTATCGACAATTATTAAGTGAAAGAAGATTAGAATAACTAAATAATTCCCAAAACATACCAGCAATATATGTTCAACAAAAGAGAATAGACCTAAAAGACACTCTTCTATAATGAAAATTAAAAATGGAAAATTCTGTGAGCCTGAAGGAATTTACGTAGAATTACTAAAATGAAGAAGCCAGAAATTATTCCGCATGTTTACAGACATATTCAATAACATTACCGGACGAGAGGTTCATAAAGAATGGAAAGTGTTATATGTTTCAACAATCAAAATGACCTGATAAAAAAGGCCACGGCGACGAAGACTGCTCTTCAACAAAACTGGAATAGATGAAAGAGAACTTAAATCAAGAGTATCATTGGGAATTACAGCAATTGCATGTCTAAACGGAATTTTATAGAATAAAGAAATAACTAGAAAGAAGAAATTTAACATTTAACACTTAAAAGTGGCATGCTTTATTGTTCTGAAACGTGGAGAATACCAGAAAGAAACAGATAGCGAAAATGGAAGAACTGAGAACACATTCAGGCAGACCGAATAATAATGTAACGACAACAAATGGGTGTAGAAGACACAATTATGAAAGACATAGAAACTGATATAGTACGGCCATGTTCAACGAATGGCAGATTATAGACTAGATCAGCAGACCATGCAGTGAATACCGAAGAAAAAATTGGAACGAAGAAATAAGAAAACTAATAATTGATAGGAACTTCATGAAAGACAATGGGAAGATCTAAGAGAATGGGATATATGCATCGGACAGCCAATATGTGTATACATATTATCATTTATTTATAACATTTTCGTGGGTTTTGCTATCTATGTTCTTTTTTCTTCTGATCTGAGAAGTTTCACTTAGATTTAAATTCTTTTCAAGATGTATATAAGTACACCGAAAAAAGAATAAACGCAAAAAATACGAGTATATTACGGGCCAGTATTATTTGCGGAGCACAGTGCAAGTGTCTTTGCAATAACTTAGTTGAGGCTTTACTTTCATGTCCTCGTAAATTTCTTCTTTGTAGATCCAGGTAGCTGCCTCCTTTGATCTGTTAATGTACGCCACTGATAAACACGTTGCGTTATATTGCATAAACACGAGACGCATTACGCCGATCTACTAAAATTCCTTCAGTATCTAATTTGTGTTGAAGAACAATATTTAAACGACTCGACCAGAGCGGGAATAAATCACAGCGCTTTAATCATAGCACTGAAAAGCCGCTGCGGTTCAGGATATTGAATTTGGAATGAGCTTCAAACTACTACAAAGCCCGACTAGAATTCTGCACAACAAATAATTCCGTGGCACTAAAACATAAAACTTTTCAGTTCTGTCCGGAAGATTTATAGATAATAATTTTTCCATCTAAGCTATTTAAATATATTGGTTTTGGGCGTATAAATCCTTAAATGCTCGTGCAGTCTAAGCTCAGAGGTTACACAACTTGCTCGAACTCCTTGCTGGAATGCCATAACATCTCAAGACAATTTTCTATCACTGGGTGATTTTGCCAGGTTAAATATGTAAATGTAAACAAATTTAAGCTCTTGTCTAACTATCGTTTAATCAGCCGAGCCAGCACATTATCATTTTTGAATTGCTGATTTTATCAGCGTGCATTGAGAACCCTGAATAAAAAAGGAGTTAATTGCAAATGCTCGCGATTCTGCACATTAAATCAGAATTTACAATTTAAATGTGGATGTAGATGTTCGTTTGCATGTGCCATTTTATAGTTTACACGTATGGTAATGCTTAAGATTAAATTCATAGTGAAATTGCTTGTGGGATTTTATTTAAGATCTTTTTATAAGATTATATAGATGTTCGGCGACTAGACTGATTGTATTATTCTTCTATACACTGACAATATCTTTTAGCCTATTTAACTAATTAACAGTGGCGCTATGATCTTTAACCCAATCGCTCCGCCACCAACCTATATTACACATATATTTAATTCCCACTGGAAAAAAGAAAGAGTTAAAGCAAACATTGAATATTAATTTTAATATTTACCATTATTAGTACGCACAAGGAAACGCAGCTACACCTGCTTTAGCCCTCAGGTCATTTTCCTAAATATATTTACGCCGAGTGAGCCGGCAACACTAAGCTTTCCTATTGCTATTTTTATTTTATTCCGCACTCCGCCAATTATAGGCGTCATTGTACATTTTATGGGGACGTCCAACCCCACTAACGACTGTCATGATGTTATTATGACAACTGGGACCAACTTTTTTCAGTGGCAGCCGCACCACTAGGTGCCGGGAGAAGCAGCGGTGGAACTCCCATCCAAGTTCTGACCAGAAAGAGCGTTGCTTAACTCTGCTGATCGAACGTGGACGCTTGTTCAAGCTACACCACCCGGGACCATATGCCATGTCAAAGGTAGAAGCAGGTAAATAAGGCTAAGAAGTTGTAACCGTTATATCTTTTGTTAGGACACATTTATAGATAGATGTACTATGTAACGAACAATTTCCGGAATTGGGCCATGTCATTATTGAGGTTGAGAAACTTCACCTTTCGCCCACTTTCATAAGAGGCTTCATCAAGAGTTAAGCAAAAGAGCACGATAACTCAACGTGTGAACCACACCAAACGCGAAACTCTTCTAACGATCGGAAAGAGAAAGCCGAAATTTATAGGCAAGTGTCTCCTCGGTTGAATGAAGAGGGAGATGAAAGATTTACTATATAATTTTCTTGTTATCTACTTATATTTTTCACAATAAAATAGATATTAAGATTGCTTTCGTTTAAATAGGAAGTGATTAATTATGCCCTCTTTTATTTCTTCCGGTTGAATGGGGTATGATATTAAATACACTTATTGTTCTACTTATGTTTTCTAGTATTCTTAATGAAGTTCATATGATAAAGCAGTTTGTGGGCAGTTATTATTGTTATAAATTATTTTTCTACGCAAATATTAAATAACCAAACTTTCGCCATTTTTTACAGGTGCTTTTAAATAAATTAGTCATCGTTCTTTTTAAATGTTGTAATTCTACTTCTTCTCGAATATGAAATCATATAAAATATTATTATTGTGGTAATTATGTTTTCTTATATTCTGTGCATTTCGTAAGATCCACGAGTTGTAATTCCGTCTAAATCTAGACTTTCTAGACCCGTCTAGATTATCAAGAGAAGACTAGTCAAAGTCTCGTTTAGAAATTTCAAGACAAGACAAGAATTTCTTATTCTAGATCAAGATTCTTCACAAAAATGTATACAAGTTTCAAGACTATATTAACTAGTAAGTTGTAGGTAATATGAATTTTTTGCACCTATACATTATCAGGTAAGTACATTTAAAGTAGTTCTATGGCTTAACAAGGTTTACTTATGCTTACCTACCTAACTACTCAATGTAAATGAAATCTGACTGTCATCATAGATGATAGATAACATAAATTTAATTTTATTTCAGATAATTGTTATATTAAAAAATATACTGCAATAGGTACTGCGATAAACTAATATAGGTATTAAGTATTCAAAACAAGATACAATTCTTTCAAAATCTATGTAAACAAAACTATATAAAAAAATTATATAATATTTGAAAATAAAAGCCCATTTCTTATTATAAGATGATCATTGGTATGCGTTACAGTTCAAACAATTTGATAGAAGCTCATATGACCAAAATACAGGCCAAAAGTTACTATCTCTCTTAACTAACAAAAACGTCAGAAATATAATGCATAGCTCATTGCACCCAAGCTTGAATGCTAGGATGCGCGAGCAATTAAAATAAATTACTTGGTTAATCAAATGTCTTGAAACAATCTAGAGTCTTGACATCATGACAAGACAATAAAAAGACTTTTAATCTAGACTTAGACTTAGTCAAGACTTTTCTATAAATTTCCAAACAAGATAAGATTTTGCGTCTGTCTTGTTTTGTCTAGGCGGTGACACTCTATGCGTCATAACCTGAAAATCACTATAACGCTTCCAAATTAAAAACGGAAGTTAGTAATATAAAGCAAGTTACCCAATTTTTTTTATTGCTAGAATTTGGTAATTCAAGGTAAAACCATTGTGTTAATATCAAGGATACTTCTCTTTGAAGAAGATCAGTGGTGTAGGTGCTGTGATAAGAAACCAAAGGTAATGGGTTCAATTCCCGTTGGCTACCATGCGGAAGTGACATCTCCTGCTTCAGGATGCACTCAGCCTTATAAATTGAGTAGATAAACCGCTAAGGCGTGGCTTGTAATATGTCTAAGACTATTTTAATTTATATATTTATTTTTAAATTAGCGATATATTACCATAAAACTATTCCACTGAAAATCTGTATCTGTTAACTGACTGAGAAGCTACACCATTAATTTTGATGAGCTATGTGTTAACAGTCTTATCGAAGTCGCCTGCAACCTTCTGCATAAATTTCGCCCGTCAATAGGCTTTCCTTTTCGCCAGCGATCGGCATAATTAGCGTCAAGTTTTAAAACATATGTAAATTCCAAAACAGTTACCATTTCCCGCTTTTCGGTTTATAAAAAATTGGTTACGCTAAGCGGGCCCGTCTTAGTCCAGTTTTAATTTTTCCACGATCATAAATATCTCCATTGGATTTCAACCGATCGGTTAGCGTTGTATCTGCTCGAATATTTTCCCGATGAAAACCAGATAGCACTTAATTAACCGGAGCGATAACACGTTTAGCAATAGCTTTGATGCTAAAACAGGCAAATTGATGATTGCTTTACATAAAATATATATTAAAACTAAATTATAATTCGAATAATCCTTATATTAGCTTGAATTGCGTCGACGAAGCAGTCCTGACACTGATTTTAGTGATAATTGGAACGATAATTAAAAAAATTGCCATTAAAAATAGTTATGTTTAAAAATTAGCGTTTGAAAGACAAGTAAGTGTATCATTTTCAATAAACTATTAAATCATGTTATCAATGCTCTTCAGTAAATATTAAATTGTAAGTATTATCTGTTTTCCTTATTTAATATTAAAGAGTGCGTCCTTGTGATGTAAGAAAGTGATTAATTTATCGTAGTGAATATTATCTTAAAATCAAAGTGACAAATAATATAAATAATTTTAACTGATTTATCAATACCTACTTTAAAATGTATTCATTTTCTATCCTTAGTTATTTATAAAAACCTTTAATGAGTGTATTGAGCGAGAATTTGTTGCGTTAGCTGATATTCAAACTGTAGGAATTGCCATATTTCAATATAACACTCTGCCCGATAACCCTTTGCTTAATTAACTCTGAAAAGCAAAATTACAAAAATTAAATATCTATAAGCAAGATTATATAATTACAACCACATTTATTTTAAGGACTGCATTGATAATTTCTTATTTATACCATTAATAACCGCCACTGTTTACAACCAATTTGTGTTTTGTCTTAGATCTGTGGTTGCTGCTCTTCAATTAAAATTATAAAGCTACTCGTACAATGTCCAAATAATGTTAAAAAGTATTTTAATGCTTTAATTAATATTTTGATACGATAAAATCCTTATTTTTGCTTGTATACCTTTAAGCTTATAGCAGCAAGTGCTAAGTTTCGAAGTAAAAAGTTTACGTTACAATATTTGTTATTCTTGGGAGAATTGCAGGAAATGATTATAGTATTTTAGAATCCTAAAAAGTAATTTGGGTGTAGAAAATGCCGTGTGATAATTTTTAAACGGGGCTTGCGTATTGGCGCAGTTATTCCTACTCGTATAAATCCTTGTAGTTGTCGCTATCGCGACCTAAACAATATAATCGGTAAATTTCAAATTTGGAATTAATAAATACTTTGAACCTTTACATTTTATCATTTCTAGCGTGCACTGAACGATCCACGTGGTGATTTTAAACGTAATCGAGAAATTATTAGCCAAAAACAATAAGTTATGTCCGCCCATCCTCTCACTAAATTAAGTTTTTCCATTATGTTGTTCCAACGTTAAAAATAGTCAATTGCAGCTTTAAGTCTAAAATGAACATGAAAAAGTAACTATAACCACATCCTGCAGAAATATTCAAAAATGTGGAACATTTCGGCCATAACGGCCTATATTTATAACTGAAGCTGTTATTTTTGTCAACACAAACAAGTGTGGTTAACATAAATAAGTCTAGCGAAGTTAGATCGGAGGATTCAATAATTAATGTTGTTCCACTCGATTAATTGTCGAAAAACGACATTTTCACGCATAATAAATTTACATGCAAACTAAAATGTCATGATAGACAAAATGGAGGTTAATAAAAAACCCCAAAACAACATGTAAAATTCTTCACTAGGATTTTTATATGTGCGAATAGAAATTAAATTACTAGGAAGCTGAACACATTTGAATATCTACTTAAACGAGTTAAAATGTCGTGGGGAAGAATTTACCAGAAAACCTATACCACAGCTGGGCTGTAGCAGTTCGAAAAATAGATATTCAGAAATCGCGTGCATTTAATTAATGGATCTAAGCTCAATGACCCCCAGCAAGGTTTCCTATCAACCATCTCCCACCACAGACAGAAATACAACGACTAAACTTTATTTGGGCAAATATTGAACACACGCAACAATTAGCTATTACGAGAACTGTATTCATAATTCCTAGGAATGTTTCTATGAATCAATCTATTCTTTAATTCAAAGCAATTATCATCAACATTTTTGGCATAATCAAAGCACGCTTGTATTCATTTAGTATTTAATTACAGTTTCACCAACGACTTTACAATCCCTTCCATATGCACCATACTCTATATGAAAATTGCTTTCAAAAGACTCTGGTTACCATAGTAACCTTTGCCTCATGTGCAGCATTAATCCAGACTAACAAGTAGGATTCATCAGTTGCATTCCTTACATTCAACTTGCGTT
This sequence comes from Agriotes lineatus, assembly GCA_940337035.1. Lineage (NCBI taxonomy): Eukaryota > Metazoa > Arthropoda > Insecta > Coleoptera > Elateridae > Agriotes > Agriotes lineatus. The sequence goes on from OW679202.1 coordinate 42,484,242, forward strand.
ATTGTTAGTTGCTGCCAAAATTAGTAACAGTTTGTTATGCCCTCTAGACTCTATAGGGGTATTTATCTATTATGCATATTTAAAATGCAAAACTATGGAACTTGAAACATACGGCAGTTCGACCACTTCAGTCCTTGTTCCGTGGAATAGTTATAAAGACTTCTATATAAGAGCAGTTTAGTGGTCGAAGTGGCTGTTTTTAAAAATAAGAAACAAACCCTTATGGCAGAAGGGAAGAAAATTGTGGCCGTGGAAGCTGTGTTTGTCACAATTGATTTGAAAGAAGCACTCCATGGCTGTCCACTCACTAGTAGAGTATTGTAGAAAAAGATCGCTAATTGACTGATTTTGCTATTTATTATTATATGGACGATAGTTATTTCGACTAAGTATCATGTATTATATTGTTGCAATGATTACCTATAAGTAATCATAATTGATTAATTTGCATTTCTACTGATTCCTAAAACCAATGCCTTATTCTTTGATAGTCACTAGGTTTTGTAAACATTTTTTTATGGCTGCCGATTTCCATTTTCATCAGGTTGTTTATCATATGTCGGAATGATGTCACACCATCTTCTATACTTATTAAAATTCATATGGTGTTCCTGATTATTAATGTTTTCTATTAGACTATTGGCTAGCCTTTTTCTTTTGATCATTTCCTTTGATTTTAATATAGTTTTTCTTACCGAGCATTATATCCAGTTCATTAATTGTCACAGGTTATGCATTAGCTTTATAAGTATATTTACTAACGAGTTTTTTGTGATTTTATAATACAGCACTAGAACCTGCTACTTATATACTTATATATACTTATATTTTTGACATAGTTACTTTCGTTATCCCTTTGGTATTAAAATGTCCTTTTCTACCTTTTAAATTAATTTCTATGTTTTTATTACTAGCTACTAACAGTTTTTATTTTACTATTTTTTATATGCAAGCTTTATTATTCTCTTCTTGTTAAGCTGTATTTACATTCATTTAAATCTACAGTGCCCACTCTTTGGATGCCTATTCTGAGATATTTTATATTATATCGTGTGTTAAAAAAAACTCATTTAGGGTAGGCCTGGAAAAAAAGATAAAAAATCTAGTCATGTCTTAACTTAAATCTGTACGTGAATGTCAGATTGCATTTTCTTTATGAAAACATTTGTCACTGTGACATGCACAAGTTTACAACTGCGTTAACTTTACTTGTATCAAGCAAAAAGGAAAATAAGATGGCATTTACACACCAACAACGAGTGTATTAATCATAACAGTCAATAAAAATTGTTTTTATTAAGTGTTTTGTATATTTTTAGGAAAATAGTTCAAGATCAAGATGTAATTTAGTTCTCTCTGACTTATGGTAGTTTATTTGCTTCAATGGGTATGTATCAAGGTATGGTAAACTTCAATTTGATCATGGCATGCTGCGAATTAGTTTTTTTAAACAGGCGATATATCGCCGGTGAAGGTTCTGTTGTAATATAACTATAATTTTCAATATTCTTCTTTTAAATTAAAAAATTCTACTAGAACTCTCTTTATTCTCTGGTAGTCGTATTTATATAACATGTGAGCAAATGAAAATGAAATCAAGCTTGGCTTTGAAATATTTGTTTTATGAATAACTAGCTAACCCGACAAACGTTGTTTTGGATTATGACATGATGGGAAAACCCTTCAAACCATTAAGCACAGAATCATAAAAGTATGACTGCAAATAGAAAGTCGTACAGTGTATAGAAAAAAACACTTTCGATATTTTCCAATTTTCCGGCTTTCCCTTTGGAATTTTCCGAATTTTCTTTTTTGCTAAACCTCCTCGGGAGTAAGACGAAGAAAACAAAAAAATCACCCAAATCGGTCAAGTCGTTCTCGAGTTTTTGCGTTACTAACAGACTAACACACGGCGATTGATTTTTATATACATACAGGGTGTAGAAATGCTTTACGCACCATAGGGATTTCAATGGTAATTTCTTCATATGAAAATATTTGCTTCCCTAATTATTTTAGAGCAAACTTGTATTGAAGCTTTTGTAGAGAAAAAAATTCTGTATCCATTTAAGCCAGAATTTGTCATTTTACATTTCGGAAAACCGAAAATTTAAAGAAATAAAATACCATTTTTTGAAAAATCAGCGGTGCCTTGAAATTACTAAATCATCTCAAAGCACCAACAACTTAGTTTGCTGTTTATTTGGTTGCCGTTACATTTGACAGATGCAAACAAATAAACAGCAAACTAATTTGTTGATGCTTTGAGATGATTTAGTAATTTCAAGGCACCGCTGATTTGTCAAAAAATTGTATTTTATTTCTTTAAATTTTCGGTTTTCTGAAATGTAAGATGACAAACTTCAATACAAGTTTGCTCTAAAATAATTAGGGAAGCAAATATTTTCATATGAAGAAATTACCATTGAAATCCCTATGGTGCGTAAAGCATTTCTACACCCTGTATATAGATATGTTGGTGACACTGTATGTCTATGTCAAATTCGAGGTTAACCGGTTAGGTTTTGCGTCAGTTTTGACACAGACTGACGGAAAACCTAACCTGATAACCTCGAATTTGACATAGACTTACAGTCTCACCAACATATTATTCATAAAACAAATATTTCAAAGCCAAGCTTGATTTCATTTTCGTTTGCTCACATGATATTATTTGGCACTAGATTGCCGGTTGTGCTACGGAAAAAGATACAATTTTAGTAACTAGGAATATATCTATACTCATTGTTTAATTTATTTCTGGTTAATTAGTTTTTATGTATTAATGTTGATGACAATTTAACGACTCAAAATAAAGTGGCTGCCCGTTTTATTTCAAGTTTCGAAAACGCCTTTGCTCCATAGAGTACTATATTCTTGACTATTGTGTTGCATATGTCTCTAGTTACGTCTTGATGCCACCATATTCTATTTAGTCTCTTTCTTTCCTTTCCTTCCTTGCGCCACATTAAACTGGACATTTTATTTGTCTACCATCTTTGTATATATTTCTAATTGTCACATAAATATCTTCTCACCGTTTCTTAAATTTAAAATTCCGATTTCATATTCCCTAAGCGTAAATATATTGTTGTATTAGATTCATTTAGAGTTCCCTTTTTCGATGTCCTTGTTTAATATTTCTCGTTTTCTTCGTCATGTATTATTAGGACCTGATCGTCTAAGAACATCAGGGTGTATAAATAAGTTTTACTTAAATACATTTAATTTGAAACAATCCGTCGTTTGTATGGCTCCTCATCAAATATATAAATGTAACAATAACTAGACAAAATGTATAAATTTTTTGTACAATAGAAAAATTGGTATAACTTGTCTGATTTTCTTCTAGACCTTTAATGATATTATTTTAACAGCAACATCACGTAGATAGTTAAAGACTTACTAGCAAAAATTGTTACGAACGACCAGAGATGCTTCAAATGATTGATCACAATGAATTCCTTCATGGTGTTATGAAAAAGGAACTGTCTGAGAGTCAGTTTCCCTAAAGCAGTTTTTATTTTTAACACTTATTTTTGTTTTCTTTTTATCAGCCGTGCTTTAAATAGAATCTCTGGTTTATTACCAAAAATATACAAGAATCAAACAAGTTGTTTACGCGTTCGAATCTATGCCACCCTTTTTGCGCCAGCCAAGAGTTCGCACATAAAAGGTTTTTGCCGCGATAAAACCATAGGGAGCTTTTAGTAAGACCGTAAAGCGTCTAAATGAAGAGCGTTTTATTGCTTGTAGGTATCTGAACTACTATTTCAAGAGCAAGCAAACGTGTTAGGCATGCAATCGCGCTTGTCAACAGGTTAATTATTTCTCTTTTTACGAAGTTCCGATGTTGGGTATGCACTGCTTTTTTCCAGGTTATGATGACGTTTCTGAATTTTTTACTCCAAGGATCTATTTTGACTGCTTCCTGGCTGACGGCCGTTATCTTAATAGACTTCGAGGAAGACGCTAAGTTCGATAGAATATTTAAAGCTTACGGTAACAGTTTACGATTTCAGTTGGACTACATTGTATTACTGTGTAAGTGTAGGAAGTTCAACGCATTTCCAAGTTTTGATTACGGCAGGAGAAGTTGTAAAACGGTTCGAACAACTTGAAACATTTTCAGAACAACTTTCTAACTGTAGGTAGATATCTATGTCATTCACGGGTCCGGACGAATCGGAAAAAGTGCTAATTCGATGCGCCAACACTTGAAAGGTCGTTCAAGGTGGAGATACACCATCAAACATTGGATTTTTTTTCACCAAAGATCAGTGCGTACAGGAGTAATAGCAGCAATTGTAGTAGACAAAAACTGGCATTCAATTCCTATGATTGCTAAAGAATGCCGTCAATTTTTTGCCTCTTGTTTTGAGAATATTTAAGTTGCACTTAATTAAACCGTACGTCGTCGACTGCCTTTGAAAAATACACAACCGTCTTACAAAACCAAACATCGAGACAAGCGTATGCATTTGCTGTCGAATAAAATATCGCAGACGAGGTGTAATTCGGGTGTAAAAGAAACACCTTGCAAACTGTCGGAAGCGCTGGGATGTTAAAGAAGTCGCTTTTTTATAGAAGTCGTGCAAAACAGATTTAGATTAATTGATTTTTTAATGTTTATTAGGACAAACATTATCTTGTGATATGATAAGTGACAAGTTGGTATTTTTACATTGGCATTACTTTAAATTAGTTGAGGTACTATCATAGACTCTTTCGTTTTGATAAAAGGAATGTCATACTTTCGCTTGGAGAAAAAAAATGAGAAAATACTAAGAATGCAATATAAATTTTGCGTTATTGAGAACACTTCTTTAACAAGACATCCGTGCTTTCAAAAACAAAGAGTTACAAATATACTAACGATTAGAACATTTATTCTGTTAAATTCTTCATGTGCAACAGTTGGACACAGCGCCTGTATCTCGTCTGTATTGAAGTCTGCCATAGCTCATAGAGTCGAAGTCGAACTACAGGTTGCACGAGCATGTATCATGGGTACCAGTCAAACGGTATCTTTAGTTAAGCAATGTTAATCGCGCTCATACTCAGATGGATGACCAACTGATAGTGGTAGTAAGATCACAACCAGATATGTTTCGTAGAGCACGTGGTTAGATGTCAGAGCACTGGGGCGACCTGAAAACTTTGATACCGGGCTTCCTATCAGAACCTATGCGATATTATTATTACTATTATTATTCGAAGAAAAAGATACTATAGTTCTAACTTACAAGCGAGTTTGGCATGTTTCAAAACACAAATCTCTAGAATTTCAGAAAAGAAGGTGACTGTATGCTAGCCTCATATTAAACCAAAATCGCAACGGAAGTGGAGGCAAAACTATTGTTCTGCCTGTTGAGCGATAAATATGTGTATCAAGGCGTTCAGATGTGAGCATCTGTTTGCACTAAACATGCCAAGCATACTTCAAAACGTTGATACGGGATTTGCGTCGAGACGCAACGCCGAAGATTACGTTTGAAATTATGACATTAGACATTATAGACGCCGTGGCTCCTTGCCGGTTAAGAAATTAAAGTTTGAAAAGGGTGGCGCCACAGAAAAAGTTGAGTAATGGCTCCCCTTCTGACCAGTTACTATAATTTCTTGAATTATCAAGTCTAATGAAATACTACATCGCGTGGGACAAACGTAAGCCGCTGCAAAGAGTGGTCAAATTGAAGGCAGCAGATTCAGCACGAAAAAAGCGAGAAATTATAGAATAGACACTACCTAGAAAATATAAACCATGCAATGAAACGTTCAATATCAACTATACATTTCTGCCTTGCAATTTTAAATATATTCTTATGTTTCAAATATTTTTATCAATAATGTGAAAATTACACAAATTGCAGAAATAAACTGAAATATTTTATTTCCTGAATTGAGAAAAAATAATATTAAAATATGAGTTTGTTTCTAAAATTAGCAAGTTATAAAAGATGCTCAAAACTGTAAACCAGCTTTACTGTGCTGAACTTTCCTTAATACTTTTCACGATATTAAGAAAGAACTTGTGCCATTATTTTAAGAGTAGAATGACACACTTTTTGTATAGCGTAGCATCTATAAAAAATAGTAAAAAGCTTTACTCGGGGCTTCTCTTGTAAGTGGAAATTCTGAAACTAAACATTTTACAAATATCAAAGGAAAAAGAATTTAATTTAAGGTGTCCACCCTGTATCTGTTGGGTCCAAAATTTGCCTATTTTTTTCAAGGGTAGAAACTGTGGCTATGTGCAAAATGTTACTTTTATTTAACTAATAGTTCTTAGGTTAAATCAAAAATAGGCAGAATTTATCTTTAAGGTACCCACCCTGTATATATTCGACTGAAAGTACATTCGGTTTCGAGCCAGGTAGACAAATAGTCTGCATGCAAAATATCATATTCCTCCAGTTTTTGAGGACAGATAGATGGACAGACAGAAGGACAGACGGACTGACATACAGACGGAATTAAGAAAACATGTTCTTCGTCATCTAGGGACCCTGAAACGTGAATATCTGAAGAAATCTCGGAAGGTGATTTTTCACGACTGCACTACTTACTTCGTCCTTTAGTCAAGAGAGGTTATGAAGTAAGTTCAGACCACTACTTAGTGGAAATTAGATATAAAGGACAAACGAACAAGAATACTGAGAAGAAGAGAAGAAAAGAGTTTGTAAACGTAAGAAGTTACAAACTACAAAGTGAGGAAATTAGAATCCCATATCAGACCGAAATTAGGAACCAGATACAGGAACAAAAAATAATGGAAATTGAAGACCTTGAACAATTATGGGAAGCGTTTAAAAATATAGTACTAGACGCAGCGAGAAAACTATGTGGAACAGTTAGATACATCGAAAACTGGAAACATACCCCCTGGTGGAACTCACAGATAAAAAATGCAGTGAGGGAAAAGAAGAAGGTATGGAAACTATATTTGAAATCGGGAAGTAACTATGATCACGAAAATTACAAAGAAAAAAGGAAAAAAGTAAACTTATTGATCAAAGAAGCGAAACAGAAGACATGGGAAGAATTTGGGGGCAAAATGGAAGAACAAGGCAAATGAAACTCAAAATTGCTATACAGAACACACAAAAATCTAGGAAAAGGAAACAAAGCAAAGCAAAAATATATCAAAAATAAAGAAGAGGTAATACTGACAACACAAGAAGAAATAAGGGCAAGATGGCTACAACACTATTCAGAACTATTCGAAGTGAATGATGCAGAAGAAGAGGAAAATGGCACAAATCAACAAGTGTATGAGCCAGAAAACGAGATAGAAATAGATGAGATAACAAACGCTCTTAACAAACTAAAAATAGGAAAAACTCCAGCATAGGATGAAATTAAACCGGAATTTCTTAAATTTATGGGGAAAGAAGAAAACTTAATATTACTCAAGATCATGAACATGGCATTGACAACAAAAAAAGTACCTGAAGACTGGAAGCTGGCAGTAATAGTGCCAATATTTAAGAAGGGAGACGTCACATTATGCAATAACTATAGCGGAATATCAGTGGCTCAGTTTCAAAAGAAGACGGAAATCCTAACGGTCACAAAGGACGAAGAACATATAAATCTGATAATAGATGGACAATTGCTAAACGTAACAAACGAATTAAAATATCTGGGAGCAATCGTTGACAGTAAAGGAGATATAGAAGCCGATGTGGAAAACTTTTCCATGCGTTAAAACCCAGTTTCCTAAACAAAAAAGAAGTATGCAAGCAAACGATAATGAAAATATATAAGACAGTCTTCTTGCCAACTTTAATATATGGAAGTGAATCATGGGTACTGACGGAAAAATTGAAATCAAGAATTACGGCAATGGAGATGCGACTTCTAAGAAAAATAGAAGGGATTCCCAGAAGAGACAAAATTAGAAATGAGACCATTAGAGAAAGACTACAAGTTACAGCGATAGTCGACAAAATCCACTAGAAACAACTTAGCTGGTTTGAACATTTAGCAAGGATGAAAGACGACAATTTAGTAAAAGAAATATGGGACGCAGGATCGGATAAGAAGAGGAATAGAGGAAGACCCAAGAAAACCTGGAACCAAGAAGTAGCTCAAACACTCGCCACAAGAGGATATAGCTGGAACGAAACTAGAAACAAGGCTACGAACAGGCGGAACAAAACAAGCCTCGACACCTAACGGTAATGGAGGAAGCTGATCAGTAAGTAACAATACTTACTTCGTCCTTTAGACGAGGGAAGTAAAAAGGACATAAAATCAAGTTTATTATTTTCTTGTACAGTATATATCGTTTATAACGATGGCCAAAGGACCGGAAGAAAGAATTCGGTCGTTATATCCGTACAAACATGCTACAAATTAAAAAAAATTTTTTGAAATCGACAGTGAAAAACGTCGAAATCTTCATTAAAACGAAAAATAAGCGGTGAAGTAATCCACTGTTTTACACCTTTTTGTAGAAGGACCTATGACAGATGAGTGACAGAAAGGTAACCTACAAGGGTTTGAATAAAATATATCAATTTCACAATTTTTCCATATGCTACTGCAACTAAATTCCACATTCATGATAAAGAGTTAAACTTCAGTGTCTTGGTATACAAATAACTATTTTTCTCCAATCGCACGAAAAATTATGGCTTTCTGACGTGTTTTCAGGCCGTAAAATATATGGTTTCCGTGTGATATCATCGTTGCGAGACAACAAGGAATAACACTACGCAAATATACCTATTTAACAATAGGGGAATAACGTTTCAGCTATAGGCAAAAAAAAAACTTTTCAGCCCTTGGCCGAAAAACCGTTACGTAGCGTAACAACAAAGTTACTAATTTTGTGGTTATTCCTATAGGAAAAAAACGTTTTAATCGTACAAAACATGTTCATTTTATACTATCACAACAAATAACTATTATTGATAGCAAGAACTGAGTATTACATATGGATTATTAAATTTTAACAAAAAAACAATGTTTGTCTACATATTGTTTCACTTCGTATTTCTAGTGACAAATAAATATGTATGTATATTGTATTTACATCAAATTCCTTGGATGTAGAAACAATGACTGTCTGACCAAATAATTGCAGTTTTTTCTTCGATGGTAAAAGCTTTTTACTTTGACATGTAAATTTGTTGTATGCTTACAGTCCCAGGATGCTTTAACAACTAAACAGAAATACTACGGCACCACGCTTCTTTTCCGTTTCCACAAATATCAGTAATATTAATGGAATTTTCTACTGCTCATTATATATGATGTGTGTGTATTGTATGGCTTGTGGTAGGAAGCCTGGTGTCAGAGTTTTCAGGTTGCGAGAGCGCCTTTGACGTAACCTAACGACTGTCACCGAAATGACAACCGGGACCGACGGCTTAACGTGCTCTCCGAGGCACGGCTGGTTACGATTTTACTACCATTATAGGTCGGACACCCACTCGAGTGCCGGCCGCTGCGAACGTTGCGATATTATTTGACCAGTCCATGGCATGATACTACTACTCAAGAGTAGTAATACTCGAGTAGTAGTAACATGAGTCTATGGAGCATGCGACTATGCAACCAGCAGTATTATAAAGTGTGTCACATTTCAGCCGAGTTTTCGGTCGCTATATTAGCAAAGAGCATTTAATTATGTACTCTTTGATATTAGTTCGGTAGCAATATCCCATGCCGCAGTAGGTGATACGTCCACAATATATTTGATATGGACTCTGACCAGGACCTTAACTTTCGCATTTATGATTGATATGTCGCTATATCCGATGTTGTTATAATCGATATCTACGGCATTTTTTATTTCTACTATTTCCAGTTATAAGGTTTATTCCACAATTACACTGTTATGGCATGGTTGCCATTTAATTTTGTACAATAAATAAAAATAGCCTCAATTAATGTAGAAATTAAGCACTTCCTGAAGCTTTATGACAGAAAATGCAAGAAAATTTATATATAAACTGGAGATAAAAAAAATTACAGCTTATTACACGACCTGCGATTTTATTATGGTTAAAAAATGGGTATAGGAAGCAGCTCCATAGCTTAACATTCCACTTGACTACAAAAATATATTTATAAATTTTGTTTGAAGCAATCACATAGTTTAATTTTTTACAATGATTTTAAAACGGTGTCTAATCCAGCTTGGCCGTAAGAGTTTCAGGAAAAAAATTAAAAGGAATAACGGGTATCCTAAATAGTTCACCCTTTCAATAGCATTGCATTTTGACAAATTCAGTAGTGTTGTACACATGATATCCTTAGTTCAACTTTATAAAAAATGTAGCGTTAATGATCAAAATTTGCAAATAAAAAGAATTATGAAAACCACATTAGTCGTAAGTTCTCCATGAAATTAAATGAAATGCACTTAAAATTCGTTTTTTATGAAATCTGTATACAAGTAAATGTCAACCCTCAATTGATTAAGAAGAACGCGAACGTATTAAGAATGAGTTTCCAAACAAACAAGATCGATAAGCTATTTTTAGAGGGACTTAAAATGTATATTTCCATTACGTTCGATAATTTATACTACATTGGACAATCACGTAAAATAATGTTCCCACTGACTGTCTAAGTCGGGAAATATGTATTACGATTGCAACTGCTTATAATGAAACGTTAGCAAGATTATGATGAATTTTGAATAGTTACAGATACATAATTAATACATTTGTTAGAAGCATTAACTTTGATTGTGACTGTACATATGGTGAACTAACTACTGGTTCGTTTGAGGTTTGTCAAAAAGAGCTAGTACCTACCGATCCATAAAGCAGTCCACAACTATCCATACATAAATACTGGCAAGTCGCTACTCCTTGTATTTTCAGCTGCCCGATGCCAACCGTCGTCCTTTGCAGGATTGCTGAAACAGAAAATTCCCTTTACAATTCGCTCAAACGTTATTTTTACTGCATCTCAAAATTGCGGAAATATCCGCACAACAGGACCCTATCTACACACACAATAAGTTTTTATGGGCGCGCTTTATAACCGAGCAGTTAAATTGCCTAAAAACTCAAGTCGGCAGTTGCGAGCTGGTTAAACTTTCCGTGGTAGTTCATAACCGATATCGGGATTCCAGGCAAGCTCGCAGGACGTTAAATAATCCACGGACGTAAGAATCAGTTACATCATTTACAAATACCTCCGAGTCATAAAAGTGTTTTCATCCCGGATCGCCTTGTCTGCCATGCTGATGGTCTCAAAACAAGGTGCACATTGTGAGGCATCCTTTGGCAAGCTCCCAGCCCAGTTAATAACCTATGCAAGTGTCATTTGGTTTTTAAAAATAGTACCACAAATGCAAATTTAGAACAGCCACATTACGCTGCCGGATTTTTAAGGCGATTGATTAACTTTGGTCGTAAGTCGTCGCTTCTAATTTAGACAACAAAGGCTTTTGATTACGCTTTTCTTGTTCGTGGTTTTCGCCGGTAATTGGAAAATTAAGCGGGTGCCGCCTGAGCTGCTACTTAGCCTAATAGTCAGGGCCGGCTTGAAAGCACCGGCAATAAATTGCTTTGAAAAATAGGTAGAATGACTGCACTGCTCGTGGATACTATGAGTAAATTAACTTGATGCAGTGTTTTTTGTGAAAAGCTTTTGGGTTTTGGGTATGTGTGGGTTATAACGAGGCTTTTCTCCTTAATAAATAAAACAATAAAGTGGGTTTTTGAAAGTTTTTCTTCGATTTAAGCAGTAAACGCGGGTAACTCGCAACGAACTGATGCGTTCTGATCTCTTTTTCGTAAAGCGGGGATTCGCGAGAACACGTTTTTCATAGACAGTATCCTCAGCGTGGTAACTACCTGCGTACCAGAAATTAAACTATGATCATTTGAACGCGCAAGCGAATGCGCACAGAATACAGCTTGGTGGTCGATTTGAACTACTTGCAGTACAGATAAGTTCAGCAAGTAAAATGACTATCAATTTGGACATGAATTTTTTGACCAGCCAAAGTATTTGTTTCTTATATTCTGGTAGGTGCCGAATTAACACGGAAAACGTTTCGTATAATAAAAACGTTACCAAGGTAAATGAAACAGTAACACGAGTATGTTTGCTAACTATTGCTGGACGCTCATATTCAAACAGTCTGGAGTAGAGTTTGAAGGCGGAAAACCCCCGATTTTTGTAGAATAGTAAAAAATTGATTTAAAAATAATAAATAATATCCTATGTCTAAAACATCAATGTTTGTGTATAATAACTGGTTTTTATTTTCGTGTAGCAGTTATAAGGCATACTAAATCCTAAAGAATTTACTTTAGGGTAAATAAATAGTTTAAAATTTTAACATTGTTCAAACATTCAAACAATACAATGCGCCAAGCAAGACCAATAGTTGTAAATAAATTCAAATGTTCATATTTTTGCTTAACTCGCAACCCTCATCAGGTGACTGTTTTTGCTCTCAGGCCATAATATTTTGGAAAATTAAAACTCTAGCGGAAACATCATAGGAAAGAAAAATCGTTAAATGTTTAAATTTCATAGCTAAATGCTATTATTAATATGTAAGAAGCGTCCTTTTTCCAAAACGTGACGTGATAGGAATAAACTGCTTTTGTTAAGTAATATTATAGAAATATGGATGGCTAAAACGGTGGCGCCTAACCGTGCACACTGCGTGCACAATAATTACCAATAAGATTTGTGCACATTTTAAATTATGTAGTTATTACATTTCAAAAATGAGGTTAACAAAACCTTGTTGTGTGCTGTTGAAATACACAAGACTTGAAAATAGGCTCGCTTGATTAATTTTTTTTTAAATTAGTTTTGATCATACTTTAGAAGGAAGAATAAAAATATTTGGTGAGAAAAAGATAATATTTTGAGAAAAGTAGTCCCTCGCTATGAGGATATTTTTTCAATGATTTTTTTCAATATATAGAAAAACAATAAAAATCGAAATTAAACTCGAAATAAAATAAGGATACCCTAAATGACAAAAACGCACTGTAATGATCGGCAAGACGAACGTTAGGGTTCGTTTTATTTTAATCATGCTATAAGTATGGCAACACTGGAAACTCATGACTAATAAATAAGAAAATACGTAATCACGATAGCTTCTGGAGATATCATGTAGGACTGAATGTCTAATTTTTTTCACAACAGTTCATACACTTGGACACCACATTAATAAATGGAAGAAAAATAAAACATCTACTGTGTCTACCTGTACATACAGTGTGACCAGTAAAGTCCGCATCATATGGGATTTTTTTTTATTAATAGCTTTTTTCGAAATTTGACTTTGGCATCAATTTGTGCTTTGATCGAGATGAAAATTAACCAAAAAAATAGTAGTCACGTCGTTCGCATTATCTGTCAAATTTAATTTTTTTTTAATTCAAAAGTAGGGCTATTTCTCAAAATATCGAAAAAAGTTATTAGAAAAAGTTTTTCTAAATGCAATTTTTAGCCCATGTGCAAAATTTCAGCTGTATAAAATAATTTAGATTTTTTGCCCATTTTTTTTAAATTGCACCACTGTTGCAAAGTAAGACTCAACGCAACCTACATAAAACTTCTTAGTTTTGACAATGATTTATTTCACACACATTTTCTTTAAAGTAGCGCCATATTAAATGTGTGTTTTTCTACAAAATCCAAATAGGGCTATTAAAATTTGGTCATATGTGATGCAAAGTTTATTTGTTTTTGACCCTGTATAATGTAACTTCATAAAATAACGTGTATTACTTTTAGACACAAACTGCGTTTTCAAAAATAGTTATTTTATGGAGTTACATTATACAGGGTCAAAAACAAATAAACTTTGCATCACATGTGACCAAATTTTAATAGCCCTATTTGGATTTTGTAGGAAAACACATTTAATATGGCGCTACTTTAAAGAAAATGTGTCTGGAATAAAGCATTGTCAAAACTAAGAAGTTTTATGTAGGTTGCGTTGAGTCTTACTTTGCATCAGTGGTGCAATTTAAAAAAAATGGGCAAAAAATCTAAATTATCTTATACACCTGAAATTTTGCACATGGGCTAAAAATTTTATTTAGAAAAACCTTTTCTAATAACTTTTTTCGATATTTTGAGAAACAACCCCACTTTTAATTTTTTTTTGAAAAAAAATTAAATTTGACAGATAATGCGAACGACGTGACTACTATTTTTTTGGTTAATTTTCATCTCGATCGAAGCACAAATTGATGCCAAAATCAACTTTCGAAAAAAGCTATTAATAACAAAAATTCCATATGATGCGGACTTTACTGGTCACACTGTATATAATTTAAATCTAGGTATTTAAATAACATCAGGCAAATTTTACCACTTTTGCATTTGGCAACGATGAAACGTTTAAGCATTCTGTACTATTTTTAAAATATCGCTAAACTAGTCGTTTGAAATAATACTTGTAAACAGGGTTTTATTACTCAATTTAAACAAAAAACCTTAAGGGTTTAATCCGTAGGTTCTTCACGGAGAGTAAAATTAAAGAAAGAGAGGGGTAGTTGCAGCGACCAGTGAAATATGTGCAAAACATTTGCATTGCTTGGTGCAAGTGAACTATATTGCTCCTATTTTGCGTAAACCGTAAACTGTATTTTTGAAATTTTTGTCGTTTAATTGACACATGCTAATTCCGTTTCACAAGCAACCTACTACATGAAATAACATCATTCTCGTCGTATATAAGGTTAAAATACATGTGTGTAAAAAATAAGAGTGTTTAATATCAAATATTGGCATTTTACAGGATTTATATGTATCTTATGAAAATTTAATGCAGAAAAATAACATGCGTACCTATCTACAGGGTGAATCGTTGAACCAAAATAAGAAGATTAAGCCAAATATACCTCAGTACAAAGTTGCGCCCCCTAATGACTTAGATCCATTTTTTTAGACTTAGATCCATTTTTTTATAGGTCAAAAAGAAAAAATATATTTAAATTTATTAATCAAGAATGCTTTGATGCAAAGTACTCCTATTTTGCATACGTGAGTATCTTGGATAATGCAACCTCTTAGTTTGGGAATTGATGCTGTTGCAGATAATTATTGCTATAGTATATATCTTGTGTCGTTAACATTTTTAGAAATTTCTAGAATTTGACAATAGCCAATAGCAAAGATGCATAGATAACATAATTTTTCGTGTTTTTTATCTTTACGAACAAGTCAAATGCCCGTTTATCTTGAAAACGAAAACTTGAATAAAAAAATCTGTAAAGGGTTTCACTCAGAATTCTCATCGCAGGTGGACGTTGACACTAACAATTTTAAAAATCAAAGAAAACTAGGGATACAAATATCTCAACGATCCTCATAATACTCAAACAATAAAAGAAAACACTTGATAATGCAAATTACATCAATTTTCAAATAAAAAGCATTACCGGCGGCGGCATTCGAACATCAACACCTGCAAATGCGATTTCAAAGCTTCAACCGTTCGTAGCATGCGGCCACTCAGGACCATTGGCATCTCTGCGTTGCAGCAGCATTAAACACAACGCACTTATTTGTTGCCCCTTATTTTTTCTTACAACATTTACCCTGTATCTGTTGGGTCCCATTGTCGTTAAGGGTAAAGCCTGAGCTATGTGCAAATTATTACTTTTATTTATTTCTTAGTGAAAGCAAAATGAAAACAGAAGCTTATTTTTTAAGAAGCTCACCCTGTACATGTTGGGTCCACAATATGCCCTTTCCCTTCAATGGTAAAAACCTGGGCGATGGGCAAAATATTACT
The DNA here is from genome assembly GCA_940337035.1 of Agriotes lineatus. Taxonomy (NCBI): domain Eukaryota; kingdom Metazoa; phylum Arthropoda; class Insecta; order Coleoptera; family Elateridae; genus Agriotes; species Agriotes lineatus. Next base: position 42,499,990 of record OW679202.1, read on the forward strand.
TTCATTTAAGTTATAGTTCTTGAGTTAAAGCAAAAATAAGCAGAATTTTTAAGGTGCTCACCCTGTATATATTTTACGAATTTTGTTGTTTCATTCCAAAAATCCGGTTTTTCGTCCTCTAGAGACCCTGAAACGTCTTTTAGACGAGAGAAGTAAAAATGATACGTAGTTAGTTATAACGCAGTCGTTTTCAAATGCCAGTAGAAAGTTAGTTTGTTATAAACAATTTCGATCAAATCGAGAATCAAAGATAAAACGTTCGTCTTCCTACAAAGCGAATCACTTAAGCCGGTCCTGCGTCCAAGAAGCCATTTTTCAAGCTTCTGAAAATAGAAGAAAGGGATTTATAAGCTCATTAAAAACAATTTTTATAGCCATGCACCATTTTTGTAATCCTCAAATTAAATGGAAAATGTACGGCCACGGCTTCATTTTCGTAATTAAGAGCTTGTATGGTTGCTTTAGACTTTAAAGGAAAACAAGTTATATTTATATGGTGGAAAATTGATAACCGCACCTTAAATGCAGTTTTTTGACAGGTTTACGATAATCAGGCAACTGGCGAGGTGTTTACTGTCTGTTTAAATTCTTTAACGTACTAATTTAAAATTACCTGGAAGCAGACGAAACCTGGCCATCTGCAACTCATAAGAGTGTTACTAATGCGGCCCATTACGATTGCGTCGATTAAAAATAATCCTGAAAACTGTCACCGGCGTCGTCCGGCGGAATTAATGTCCGTCTGTCTATTTGTTTAGAAACTCTACAAACACAAAAACTATTTATTTTCGTTTAGCCGAAATTTATGAATGGATCAAGCGAAGCCGGACTGCGGGAGGTTCCACAAACATTGTCGCTAGAGTGGCGTTAGAGCGTTTTCTTTGATACGTCGCTTGAATTTCGCGATTTATTTGTGCAGGTGAGGGTGACGCAGCCAATAAATACGTCTATTTTCCGGGTTGGCGTCTCTTCAAAACACATTCTACTATGATGCTGCGGTAATGATTGGATGTCAATCCTCGCGCAATTTGGACTCCCAAATGCGCTCGAGGAACAAAGAAAACAAATGGTAAAAAACAACTCAAACGAGGGCCCCTCGTAAGATTTCCACAGAATCTCAGAATTAACCTAGACTAAAATCCCTAAAAATTGCACGTCAATTTACTGGAAACAGCGTCGGGGTTCCCCCGGGATGCGGAGGAGGTCGTTACGCCACTGAAAAGGCTTAACGAAGATGACATGTTCATAATATCCTGGGATTGAGTTGGAAAGCGAGAATGCGAGTGGAAAGGCCTAAACTATAGAAATCCGGGCGATGATTGAAATAAAGAATTACGCTTTGGTAAGAAGAAACATTAGTACCTATATATCTGTCTACGGTGACACCATACTCAGACGTTCTCTAACACACACAGGCGGTAACACTAAACCGATTTGTTTCGTTGTTAACAGAAATACACTCGGCCTATTCAAACGCTTTTTCTTTTTGTCCGATAGCTATCCATAAAACTTTTAAGAAGCATGGGAATGAAATGCAGCAGCCACATCCAGTAGTGTCTCCCATGCTGCTGCATCAATCGTTACAATGTTGTCGGTAAGAAAGGAAAAAATAGTGAATAGCAAAGGTTATTAGCCTGGTGTTACGCAAAGAGGTTAAACACGTAGGAAGAAGCAAAAAATAGACTTTTGTAACATTTTTTCTGTACTTTTGCCAGTTTTTCCACTTAAATCCAAATATTTAAGCGCAATAACTCTTGGTACTGTGTTAGTTTTAATAGAAGCTTATTTTCAAGTTTATACACAGTACAGGTGTCCTGTCTGCTCGCGATGCAAAGCTCGCGAATATTTCGCATATTTTAACGGTAACGAGTAAATCAGTTTCAGTTTCTCTAAGTTCTAAACCACGCGCCAAGTAGACGGATGAGCAGAACTCGTGTTTAATTTGCGTAATCGTTAATTAATCCCACGATTGTATTTTTCTTATAAACAACTGACAGGCCATTTAGCACTTAACGGCTCAAGAACTTGTTTGCGCACGTTTTCCTCTTTTTGGAGAAGTTGCGCCAAATTACGCTGTCTAACTCACTTTGTTTACAGATGTTTGCCACTAAACAATTCGAGCTTGTAACCAAAGTTGCCAACCGTCTCGTGTTTTATGGGGTTCCCTGGACTTGCCCAATTCAGAAATAAAAATGGAATAAATGCGCGATCTCCATCTCATTATCTACAAGCCAATATTTAGTATGGGATTTTTTATGATCAATTTCATAATAAACGCAAGCATCTAATTGGAAAATAATTCATATATTTATCCTTTATAAATCACTATCTATTAGGATATACAAACAACCAATAAAAGTTATGTTCCAATTAAAGTAAATCGATTAGGTATATGGAAATGATTAGTCGGCTGCATGTAGGACGGTAAACTATATTACTGAGAAGGGTGACGCATTATAATTTCATTATTAATACGATTTGTTTCTTGAAAGCATTTCTATATGCTGTTCGTTTTATAAATGTAGCATAGAGTCGAACACAACTAAACATCCATTCTATTGTTATTTCTCACTCCCTGTAGCTAGCAGTGTTTCTTTCTATTTGCGTAGATACTCTTTCCCTCTCTTTCTGAAATACTTTACGCCTCTTATTTTAGTTGTAAAAACCTGGCAACTCTGCTTGCAGCGCCGTGAGCATGGTGCCAAAACATATTTAAGGGCTTAAGCAACGTCCCCTATAAAGTGCGAGTCGCGATGTTGTGTCTGGAAGTTTTTCAAAGTTGAGAAAGATTTACAACCATTATATGAAATTTGACAGATCAATTATTGGCTCTTTTTAGCCCCGGCGAATGTGAAGTGGGAATGCATTTAAACGGTATGGAAAATGCGATAATAAATGTAAGTACAGGTTCTGGCCGGTGTGATCAATTGGAGCTAGATCGGGAGAAGACAAGTGAAGATATATTATAAGCGAGAAGTCCACTCGGACATATTGGCTACCGTATAATTGACATTTTTATTAATTACGTCCACCTCTGGATGCATTTGGTACTAATGAGCTTGTTGCCCTCCTACTTCGTGCTGTACTGGGTTATCGTAACTTGAAACTAGTTTTGATACATGCGCCAGAGCTGATACGGATTTATAGTTTTATGACTGTAAGTGGTAGGTTAGTGGGTCCGGGTTTTATTCTACTAATTCCCTACGTCAGACACCATGGAGAGTAGAGCAGCAGCCGCACATCCATGCAAAAAGTCTTTATGTAGCTTTGATTGCACCGCACAGAATTTCGAACTACGCCCAGCGGCCATATAAGGCTTCCCATATATTTTTTCCAACCCGCGCAGCTTCGGCGGTGATTGTATTATAATTCATGTCTTGTACAATATATGTACTAATAACGCAATTTATTAACGTTTTTCAGGGAGTTCTAGTTAACAATGTTTATCGTCGTCTTGATAACCATATAAATAACGCTCATTTAAATAAGGTCGAAGTGGCTCTCTTATATTTAACATATTCCATTAGTAGTAATTCGAAGCGATATACTGTTTTGAGAAATTGCAAGTAATTATAATTTTAGACTTGCCTTAGGTAAACTGAATTTTTATCTTATATGAAAGCACTGGAAGTGGAAATATTGTAAATATCCCTTTAGTGAATATAGCTTATTTTATAGCCGATCTGCAATAGACAAGCTATTTCAGAAAAAGACAACTCATTGATAAAGCCTCCGACTTGCTGAGTTGAAAAGCCGAGTTCTATTCTAGGAGGCGTTAGGCGGTCCTAAAAATCGCCTAATCTTCCTCAAAGAGGAAGAGGCGATGCCCGAGTTTGAGGTGGTTAAAATAATTCGTTTAGCATCTGTATGGACAGCCATAGGTTATCGTCAAAAAGTATAGACAGAACTCGAAATTGTATATATGAACTAGATATTTAAAAACTGATAAATAATGAAATATAATAATATTTGTAGCAAAAACAAAAAACAGCAAATAACGTTGTGGTAGTAGGTAGGTAATGTGAGTACAGAATAACGAACTGCTTCTGAATAGTAGATATGAAGAAGAAAAAATATTGATCTCTTTATGACTTTTTAAGAAAGTTATTAATTGGCAATGGGAATGTGATATATCTAATAATATAGTAATTGTTGAAACGAAAACAAAATCAAAGTGATCTTTTAATATAAGTACTCAAACATTTCCCAACCAAAGATTGTTAGCGTTTTGAAAGCAAATTATGGTAAATTCGATTACATTACATAGATCTTATATAATAACATAGTATATGGAGTGTAATATCTAAATTAGATAATGACCGACAACTGATTTGGGAGAGTAAATATTAAGAACAACGAGTAAATTATGTTGTAACTGATATAATTTTAAGAAGCACATTCTATAGTCGCGAAGAGACATTATTTCTTTTAATGTTAAAGTTGCTATGAAAATTGCTACTTAGTATACTTTTTAGCATGTAGAAGAGAAATCTGTTTTATGTCCCAGCTTATTTAATATCATATACTGTATAACGCCAGTGATAGATTTAGACAATTATCAATATAAAAATAACAGTACTGCATGCAAAAACAAACAATAGAACAACAAAACATTTAAAATAAAGAAGTATAGAGTGATCGAAACATTTTCTCCTCAAGTATAACCTATGCTTCAAAATGCTTTCAATAATATGGCAAAACTTCTGTCAAGAATACAGTTTGAAGTTGTAATGATAACAGTGAGAACACACATTTAAATTCCAAGGCATACTTTGAGAAAATTTTGTTACCACTCGCTATGTAGACGAGGCGAAACAGTAATAATACCCACTAATACATCAAGTTGAAAGTGCTTAGAATATCGAAAAAGAATGATGTTACAATTATTTTAGGCGAGTTTAATGCAAAGATTGGCAAAGGAGCTGTCGACAATTGCGTTGAACATTATGGTCTGACTCTACACACGGACGTCTCCCAAGCACACAAAAGATCGAATAATCAGAAATCAAATAGATTGTATATTAATCAACAAACGATACAGAAACTCAATTCTTTCTGCAAAAACATATCCAGGAACAGACGTAAGGTCAGACCACAACCCGATAATAGCAGCAATTAGAATAAAATTTTAAAAGATTAAAAGGGATATTAATAGGAATAAGTATTTAAAGACGACGCAATTCAAGCTGACATAAAACAAAACAAAGAACAATTTACAAGAAATACATGAAATAATTGACTTGATCACGGGTTTAAACACACAATGGGAAAAATTAAGAAAACCTTAATGAAAGCAGCAAGTGATAAAATAAACACCAAGGAAATAAAAAAGAAACAAGATTGCATGACTTAAGAAATACCTGGCCTAATGGAAAATGGCAGTAAAACAAAACGATGAGGAATAATTAGAAAAAAGATAAAGGAAGCAAAGGAGAAATACATGGTAGATAGATGCAAAGAAATTGAAGCATCACAGGCACACCATGACACTTTTAAAGTACACAATAAAATCAAAGAAATTGCAGGTTTAGGCAAAAAGAAACAGTGTGGTTTATTGAAGGATAAAGACGGCAATATTATCCTGGATCCTAAAATAAAAATAAAAAGGTGGAGGCAACAGAACAGAGTTGCACCAAACCAACATTGAAACAGATGCAATTAGGATAACAGAAGAGATAAAACATGCAATAAAATACACGAAAAATGGCAAAGCAGTCGGTCGAGACGAGATATACTTAGAACTAAGACAGTGGACAAACATAATATTCAAATTATACAAAAATTGTACTGAAATCAGAAGGCGGTTGCTAGGGTAGACAATGAAACAACAGACGACACTGAAATACAAAAAGGAGTGAGACAGGGGTGCGTATTATCTTGGTATTTGAATTATACTCCTAAGCCATTTTCAAACAAAAGACATCACAATAAACTGTAAACAACATCAGATATGCCGAGGACACCTTAATAATAGCTGATGATATTTCAGATTTACAAAGAATGATGAAAACGAAATTTATGGTAATCTCCAAAACACAAAATATCGCAGCAAATTTAATAATAAACAACACCCCTATTGAAAGAGCTGATAAGTATATTTATTTGGGGACCATAATAAACGTGAACAACAATCAAACGCAAGAAATAAGATCACTGATAGAGATACAGGGGAAAATAGCAGGAAAATGAAGTGTAGGAAGACGACGAACTTCATAGTTAAAAAATCCTGCGTGCATGGTATAGTTGTTCCTCCATAGAGTTGTTTAGAGCAGAAGTGTCAAAGATGAAAATTGCCATTATGATAACCAACCTCCGATAGGAGACGGTACTCGAAGAAGAAGAAGTTCAAAAACTTAAAAAGGTATTAAAAGAAAGAAATTTAAATAACTACATATAAAATATGGTTGAAATGCATAGGTTGTTGTAGAGGAGAATTCCGTGAACAAAATCGCATCAAATTTTGTTTACTAATGTATTAGTTACCATAAACATTTGAGATTTGATTCGTTTTTGTTCACTTTGACGTCGCGTTAGCTAACACCAGACTTAACCTTGCCTTCTGCAACCAGCCCTAGGTGCCAGGTGATGAAATACGTCAACAGGGCAATATACAAAACATTTGCAAATTAATAAAAACTAGAAAGAAAGAATAGAATCCCCATGTTGATGCAATGGACACAGATCGTTCACCACCTGACAAGGGAAGTGGTGAACGCCTTCCAAAGAAATGGAAATAAAACTGGATACCGACATCAGCCGAGACATCCTAGAAACTACAACTATTGTTAAAGACAAACAGGTATGACCTAAATAAAGGAGGAGGAAGAAGAAGATGAAGAGCAAAACATACTTTAGTAAGGGAAACTATATTTCAGTTTAGAATTAATTACAGAAGCAATTACATACTGATCTTCATTGACATAGAATTAATATGATAATCTTAACCTATACCAATTTAAAAACAAATAAAGATACGGACGTTCATCTGCGTGAGAGGTGACATTGTTCGTTGCGTCGTTGGCTTTATTGACCAAGTTTTGATATTTCAACAAGCCGGCGCACTTGGTTCGAGAAATCTCTTAAAACAGCAATTATAAATTTCAGACCTAAGTTTTCAGTGTTTCAGAGAAGCGATTTTGAAACAATGTTATACACTGTTGGAATAAACATGTTATTAAATCTCAATAACTGAAATTTGTTAGTATAATGCTCATCTAATTATTAATATTCTCTAGTTCTGGTTGACATAGTAGTAAATGAATCCATTCAAAGCCGCCCGATGTTGTTTCCTTATCATACGTAATTATTTTTCTCTGCTAATCTCTAGATGGCTAGACGAGTTTAAAGCTGGTACGAACTATACCATGCGTGGTATTGATAGGAATCCTTATGAGGAAATCATGATATAGCTAACAGTTATTTGTATACACTGCAATCTAGTTTGCATTATTATGCAGGGAGTAGCTTTCAATTTAAATGTATAGGAACAGTTATATAAACAGTTTGGCTTGAAAGTATAGGAGCTTGCTGCAAACTCCTGGAAAACGGAAATGCTTCATTTTGTCTAATATGTAAGAAGATATTTATCATGAAAATCAAAAATTTAAACAAATGACGTTCTGGTATATCGAAGCTAGATATAGGATCTGGATTTTATTTTTAGTTGCGGATCGCCACAGAGCAGCAATGTAAACTACAGCCAAAACAAGCAAGACTCATGATTTTAGAAAAACCGCAGGAAAAAAATGACATGGCCATATAGACTGAATGGGCAAAATAAATTAACCAAAATATGTAACAGCAAAAAACCAACAAAGATTACTTGAAAGATCTGTCAAACGTTGTCAAAGCTATATATCATCGCCACGCAAATAAGGGTTCATCTTAACCAAATAAGACCTTTTCAAACAGAGAAATCTACAAAAAGGAAAACGAAAAGGTTGTTTATTAATAGCTCTACATTTGTCTTGCACTGTATCATTACATATAATAAAATAAATAATGCCCATATTATCCTTTATAGAATATTTGACTAAAAAAGTTTCTTCCAAAGAAACAATACTCAAATCTTCTATATTATAATAAAGAATAAAGAAGAACTCACTTATTCTTTAGGTTTTCTAAGCAGTTTTTTTCATATTAACTGCTCTTTCAACCGTTCTTCTATGGCTTGTAATTTCCAAGATTCCCATAGAGTTTCAGAACTCATTCATATTTGCCAAACAGTAAGATGCATTTTTACAACATATTTCGTTAAATTGGATTTAGGTAATATGGAGTAACTTCTATACTAAAAGATACGGCGGATAGAAATGAATAATAATAAATGAATTATGTATGATATGAACGTGTGAGAACTAACAAATTAAACGTTGGCATATGGAATTACTGCTGTGATTATTGATTATGATGACTGCTTTTTACAGTAAGCATCCGTCGGTGGTCCATCTAGACCCTAGGTGTATGTTTTAATGAGTTTTTCTGATTGTTTCGTATTTGTTGGTGTTACTGCAACTTTTAAATAAATATTTAAATTTTTCCACAAGTATAATTTAATATTTTCCTTGTCTATTAATAATATTTGATAGTTATCTTGTAAGATTACGTAAATAAACTCGTTTCAGAATAGCCGAAAGTTTTCGCCCTTGAACAGAATGCGGATGTTTTGGAAATTGTAGATTTTTGGGCGTCCTTGTAATAGCTTGCCAATAAACTACAGCAGTTTCCTTGAATGGAAGAAGCTCTATTTCGAAACCAAATAACAGTGTTAATTTTTAACAGGTCAAATTCAGAAAGTAATCATTATTTCTTAATATTAACATTTCTAGCTGCTTCTGGAAGTTCTCTGTTTTAATTTTAACATCGACACGGCTTCTTTATATAAATTTACACCTCATTGTTTTTGTATGCAAATTATTTTTAAAAAACTAGTCTGCATGCATTCTTAAACAATACTTGTTTCCAGATTGTTGGACAAGGTCGATCTTGCACCAATTATTATCTAACCTCAAAGGTGCGCGGTTCAAGCAAAACTGAAACTATCAATTTATGATTGCACAAAAACTACCCGACCGAAAATAAGGCAACAGAACCTTTATCCTTGACGCGTGTCAAGCTTGACACACGACCGTCCTAGGAATAATGTAAATCTCGTGCCCAATTTGGTTCTCGGCGAGACTATAATAGACCAACTCTTCCAGATTCCACAGCAACACTAGACGATGGCAAAACACAGCGAGGTTGCGTTTTTTTAATTGCTGAGATGCCGTGCGAATTTGAAATCGCTTTCGGTGTTAATTTGCTTTTATTATGCAAAGTTAACATTTTTTACCGACAGTCCCCGTTTTTCAAAGCGGCATGTTCTTGAAATTTATAACGCTAAATTTCACTTTCATAGTTTCTTTAGAAGCTGATTGTTTTACTGTAAGGGCAAGGGGGACGATTGCCCCCTCATCGAATATAATGGTTTTGTATCTTTATGGCCATTCAATACGTGACTAAAAAGCATTTTAGCTTAATTGTAACCATTATAGTTATTTATGTATCATAATGTAGGATAAAAAAGACGGGTCAAATAAAGTCTGATTATTCACGAGCTGCATACAAAGATTTACGTTCGACTGCACTGCAGAAGATTTCCTTTTATCTACAATAACATTAATATTAGACACATGAAGAAATTCAAGTTGCTATTGCAACATTTAATAGTTTCGAAGTGTGCAATATCAAAAATAACTGTATTACCGTAAGGTATTAAAGATGAATTACTTTTTATTATTTGTAAAGTTTCCTGATTTCAATAAAATGATATTAATTTTGAAAATAACTATTGGTCATTGACAGGCGACCGTTTTACTTTACTCTATGGACTTTAGCACTTTATGGAAGCTAAATAATACTATAATAAAGTGTTTATGGAACAGTCGAACATAAAGCTTAGTTATGTTAAAACACTCATAAAATTATTTGCCCCCCCCCCCCTCCCCCCCCCATAATTACAGTAGTTCCTGCGCCGCTGATAAGGGGTGAAGCGTCTGACATTTGGACGGAGTATTGATACATTTTGCGCTTATTATAGCTTCACAAAAACCGGATCAGCGAAACCTTTTTTCAGTTCAACATAGTCCCCTAGACTTTGCATATGATAGACACCACAAACTACAAAAATCTGTAAAGGGGTTTACACGGAACTTCCCTCGTTCGAATTAGATCAATTTGCAAATTAAAAACAATTGTGTTCCGCTGGGGTATGAACTCCAGCTGCATCTGCATAGCGATCATAATCCCATCGATGAGACGTACTGCGCCATACTGCCTTATTGAAATGAGTGCGGCGCGCGCCTGTATTTAACGGGACGGTCTTACTGTTGAAACGGTTTGGCTCTTTTGTGATATTATCCTGTATCTGTTGAGTCCTATTTTCGGCAAGTGTAAAGCCTGATCTATATGAACATTATTACTTCCATCTATTTCAAAGTTAACGCAAAAATAAACAAAACTTAATTTTTTAAGTTTCTTACCCTATATATATATATATATATATATATATTTGTCTGAAAATTTCTGGGTTTCATACCGCGAACAGATAGACAGACAGACAAACAGACAGACTGACGGAATTAAGAAACGTGAAGATCTGGAGAAATCTCGAAAGGTGATTTTTTAGCGATTACAATACTTCCGTCGTCTTTTAGACGAGGGAAGTAAAAATTGATACACATTTTAGCGTTCCAGCAAAATCTGCAAACCCTTTATTTAACTGAAATGTATTTCTTCTTCAATGTGCTTTTATACAGAGAATAGAAAGTACATACTGGCAGGTTGCAAAATTTGACGCGTACATGGGTACAAATCTTGACTTTGACATTGTCTTGTAAAAACACACCCTTTGACAATGCTCTCGTTAACTTTATTACCTATTCAGTTTAGTTTCGTTAGTAATTTCTGATGATATCATCGTTTTCCTTATTCGTCTCTTACATCAAAATCGATGTGTATATCTAATTTACGTTACCTGTTTGTTTTAACGTCATCTCAGCTGGTTTGCTTCAACTCTGTTCATCAACGATTCAACTGTAAGTGTTCTTCTGATTTTGGTGTTTCTTAACACATCCCTTTTAGTTGTCTGTACGACTTTCTTCAAAGGTCTTATTTCACAGACTAGTAGGCTTCTACAGTATGTTATAGTTGGTAGAAATATTGCACTGTGCACTCTGGTCTTAGCTTTCTTGAAGACCTCCTTCTTGCCAAATATTGTGTATTGGGTAGTAAAGTCTCCCTGCTGCTTGCATTCTGTAGTTGGTATTCTCTTTCCTGCATTGCTACTCACTATTGTCCATAACTGGGTTTACCATACCTCCCGGTGGACACATCGGTTCCGGGTCCCACCCGATCTGGCTTTTTGTCTCGGTTGGCAAGAACTATTGGAAGAAGAGGAGCCAATAATGTTTATAGCTAATCAAAAAAGAAATAGGTGTTTATATCATTGGAATTGGCTGTAGCACACATATTGTACACAATACTCTTCAATCTGTAGTTGGTTGTATAGGTAGCTAGAGTAAATCGAAGCTGTGAATCCATAGATGTCGGATACAAGAAATTAATTCAGCATGGAAGCACCCGATTTCCTTCTCTGCTGCCATTGATTGAAATAATTTTAAATACGTTCGAAGGGATGAAGGCATATTTTCTGTCCCAAAAAAACTGTCCGCTAGCATTACCATTTCTTTAAAGTATCGAAGGTATCGTTGGTGCACGGATAGCTAAATATTTTTGGGAAGACCATTTTCACTATGAAAAAAGGCAAGCAAGCGCCACATATGTTTTTTCAATGATGAAACGTATTTGGTCGAATGATCATGTAAATTGTAAAATAATCTTTGGAATCACGTGCCTTGAATTTTACCAAAAACTAAACAGTATAATGTTCTACTTTAAAAACTACACTTGAACGAAAAATATGAGTGGTACATCTGTACATTCTAATTATTTTTTTGCTGTCACAACCATTCAGGTTCCAGTTTGGAACTTCTTAATCATGGTAAACCTATTCATAGCTAATATTGAATATGCTCTAATGGCACGATTTCTTAGGCTTTCTGGCAACATCATTGCTACTGCGTTCTTTTTATTTTCATAATTATTTCTTGGAATTCCTGGTTTTAATTAGCCATATCCTTCTGAAAATGACTTTCTGATTGAGCTAGAACAGAAAAAATAAACTCGGAAGATATTTCATTGCCTGTTCTTACATAGTTCTTCTTAAGTACTTTTAGTATTTGGCATCTAGGTAAAATGTCAAAAGTGTTATAGTTTATAGTCTTTTCCATAACCTGCTTTAATCCAAAAATGGAGTCCTGGGTGGTTTTCCTCCACCTTAAAGTCACTTTGCGACTCTCTTTAGGTATTAAACGGTTTAGCTCACTCTCTGCTCTCGTAAACCTTGCACGGTACATTGAGCGTGAGAAGAGATGGTCCTCTGTAATTTTCACGGTAACTATTGTCATCCTTCTTGTGCAAATGTGGTATTATTGCAACTTACCAGTCATCTGTGACCCTTTTATATATCCATATCAGTAAAATCACTCTGTGCAGCAACTCAGTTTTCCCATGTATATGATAATGGAAGGTTTTTCCAAGGAGCGCCAATTGTGTACGAGTCTGTCAAATGGCGATGGAGAGAGCAATGCTTGGGGTGAGCCTGAGAGACAGGATACGGAACGAAGACATTAGGAGAAGAACAGGAGTCTGCTACATCGTCGAGCGGGTAGCGATACTGAATTGGCATTGGGCAGGCCACGTCGCTAGGAACAACTCCAAATGGACCACAGCCCTGATGCAATGGAGACCAAGAGAATCAAAGAGAAGTGTCAGACACCCGCAGGCGAGGTGGAGAGACGACATCCAACAACATGCTGGATCCAGATCGCCCAGCAAAGATCGACATGGAAATCATTGGAAGCGGCCTATGTCCATGAGTGGACGTCAAGTGGCTAAAGAAGAAAAAGAAAAAGATTATAATGATCTTTAATCCCTTGACTGCCGCTATTACCTCTTCCGTTTTTCTTGTATGTAATTCTCGGTTCACAGTTTGTTCGTGTTCGTTATGTTATATCATGTGGGTTCCTTGCTATTAGCTTTGTATTGTTTATGTTCTTCCTATTTGTTATGATATTCCCTTTTTTGCTTTCAGCGAATACTGTAAATTTCTTCTATTGCGTCTAGGACTCTTAATTGTCTGATAGAATATCGTTTCATTTTCTACAACTCTAGGCCAAAATGTTCCCATTGTTTGGCATAACTGAAGAATAGTCGCCGTGTAAACAATGTTTGTTTGCTCCAAGCCTTCTATCCACTTCGATGCCTAACAACCTTCTCTAATAGGTCAGGCCGAATATGCTTCGTTTTTATGCAGGTTTTGAAAATAGTATTGAATTATGTCATCCTCGATCTCGAATTTCGAGATGAGACAAAACCAGATCGAGAATTATCTCGGAGGCATCACTATATCCAAAATTTATCATTCACCTTTAATAAAACACTACTGCAGCCTGTGGTTTGAAAATATCACAAATTCGTTAAAACCCTTCACCACACAAATTTTTGTTTCCACTTCGATTTGTGACTTGGTCACGAGTAAATCGTTGCCTTTTTGCTGTGTAAGTTTTTCGTAGCTACTGATGACACTTTGGATGTCGAAATATGTTTTTAGCAGTTGTTAAATATTTGTGTGGTGAGGGGTTTTAACGAATTTGTGATAAATTCACCTTTGTTCAAAACTGGAAGAAAATGCATGATGCAATCCTTAACTCTTTAATTATGCACAATACAATGTTTATATTTTTATTACAGCGCTGAAATGGTTTTCACTTGTTCATTCGAGGGCAGAATTAGTTATGATTGACGTTTAGATATGTAAATTAGTATAATGTATTACGCTTGATTGTATTATCAAAACTCGTAAACCAGATATGAGGAATGATCGATTTGAATTTTATTTACAAGGAAATTCTGGAACCAAAAACCTACACAGCTTTAAATCTCAGACAAGAGGTCGCAGTTACTTTAATAGGCTTTAATAATGCAGATGCCCTATTTTTGATTAACTAATGGCCAAATGTTTTATTTCGCTAACTTTAAAACTCTCTTAATTAATTTATGTTTCAAAGTTATCTTATTAAAAAGTCTTTTCAAAGAAATCAATTTCCATCATCTGGTCGGGTTTTATGATTCAATTTCGCCAAGGGGCTGTGCCATCTATCGGTTAAAATTCGCTTTCTTTATTGGATTACTTGTCCTTTGGTCATTTTGGAGGATCCGGAATAATCGAGACAGATTCTTTGAATGCGTAAACTGTAAGCTGTCTATAAATAAAAATAAAATCAAGGAAGTACTACATTAAAAAGGCTTTTTAATAATCGCTTGTTCAATTGTGATCAGCATAATTTTATTTAAAAGGTTATTAAATGGTTTCGCTTAGCAAGAGATTTCCGCATAATAAAATGTCCTTTTTATGATATTTACTACCGTTTCGCTTTGTTTATGATAATTTGGCTTTGAAAATGTTTTGAATACAAATTTATGAAAAGACTAACGTATTTATATCGCGCGCTTTATAATTCGCTTTGATATCCATTTAATGACTGCACTTATAGATACCACAAATCATCAAAGATGCTGGTTTTGAAAAGCGCCAACACGCGGAATTGGCGCCGCCACCGCGGTCACATTTTGGTAAAAATTGGGTTTGACCTAAACACTCGCACCGGCTATTTATAGTTATTGTTACAAGACTTCTGACCTGACTTTCAATGAGCATTATTAAGTCTTTAATCATGTTTTGCATTAACATTTTCGTTGACATATCTTCCGACAAACAATGCAGCCTTAATGAAGCTTATTGCGTCAGTAGCTCTACAATCTGGCATTCGGCAAGGGGCTGATTCGCGATAGACATCCAAGAGACTGCTTGTGAGTCTTTGGAAAATCAAGGCGGCCGTGGTTAAAGCACTGCGTGCGTGTGCGAGATTACCACCTGATTATAGGTTTTACCCGTTGCTGCCTTTAATAATAATCACGTAGCCGGGCGTTCTGCCACCGCTAGGTTTTTCTCATTAATGATTATAAATGCCGGCGATGTAATTAGTCGCGCCTGAATACGAATCGATGTGATAATTGTTGTTGTTTACCAGCGATAAAACGCCAGTTAATTTCTATATAAAATCAGATACAGGCTTTTTCCGTAATTTAATAGATAGCAGTCTAAGGTACGGTGGGAATTCAGGTTCGGAGCTTTTACCTACAGAATGCACGATAAAATTTCCTCAAATGCATTATACTAATGTAAGAATGAATAGATTTACAGGAATGGACCGAATTTTTAAGATATTTGATTACACGGCTTTTAAACCTCGGTCGGGTCCCGATAATTGTGTAACTTTAGACATAAATATTCAATTTAAGAATAAAGCAACAAAATTGGGAATCTGCGGACCCATCCAAGCCTTGAGCGATGGGTAGTAACTGTCTTCTTTGCGTTTTCACTGATTAACAGCCGGCGACTTGATTCGATGTGTCTTTTAATCAAAATTGGTCCAAAACGCGTTAATTTCGTCTCGTGAACACCTCAAGGCGACTTCGAAGTGTGGGACTTTTTATCGCTATTGTCAAGTTCAGTGACAACGAACTGATAACAGATGTAGGTTATTCTTATCTATTTTCGGTATCTTTATTGCTGGAAGCTTGTTTTGCATATAAATATGTGCACCTCAGGGTTTGTTTGCCTTTTGGAAGTTATTGATATCGAAAAAATTAAACATCGTAAATTTTAAGCAATTTGTTTAGGAAGCAGTGCGTTCACATTCTACAATCGCGCAAGGTGCAGTGGCGTAACTACCATAACGCGAAAGGTGCAATAACCCTTGTACTGCTATCCATCAATCTTAGTACACATGAAACAACAAACAGCAATCTCCGGCAGACGAAGAAGACAAAAATTAAAATCTGAAGACTTATTAACAATGAATGCTAACAGCTGCAGAAAAGTAATGATGCGATCCAGTTTCGTATAGTTAAGAGAAATCGACAATTTTACTTAACTAACAAAACTAACAAAAAGTTGAACTAATACTGGTAGAAGGCATAAAGCAAAGATAAAAAAACAGAGATGAAACAGTGGAAAGATTCGAAGAGAAAACATGAAACGATAACGGGCGACGGTTCATCACACTATGCGGACAGCATAGATTGCAAATACATATTTCCAACACAGGGCATACATAAATATACATGGGGTTAGTGATTTGACAACTGGTAGAAGAAAACGAAAGCTGATGGTGAAAAATGAAAGAGTATACCGATAGCCAGAATGCGTGTGCGGCACCACATGGTGATACGAACTTTCATTTAGCTTTCAGCTTACATCTGATTTTTTAAGCCACAGAAGCCAGAGGGTTGTACTGGACGGAGCTACATCTGATGTTCTCTGAATGTCATTTTTTGGCAGTGGTCTATTATGATATGTTTTTCGGACTTTTTCCACTGTCTAGAGTGTAAGTCACACAACGTTTCGCGAGTTTTGTTCTACTCCCGTCTTCAGGTGTTCCTGGTTAGTCCTGAGAAGGACTGATATTGTACGTTTTTCAAGTTGAAAAATGTAGAATATCGTTATGTGATTTACACCCTAGACAGTGGAAAAAGTCCGAAAAACATATCATACATCTGATGTATTAATTCTTAATAAAGGTGTTCCACAGGAATCCATTTTGGGACCTCTTCTATATGCAATTTATACTTCAAATTTTTATACAACATTAAAACATTGTAATTATCACCCAAATTTACCTCGCTTTCGATTTGAATGATCTGGATAAGACTGTTGCACATATTAATAACGATTTAAGTAATCTACTTAAAATTTCTAGTGAACATTCTCTGAAAATTAATCCTTCAAAGTCATCAGTTACAATCTGGCACGGCAAGGAGCACTTAAAAAATATTAATGATAAAATACTTATTAAAATAGGCGACAGTATTCTATCGAGAATTGATTGCGTCAAAAATTTTGTCCTACACATTGACTCTAAACTACGATTCAAAACCTATGTTGGCGTCTCATATCTCGATCATATTAAAAATTAAAACTTTTATACTTCAGCAGTCACATTTTAAATACAACATCTAAAAATGTGATTCTTTAGTGGTATCGCATTTTAATTATTGTGATGTTGTTTATGACCCTTGTTTGGACCCCGCGATTCGATGAGAATCCACAGAGTGCAAAATGCATGTCTTCGTCTAATTTCGGAATTGGAAAGTATGATAGAATATCCCATAAGCTAGTTGAGGTTGGTTGGACAAAAATAAGTAGTAGGACATATTATCATAGTGCCTGCTTCTATCATAAAATTTGCTTATATCATGTGTTCCAAAAAAAAACTCATTCGCAGCATGCCATGATCAAATTGAAGTTTTCCGTAACTTGAGATATACCCATTGATGCAAATGAACTACCAAGTCAGAGAGAGCTAAATTACATCTTTACCTTGAATTATTTTCCCAAAAATATACAAAACACTTTTAACAAAAACAATTTCTATTGACCGTTATGATTATTACACTCGTTGTTGTTGTGTACATGCCATCTTATTTTCCTTTTTGCTTAATACAATTTAACTTAATGCAGTGTAAACTTTTACCTGTCACAGTGACACATGTGTTCATAAACAACTTGCAATCTGATATTCACCTACACACTTAAGTTAAGACATAACTAGATTTTCTATCATTCTGTCCAAGGCGCACTCTAAATGAGCTTTTTTGGAACACACGATACAATAAAATTGGTTTTCGGACAGATGTTCACCACTTAAATTTACGTAACAAAGGATTGCTATGTATGCCATCATTCAATAATGTCTTTTTTAAACAATTATTTGGTTACAATACTGTAAAATTCTGGAATGGTATTACATGTCAAGAATTACGCTCAACTACTCCCGCTACATTTAAAATCAGGTTTAGTAAATTCATCCATAGTTGAAAATAAATACAAGGCATTTCATTGTATTTAAAAAGTTTTAAATATTTTGATCGAACTTATTGGATTTGGGCTTGCTGTTAAGTATTAAATATGATATGTGTATGTATGCAACAATAGTTAGTTTAACCAAATAGTTATTAGTGTTCATTTAGGTTCAGAGGGGCCAACAGATAAGGTATTGATCCTAACTGACTTTGTACCTTTTGATTTTGATCAATAAAAGCGTTATTTTATTATATTATATTTATAAAACAAGGAGAACAGTAGAAAAACAGAAAGATGAGAAATGTGCAAAAAATGCACCTACTTATAAGAAAAACTAATACGATAATAAAGTATTACCAAACTGTTTGAACATGGATTAGAACAAACACTAGATATGAGTATAGTGGAAAAGTCATCTAAAAGTGTATATCAGAATATACAAAAGTGTATATATGGAACAGCGCAGGAAGCGTTAGAAACAAACTTAAAAGAACATTAACAAATTACAAATACATGATACCTGTCCATAACGGACACCCTTGAGAAATCTGAAACCGTCCGTTGTAGAGAGGTGTCAATTTTTCAGAGGGTTTTTTACCATATAGTCCCGACAGTTCTGTACACTAAAAACCGCCAGTTAATTGGAACAGAAAATATAATTTAAAAAAGTATTAAATGTATAAAATTAACAAACAAAATATCAAAGTCAGGACAAGAATAAACTATGTGTAAAAAAGCTAACGTACAGGCCAGACAAGAAAAAAATCAACACTGGGGCAACGTTTGCAGTAACTAATTAATTCATAATTTGAAACAAGGAAATCCGAAAAGGATCAACATAACTTTAATAACACCGAACCAATGGATAGAGCATTATGAAAAACTCTTGGAAGAAAAAAAATACAATATATAATAGAACAATATAGAAGAGAATAAAGACAAGGAACTATAGAGAACAGGGAGATAAGTAACGGAGATATTACTAAAGTATTAAAACAGAGCTAAAGCAACAAATCGAAAGGTGGAACTTGTAAAAAACGTTGGACCTACATTGTTTGCAGCTATTGCAAAAATATTGCAAACAATAGAAGCTGACGAAGATATTCTATAAGAATAGAGTAGATGCCACAGCATCTCCATACATAATAACAGGAATAAGAAAGACTATCAAAATTACCGTGGAATTAAAGATGTATGATTGTATACCCAGAAGACTGGTATGAAAAATAATGAAAACTCGAATAAAGAAAAATTTGTTCAGATAATAAAAGCACCATAACACAATACAAAGGCAAATAAAAATAGGTAAAAAGTAAGTATTTAAGTATCAAAGGCATTAAAATATTAAAAAGGCAGATATGTAGGCTGTTCCGAATATTATTTAACATATGTTGAACAGACCTAGAGGTATGTAATAGAAAAAATGTGGATGTATGGGTTTTCCAATAAAAAGGAAGTATTACACTTGTTAAATTTTTGCAGACATTCAAATAGTTTTTTCTAAATATGTTACATTTAAACCAGAATGCACTAGTCAAAACTAGAATTACTTGCACATTTTTAGTTAAATCCTCACCTTACCAGCTTTTGCCAGTTAGTAATACTTTTTACTGACAATGTGCAGGTAATTCTAGTTTTGACTAGCTAAAACTAGTATTGACAAAAGTGCTTTGTTGCAACTAGTTTTTACTAGTAAATTCGAATTTGACTAAATTCCTTTTTTAACTGTGACATATATATTACACAAGCTGAAAGTGTAATGTAAGAAATGGGAAAGGAGTATGAATTTCATAAAGACAGAATATATGTGTATACGAATAACTTACTTGTAAGAGAAGATGTAAACAATACATGTGCTGATTATAATTAGTTAGGCAGAAGCATCTCTAACATTCGTAGAATAAAAGATGTCAAAAAAAAGTGGCCAAAAGAAAAAGAATTACATGGGGCAATGTCGATCCGTAATCTTACAAAACAAACGAAACGAAACGTCTTTCGAATCATTATAGAGAGCATAAAAAACGTAGGATGACCAGCTGTTAAATGGAAAAGTTACATAAATAACTTAATAAAAGAAAAGAGATTAAACTAAAACCACTAGGAACATGGAGAATATTAGAATTTGAGAATGATTAACCTTTAGAACGGAGACAAGTTATAGAGTGGAAAGGAAAGAGAAGAGATACATTTTCTACTACATAAAAGGTGTCCAATTTATGAGATGTTTTATCGGACTTTTTCCTCTGTCTGGTGTTTATCACACGACGTTTTGGGAGTTTTTGATCTACTCCTGTCTTTAGGCGAATGAACTCCTAGTTAGTCCTGACAAAGACTGATTTTTGTACGTCTTTTCAGGTACATTTGTGCCTACCTCGGGGTTTGAACCCGTGACCACCGATCGCTGTTCATTCACCTGAGGACGAGAATAGATCAAAAACTCCAGAAACGTCATGTGATAAACACCCAAGACAGTGGAAAAAGTCCGATAAAACATCTCATAATAGACCACTATCAAAAATGACATCATTCAGAGAATGTCCAATTTATGTTGTATACATTTTTATATATTGAATTGGAAAAAAGGTTTAATATTACTAAATGCATATGTTTCGAGATATTGCCTGTTATTTACTTGTATATGTATTATTCAGTTACAGCATTTGTAATATAATGCTATTTATTAGTAGCTTCAGCGTACTTATGCGAACGTTTTGTCCGTCCGTCCGGATCGCCTGTAACTTTCGAACGGCTACAGATATCGAAATTTTGAAAGGGGGCAAAGTTGTTGCTAAGGTCCCGAGCACCTTCATGCGCTATTTGGTTTTGGCTTTCCACTTTGCAAAATTTCCAAGCATTGTAGCACAGTGGCGGTTTGTCCACTTGGCGCCATCTACAGAAGCTCGGTGGTCACGTTTTGAACTACACATTCTGAAGCTACTCGTTAGACCTGTCCTTGAGCAGTTTATTATATTAACTATTAAGAGAGTCCCGCAGAATGAGTCAAAATGCATTTTCCAACTCTCGAATATGTATTGTACGAAAGAGAACAAAAATCAACTAAAAAATACCAACGTCTCGACAAAGGATTTATATTTTAAGATTTTGGTATTCTTCATTTTCTTTGCATTTTTTATTCCGTAGAATACACCCTCAACGCTGGGAAGCGAATTTTAGCTTGCAGTGGATATCGACAATAAACTACACTGAATAATACCACAATAATTATGTAATTAATGATTTCACATCTGGCATGGTTCACACGTTGAATTACCGTGCTCCTTTGCTTACTTTCTGATAAAGACCTTTATGAAAGTGATCCAAACGTTGAGTTCTTCAATTTCAATAATGACACGGTCCAATCTCGGAAGTCGTTCGTTATATAATGACAACGGTTGTGAAAGCCTCCGAAATCACCCCAATAAATTTGGAAATGCAATCTCGTAGAAGGAATAAATCTGAAACTTGCCATGTATAGGCATAAAAATGTCTTTAACATGACAAACTCGTTTCACATGAAATAATATCATCTGAACATTCTCTGTTATTTCTCAGTACAAAATATACAACCCTATCTTAGATTTTCTTCAATTTGTTACTTTAATCTTATATACGTTTTTATTTCAGACAGTACAAAGTTTCTGACATAACTCTGATAAACTGCTACACATCGAAAATAATCTACGACAAAGAACAATTTTTATGTGGCCCTCAATCTAAACAACTTCTTATCTACATATACGAAAAAAATGTCAGGCGTTGGTGAAGACATGAGGGGGCTAAGGATATTAGCCGTTAGTTTATCTTTATATTATATAATGATCTTGCATTGATTTATTAATTAATTGTTTGAAGATGGTTTTATATTGCCATGAATATGGGAGTTATGGCCTTTGGTCGTAAAACGAAACAATTAAACGTGAAATTATTTTGAAATAACAGTAAATTACTTCATAGTTATAACAGTTATAGTAAAAGCAGGATAAGTTAATTGAGTAGCTTAAATGGCATTTTAAATAAAAATTTACAGTATTAAAGAACAAACGCAGGGAAAAACATTGTGTTATTTTCACGCATTTTATGTTTCCAGAATTACGGATTTATTTCAAATGCATATTCTATCTTAAATGAATTAGAATTTGTATACAAAATTACAATTGTATTAACAGTTCCAATCATAATACACATCGTATCGCCAACCTACCAACTACTATTGAATTCTCTTTTACCCGGAATTTAAACGCTAACAAATAACTTTTGCACTAAATGTCAGGGGAAAATAAGATAATTGTGACACAAATCGAACAAAATGAACTGTTTATAACATTCAATTGTTGATTAGTTCAACTGTGTTGTTCGAACAACGCCCTCTACCGCGAACTCTCGTTTTCAGTGAATTATAAACTTCCATATTTTTCATACTTGTATGTAATATAAAATCCTTTAAGTGCGCGAATACTTGTTTTATAGTAATTATGGACATAACCGACTTAAAATTATTTGCTGAGGGTGAGAGTAACAATTGCTTTAAACAGTCAATGTTTCCTAATTTTTATAATAACCGTAAATAATGTAACAACCTCTAAGGACAGACACATTTAATTTAGAAGCTCTATTTATGTAATTTTTTTATGAGGACCATTTATGTCATTAATGCCGATGCTTATACTTATATAATACTTTTAATTATGTCAAAATGACATTATAAAAAACAAGATTAATGCCAAAGCTTTTTTTTAAATATATACATTTGCAGAAATTCTGAAATTATGTTTATAGCATTTTTAAATTTACAAATAATATCCAAGAACAAGCAGTTACAATTTCACATTTTGGATTTCAACGTCTCAGGTTATTTTACGCATGCAAATAGAATTGTGTATCTATTTCTAAGTTTTGCTCGAGTTCTATAAACAAATTTGTAAATGTTCTTCAGATGTATTCGTTTTAGAGTTATTTTAGATTCAACCTCAACCTTCATCACAGGAACGAAGCATTTTCAGACGACTATTTGTTAGAATTTTCGTATTGATTCTTTGCATAGTCTTAATTGTGAGACAATTATTTTAGACTTAGATTTTATATGACAAAGAGATTTTCAAGCCGTTTTAATTAGTATTATTTTTAATTCGCTCAAATCACGTTGAATGGAGTTTGCTAAGCAGTTTCGAATTTTGTAATTGTTCTAAAACGAATTAATGCAAATTAATAAAAAATATAGAACAATTGAATACTGTTATCACAACCCTTAAATATAAAAATTTTGTAGACGTTTTATATACCAGTAATGATAATCATTGCATTTCAGAAAACTATAGACTGCTCTCATTTTTAAAAATGGTTGCAAACAGAGAAATACAAATTCTATACTTTACCATAACGAAGACATTTTCTTTTAAAACCTCTAAGATCATCACGTCGCCGAGGTTTATTTAAATTAAATCAGTTAATCTCCTTGTGCTTGGAGTAATTTTAAATTTCTGTCAAGTAAGAAAATATTTACCATTAATTGATAAATTTGATTATTAAACCTAAATAAATTTTTGAGATTTAACAAATCACCAGAAACTACGTACTGCCGTTAAAACATATAATCACTAATATTACTTCGGCGGTCGGTCAAATTTCATGATTTATGATACCTATTCAAATATTTAATTAACTTATTGCACAAATTAGAAAGTTACACAATAGAAAATGTCTCAATTACACACAATTTTTTAATATAACGAAATTGATGCTGCCTTTAAAGTATGTTCTACAATTGGAGAGACTTAACACAAAAGCAGTTTTCTACAGATCTTCACGTTTTCGAGTCCCCTGAACCCAAAAAACATGTTTTTGTTCATTGGTCTGTTTGTCTTTGTGTGTGTCTCTCTGTCTGTCTGTGAACAGAATATCCCAAAAACGAAAAGAGGTATGACGGAGAAACTTTATATATAAGTTTTGTGTCCTATGTAGATGAGGCAGCAAGCTTTTGAAAAAATGGCATAACCGGAAGTAGGTGTTTACTCTTGTGTTTTTTTAGTTTTTTTCGATTTTTTTCAAAAACGGCTCTAGCGATTTTTTTCAAACTTTGTAATTTTCTTACATTTTTAATGTGTATTGATGTGAGGTAGGTGATTTTCCAGTTGAATACTTCTAAAATGGGTTTATTTTGTTTTTTTTCTATTTTTTTTTATTAACTCCTATTTTAAATAGAACACCCGGTATATTATTACATTTTTGAATTCAGCTTAACATTTTAGAGAAAATTTGTCTCTTCAACTATCGCTCTATTTTATACCGTGTTTGTAGAATTTGTAATTTTTGAAAATTTTTGACAAATGCTTAAAAATTAAAAATCAAATTTTTAGCTAATTATAAGATCACTGTAAAAGGAAGTTGTGTGAGTGTATCACACCAGATTTTTATATTTTAAATTAGTGAAAAATACTAAATCAGATTAACTAATTTTGGCAACTTTTTCGGAAATTAGAAACTCCAATCAAGAGCTTTTACTGTCTAATAAAGACAACAAATAATAAACAATTCTAGCAATCTGGTTAGCCTTGAAGTTGTCAACAAATACGTAGTTTGATCGAATAACTGGTGAACAAACATTAACTCACATTTAAAAATGTTACTTACATTTAAATTTAACTAGAAAAATATACTGGTAGTAACTGGAAGAACTCTACAGACTAATTAATTTAAAAAAAATAGAAAAAAAAATTCAAAAAACCACCAAAATAAGTCATTCAGCATTTGTTCCTGAGTGTAATACGTCAAACAGGGTTAGTTGAAATCAGATGTTTACTTCCCTCGTTGGCGGTATAACTCAAAAAATATTTGTCGGAGGAAGACGATATTTTGCATACACATTATACATATACCCTGAATGAAACCAGACAAATTTCAGACAAATATATACAGGGTGAGCACCTTAAAAAAATAAAATGTTGTTTATCTTTCATTCAACTTAGTAATAGGTACAAGTAATAATTTGTACATAGTGCAGGCTTTATTCTTACCAAAAATGGGAGCCAAATAGATACAGAATAACTGTTTGACGATACAAAAACGAGGCACAAATTAGTGCGTTACTAAATATAGCTGCAACGCAAGAATTCGACCACCGGTAACGTTTTTTTTTATTTGCAAATTTATTTAATTTATTAGAAACGTGAAGATATTCTTACTCCTAACTTGATTTGATTTTTAAAATTATTTATTGTCACAATGTCAACGAGGGAAGTTCTGAGTAAAGCCTTTTACAGGTTTTTTCGCGATTACAATACCTCATTCGTCTTTTAGACGAAGGAAGTAAAAAGGAAAACAGGCCTTCCCTAACCAATACGACAACAGATTGCGAGAGTTGTAGCGTAAATCTGGGGAATAATCTGGGCAATCTAAATATGTATTCAATTTAAAAATCTACAGTTAATGAAAGCAGGAAACATAGAGCTATTTAAAGTGCAGCATAGAATAATACAAAAGAATATACTAGGAGAGTAGCAGGTAATAAATATTCAGGAGAAATTAAGAAATTAGTCAAAGAAAAAGAAAATGACAACAGTCCAGAGACCCAACAAATACAAATCTGTAAAGGGGTTTACACGAAACTTCCCTCGCGCGAATTGGATCAATTTGAAAATTTAAGAAAATGTAGTCCGCTGGGGTTTGAACCCCCCCCCCCCCCCGCATCTGCGTAGCGATTATAACCGCATCGACTTGTCGTACTGCGCCATCCAGACTTAACTCAACTTAACTTAACTCAAAAATAAAAAAACTTAATTTTTTTAAGGTGCTTACTCTGTATATATTTGAAGTTCACGGTTTTATGCGAGGTAAATATATAATCTGCATGCAAAATATCGTTATCCTCCAACAACTAGTTTTTGAGTTATACCGCCAACAGACAGACAGACATACAGACAGACGGAATTGAGAAAGCCTGCTTTTCGTCATCTAGGGACCCTGAAACGTAACGATCTGAAAAAATTTCGGATTTTTTCGCGATTACAATACTTCCTTCGTCTTTTAGACGAGGAAAGTAAAAAATCTTAAACAAAAAAATTCAGCGGTTAAACAGAGAAATCCAGGATATCAAAGAAGAGACATTAAACACTCACCTAAAAAACCTAATACCGGATAAAAATGGTTTTTTTTTTTGGAAAGCGATATTTAAAAGTCCGATCATCCATGCTTCACCGATAAGAAAAAAAGACGATAGCTGGGCTAGATACAATAACCAGAAAGGAGAAACCTTTGCTAATCGCCTGGAAGTGCTAGTCTAATGTAATGCAAGCAAGTTCTGTGTTGAAAACTGAATTGATTACGCAAAAAGGTGTCGTTATTAAGAGAAGAACAAATCTGAATCCAAGAAAAGCACCAGGTTTCGAACTCATCGCAATCGCAATCCTACAACAACCTCCGAAAAGAGATATTTTCAAGTTATCCTACCTTTTCTAAGCATCTCTTCGACTGAAATACCTATCTAGCAAATGGAATTACAAATATTATCGAAAGAATGCTAGAAAAAGAGAAAGTCTGCTAAAAAATCTTCTTGGATGAATTAAAAGAGGTAAAATCCGGCACTGATACTGTAATTATAGCGATAGAAAACTATGTAGAAGAATCAGCAGAGAGAATTTAGCAATCAACCAATTAGATAACCAAATGGAGTATAAAATAAAAGATAAAGCTAAACGAGAACAAATCTACCCTTATCAATATTTGCCTTGCCTCAATCAACATATAGAAGATCACCTATAACCAATTTTCTAAACCTTGCTAATGAAGTTATTGTAACAAGTGGTTTGGATTTTGCATATGATTTAAAGACTTTCACAAACTTTCTTAAATGACATTTTGAGTTATTAAGTCCTTCTTAAACTATCGATTTATAGCCCATTTTTATTATGTTTTTCAGCCATATTTCATTCAGCCGTTAGGTATTTTTTTAGTTCTTAAGTTTTTTAAAATGGTAATTAGTTTTAATTTTAATTAATGTAGAATACGCATTGTGATGTAACTAGACAATGCGTGTTTGAGAATCAAATAAATAAATAAATAAATATCAACTTTACTAACAAGAAAATCAGAGACCAAGTATCAGCATAATATCACATGTAAAAAGTATTTGGGTGTGACCCTTGGACTCGAAACTGCACTAGAAAGAACACGCAAAGAAGAAAAGGGAAGAATTAGACAGTTTTGCATATACAAGGAGACAATATGCAAAGAACTTCAGCAAGCAAAATAGAAGGGCCAACTTTAGAAAGCGACAACTAACGACAAAGAAAAGGAAAAGGAAGGAACAAACTTGGCAACTAATTTCATCTATGGTGTGGAATACATCGGTATTATGTAACAATGTATTATACCAATGATTATGTACGGTGCTGAAACACTGACAAAAAAATCTGCAAACAAACTAAGAGTGGCTGAGAAAGCTATGGAAAGGGCGATGTTAGGAATAACGAGAAGAGGTGGGATACCAAACAAAGAACGACAGTAACCGACATTATCCGACGTATCTCACAAGTTCAATGGAGGTGGGCAGACCATATAGCCCAAATGAACGGCAATAGGTGGACCAAACGACTAACAGAATGGAGCCCTAGGAAGAACAAAGAAACAGAAGCACACCCACAACTATATGGAGCGATGACATAGGAGAATAACACGTAATTGGATAAACAAAGCACAAAACAGAACATAGTGGAAGAATGTAGAGTAGACCTATATCCAGCAGTAGATGTAAACGTCTGATGGATGATGATGATGATGATGGAATGAAATAGGGAAAAGTGAAAGAGCTCCGACAGAAGTATCAAGAAATAAAATATAATCATTAATTAAAGTAACGATTAAGGTCTTTGTACAAACAATTACGATAATTGGAATATATTTAGTTAACGACGATACAAAAGTAGGCACAAAAAACCATTTCTTCGATAAACTAGACATTATTTTAGAAAATATCAACAAAAAACATGAACATATATTGATCGCCGCTTTAAACTGTAGAGTCAGAAGTGCGTGAAAGAGTCCAGTAATATGACAGTATGGAGAATTAGTTAAACAGCTGATGTCGTTGAAAGTTTAAACAAATGGCAATCACTTCATCCATTTCCAGAAATTTAGAAAATAGAACCCTTCGTTGGCACGGCCACCTCAAAAAAATGCAAGGGCGCAGATGGCCAAAAAGTACATTTCAATGGTTGCCAAAAAGAAGAACAAAGGTCACCCGTCCAATAAATGGAAAAAAACATATAAGAAACACAATGGATGAAAGAGAACTTCAAGAAAGCGAGTAGGAGAATCGCGACGAACCCATAAAGGGAAAACGTGATATTACCTTTTGCATATCCCTTAACAGGCTATATTTTCATCGCTAATACAGATATCGTGTAGACTATAAAATAGCCTAGATAAATTTTAAACAACTCGTACTGGTTTTGCACATGGGAGTGTGACATTTGTTTTTTAATAGAACATGTTGTATAGTGTATAGATTTCCATATTTGAAATTAGCGCGAGAAAGAGTGTATGGTAGTATACTCAATTCGACATTGTAACCCAAATATTTTTACTTAATTTCTAAAATTATTTTTTAAGCAAGCTTGACTTACGAAAAACCATTAAGAAGTGGCTCAGAATCACTATGCAGCTCCTGAATTGTAATATTTTTTTTATTTAAAAACATTTGCACTGAAATGTCGATTTGAGTTTACTGCTATACTACGTATACTATTTCTAGCGTTGATTTTAAATATCTAGAAAGTAACAGGATGTCCCATTTACAAAATAAATCTTTTATGCTCCTTGACAAAAGTAGTAGGCGTTGTTTACAATTCAAGTGTGTTATTTTGTAGGGTGTAAAGTGATATTTATAACAAAAAAAAACGCTCACTAATATCTTTACTAATTAGGAAGTTCTGGTCTGTTACGTGATTTACAAACAATGTGTATACGTTTAAGTGATATGTTAAAAAAGAAAATTATGTACCTGTAATTTTATAATTGCGTTAATATGTTGCTAGCATTTTTTTAAATAATCACCACAACATTGCTTACATAATCAGGTTTTTAATTTTAATAATAGCCAAGCTATCTGTGCGATAAGTTTCAATTGTTGCTACCCTGTATATCACTATAAATGGTCAATAGCAAAGTCACATAAAACACTCGTGAGCATGAAGTATGTTCCTGTGTACGTGTGCTCAAACCGTATGCATTCGATATTGTCTTGAAAATACACTTAGGACTGTAGTAATTCAATTGCAACAGAAATTACAATACATCGTTAATTTATAATGATATCCCATATTTCAAATTACGCTCCCGATAAAGGTGATTTTCAAAAATATTTTTTCTCTCATTATCAGCCACGGCTTGCTATAAAAACGTCAACTCTAATTAAGAGATTAACGCGCTAATTAAGCATTTAGCAACTCACTGCTGAAAAAAGTGCTGAAAGTGCTCCAGCCAAAAGAGAAGCTGTGGCACAGACGGAAAGATCAAACATGAGCTCATCCGAACGTATCCCAGTAATCAAGCCCACTACAAATGCTAAGTATGCAGGAAGAAACGCCGAAAATAGCTCTGGGAAAATATAGCATCGCATAAATTATAAAAAACTCGCAAAAAGCCAGCCGGTCGCAGTAGCCGCTGGAAGACAAAAGCGCGCCAATGCTAATCCCGCGTGTAATATGATTAAATTGGTGTAATTGTAATTGGAAGGTTACGAGAACATTTGAATAGGAAATCGCAAGCTACGTGCCGGCAGTCGCGTACCTGTTTCGGTTTCGCGGCGTAATCAAACGAAGGCTCGCGTAGGTATCGCGAATTGTGCAATATACAAGAATGCTCCACGGATTTACCCTGAGAAATTACGTCAGGAGATACGTATTGCTGCCACCTTTGACTTGTTTACGACAGCATGACCGACTGCGGAAGTCTGCGCGAATGCAATCGCGTGTGCTCTGCTTTTTGCCCGATTAAGAAAGCAGAGCGTCGGGGGCGATTGTTTTATTTACAGCCGTTTGTTTAAGGCATCCCGATTAGGGGTTCCTCAAGGTGTGAGCTATGGCCAATATTATTTGCCGCAGATGTGGCTGTCACGCGACATTTTAAAAATTCAATCACTGTATAAATCAGTATTGAAAGCACTTCATCAATCAATTTAATAATTAAAAATGGCATTCGTAATCTTAACACTTCAAACGGGGCTATTATTTGCACTATTTTTGTAAGATTGCATAGGGCTCTGCTACACCAAATACTTACATCTAATGTTTTGATAAGGCTTAAGTAGGCTTCAAACTTGATTGAAGTACACATGCAGATATGGAATGATAATTTTTTCTCATGACCACTATTAAGAGCGATTGCAATGTCAGAACTACTTTCGGTTGCTTAATAAACGGAAAAATGTTGAAATGTCACAAGCTGTCCCTTTTCAGCATTTAATATCAGTTTTATATTTTTGAACATCAAATAGCGTAAGTACTGACCCATGGAAGAGAGAAGGTCCACAATGCTTAATTGGGAAGAGTTCTTCAAAAATGGTGAATCTCTCAAAAGAAGCTCATGGGAAGGTAGAAGTTATACGCTCTATATCCGTACCTCGATATAAGTGTTACAGAAACAGAACTATTATCTCAGTGCTGGTTAACCAAAACATTAAAAATGATTAACAATATGATTATATTCCATGTCGTAATTAAAAGAAGGTCAAGGCCAACGAATGGTTGTAGCACCGATACTAATAATTGGAAAATTAATATATTTCCAAACGGCATATCAAAAGCTAAAATTTTATGGTCCTGTATTCACTTAACCCACGGAGCAATAAAAATGTATGACATGACCTCGATAATGATCTTTGCGAACGTAGAACCCTCTGTGGTTGAAGGTTTCTGTATTAAAGGTCGTTTAGGGTCAGTGTTTTAAACAAGAAGAAAGTAAGGCGCAAACTTACAAGTACGTTTTTATATCGTGTGTTTAAAAAAAAACTTATTTAGGGTCGGCCTTGGAAAGAAATATAGAAAATCCAGTCATGTCTTAACTTACGTCTGTAGGTGAATGTCAGATTGCAATTTGTTTATGAACACATCGATCACTGTGACAGGTAAAATTTTAAACTGCATTAAGTTTACTTGTATCAAGAAAAACAAAAATAAGATGGCATGTACACAACAACAGCGAGTGTAATAATCATAACGGTCAATAGAAATCGTTTTTGTTAAGTGTTTTGTATATTTTTAGGAAAACAATTCAAGATCAAGATGTAATTTAGTTCTCTCTCACTTAGTAATTCATTTGCATCAAAGGGTATATCTCACGTTACAGCTAACTTCAATTTGATCATGGCATGCTGCGAATGAGTTTTTTTTAAACACACGCTATCATTGAAGGAGAGCATGCCCTATCCCACGATTTTTAGTCGATTTCGGAAATAAATTCTGTGTGACGAAATGAAAGTTCAAATTTCTTGAATTGCCTGGATTAATTCAAGACGTTGTTTCTTGGTTTTACAATTTTACATGATTCAAGTTAAGTTTAAATCGCCGCAACTAGTGTCAAGTATGCCTTTTCATATATTTTTGTATTTTTTGCTTGAAATATTTCTTTTGCAAACACTATGTACTCTGTATTATTCGATTATTGTCAGGCCTCGTGATTCCATATCGTCCATGACTTCTTTTCCCCAAGATTTTCGCAGGCTTCACTTTTTTCCCATCTGGAGGCCTCTACTCCCACAGCTAGACGTTCTTCCAGCATTCGTTGGAAATGTCCATACCATTTTAGTCTCTTCTGTTCAACTTTGGTCACAAATGTGTCTTGTACATTCATGAGGTGTCGTGTATTTTAATTTCTCACATAGTCTCGAAGAGATGTTCTCGCACGCCTTCTTCAATAATCCATTTCCGTGTCAAGTAATTTCTTTTTATCGCTGCTCGAAAGTGCCCAGCTTTCGGACCATACAGCCAACAGCTCTTTACAACGGTGTTATATATGAGCTTCTGTCGGTTGTTATTTGTGTTTCCTATTCCATAATAGAGAGTTTAAGATACCTATAATTTGCTTTCGTTGTGTAATTATTTGTCTAACCTCCTCTTGGTTGAATCCATTTTGTTCCACAATGTGTTCTAAATATTTAAATTATTTACACTCTTGTATCACGGTACTCTTCAGTATGATACCTTTTTTGTTACAAGATACTCTGTTTTTCTTTCGTTTATCACCAGACCTCATTCTGCGTCATCCTTATCTTGCGCGATTAGCACTTGGTCGTCCGTTAACGAGACCCCTATATTTCGACATTTCTAATTCCATTTTCTTAGTGCTACTTCAAAGTATGGGTGGCAGGCCAGGGGGTAGTAAAGTCGGACAATCTATTGTTATCCCTAATGGCTGCTTTTGTGGTATTGTGTAACATGTTGACTATTTCTAGTAGAGTTTGGTTTATATCATTGCTTCGATGAGTTTCTATCTTTAGACGTTGTCATACACCTTTTCGGGGTCAACAAACACTAGATGTAATTCTTTATCCTTAGCTGCGATTTTCTCAACCATTTGCATCATTATAAATATGTTATCCATGCATGATGGGTTTGTGACAATTCCACTTTGCATTTCTGGTATTATTGTTCCCATTATGCATATTTCTGTTGTTTTTACACCCGTTTCTGAATACTTTCTTAGATGTTGAAGATATATTTGCAATATTCCCCTCATCTTGAACTTCTCTATGGTTTATTACTTGATTAAATAGATTTTGTACGAAGTCCAATTCTTTACCGTCTGCATATTCTATAAACTATTTGACGATGTAGCTATAGATATTGTTCCCTGTTTTCTTGCAACTAAGTTGAGTAATATGTTTCCAATTTATACATTGGTATCTGTCTGACCACTTTATCTATTCGGGGCCTATTTTAGATTTTTAATGAAGATCGAGGAATAAGGGTTTCAAGGTAGTTGATTTAATCGGCCACATCTATCTTCCCATTCTAAATTTTTTGCTTTTGATATAATAGCCTTCGTTTCTCAAGTCCACTCTTTATATGTTTCACAGGGTCTCAACTTATTTGTGTTTAGCTGTTCTATTTCTTCGTTCCACCATTCTTTGTTCGGTTTCCTTTTGTCTTGGGTTCCGATCATGTAGGCAGGCTTTCAGCTGTTCCTATTTCTCTGACGTACCAATAAAATCGTTGTTCAATTTATTATTCAGTCACCATTTGCACAATTGTCTTACGGATTCATGTCCAATAATTCCAATTTGTATTGTGATATTTGCATCGTTTCAGTGGCATCGCTGTGCTTGAGCTCCTCTATATGTATGTTATTTTTACTACTAGGTGAGAGTCTGATCTACATTAAACTTCTCAATATACCCTTACGTGTTGTGTATTTATAGTTGATATTTGTTTTGTAATTACATAAGCTACTAATGTCCTTAGATTTCTTGTTGGCCACACCCACGTGTACTTGAGTATACTGTTCACATAATCCAACCAATCTCTCTCCGTCATTGTTAATTGTGTCTTCCCTATGGGGGCTAACTACGTCAGAATTGCTTCCTTTACCTACTCGGGGTTAAAATCACCAATAGGACGAGTTATGGTTGTTCTTTGGAGGTTATGTTCAGTTTTTCTTTTTCTGCAACCAGCGCATCTTTGTGTGTATACCCCCATTATGATAACTTTTCTTCCATAGATTTTTACAGTCACCTTCAAAGCTCTTTAGTTTATTCCTTCAATATTCAATTGTTTCGACCATATTTTTTGTGTATCATTATTGATATGCCTGCTTTGATTTCTCGATACGACCCCATACATATATGTATAATTTCACCTACGTATTCTTGTATCTTTCCCTTTTGTTTTTACGTACATATTAATTTTTATATCTCTGGTCTTCTCCTTCTTTTCTTCTACTTCTCTTCTTCGTCTTTTTCTTCTTTTTGTAATAGGTTGTTTCGCTATTTATTCTGCGGTTGATGACATCCAACTTTTCATCTATCGTCGGGGTGGTCTCCCACTTGATCTTCTTCCAAGTGGCTTTTCGTTTCTGTTGATTTTAACTATTCTATCATCTGTCATTATATTTACATATGGTCATATGGGTAATTTTGAAAGACAAACATCCCATCTAACTATTATAATTTATACACACATAACATAAGATAATAGCTACCACATTCTTTCCTAAATTTACATTTTTTTGCAGTCTGCTTAACATTCGAGGGGTCATAGGTCCGATTCCCCGCGGCTTGCTTTGATTCAAGATTTTTAGGTGATTTTCCTAAGTAAACAGATCACCTTCCCTCTTTCAAATGAAGAACTAGTAAATCTCCACGGTTCCTAACCCTTTTTCCGTTTGCCGCCCCTCGTTCTTTGGCTCATCCCGAATTTCCTCTTATTGGGGCACCTACCGTTTGTTTTTGTTTGTGGTTTTTAATTCATTACCCTAAATACAATTACGCAATATAAGGTCAATCGCCTCTTGTTTTGGAAACCTATTCTTTCTGAAATCTATTTTTGGAAAATTTGAACTAAATAAAGTACGAGGTATAACACATAAATGACTCATGCAAAAATGCAGCAGTTAATGTAGCAATAAGTTAACCGTGTTGTTTTAATTACATTTCATTTGTTCAAGTGTAAAATTTTATGATTAAGTTTTCGTAAACACGTTTACGAGCTGAGAAGGTTTAAAATGGCATGCAATGTGCATTGATTACTGTTTTAATGTAGCGCCACGACGTCGATGGCTTATGACTCTAAACAATCGAAAACAAATTCACTTCCAATTTAACGATGCCATATGTATATGAAAAGTTTCTTATACACCTATAGCTTGAAAGATATTTGTTGTGTTTTATATTCTCTTCTGTATAGCTGTAAAATATCGATTCATGGCAAACATTAAACATACTAAAAACTAGTAATAATAATAATTCGATAGAAAACCGTTTCCGACATTATACAGGGTGTGTCTGAAACAGTGGCGTAACTACCGAGGGGGCAAAGGGGGCAGCGGCCCCCGGGCCCTGAACTTCAGGGGGCCCAACGAGCCTCCTGAAGTTTAAAGCCCGGCAGGTCCAATCTCGGTCCCGTATAAAGTTTTAATGAGTCCGGGAATAACACAAAAAACCCTCGGAGAAATCTAAAACATGTCAAAAAGTTATCTGGTATAAATTTAAAATAAAATAATTTCTGTACACCCGATGCATCACGTCTTGCACGTGCACGTACTTCGCAGTCATCTCAGATTAATTGATATCCAATACCCTAATAAATTAATAATACAGGTACCTAATAAATAGTGCTAACAGGGCATTTTCGGTCACGGTCTTACATACAGATCTTGCAAACGTTGCAAGTCCGGTGTGATCGGTATATAATTATGTCTTTGTTTGTTTCTTTAGTGTGTATGCTTACAGGATTTATATTTATTATTATTATTATTATTTTCAATCAAAAACGCGTATCTCGCTATTATTCATTTTGCTTTGATGTTTCTGTTTATGAATTAAAAAAATAATTGAAAAATGATAACCAAAAATGCTTTGGCAAGAATAGGACTTACACTTGGCAATTAAGGGGCCCGGTGAAGATCACGGCCCCCGGGCCCAAAATTTGAAGTTACGCCACTGGTCTGAAATATGTGAACATTGCTTAACTGCAGCATTCTGGGCTCAAAATAAGACGACTGAACTCAACTTAGTGATATCCAACTGTGCTTCGTTAAGACAATATTATGCTTCAACGTTGTTTAAAAGAATATTTTCCTTATAATTATAGAACGCTTGTGTCAATTTCAATGATACTCATTTTTATTCTTGAGATAGAAGGTAATGAGAGATGATATGGGTAATTATTACTGATGGACTTTTAGTGGCGGAAACATGCGTATCACAACACAGATCAAAGTGTCATTCTTTTATGGCAACTCTTAATTTTTTTCCAGTCAAAAACATTAATTAATACATTTTTTCGTGTCCATGTAATATTTGATATCTGTTACTATTTAGATCTCAAACCTGCATACCTGCGCTATGTTTTTTGGTGAAATCTAGTTGCCTGCATGGTGAGAAACGAACAGCAAAAAAACAATTTAAGAGGAATTGCTATTAGTAAATGTTCAACTTTTCTGGATATGAAGATTCTTTCTATGCAAAGAAATAGAATTGCACTCTTTGCAGCATTTCTGCATTATTCGTAATTGAGAAGTATGACAATTGACAAATTAAAAATTACTTTCTAGTTATTTGTTTATCTGTTTCCAAAAAATCATGCTGCAGTCACTCGCACCTTTTTTTTTAAATTATAACACTTATCAGAATTAAAAACTTACTAATGAATGTCTCCTTTTGCAAAAATAAAAAAAAATAATAGTTGTTGATCTTGCTCTTAAAGACTATTAAGAGTTGTCTCCTTCACTGGTAGTCCACCTATAATAACCAGTATTATCTCGGGATCGAGGGGCAAACCACCTAGCAAAAATTCGTACACCTAATGCCAAAATGGCATTAAAATGCCAATTAATGCCTTTAATGCCAGTGACAGGAATTAATGCTAAAAATGCCAAATAATGCCATTAATGCTATCAATGCCAATTAATGCTGGTCAATGCCAATAAAATGCTACTTTTGTGACTGAATTCGGTGAGGATCCCAGGTGTTTCCCTTTAGCCTATATATGTAGCTATTGGAAAATCATTAACAAGGAGATTCACTAACATTAAAACTGGTCTAATATGACAGTTGGGGGTTTAAACTGACAACTGTAAGAGTAAGACAACTAAATTTTGTACTGTAAAATAGTCTATCGTTTTTTCTTTAATTTATGGACCAAAAAGCTTTAAAGCATGCTCTGTTCGCATTAACAGAACTATATCCACTGTATCCACATTAATAGTAATTTTTGTATTAAGTGCGCGAAATGAGTGTTTTTTTATGGCGCGTGAGAATGTCAATTTTCGCCGAGACGCTCCATAAAAACACGAATTTTGCCACGAAATACAAACAACGTCAAAAAAAGAATACAAGAATAATTTCTAGAAATAAAATACGAACATTAATTTGCTAACATAATATGTAGTCACCTAATGTGTTGTAACTAAGGAAATTGTGTAATTAACTGTTTTTTCACTGCTAGCCGTGAAGAAATATTATTTTTTCTACTGATATATGTAAAAATTGCTAATTTTCCACGGTTTATCCTACATGAAAGTGACTTTTTTTCATTCTAGAGATGAAAATATTTTCACCTCTAGAGATGAAAATGAGAATTACAAATTTATGATTTTCTTGATTAAAACACTAAACTGACTAAATTTGCGTGAACTTTCTTATCATTTAATTACATTTCAATGAAATATTTTATGTACAACCTAAAGTGAGCCTGAAACGTGTTAACATCACAACAAATTCAAACATTTATCAATGATGCACCTGACGATAAATTCTTGTTTACGAAGGTAATTTGGTATTACATTTAATGTTCCCAATGTGGAAATACATTTTCTTCATTATAAGTAGCATTAATTTTTGGCATTGCTGGCGCTTGTCGTTCCCATTGCTATTTTCACATATCAGTAGAAAAAATTGCATTTACTACTCGAGATGAAAGTGAGGTTTTTTTGGTTCGGTGAGATTGCTAACTCACTTTCATCTCTTGTTGTAAAATATACTATTTTCTATAGCACATGTTAAAGTGTGCTTTTATCAACTCAATACAAAAGGTCAAGTTTTACAGCAAGAGTAGATAAAGTAGCACTTTAACATCAAGGATAGATAAAGTAATTTAATTTTCTAACTTTTGTTTAAATTAAATATGACAGCTTCGTATTATCGTAGCAACCCAATCTAGCTAGTAGCTACTGACATTTTGAAATGTGATTGACAGTGCTTATTTTCTTTTGAAATTGTTCAAGTTCTTGCTATAGAAAAAAATATTGTATTATACACGACGATAAAGTTCTTTCTATCCACTCTTGAATCATTAACGTCTCGACTTTGTCTCGACGTTAAACGATTCACTCCTGGATAAAATTTAACTTTATCATCTTGTATAATAAATTACTATTTTTCTATAGAACATGTTAAAGTGTGCTTTTATCAACTCAAAACAAAAGGTCAAGTTTTACTTTAACAGCAAGGGTAGATAAAGTAGCACTTTAACATCAAGGATAGATAAAGTAATTTAATTTTCTAACTTTTGTTTAAATTAAATATGACAGCTTCGTATTATCGTAGCAACCCAATCTAGCTACTGACATTTTGAAATGTGATTGACTATCATTATTTTCTTTTGAAATTGTTAAAGTTTTTGCTATAGAAAAAAATATTGTATTATACACGACGATAAAGTTATTCCTATCCACTCTTGAATCATTAACGTCTCGACTTCGTCTCGACGTTAAACGATTCACTCGTGGATAAAATTTATCGTCTTGTATAATAAATTACTATTTTTCACGTGTTAAAAAAAGTTAAACTTCGCGTATCTATAGCGATGCATAAATGTCACGTTTTTTTGACGGCTGTAAAAATACATTTTTATTCGCATTAATATTTCTACAATATAATATTAATAATAATAATAACATTACAATAATGAAATGTCTTTATAAAACATGAATAAATTACTACAAAAACATTTGTATTTTGGGTGGCGGTATCCAACTACTGCTTTCGGTATCTAAGGATTCCTTTTTATTAAAAATAAACACAAAAATGGGTTCTTAAAAAAATAAACTTTGATTAAAATATGTAAATAAAAGGATCAGAGCGAGGATCAGAGTAACTAATTGCTAGAAATAGCAGTGGCGGACGGAGAAATTTCAAAGTGCTATATCTCGTTTGTTAGTTACGGGACCCACACCAAATTTAGTGGCTTTAATAATGGGCCCACTTAAAAGCGTTTTGTTGAAGAAAAAAACGTTTTTGAAATTCGCAAAATAAAGGAATTTTTGGGTTTTATTTTTAAATTAGTTTTTACCTTGTTTTATTGGGAAAATTTTAATTTCAGGAATAAAAGATTTACTAAAAGGTGCAGTCATTTAAATTTTTTTAAAAACCCTAAAATTTTTCAGGATCCCAAATTTCTTTTTTGCAAATTTCAAAAACATTCTTGTCTTCACCAAAACGCTTTTAGTGAGCCCATTATTAAAGCCCCTACATTTGTTGTGAGTCCCGTAACTAACAACCGAGATATAGCCTTTTGAAATTTCTACGTCCGCCCCTGAGAAATAGCCAATCAGTTAGTTACTCTAATCCTTTTTTAAATCCCTATAACTCTTAATGATTTTGAGTTCATCGGCTCGCTTCAAATAGGATGGACAAGTTCCTGTTAGCTGAAAAGGGCCATAAAATATATATTTGTTGTCAACTTCGGCTACGTCGTCTGGCTTGGGCCATGTGTAATGATCAAAATTAAGTGTTAAAAATGTAATTACGCTCTTTTCAGTATTTGTTTCTATAACACGCCCTATGTACCACCGCAAATCATAAAACACGGCCTAATATTCTTCTATGCCTCTTCGCTTAAGGTATCAGATTTTAATGAAAAATCGCCATCAGTATCAGTTGTTTCGTCACCGGAAACATCAACCCAAGATTTTTTTTTTTGCATTTGCATTAAGTATTTTTTTTGGTCTTGTTTTTTTAAGGGCTATCGTCCGGGGTTTTCTGGAATTACCAGTAATTCCTCTGACTGTGTGTATTCTATCTGTTGATAAACGGCCAGTTTTACCACCGAAAAAGCAACAGACGGCGGATTTTCTTACGACACGTTTTTGTCTGTTATTCAATACCACTTCGATATAAGGAGAGTCAGGAGAAACAGTTTTAGTTGTGGTGTAATCTTTAAGTTTTAAGTCAGCAAAAGAATTGAAAATAGAGTGATCATTTTGGACTTCTTGGTCTTCGGCTTCAATTTGGTTTTCTTGTAAAATTTCCTTAACATGTTCTATCTGGAATGTTTCGCCATAGTTTGTTATAGTTTTGTCAGCAATTTTAAAATGCATACTTGGGATTAACATATCAGTTGCTGCTTTCACTGGATCTTGTAATATCATTTCCAAATCTTGAGCTGAATTTATAGCGTCATTTCTGGCCGTTTCGATTAGGAGACTTATTTGTGCGTATCGGGTAGTATTATTTCTGTTTGGATAGAATACCCCATTTTCTTGTTTTCTTCTCGAGGAAAATGATAGACTGTTCCTAGATAAATGCCGAATAATGCCGGTAAATGCCAATTCAATGCCGATAATGCCAATCCAATGCCGATAATGCTAATCCAATGCCGATTTTGCCAGGAAAATGCCATTAATGCCAATAAAATAACATAATGCTAATTAATGCTGTCAATGCCAGTGATGTGTACACCAAATGCCAGTGGTGGTTGGCCCCTCGCTCGGGATGCGGAAAGTTCGTTCCCCATATTTCGTTCCCGGGATATTTCGTCTCCCCACATCTCGTACCCGGAAACTTCGTTCCCGAGCGAGCTCAATTTGTCTCCTAGATTACAGGGTGTTGAAAAACGATTGCAGCGATCGGAATACAGTTAGATAACGAAAGATATTTTAATTAATTTATTTATTTATTTATTCTCGGTAATTGTAAGAGATACAAATTTGGTTAAATGGGAAGAAAGTTGCGCAATGGACTAACAAAATGACGCATAGAAATCCTTCATATGATTTTTCGTTTTTGAATTATCTCAAAAAACCGATTTTTTTGATTTTCTATTTAATTTTTTTCTGACGTTAATATTAAAGTTAGAGCGAAACCGATTAAATGCCTTTATAGCAACTTTTAGTGGACTTAATGATTACGTTATCAAATTTTTTATCCGACGTTTCGTCTTCGAGAAACCATCATCAACATCATTTTTTAAATACGGTCTTGGATTTTTGATGCCATACTTTTGAAGCCCTTTTTATTCTTAATTCAACAATGTACCACATATTATGGTTTAATTACGTTTCGAGTCTTTTCTGACGATCACCAACAAATTTTTTAGATACGGACCTGCATTTCTCATAATTTTGTAAAAATAAGTTCATACAGTAAGTTAGGCGTTTTTAGATGCCGTTAAAATATTGAAATGCACATCATAATGCCATAATTCTGATACATTAATTTAATAATCAACCAATAACTATTAACAATAAACAACAAATAAATGAACAAAAGATAGAAAGAATAACAAAACGAGCATCGAAACAATGTAATAGGTATTCAAAGTTTTGAAAGTTTGAAACAGAAGAAGAACTTAGAAGATTGGTTCTTAAAGCATTTCAAAGTATAACGCCAGTATTGCTGAATGTTTTAGATTCTGCAGTTAGAAGATGTTATTTATGCTTAGAGAATGATGAAGACCTTTTTTAATACCTTCTGTAAATTTAATACCTATTAAATTGTTTCGGTGTTCGTTTTGTTGTTCTTTCTGTCTATCTTTTGTTCATTTATTTGTTGTTTATTGTTAATAGTTATTGGTTGGTTATTAAATTAATGTATCAGAATGATGGCATTACGATGTGCATTTCAATATTTTAACGGCATCTAAAAACGCCTAACTTACTGTATGAACTTATTTTTACAAAATTATGAGAAATGCAGGCCCGTATCTGAAAAATTTCTTGATGATAGTCAGAATAGACTCGAAACGTAATGAAACCATAATATGTGGTACGTTGTTGAATTCAGAATAGAAAGGTCTTCAAAAATATGGCATCAAAAAACCAAGACCGTATTTTAGAAAATGAAGTTGATGATGGTTTCTCGAAGATGAAACTTCGGATAAAAAATTTGATAACGTAATCATTAAGTCCACTAAAAGTCCAAACTGTGAGTGAGGTAGGGGTCTATCCTGTGTCGTTTCGGAGACACAGATCTTCATAATTCATGAAGGCCCAATCAAAATTCCTTTGTTTTATATAACTTTTAAACCATTTAAGATAGAAGTTTGAAATTTAGCATAAATAAAACACTGCAAAATAGCTACTGAACACCAGTAAAAAATCCTGTCAGGTCACAGTTTTTTTTATTACAGTTATTTTATTTTTTAAACTGTTAACATAGTTGTTATCGGAATTGGGGAAAGTATTTCAAAAAAGTGATGATTTACATCTGTGAAATCAATAATTTTATCGTAAAAGCAGGCTAAAGATGCTGGCCAAATAATAAAAATTTCAATATAACTAAATTTACTACAACCACAAAAGAAGCTTTTTAAACCGTTTATGTCTAGACAGTTTTGTTCGTAGTTTTTTTAAACTGATTTTTTCGTTAATGACTGTAGGGATCAAATTAAAAGCTTTAATTTTTCGACATTTAACTTTGTTTTACTTTAAAACAGTTGGTCCTAAAGAGGCGAATTAGTATTATTTTTTATGGAATTTGCTATGGCTTTCATAATATTTCCAGGCGGGGCAGTTTTCTTC
Source organism: Agriotes lineatus (assembly GCA_940337035.1). NCBI lineage: Eukaryota > Metazoa > Arthropoda > Insecta > Coleoptera > Elateridae > Agriotes > Agriotes lineatus. The sequence continues at coordinate 42,542,462 of OW679202.1, forward strand.
TATATTTCGCACAATAAGACGCAGTGTTGCATTTACATTTAAATACACTAAGTAGTGACAGTAGAACCATAACATAAGCTTCACAAAATGTATATGGCTGTCAATTATGTAATTTTAATCTAACTGCTCTTGCATTGTTACCCAGTAATAGCATGATAAATTCAAATTTAAAGCGACCTTAAAATGAGATTTAAAAAACGAACATACATGGAAAAACTGAAAAATAAAAAAATAAGAGAAAGCGTCGCAAGTGGAATCAATGAAAAATTACGAGATTCAAAATCAGATAGAAAGATCGAAAATAATGTTGATAAAAACTGAAGTAATATAAAAGAAATACTCTTCAACACGAGTGAAGTTAAACTTAGCCCAGAGAATTTCCAAAGAAAACAACCTTGGACGGAGCAGGAGATATTACAGTAGAGTTACGGAAGAAAGAAGAAAATATAAAAACATAAATGAAGGAAAATACAAAACTGTAAACAGGCTAATTGAAACAGAATTAAAGTCAGCAAAAGAAACAGGGATGAAGGAGAGGTGTTTAGAGAATGAAGAAGATTACAAACAATTTCAACATGTACAAAAAAATCAAAATGATAGGAAGAAATAAGCACACGAGTTTGCTTAAAGGCAAGCATTGAAGTCTAGTTATAATGAGAACGAGGTTTATAATCTCGAAATTATGCGAGAGGCAATTCAAATTCATGTAATTAAAAATATTAAATCTGCTAAATCCGTAGAGCCAGTAGTAATTCCATCAGAACTAATAAAGCTAATAGAAAAAGACCAAATAGATGTACCCATAAATATGTTCAACACTGTAAAATTGGAATATTTCCAAACCAATGGTTACTGTCCACTTTCGACACGCTTCCTAGAAAATAAATGCTAAAGAATGTAGCGATCACAGGATAAATCTCAAATCTAAAAATAATCTATAACAGAATGCACTTGACACAAGTCACTTGAAGAGCATGTTGCAGACATACACTTTGTCAGCAGAAGCGGTTTTGGTACGAGAGAAGCTGTCTTTAATATTAACGTTCTCATATAAAGATGCTTCAGTATGAATGAAGACGTATATGTAGATTTTCAAAATGCATTCGACCAAGTAAGGCATGACAAGTTTGTAAACATACTTAGAGACACAAACGTTGACATGTGTAATATTCGTATCATAACAAATTTATAATGGGAAGAAAGGGCGACGGCAAGAGTTGATGGACACTTGACAACATAATGATCAATTGTGGGGTCAGACAAGGGTGCACCTTATCACCGTTGCCATTCAATGTATACTACTAAAAGTAGTAATTAACGAAAAAAAGAAAATAAACAGGAATAAGGAAATACGAACAAGAATTGAAACCACCAGAGAAGCTTTTTTTTAATGAAAAGCTTTGTACCTAACAGAAGCTCAACGTGGAAATGAAAAGGTTATATGCTACATTTTATCGATATAAGTGTATGGTACGGAAGCGTGGACATTGGACAAGAAAGACATAAAAAGATTAGAAGCAGCAGAGATGTGGATATACTGAACAATGTTGAGAATATTATAAACAGAAAGAGTGATGTACTTAGATGTGAAAGGAAGAAAACTGCAATATTTAGGGCACAATATGGGAGGCCCAAAATACAATATGCCACAGCTTACAATCGAAGGCAAAATGCAAGGAACAAGGAGCGTCGGACGAAGAAGAACTTCTTAGATACCAAAGTGGTACGGCTGCTCTGGAATCGTTTACGTCTAGAGCACCCTCAACACCAAGAATCTATTTGCATATGGTCTGTCCTCAATAGAAGCAGAATACATTTAATAATGTGGTTTTGCAAGTAATAGTAAGTTATATATTAATATAAATATAAGTTTAGGCGCGTATTTCTAAAAATAGAAATAGATAGGAGGCGGAGGTCAGGAAGTATGGATTTTCTAACCATTCTATTTGATGGGCGATTGTTTCTTCACCTATTTATGTAAATGCCAATTATAAATGTACTGTTATTTTAAAAGAAAGGGTTACTTACTAACATGAATAAATTACTGTCGAATCAAAATTCAATCGACTGCCACCAGACGTACTTAAATACTTGGCAATAATGGTTTCATAACACAGTTCTGAAATCGCGAGGATTATTAATTACGAGTATTAATACATCGGAGTTATCGTTTCGGTCAAAAAAACAAATTTACATAATTATCTCTGCAGTATTAAAATTCCTGCGACTTGCAACGTGAGTAAAGAGTCATGTTGCGTCCGGGACAACTATATATCAAAAACGGCATAATTTTCGCGCTAACCGCGTCATAAGGGCACTAAAGCGCCAAAAATATTTGGGCGTCATCGAATCTTAATTTGCGGCATGCTAAACTCAATAATGTCCGTCAAAGATGTTTATTGGCTTTCGGTATGCGCCTTTTTACCTTTGCAGCGGTCTCTCGTTATCGTTTACGACTTCGATTGGAATCCGAAGTAACAATGTTTCAAAACGTTCTTTTACATTCTGTGTCATTAGTAAGGCATAGAAATCGGGCATTTAATTGAAACAGAGCGTTAGGTGGCTACATGCTCATAAAATCGTTCTACTGCTCCATTTATACACACGACTCTCACTAAGCAAATAATTTCTGTCGAGTGTATAATGAGTTGGTGGCATCTCTCAAGAATTTGGAGAGCGTTAGCTACTCACTGCCTACTTTGTAAGTCAGACGTAATTCTACCGTTGGCCCCTCGTTTATTATGCGTTTCCAACGAGAAATAAACGAAGAATTTTATAAAAGTTGCTCTAGCACGCACGATTTCACAAACTACGTTCGTCGGACGCTTATTACCATACATTATTTGGAAAAGAATCGTTCTAAGTGCCCACCTTATCAGCGATTTTGTCCGTGGGTGGGTTATACTGCAGCTTCTAATTTTGACCGTAAACGCCGAATCGGAAACGGACAATGTCAGTGAACTTCATTTGGTATTTAGCCGAAATTAGTTCAATACTGGGCTGCCATTTCTTTGCCCAGTAAGTCACGACACCATCTATTCAATTATACAGGAAAATCGTTAATTCCTTCCGTTTCGAGAAAAGCGCATTAAGCAGTGTCGTCAAACCGAACTGAAGATATTACCAGCCGATCGCATTAACTAGGCGGCAGGAATGCTAAGTGCAAAATCGAATTTTTAACCAAATCCGCAAGCATGCCCAGGGGCGTCGCAGCATCCACAAGGATATTGAATATTATTGAAAAACTATCAAATCAGTTTAATCATTGCTCGTGGAAAAATTTAAGCTTGCGGCATAAACAGGGTTTGAGATCGGCTGGCCAGGTTAAGTGCGGACCTTAAACTATCGACTAATTTATATCAGAAGAGATAGCTTAGGTGGGACCATAAATTAGCGAAATTCAAAAATCGAAGTTGGCTGCGATCTCTACCGCCTGAGTGGGTGACATATTTTGTATTAAGCATCGATTCCAAAGTGGAACAATTTCCTAATAAGGTGGATTAATCCCTATCTTCATCTTCATTTGAGTACGTTACAGTCTTTCGTGTAGTTAAATTCGTTAAATATGCCCTACCATGTTTGTCTATCCAAAGTTTGGGGGTTCCAATTACTAATTCCTAATTTATGTAGATCTTCTATTACTTCATCTGTCCACCTCGTCTTTGTTCTTGGTCTCGGTCTGTCTTCCGAGGCCTTTCACTTGTCCCAGACGGATTAATCTCTGCCCCTACCTTTATTGCTTGATTTTATTCTTAATTCTCCCCAATATCACTAAATCTTAGGCATATGCTAGTATTGTTTCTTGTTAATATTATTCTCTTATAAATATTTACGGTATGTTTATTTTTTCTTGTATTATTATATCTCTTTCAACACCGTCAAAGGTGGTCTTGATATCTATAAATAGATAATGCACATCCATGTTCTGCTCGTATGCCTTTTCTATTGTCTGCGTTATTATCTACTACTGAATATCCATGACGAAAACCACATTGATAGTCTCTCAATTCTTCTTTGTGTACAAGGAATTCCAAAATGTACTGACGGTTTTCAAAATCAAATAACTTTTGAACAGATTAACCAATTCCAACTTTTCAAATGGGATCTTATCAAGGAAGCATGGGAGTTTTGTTGACAGTTGTCAAAATAATTATCATGAACAATTATACCACCGACCAACGCATATTTTGCGTAACACATTATTTTAGATTGAATTCTAACGTCAATGCTGAGAGGTCGCATCTAGAAAAATAAACCCCGCAATCTCGATCAACTAAAACAAAATATTGAAGACGAAATTAGAACGATTCCAGCTGACATGTTAGGTAGAGTAATGAGAGATTTTGTACGGCGCCTGTAAGAGTGCGTTGAGGAAGAAGGCAGGCACTTGGTCACTCCAATTTTTAAGTAAAAAAAACTCCCATGTTTCAGATTATAGATGTAAGTTTTGTTTTTGTAATATATGAAACTAATAAGAAGTTATTCAATTTTGAAAACCGTCAGTACATTTTGGAATTCCCTGTATTTGATCAATCTTCGTTGTATTATTTCAAACAGTGCTTTGTATGTGGTATTTAGAAGAGTGATATATACCGGGTGTCCCAGAAGTCGCGCTACCATTTAGAATTTAAATAATTTTTTGCCTTCAATTATTTTTAATTTAGTTTCTTTTAGATTAAACTATAACGCTGTAGTTTTTTTGTCTATACGTGAAAGATAACGTCTCGCAAATGACCTGCGTTTTTCTCCTCGCAAGCGAGCGCGTACTTAATTCGACACGGATCATCTCCTTTAACTGCTGGATAGTTTGGGGTTTATTGGCGTAAACACGGTCCTTTAGATAGCCCCAAAGAAAAACTCTAGTGCTTTTAAATTGGACGTACATGGGGGCCAGTTGAGAGCGACATTTCGTGAAATGACTCTCCAAAAATTTCTTCCAAAAACTGCTCTAGTCGTATGATCAGTTGCTCCATCTTGTTGCCACGATATGTCTGGTATGTCATTAACAGCTAAACGAACAAAATCATTTAGTCTTTAGCAATATCTGGCAGCAGTAACCGTTACTGCATTACTGTTTTCGTCCTCGAAAAAATAAGCTCCAAACACCCTTACTGATGGGGTATCTACGGAACGTTGTCTTCTAGCTCCTGTCAAGTCACTTATTTGCCCATCTTACTGGAAGCGTTCGATTAGACTTTGATAATAAAATTCAATGATTTGGATCTTGCTGAATTTTTCAATAACTAATTGCCAAAGGTCAAATTTCAAAAAGTTTACAAGTAAATACAAAACAATTGGCAACCCAAAAACTTATTCATGTTTCCAATGGTAGCGTGACTTATGGGCCACCCAGTATATAGTAGCCCTCTTGCTCCCTAGGTGGAACATAGGGCCTTAACGAATGATTTCCGTCTTGTTTTGTTTCGGGGCCATTTGTTTTACTTCGCTGCTTGGATTTCTTGTTGTATGGCACTTCTTCAAGTAATCTTTGGCCTGCCTCCCTTTCTACTTCCTTGGGGATTTTGGTACATTGCCATTTTTGCATTATTTGACTCTTCTCTTCTTAGAGAATGCTCAACCCAGTTCATTTACAGAATCTAATTTCTGTATTTATATCTTTCCGACCAGATCTGTGCCATAGCTGTACATTTGTAACAAATTCGGTCCAATGGATCTTCATTATTCTGCGAAGACATTTATTGAAAAACACCTGCATGTTATTGTCTGTGAAGTTGAAGATTTCCAGGTTTAGCAACCATAGAGTAAAACGGATTTGATATTGGTATTGAAGATCCTGAGCTTCGTTTTAGTAGTTATTTGATTGCGGTACCATTTTTATAGTGTTGCCAAAGTTAATCTGGCTTTCTTTAGGAATGCATATTGGTTGTTGAATGTATTAGTGTTGAAGCGCATTGTTTTAGTGTTCGGTTAGGCGATTGAGTTTGGTCTGCGTTGTAGTATGCGCATGACCTAAAAGATTATTGTAGTCCCCAAGTTATACATAGTTGTTCATAGTTCATATTTCTTATTGTCCAGTCCATAGTGGTGTTAAATAGTAATGACAAGAGAGGAGAGCCTGAGAGAATAGATATGTTAAAGCTGTTTCTTCCTTTATCTATGACTTTAGAGTTTGCTTGAGTATATAACGCTTTTATATCGTTAGTTAATTTGGGAGGTACACCCACTGGTCTAATTTTTTTCAGAATGCAGGGTGTTTTATTGAATCGAAAGCACGATAAACATCAAATATTGAGGCCTTCTCTTGTCTACAGATTGTTAAATTGTCATCCTGATGGTATTAATGTGATACACACATGATCTGTTATGTCTAAATCCACACTGTGTAGCTCTTAGTAGTGGTTCTTTTCAGCAAGCCTGTTATTAACTATGTGTGCAACGCATTTGTTGGTCACAGTCAGCAATGTGATACCCCTCCAGTTGCTGCATTTTGTGAGGTTTTATTATAATATCCTCTTTCGATTCGAATGAGATAGATTCAACTTTCCATACCTCTTGAAGGATAGGTTGTAGAATTGACGCTCTTCGCGGAATATCTGTTTTTATGAGTTCCGCTGGTACTGGTCCTGTGGCTTTTCCGTCTTTTAATTTCTTTAATGCAGTTTCAATTTCGCTGACACTTGATGGGTTTATATCAATTCTTAGCATTCGTGCCTTTACTCATTCACTTCTTGAGTCTTCTGTTATTCTACGTAACATGTAGGAAAATATTCTCTCCATACCTCTATTTGATCTTCTTCTGATATTATTATTTTCCCTTCGTTGTTTTTTTATTGTTAGTGTTTAATGGCTTATTTTCTAGTTTTCCTGTGATCCTATTCTCTACGATGTTACTTGCAGTTTTTATCTCTGCGAGCCATTCTTTTGTGTTTTCTGTTTATCTCGCTGATTTGTTCCGCTAGTGTTTATTTATCTGCTTATGTTTTGGCATTGTTCAGTTGTTTTTAATACGCTTTCTTTGCTTTATTAACTCCCACTTTTCATTAGAGACCCGTTCATATAACATATACCTTTATTTGTCTCATTCTTTTGGCCTTTACCTTGTGTATTTTTTATGTAGTTCATTACCTTCAGCGAGACTATAATACTACTCTATCAAAATTGACAAAGAATACTATTTTCATGGTTTCTGAATCTGACGAGCAATTAAAAATATTTGCATTTTTTTGGTTTTATTTTGACAGATAGAAATTATCATTGTACAGCGAAACTCATTCCAAACAGTACAAAAGTTGCACATTATTTACTTGCATACAACAGTTTCCGAATTTTAAAGGAAAATTTGTTTTAAAAAATGCTAAAGAGAAACTGCACATTGGAAACCTTTTTTAAACTCCTCTATTGACCTCCATAAGATGTAATTCTCTTTTTAAATGTTTATGGAATTCTATGGTTAAATTGAAATTACCCTCTTGGTTGTGCTAAAAAATAATTTTGACTATTATAAAATGTATAGCAAGTGTCATAATGACACGAAAGAGAATGGACACGTTCAGGCCCACATCTTAAAAAAGTTCCACAAGCACCATACGGCTAGTTTAAAAAGAATAGATTTCGTAAATTGCAAAAAATCGTAGTAAAGTTAATTTTGATAATTCACAGCTTTCGGTATTACTTGTGATCACTTATCAGACGTCATTTACTAATAACATAGTAATGTACTTCCAATTTTGAAAAATCTATGGAATCTTAGAACTGGATACTATACACGTAATTTTTTTTAAATGTTTAGACTTGCTAAAGTCGAATACATTTTAATGGTCTACTGAAGGAGGTCACTGGAACCATATTAAATGTACAGTTGCAAGAATGAAAGGGAAAATATGAGTCTCACAATTCAATGGGAAATTAGCGTCGAGGGAAGTACTTCAGATCCTTATAGTGACGCCACTGCCTTCACCTTATTACAGTGCATTTGTTACGTGCATTTCTAAAAGACTTCTTAAGTTTGCGTTGCTCCCTTTATTTGCTTAGCAGCTTAACATTTAAATATGGCCAATAGCAGCCGCTGCAGCCTAAGAATTCGTCGGAAATCGTTAAGACGTACTGAAATTGAAAACAGTATAGATCATGGCGATACGGTAGATTTAAACTGACAGAAACTCGATTTTTATTCACAGAATGTCTCTAATGTCAATCCGCCTTAATTATTTCACAGTTTTGATCAGATTCGGATCATCGCGGCGAGATTTAGCTCAAGAAGCAAACGCGGTCGTAGAAAAAATATAATTATGGGGTAATTATCTTGATGACCCTAGATAAACAGTGGGCAATTTGGTATTTAATTTCTGCGGTTTGGACCGTTAGAGCGTTAGATTTAAAGAATGTAAAAGAGACCTACCTTTGCGTGAACCGGTTATTAGAAAATTAGGACCGCTTTTCCTCTTTAGCTAATCTTGGAAAATTGCTAATAAAGAGGGTTTGAGTTGCATATGTTTATAGATGAAAGAAAAAATAAGTCTAGTACATTATATGGGACCCCCATTATATACTAATTTTGTAGAACAACATTTTTAAAATTAAAAAAAAACATTGTTATTACTGAGAAAAAATATTCTTTGTGAGCTAGTTTCATAATGTAAATTTTGGATACAGTACATATTAGCTCAAAAAACAATTTTTTATGTAAAGCATGAGATGACTTCAACTTTTCATAATATGTATGGAATGTGTAATGTAATTCTCGATTGTTTAGTACAAAAAACATAATTCTTAATATATCACCAATGAACTCTTTATTTTTTTTAAATTCCCACCTTTTTGACTCCCCCGCCTAATTTTAGATTTAACAAAATTAAAACTGCTCGTTAGTGAATAAACAGACCCACTCCCTGACTTCACACTCGTCCAAATTCATATCTAAGTCTAACATCAGACATCCATGCGTCTTTTTAACACTTAATGAATGAAATATTTGACTAATTTAATTTTCTCTCCTGTGTGTTTATAGCACGCATTCAAATCGCCCGCGTCAATTTTTCTTTCATTTGTCTGTCTTTTCGGCCGTATCCTTGCATCGGAGGTGCAGCACCCATAATTAATCGGTCGGTTTCACAATTAATTATTTTCTCTACTCCAATAAATCAATGAAGAGGTGAAACTGGATATTGGCCAACAGACATTTGGAGGTAGAGTTTTAAAATTGGAGATGCCATTCGACGAAATTGAATGTTAATAGGTGATCAGAGAAGCGGAATCTTCTCAAATTTGCAAAATTTAATGAATGCTTACAGATATATAACATAGTCATTACTATTAATGAAGCTATTTATACATGGTTGGAGACCTTATTTAAAAATACATAAATTTGCATTATAAGTTATTAATTACCACTACTTTCAGACACGTTGAAAATTTATCAGATTGGAGTGCAAAATAAAATCTGTACGATTCGCATCTTTAAAACTATTGGCCATAGATGATATTGTCAGTGCAAACTAGCTACCGTATATAAACAAATGAAGGATAGTAAATGCTGAACTCATATCATAGTTGTAGCCATGAATTCATCATATAACTAATAAAAAAAACATGATTGTGCACAAGAACCAATTGAGCTCGCCCCAAATGTTACGACGAAAGCGTTGTTAGGTATGGCCATGCAAACTCCGTTTGTTAGAACCGAAATAGCCCAAGTCCCTGCATTTATTAATCCTTTTGGTTTTCGGCTGACATAAATTAGTTTAGCAGGTTATGAACTATGCTTAAGCCATTAGGGCCCATCCAATTGGCCACGGCTCATATTGTTATTGAGCGTAACATTTGGGACAAACTCTTCGAAAAGTCTACACTATTGCCACTGAGCAAATAAAAACTGATTGATTTAAAATACTTGTGCCCATGGTGCCATTTGGTTGATAAAGGGGAATATGCAGTGTTTCAGACTATAATTTCGCTTCGGATGCGTGTACTGGCAATACCATCTGAAGAACAAGGCCGCAGCGCTGCAGCGTGACGTCAGCACAGGAACACGGAATTGGCAGTTGCTACGATGACTTTTCTAATATTAAATTTGGAATTACTTCTACTTTTTTATTTTATTCTGCGAATCGCTGCTTCAAACGCTTCACCTGACGTTTCACTGCACGTAATTGTCGAAAACTGATAGACAATCACTTAATAAAATTAAATCAAAACAAGGCTCGTTTTGCAAAGTTGAAATATTTTACAAGGGCTTACTGATATGCTTGCTCTTACATTTTACATTATTTCTAATTATATCTACATGATTTCGGAGGCTTACACAGTCATTGTCATTACGTAAAAAACGACTTTCGGGATTGAACCGCATCATCATTGAGTACTTTAGTAAGGGGCTTCATCAGGAGAAAAAGCAAAAGAGCAGGGCCACTCAACGTGTAAACCACGCCAGAAGCGAAACTCTTTTGCAAGGGGAAGGGGAGAGGACAGCACGGTAACTCAACGTGTAAACCACGCCAGAGGCGAAACTCTTCTAAAGATCGGAAGGAGAAAGGCGAGAAATTATCTGCAAATCCCCATTCTTCTTTAGCAGAAGAATTCTCGAAGACATGAGATTTACAAACACCCTAATAATCTCAATTGGGACGAAGGTTTTCCCCTTCCTTCTATGTGGGCAGTACTAATTTTTAACCCTGCCCACCCTCACTCAGCTGCGAAGTTGTCCATAAAAAATAAACTCAGCAATTTGTAGCTATTGTTTTTCTTGAAGAGGGAATTTCTTTCTATTCCCAAAACAAAACTATAGTCTTAGGGCTTATGGAAAGGTAAAGGAGAGGAGGAATTTGTCTGTTTTTACCATCGGATATTTCTATAACGAGCTATCTGCCTCTATTTCTATATGGCATTTTCATTGACTTAGTTCAATCGTTAAATTTCTTATCTTATTGATTACTGCACTCACATGGAATGTAAACTTTTAGATCCTCGTAGAGGCCGAAAACTTGTTTAACATACAAAAGCGTACCCGTACCTGTTTTCTAGAAAATGATCATTTTATGCGAAACGTTTGCTTAGCACTGCAGCATCGAAAGCTGCGTCTGCTGAAGAAATCATCACGGTTTTCTTAAGTTGGTGCATACCGAAGTAGCGTTACATAAACGACGGTATATTGAACTGGAAGAGGCGACTACGACAAAGTTAAATTAAAAATGTAGTTAAAAATCGAACTTTTAGGATAGACAGTTTCTTGAAAAAAAAAACATTCGTCCAGGATGTTCTTCAATTTTGGACAAGGTGCTGCTTGTTGGTTTAGAATTACACGCCGTTAATGTTTTCTTAATAACATATCCTAATCACCGCCGACATCGTGCATCAATAAAACGCGATTAAATCTTGCGAAAAAGGCGAGGCAGATGAATTAAAGATTAAGCAAGAAACCTATTCCCTAATCTTTGCTAGGCAACCTCGTCACGTACCGCCTGAACTTGCATTCCTCTGTAGGTAATAATCAAATGACTAATGAACTTCCTCAGATTTAATTAGATTGTTAAATTTTCAGCCGTTAATTTTCACGGCTACGGTTCGTTAAACTGCAGGAGGGAAAAATTAGAGATCTAAAGTTTAACTATGCTACTAAAATAGCTTTATGTAGTGTTAACGATTTGTTTATTAATGGCCATTCAATAACAGTGCAGTTTTAAATTGAACCAAACACAGATATGTTCTCTCAATTAACCCGGCCTGCTACGTCACCATCTAAAGTCGATTTTATTCGAAAATAAAATCAAAGTCCGTCCGTAACAGAAAAACGATGATGTACCGGAAGCGTTGCGAAAGTACCGATGCGCGGGCCTTGAATTGGTAAGCCAGTGGCTGCCATTGAAAGTGTTTTTTTTATGAAACCGCAGACGGAAAAGTCGCCTGAGTGAACCCAATTTCGGTACAATCACATTAGTAAATACAAGATTAAATAATTGGATTTAACTGCAACAAAATATCTACATAGCACTGATTTTTTTCGATAACAGATCTATACTTCAACAGGATTAGACACTGATAAATAGATAAATTCTAGTGTTTTGTTCAAACAACTGCAGTTGTATTGAGGTCGCACGTTATTGACAAGGCAACACATTTCTTCGTTTGTCCAGCCTTTACTCATTGCAAATCTACACTGCACCGAAACTGTTACCGTTCGCCAGAAGACAATTGCAATTAAATGCAGGATCACAATTAGCATTAAGAATAAATATATTTTACAACGGTCGACTGACCACGGTCTTGAGAAATTGCAGCAGATTGCATTAGTGGTGTTCATCCTTGAAGGCTGCAAGCCCAATTTAGGCGTTAAGGATTACTAACCGCGTAAATTAAAATCTGTCAATGAAACTTCTAAACGCAACGAACTACAGGGCATGCTTGAAATATTGGGTAACACATTATCACCCTACTATATTACCACACTTCCAATATAAGCTTGCATCTAAATTCAATACGTCTTTCAAGTTTTAGGTCGAGGTTGGCGTTGGCAAAGAATTTGGCATCTTATACTAGAAAAAATTACATTTTCGTGTGCATAATGGAGACAC
>OW679202.1:42555088-42584105 GCA_940337035.1 Agriotes lineatus
GGGTCGGTAATTGCCAAAAGAGCTTAAGCCACCTTTAAGTAACCCAACTGTCCTACACTAAAATAACTCTTGAAACTGTGTTAGAAGAGTCCCAGGCAATTGCAGTCTTGCAATGTCAGTCGGTAAATTTGCCAATCAATTCTGATATATCTTACTCTTCAATTTTACAATATCAATATAAATTTAAAATGATTTGCATCAATTTGAGAATGTTCTAAGTGTTCATAAACAAAAGTAACAGTTATGGAAACACTTTAATCTGATGACATTTTCTGCAAGAGGTTAGATAGTATGTCAAAGTAAGTAAGATGTGATACTGGAAGACCATTTTCAACTTTAGTTTAGATATAATAAGTACTATGAATCAATATTTTTGCGTGTTTTGGATGTTCTATATGTATATTTTAACCATACTATATGTTTACTATAGGACCAACACTTTTTGAATGCCACATTGCATGTAACTATACGCATAATAGCATTCTTGAAAAAACCAACCAGATGTACGTAATAGAATTGTTGCAAGAGAATACACCTAGCATTAAAACCTTGAAACATACGTTAATACAAGGTGCCCCGGATTGTTTCCTCATTTTTTTAATACTCGAAAAGTGGTGGGAGTAGGCGCGCCAACATGCCTTATGGTTAAAGGAAACGCCTTGAAAATTTAGTTGCAATGAATCAGTTCACCACATGCCATATGTGTAGGAGCAAACCTTTCCATTGAAGTCGGACCATATTCCCAGGAAAAATGATCTCTAAGCGGGGGGACAAATTGGCCGCCCAGAAATCCAGATTTAACACCCATCGATTTCTCTCTATGAAATCCCCCTTTAGAAATCTATGGGTGTTATCTGGAATTCTGAGAGGACAATTAATGTCTCCCAGCTTAGATACATTTTCCTGAGAATACGATAGAAGAACTTCCATGGAAAGGTATGTTCTAACACATATGGCACATGGTAAACCGCTCTATCGCAACTTCAAAGCTTGTTATTGTGTTCCACCACTTTTCTAAATATAAAAAAATTACAAAAACATTCCAGGACACCCTGTATATTTCAACAACAGCAAACTGTCTAATGTTATCGAATGTGATATATTAAAGGTATTATTCGCATGCTTTGGTACGAAGCAGATTCTCAATAGAAAAATAGATATGTATGACGTGGAAGAGCCCTATAGTATTGTAAAGTATGAGACGCATTTCCCCATGACACAAATATGTCCTTGAAATCATATTGCATGTACTTATACATAAAATTAATAGAATTGCAAGAAGATCTACATACTGTCAAAATTCGTTAATTTGTACGTTTGTATAGTGGTTTGTATACTTTATTGTACAGTATGTGATCATTAAACATTTTGTTTCAAAATATGCAGTGTGTTTCAATTAAAAATTTTGGTTAATGGTACTACCGTTTAACAGAATTATTTTCATAATTTTTAAATAATTTTACTGCAAACTAATAGCCTCTTGCGATACAAAATAAAAGCGAAAAAGTCATAGTAAGTCTAGTTTTATAGAAAAAAGTTATTAAAAAAAATTGTTTAACATCAGTAACGTTGAATTATTTAAAAATCATGAAAATAATTCTTTATACAGTAGTATAATTGACCTAAATTTGATATCAATCAGAAAAAAAATAAGAAAGATACAGAAATGTGAATGTGTATGATATACACCCATTCGGTAATATGGCACACTTTTACATTATTATTAAATGTGGCATTCCATGGATCTGTCATTTTTAATAAATCTACACAGTTGAAATTACAAGTTCAGTATGTTTAATGTATAGGTTATATTAAGGATTGTCGTTACACACCCTGCAGTGAGGGGGGGGGGGGGGGCAGGTAAGGAGGCATTGATAGAAAGATTTTTTTTAAATTTACAATTTGCACTGTTAAAAGCTTTGGGGCACAAATATACACATGAAAAGATATTATTAATAAAATGTATACCATGACGTCACATTCGCGGAAATTTTGAATTGGCTATTCTCAAAATTACTGCTAAAAGTATAAGCACTAAGGCATAGCCTACCGAAGATGAAGTTTATAAAAATGAAATTGAAAGTATAGAATTGAAATCGCATACGATATGCATTATGAAGAATGGGGCATCAGCCGTCAGCTGTCATTCAAAGCTGCCTGACTCAAAAATTAGTGCAATTTAAAAAACCACCGACAACTTACCAAACCACAAAAGCGAAGGGGGGGGGGGGGGGAGAAGATGAAAGTAACACTAAAAAGTATTTATAAGTTATTAAAATCAAGGAATTAACACGTAAATACAAGACCCACACAAAGTTAAAAAATAAAAGAAATCTTAAGAACTGCATCTCTCATGAAAAATTAGATGACTTATCCCTTCGGCGATAGAAAACAACGAAAATATAGATGAAGCAATAAATGCATTTGTAGAACAACAAGTAAAAAACTTGTTTATACTGTAAATGTGTAAATGTTCAAATTATTGGAATAAAATTGAAAAACACTCGCATCACAGTTTGTAGGTATTTGGATAACCCTGGTGTACTGCTACACATATGTTTATTTTTTTATGTACTGGCATAGGAGCGACTCCTTATACATTTTGCGTAATATGGAGCATGCATGTCTGTCCATAAAGCTAATTTAACCTAAACTAAAGTGTTCGGATCATAACAAAAGTCGACCCGACCCAAGAATTTTTAAATGAAACGATACAGTTTCGTAACTTATAAATTAGAATTGAAGTAAAACGTTTCCATTGGGATATGCCACATCTAATCAGTATTATACATAACAGATGTATGTTACGACGATGTTACCATATATTCTCAAAAGTTTTGTATATTCTGAATCAATAACTTATGTGCTTTCTTTCAAAATTATTTATCTTTCTGCACAAATAGTAAGAAAAATCTGTAAAGAGGTTTGCACGGAACTTCCTTCACGCGAGTTAGATCAATTTGTAAATTATAAAAAATTATATTCCGCTAAGGTTTGAACTCCGCCGCATCTGCGTAGCGATCGTAACCGCATCGATGAGTCGTACTGCGCCATCCTGCCTTATTGAAATCAATGCGGGGCGCGCCTCTGTTTCACGGAGCGGTCTTATTGTTGAAACGTTTTGACTCTTTTGTGACATTATCCTGTATCTGTTGAGTCCTATTTTCGGCAAGTGTAGAGCCTGACCTATGTGAAAATTATTACCTCCATCTATTTCAAAGTTAACGCAAAAATAAACAAAACTTAATTTTTTAAGACGCTTACCCTGTATATATTTCTCTGAAATTTTCTGGGTTTCATGGCAGATACACATATAATCTGCATGCAAAATATCGTCATCCTCCAACAAATAGTTTTTGAGTTATACCGTCAACAAACAGACAGACAGACGGATGGAATTGAGAAAACCTGTTTTTCGTCATCTAGAGACCCTGAAACGTATAGATCTGAAGAAATCTCGGAAGGTGATTTTTTCGCGATTACAATAATTCCATCGTCTTTTAGACGAGAGAAGTATAAAACAGTAATATAATGGATTGAATCATGGAGAACGCGATGGTAATTTTTGTTCAATATACTCGTACTTTACTAAATAGATAACTTTCAGGATGCCAATGAGTCTCATATACTCAGTACATACTACGTTAGAACTAAGACAGCTGATATTAATACTATAATCTCAATTTTTTAGTAGTTTCAAATCTATAGTGCTAAAAATGGTAAATTGAATGTGTGATTTTAGAATGTGCGCATTTTTATAAAAATTGGACCTTTTAAGGCGCCAGCAAGTAATATATGACTGATTGCTGAATACATATTACCTACAGCAGCGATACTTTTGCATCTCAGAGGCTTGAACATGTTGCTATTTTCAGAGCTGAAATTTGCCCATACCATCTGAATCTAAACCTGCAGCAATTTTTCAGTTTGACAGGTCTGACAAAACAAACCTGGCGTTGATAATTGCAACTGCGATATTTTTTACTGTTATTAGTTTCCCAAAACGTTTGTACAAAATCATGCTTGTTCAAAGATCGATTAGTAACTCTCTAAATAATACATCTTTTTTGTGTTCTTATTTCTATTTTCGAACTGAATCCATCCACGATAAGTTCTGTAAAAAAATCGATCTAATTAATGGTGTCTCAAACTAAATTTCCCAAGGTAGGTCGGACAGCCAAGTTAAATATAGCCAATCTCACCAAAAGCGAGACGTTGGCAACCCTATTTTTGACAGCAATAATTCGCGAAACCGACAATTAAGTCTTAATAACACGCTAGCAGGATTAACAGTAATTTGTTCTGCTGTGCTCTGACAGTTTGTTTACTCTTGCAAATTAGTCGCGCGCATAGATTTACGATGGAATTGAGGTAGACGTAAGTAGTACTAACCGATACTACTAATACCACAACCAACACCTACTGGATTCATATTTTATTTATCACGCGTGGGCTCATTCAAGCCGCGATATATCCAGCGGATTAATTAATTATTTTTAACACGTTTTAACGTGTTTAGTTTACAATAATACTGTATTAATTAGTGCTTGTTGAAGTTTCTATTCGACGAGTACGCGAAAAAGATCTTTAAAGCCATGTACAACAATGCACTTCCAAACGGCATCATTTACATAACGTCAGCAACAAATGCTGCATTGTTTGTGCGCTGTATTGATAAGGCAATATCTATATTACTCCAATTTTTCCCCTTCTGGTCTTAAACGCTTAGTGTCAATGTTTGATGCTAAGGCGGACTTCACAAAGCGCCAACTATTTATTGATTTAAAGAAGAAAGTTGCTCTTAGGCTTGTAGTAATCGCCTACGGAAGTGAATAAACGAAGAGTATATGGTCAAATTTACTGGCCATTAATATGGAGCACGAATAAAAATAGCTTTCATTCATAAATTTTATAATGAGCGGAGTCGGATACGCAGCTCTTTAAACCGCTTTATTTATTATCCCATTTGCACCTTTCAACTCTGCTCCTCTTTCGAGCACAAAATTGATCTTTCAAAGTATTCGTCTAAAACTCGCTGGAAAGTTAAGCACGCTAATGCAAAGTATAAATAACAAACTTTCGCTTCTGTGCCGCATAAACGCAGACGGTTGTTAGTTTCGAATATTGCAGGAACAACTAACCGCAAGCTGCAGTATATTATTTTTACCCATAGCTCGTGGGCACAGCAATGAAGCATCAAACCCAAAGGCTCCGTTCATTAATAGACAATATAACTTAATGAGATGAGTTCCTTGAAGACGATATGGCATGGTTATTTTAATATGGAGGATTTACAGGGGTCTGTGGTAGGTTTTCGGTCTCGTTGCGGCATACAAAGTGAATCGGTTAATTTATAGCTTCTGTATCACTATTTATTGCATCTATAATAATACAGTTAGCTCGATCGTGGCCAGGATAATAATTCGATGGTCAATCGAACAAAGACAACCGAGACTATGGCTACCCCGTTCGTGTGGACCGAAAGAATTGGTATTCTAAGAATCGAAATGGTAGCAAAAACTGGAAACAAAACAAATATTTTGACAAGAGGCACAATCTCGTTTAACGGAACTGCTACGAGCGAGTTTAAACTGATGCAGAACCTGGCAACTGTCGTGCCTAACGCAGGCTGAGATGTTCCACCAAATATTAATTGCCGTGCCAACAGCTTCAAAAGCTGGTGAATGGTTTTAATCTGTTAATTTAATTGAAACACTGATTTTAGAAACAACCCACTGTTTAACGTATTTAACTTTTTGCGAATATTGAGAATGCTCCTCAATTTGCGTTTTTGCAAAAATATAAATTTGTCTCAAATTAATTCATGTTTCATTAATCAATTCTATTTCCTTTGAAATTTAATAGTATACATTTCGCATTAAAAGTAATCCATTTAAACTTTAAAGGAAAATTTGCCTTTTTCAAGATTTGGCAACGATGTCCTTACAACTCTTTGAAAGATGGGCATGACTGCTCAACTGCCATGATCAGTAAAAGTACGCTTCGTGTGTTAGCAAAAGATAACATACAGTATCTAATGGTAACTTATAACAAGAGTTCAATAAAAAACCAATTAGGGTAGGCTGTGATATGTGTTATACGTTTGGCAGTACTGAAGTGTATTGTCACTCTATGTCAAATTCGAGATTAGTAGGTTAGGTTTTGTTTGTTGTTTCACACGTAAAACTTAACCTGCAAATCTCGAATTTGACATAGACTGATAATACACTTCAGTACTGCCAAACGTATAACACATATCACAGCCTACCCTAATTGGTTTTTATTGATCTCTTGTTATTATGCGTTATGTTTTCAAACATTAATTGGCGACTCCTTTAAAGAGCCTCAAGCTGAATCGCGAAATTTAAGAGAACCAGCTGATATTATGTACTAATGTTGACCCAGGTTAAAGAAGTCTGATTGTTAATCTCTCTCTCTTAAACACAAAATATTATTCAGATCAAAAGAGACAAGGTGAAATGAATGTTTCCAAATCATCAGAACGCCAATTTCCCTTTAATATTTAATTCCATACTTAAAGAGTCATTTAAGACACTACTAAAAAGAAATGTGAAAAATTGGTGCTCTTATTTACTTTTTAAATAACCTTGGAAGTACTCTTTTTTAAAAAAGGAGCATTTACTTGATGGTCATTACATGATTCAGCGCAGAAACAACTGTAGTCACAGAATGGTATATGTCGACGGCACTACTCAAACCTCTCCGTTGAGTCGGGGACTGATCACAACAACCACTTTTCACAACGGCCACCTAAGGTTTTGCGTTTTCATAACGGCCACCGTGATCATAACGGCCACCAAGTAAGTGTGTTCACAACGGGCACCTCGATCACAACGGCCACCAGAGTTTATGTTCACAACGGCCACCTCGATCATAACGGCCACCACAGTCTATGTTCACAACAGCCACTTTGATCATAACGGCCACCTAGAAGTACACGCGCTGCTGAAAGTAAAGCATGTTCATAACGGCCACCCTGTTCACAACGGCCACCGGAGCCTATGTTCGTAACGGCCACCTTGATCATAGCGTCCACCTAGGAGTACACATGCTACTGAAAAAGTGGTATGTTTATAACGGCCACTTTGTTCACAAGGGCCAGGAAATGTCTATGTTCACGACCACCTTAATCATAACGGCCACTGAAAATCTCTGTTTACCGGGCCTTCTCCTTAGACTATTTTCCGTAACGTGAGCCAACATCAATTATTTCTAAAGATCTGTTAATTCTGGAATTCGATATACGCGCCCTTCTGTTTTCTAATAAAGAGATAAATTTGGAATTCTTTTCGATAATGTCACAAATCAAGATATAAGAATATACTAAAAACATTTTAAAAATTATGGAGTTACGTGAAGTCCACACATTCCCCTTTTTCTGTGACGTAATAATTTGCTATCTTTATTCATATGAGGATCTGGGCAAAACAAAATTTTGCAAGTTTTGTCAGGTCGGCTTTAAATAGTACTTATTTTCTATTGGGGCCTCAACGGGCGAGCGGTCCCGCCTCTCACAGTTGAGGTCACAGTGAGAGCTCGAGCGCTCGGTAGAGAGTTCGACTCCCGGTCGGGGCACTCCTGTTCTCACTTAGTTAAGGCATGGTAGTTTAAGTGACGCCCGCACCCCCCTGATGTAATGCGAAAAGCGGTTCCAGGGGGGGAACGGTAGAAGAGCTTAGGAAAAAAGCACTTATTTTATAATGCTGTCAATGTGACATTTGTCCAAAGTTACACTAAAAATGCCGGGCTATAATGAGGGCGCCCAAAATCTTATCGTGGTGGCCGTTATGATCGAGGTGGCCGTTGTGAACATAGACTTTTGGTGGACATTGTAAACAAGGTGGCCGTTATGAACGAACCCCGCTTTCAGCAGCGCTTGTACTCCTAGGTGGCCGTTATGATCAAGGTGGCCGTTGTAATAAAGGTGGCCGTTGCAAACATAAACTCTGGTGGCCGTTATGATCACGGTGACCGTTATCAAAACGCAAAATCGTAGGTGGCCGTTGTGATATGAACCCGTTGAGTCCTCTGGAATTGCTTCAATTTTTTGAATAAAATCTCAAGTTAGAGGGCACTACACTACACTGTTCAACAGCTTATTCATTATATCATACACCATACACCCCCATAGTTTAAACGATACCTTCCAGTTTTAAGTTGTGTAAAGCTACATAAAAGTACCAGCATGAGTGGAAGTGAAGAAAATGGAGAGAAGTGGTAATAGAAACCGAGAAATTACAAAGCTTACAAGCAGAAAAAAAGTACAACATTTAGCAATTTTGTTTTTAATCCTGAAAAACGCTTCAGACGCTAAAATTCAGAAACAAATGCACAGAAAATGTGTTAAACGAAAAAATACAAGTTTTGTAGCTGTTGGGGAGTAAAACGTAGACGACCACGTAAGAACAGTAACCGTACAATGTTCTTATTGGAAAAAAAAGAAAAATAGTTTACAAAGATTTTCTAAGGCTAGAAGAATACGAATATAAGGATACTATGTTTCAAATGGAATAGTCAAGCGCATTAGCTGGATACAGACGAGAAGACCAACGACGCAAAGAAAAAAGCGGCAATGCTATAGTGGCTTCTGAAATTGCTACAGCTATGAAACACATTTCCTGTTTTCCTATTAAGAAAGCTCATTATGGAACCCGCAAATATAGTTATTTTAATTGTGAATTCTGAACTGTTTTTGCAAAAAAAAAAGAAAATATCGTATGGGCATTACAGTAACATATTTTTTCCAACAGAATCATGTCGCACTAAAAATAATGTGCTTGCTATATCCTTCGATCACATGCAAAATTTGCATTGTTACGTATGCCAATTACCGTCACAGCTCTATTAGCAAAAGACAAACACGAGCTTGCTAATATGCTAGAATTAGTCAGTAATGAATGTCGCGCCTTAGGTCTACAGATCAGTATGCGCAAGACCAAATTGATGTTAATGGATAGAAGTTGGAAATCCGATTACCGGATATCGAATCGATTTAAAGATCTCTAATCGCACAAAGATACGAAACAGCGATCATGGCACGAATTGAAAAAGCACTACTAAAAGTACTACTATGGCCATTTGGTGAAGATCTGAGCAGACAGGAATAAACCAACAACACAAAAAAGGTCCTAGATACATCCTTGGCATTTTCCATATTTTCCTCTGGAGTTGAGTCATGAATATGCTGCGATATACTCGAGACGGGTGCTACACATACCACGGACAGCGATAAGATCAAAAATCTCGATACCAAACGAACTGAGTATCGCCGACCGGCTATCCACAATCTGTCGCAGACGTATTCTTGTACTTTGGATTGTCAGGAGAAACCATACCAACCTAGAGAAGCTAGTTATTCAACGCAAGGTAGAAGAAAGAAGACCTAGAAGAAGATGTTGGTCGTGCTGGTTAGATCAAATAAAAAAAATCACGACCCAACCAGTAAAGTCAAATCTTCAAGAAGTAGAAGACAGACAGCGATGGGAAACGTTGATCCACCACAACAAGCAACCATGATATCACGTTTCTTCAGATGTGGAAATATAATGTAGAAAAAGCATATGACACATTTTTTATGTACCAACATTTTTAAGACGCGACTCAAATGTGACCAACGGTCTTGGAACTGCGGTCCCTAAGGAGGTCAATATACAGGTGAGTTTTTTTTGTGCCGATGCGAATCTATGAAATCATTAAAACTTCACGACTTCTAAGATGTTTGCATATAACTAAATTTCTTCATTTTCTTTAACTTTACTTAAATCCTCAACTAATTAACTTACACACAAAATGATAATTTTATGCTGAACCATCTTGTTCCTGAGAAAGTTTCTGATATGTCTATAGGCGGAATGAAGAAACATTCACCCTGCATATTTATATTTGTTATTATCTCTGTGTACTCTAAAATTTTTAAAATGTTATGTGACCCACGCTATATAGATAGCTTGGTTGCCCAGTTTTTGGAGGTTGAGTGCAAAAACTTTTCCAAAGTTTACCATTACAATATAACAGCTATTCTTCTCCTGGAAGATCAACTTCCCATCAATATTAGCTAATTCTTGTGAAAAAGTAATCATTGGAGTAGAAAAAGTTCTTATTTCGTTGATTGCAACTAGAAAGTTTGGAAAAAATTACACCGGTTTATTTGTCTGTTTCTCAAGAAGAAACCGACAATAAAAATGTTCTTTGAATTATGTCATTTTAGACAGTCGTCGATTATGGGATGTTTTATCACCGGCGATAAATATGATATTACACATTTAATAATATATCGCAGAAAAGTTTCATTTTGTTTTGTAATTAGAATTTTAAGTTTGCCATTTTGTAATACTACTTTTACTTTCCTCGTCTAAAAAGTGAAGGAAATATTGTAATCGTGAAAAAATCACCTTCCGAGATTTCTTCCGATCTTCACGTTTCAGGATCGCTAGATGACGAGAAAAACAGGTTTTCTCAATTCCGTCTGTCTGTCCGTCTGTTCATCTGTCTGTTGATGGTATAGTGCAAAAATATTTGTAGTAAGAAGACGGTCAAATGTATACAGAGTGAGCACCTTAAAAAATAAATGTTTATATATTTCTGCTTTAATTCAAGAACTGTTAGTCAAATAAAAGTAATATTTTGCACATACCTCAGGTTTTTATCATTGACAAAAATATGCATATTTTGGACTCCGAAGATTTAAAAATTAAATTATTTTTTTCTTTATTATTTTCAAAATTGTTGGTTTCAAAAAACTTCCACTTTCGAAGGAAGTTCCGTGTAAATCCCTATACAGATTTTTTAATTAAAATTGTAAAAATTGTACATCCACTTCTAGTAAACACAGAAACAACCAAATTCGCCAGCCGTTTGTTATTACTTCTAGTCTAAAAAACGTAGGAAGTATTGTAATCGTCCGTCTGTATGTCCGTTTGTCTATCTCTCCATCTGTTGACGATATTACTCAAAAACTATTTGTTGGAGAAAGACGATATTTTGCATGCGGATTATATGTCTAATAAATTGTCGCTATTTTTGCTTTAACTTAAAAACTATTAGTTAAATAGAAGTAATATTTTGCACATAGCTCAGACGTTTACCCTTGACAAAAATATGCATATTTTGGAGCTCACATACAGGGTCCGGCAATGATGCGAGGGTGGATGATATTTCTAAAACTATGAGAGTTACATACATATTGTGTATGTAAAAGATGTACATTACTAAAATAGTTTTTAGTTAAGATCATTTTGATATAAAGTTGTATGGATCTAACGTCAATTGTCTTTGTGATATGCCAAAACTGCTGAACTTCAGGCGAATGCTGTAAGCAACAAAAAACAATTGAACTAAAGAAAACGTTACAAAAAAAAATTTTTCGAGTGTAAAATGGTGGATCTGGGTATTAATGGGTGAGCAACATTTGCAAATTTAATAATTTAGAATTTCCTCAGATGGAACGCCCTGTATATTTTTGTATTTTTGTCGTTTGTTTGTTATCCCTTGAAATAAGGCATCTTAAGGAGCTTAAATTGTTGTTTAGTTCAAACACGCATATCTCAAAAACAGTTGAATTTACAAGTATGAAGTAACATATCAAATGAAAGCTCATTAAAAGATCTTTTAAAAAATATATAAGACGTTCCATTTGAAAAAAATCGAAATGATTAAATTTGCAAGTGTTGAGCGCTCTGTATAGCATTAATACTCAGATCTACCATTTTATACTCGAAAGGTAGTTCACAAATAACAATTTTTTGGTAACGTTTTTCTTCATGCAATTGTTTTCTGTTACAGCAGCCGCCTGAAGTTCAGCATTTTTTTACATAGAATCTCCAAAAAAATTGACGTTAGACCCATACAACTTTATACTAAAATGATTAGTACTTCAAGCTCCCCAAATATAGGCTACTTTTTTGAGCCACCCTGTACAATCAAAACTATTTTAGTAATGTCCACCACCTTCGTACCTACAACTGTTATATGCACAATATTTATGTAACTCTTATTTAGAAATATTTCCCACCCCCGCACCGTTGCCGGACCCGGTATACAGGATGAACACCTTAAAAGAAATTTGAAAAATGTTGCTTGATATTTTCAATATTCTTAGCTTCAAAACTTCCAGTTACGAACGAAGTTTCGTGTAAAGCCCTTTACAGATTTTTTCAAGTAGATGTTGACTTTAGAGGTTCTAAAAATGTGTAATTTAATTAATTCGGTCATTAAGCTGGGAAGAGAGTAACTGTTCTGCTAAAGCTGCATGGACGACGAGGTTATACCGAAATTGCTGGAAGCTGTGCCACGAAGTCTGCATGACACCAACAGCTGTGAGTTTTATAATAAGATCTGCATACACCGGGGGACTACCACTTCAAACAGCTCTTCCAGTCGTGTCTCACAATGTTTTGGCGAGATTTAGAAGCGCTACGAATTTCACCTTCGCCGAAGAGTCTTTCACCGGTCCCCGGGGGCCCACCAAACGAGACTGTTAAGTACATTAACACGGTTGCCCGTTGGCGATGGGAACAGCACAAGTTACGATCCGATCCACTGACCACTTCGCGGCCATGCACGTGGTTGCAGCCGGCTAATAGCTGCAAGCATCATTCAACATGCACTGGCAAGCAACTTGTTGCGCCAACAGCACGTGCTGTTGATCCGATATCAACGGTAGTCTGTTGTCGGGGAACGCACTAATGTATAGCAAACATCGACACCCACGGCACAATAAAGTTATCAAGAAGTTGTTCTAGTGTCAAAAACTAATGGGCATCACTTGTACCTACGCGTTTCATTTTGGGAAACTCTACCTCCAACGTGGATGTGTACGATTATTTGGAAGCACGTGGAAATCTAGCAACGATTTACTTAGCTCCATTAAAATGCAAGGCATTGATACAGTCTACTAAGTTACTGTTGAAATTGGCATAGTGTTGTTGATCTTTGTCGATAATTAAGGGACGTGTCAATGCTGTTATTCACAGAAGCGTAAAAATGACTCAGGAGAGAAAAACTCTCTTTACAGCTGGTATTGGAAACATGTACGAATTAATAAACTGCACCTTAGTGGCGAACGTTTTAAATCGTAACATATATGGTTAATGCATATGTGGATCATACAATCTCAATGGAAAAATTATTTCTCAATAATTTCATGGCGATTATAAATTTTCATATATGATTCTCTCACATAACACTACTCCTTATGGTAAAGTAAAGTTCGGGCACTTCATTCCATGTAGGAACATGGCCTGAGAAGGCGAGTCAGGCTCGCCGAAATATCTCTTTTTGAAACCCAGTCAATCTGGTACACGTTAACGACGTACTGGGTGATGTGCTTAGCATCACGCCTTCGACGATTGCTTTACTTTCCCTACTTCCACACCTGTGGTTTCGGTACCCGAAAGCGACTGGGTGTACCGCCCGCTAGTTGCCAGGTGTCGGGATTGAACCCCGTACCGTGGCACCGCAGCCTGATGCCCTAACCGCTCGTCCACGCTGGCGATGACTCCTTATGGTATTAATGACAATTGTTTATGTTAGAATATGGAGAAAATATATGCCATATCCTTAGTTTTCCTTTCATCTTCTTCTTCTTTAGTTTAGGCTACATTAGCCTGTATACTAGATCATCTTTCCATCATTTACGACGACGCCCTAGACTGATTTCTATTTGACGATGGCATCTTGCTAATTTGACTATTCTATTTTTGTAATATGATTGTTCAGTTCTTGCTTACGCATATTAATGATACCGTCAAATGGGGTGAAGTTGACCGCTGGGGTGAAGTTGACCGAAAAGTCCAAAAATGTTTCAAGACTGCGTAATTTCTGTGCTTATCATTAAAAATCAATTACATGTTTATACTGGCTTTGGAAAATATATGTGATATACAGTTTTGCCAAACAAATTTGCTTCTTTTACTTTCCAAACAAAAAGCACGCCCCCAAACTCACACCGTTATTATATCAACAAAAAGTAGTAAGCAGAATATTGCATTTCAAAGAAATATTTTTTTCTCAATACGTTATTATGTATAAATAACGACCGTAGCTGAACAATGTGGAGCAGTTTTCTCTCTTTGTTATATTATGAACATTTATTAATTCGTGTACTTATTTTATTAATTTGGGGTGAACTTGATGGCCTGGGTGAAGTTAACCGACAAGCAGAAACTCGCAGATTCTTGCATATCTAAATAGTACTTTCTGCAACGTCGATAAGTACGCATGAATGCATTTGCTAAATTTTAAGTAGAAAGATATTTTAGAGATGCCGAGAGTTTACAAGCATAAAGAGGACACAAAACGCGTTAAAGAGTATAGTGAAGAAACGTTAGAAAAGTGTTTGTGCGAGGTTTTAGATGGAAAAACTAGTGCTAATCAAGCACCATAAAATATAAAATTCCTAAAGGAACAATTATCAATAAAATACATGGTCGCCACATCAAGAGCCCTGAATGTATTCATTATTTAAATTTTTTTCGAAAAAAAAAATTTTGAAAAAAAATTTATAAAGTATTTTAGAATCTTCTTATTTCGGTCATCTTCAACCCAGCTAGCCGTAAATCATTTCTATAAAGCAAAATAATTATGCGGTCAACTTCACCCCATTTGTGGCTAAGTTGACCGACACTGCATTTTTTTGTATTGAAATGGTCCATAATAATGATAGTTTTGAATATGACAATTAGAGATTACACTAATACCCATACTATCGCGAAAAAAGAATTCCTCTCCTATATTGTTTAATGATAGTTTTCTTTGGTTGAAAATTCCCATTTTACGGTGTCCTTAGAGTTTCTTACATTGTCGTTGGATTTTCCTACAATTTTACGTAATGTTGACATTTCTGTAGTTTCTATCATTTGTAAACTTCTAATGGTATTTGATCTACCTTCCATAACATAGATTAGAACTGGTGATACTATATTTTTACAAATACGAGCTTGCTCTTCTCGCCGTAGACAGTTCTTCAAAATTAAATTATTTAAACTTCTCGAAACCAGTACCTGCTGTTTACCTCTGTTATTCAGTAATGTGATGATGTTTACTGCTAAATATATAAAATTCCGTCATTTATTTAATTATTTTGCCTTGAATTTTACGTTTATTTCGGATCGGTTGTTTATTAATAATTAAACAAATGTTGCAATTGTATGCTCACGAATGCTTTTCCATATGTATTGATGTAACACATTTGGACATTTGTATTTTAATAGCATTTTTAGTAATTTGGCGTAATATAAAAACCGCTTCTCTATAAGATTTGTTCTAAACCCCTGCTGTTCATCTTAAAGTGTTCATATTTCAAACAGTTATATACTAGGTACATGTTGTTAATTTGAATAAATTTCATTTAATCCATCTGTAATTTTCTAGGTGTTTCTAGCATGTTTCTATTTTTCTGTAACATATGAATTGAAGAAACCTTGATATATTATTATAGTAGTTTTGTTTTCTAATGCACTTCTTTTATTTTAAAAGATTTTGTTGCTGTCATAATTTCTTCATTATTTACTTTGCCAATTTTTTTGACTATGTTACAGTCACTATAAGTTTTTTTCGTTCGGTAGAATAGAATTGTCCCACTATGAATTGGTGTTGCTTCATCTCTTTTCTTTAATTTCTCATCATTCCCAAGTCGGTTAAAAATAAGGTCAAGATCTATAAGGCCATAGTATGTCCTGTGCTAACATAAAGACACGTCAAAAACTAAGAGGATAAGACAAAAAATTAGAACAATTGAAATGAAAACACTACGATCAATTCAAAGGGTCACATTACACGACCGATATCAAACAATTCTATAAGAAATGCGTGCGAAATATAAGATGTCGTAAAATGGTAAAAAAGAAAGAAGCGTTGGAATAAACACGTAAATAAAATTGCAGACAAAAGATTAACGAAGATAAACAGATACAAAAAAAAAACATAATGTCTTCATATTTTACCAGTTTTTTTCTAGGTCGACATTTTAAATCTATTTGGTTTTGAATGACGTGCTCTTGTACATTACGTGCTTATAGGTAGTCGTATGCTTTGATCTTCTAATTGTTTCTTTAGTTGTTCTTCATACACGGATGTTTTCTTCTTCTTCTTCCGTTTTGATACTTGTATCCAAAGTGTACATAATAAAAAGCTAGGCCACGATTCTATATCTAATATTTGAGTCGGGAGTATATGATATTAGTTATAATAGTCAATAGTAGTTTTCCTTTAACAAGATCTGAAAATGCTTCTTACCGGACTCGCTAGTAAGCCCTTTCCTTTTGTATGCTTAATGTAATTACTTCTTTACCAATTCTATGTAACAGATTTTTGTTATACCTTCAATGGATGGTTGACAATCATGGGAAACACGCAATGTGTTGCGAGTACCTGTTTGACTTTCATTTCCAGAGCTTTGAGCTTAAGAACGCAGCTGCCATTAATTAAAACGGTTAACCCCTACATCGTTATTGGCTTTATCTCCAGTTGACCCTTTTAGAGACAAATACATGACGAAAGAAGTTACGACTTTCACAATTAATAAGAATGTGCCAAAGAACTGCTTCATTGCGCAATTTTAAACATCGCGCAAATCATTGTCAACATCCTGGAAATTGACATGGGAGATCGGGACGAGAACTTATTCTTTAATTCTTTTTCAATGTAAATTTAATTTTAGAAGTGTTATATATGATAACGAAACATTCTTGTGCTGCAAAATTTCTTAGTTCGTCAGCCAGGAAACATCTAAAAATAGTTTGCAGTACTGTAGTGTTTTTTATGTGCATTGTGCCAATTTCATTGGAATATCAATGGAACAAACCGTAGAGGTCAGGTAAACATAGTAGTGGTACATATCTTTGAATTTTTTGTTCCACTTAAAATTATATAAACGTGTTAAAATGACTGGCTAACATTGGTTTTTGCTATATTTAGATGGAAAGTTGATATTATTTATAGGACACCCAGTTCTGATGTCTAAGATGCTACTAGATAGTAATTTAAATATGTAGCTGCTAATTCGCCAAAGATCGGCATATGTTTAACTCAATCGTCGATGGTATTCCCAATAGATAAATAAAAACCTACAGCTAATATGTTATTGCATATAGATGGACAACCCTGTCTACTTGACCCAGTTTACGGGCCACTCACTGCAATTAACTAGCTGACGATGACTTCATTACACTTTACCTGTTGTGATCTTACCAAATGCCAAGCATTTTTACGTTGGTGGGACCTTTACATGAAATAGTCAAGGAATATCTAATTTTATTACGTTTAAAATCGGAACGGCATCTAACACTATCGTGGGCAGTAACGCCTCAGTTGATAACAATCGAGCATTTCATTGAAACACTGCCGTAATGCTTGATCGAGGAGAGTGAAAGAAATCAGCTGTTACTAAATGTGCGTTACAGTTATACTTGAGAAGTTTTAAAAGCAATTAATGCTGATGACGGGGAGAAATTGGGAAATATGGGAAACATGTCTGGCAGAAACGACGTGGCCGAAACCATCGAACTGGCCAGACCCTGAAAAGACTAATAGGAATTTAAGACACCAACTATATCCACCATTGTGACCATTGCTAGAGATACGTGGTAATTTAAAAATAATTATGATATTATGATAGGGCCAGCCGATTATTTTGGTGTCTTCATTTTAAAGTATTCATACCAAAATTGTATAAGCTATATAGGAGAATAACAACGAAGGAAAGCTCTCGATGATGACAAATTATTTGGATCCACAATATTTTATTCGAGGAAATATAAACCAAAAATGGAAAGTATTTTACCTATATTTCAGGAAACACTGTATTTTACAACATGCATACATAAATTGGGTTCGAGTTCTGCCATGACACTGTGTTGTCCCTTTGTCTGCAACCGTTTGGCAAGCACAAAAGGCGTAACTAATTAAGGTATTTTAAAGGTTCTCGACTTTTAAATAACGTGTCATCTATTTAGTTTGTGTCTGGGTTTGAGTAGGAAATTAAAAGCGTTCTACCATTTGCACTGCATTCCTTTAGAGGAGCTATTTCCCTTGAAAAGGGGTGGAAAAGTAAACATCTGAGGAATTTGCAATGGAAATAATCCTGTTCTTAACAGGAATTGTAAAGTGTGATTAGGCAAAGCTTTTACCAAAAATATGCACTTGGCAAATGTTCAATGTTCAATTTCATGAATTTTTACCGAGGTGTATCGCCTTCCCTCTTTCCACAGATTGACTTAAAATAGCTTTTCATGGTTTAAGAACAGGTAATGGAATACCTTTACGTAATTAAAACTGATATAATTGGCTTGTTAACGGTCGGTAGTGAATACTGTCAGATCCTACTGTGAATCGAATGTATTAATCTGTTTACGGACGCTCAAGAGTATTAACAGCAGGCCCAAAAAAGCAGACAATTGATTTGACGTGCTTACTATTCAAGATAACATTATCTGTAGCGATGTTCTATTTAAAGCAATTTTCTTACAGTGTAAGATTCGCACTTTGGCACCAAGGCGTATCTAAAAAGTATGTAGTCCCGCTGCGATTACTGCATTTATTTTGAAAACAAGGCCGAATAAGCATGCAGTTTCCACTTCCTTTTATAACAGTAGTAAATAATGGCGAGAGTGCCCAACGCCGGGGGCGGCTGTTGGATTTGCCGAAAGGTTAACAAGATGTTATATCGAGGAACCCAAGGTTTTGGCAATAGCCTGAAGGTCTAAATATACGGAGGAAAGCGTTCATCTCAAACGTTCCGGGATGCACGGCATACAATCGGCGTTGACAAAATATTAGGTTTACTCACAAGCAACGGCCACATAAATATCCCTAAACACCTTCTAACGTAAACGACGCCATTACCACTATTTACGATTCCGTTTCCGTAACAAATTGCGTTTAATAAACCCAATGAATATCTATGCGTGTATATTCATCAGGTCTGATGCCCGTAATTAATTTCCCCAATAGAGAAAGCCCGGCGTTAACACATCAATTGGCGGTCCAAGTTAAAATATCCATCCAACTGATAATTCAACAACCTTAATTAGTCAAAGACGTCCGAAGAATGGTAATCAATCAAGCCGAAGAAGGAAGATGTTGCCCGAAATTTCTTTTTCGAGAAACGCGCTGGAAGTCGTGCGTACAAAACCGAGCGTGTTATTATGTCAGACGGGGCGGAATATTAAGTGTTTCAAAAGACTCATTACACGAATTGAAATTAGTTGCTCCCATTTAAACGGTCTTGAACGAAGCTGCTGGAAAATTGCGTTGGGCGCGTGTTAAATAATTAATTGGGTGTTTTTTCGTATAGTGCGGCGGAGAAACTTATCGCACGGAAAGAATTTCGTCTTGTTAGAACAGAATTAATTATTGTAAGAGTATGATGAAACATGCAGATGCCACATCTTTTCTGAAAGCTGGAATCATCATCGGTATCGGGAAATCTCTTTA
Organism: Agriotes lineatus; assembly: GCA_940337035.1. Classification (NCBI taxonomy): domain Eukaryota; kingdom Metazoa; phylum Arthropoda; class Insecta; order Coleoptera; family Elateridae; genus Agriotes; species Agriotes lineatus. The sequence goes on from OW679202.1 coordinate 42,574,541, forward strand.
TGGGTGTTGCCCAATCGGTTTCTGATAGCGATCGGGGACGCCTTTCTACCGGCAATTCACAGGTGAATATCATCCACGAAAAGTTTATAGCAGGGCCGGCGATAAAAAAGCGAACGAAAAATTAATTTGAATATTCTAAGAAGTCATTAGTAGCAATTATATATGCGTATAAAACAGAATAGAGTCATCAGATAGAGCTTGGATCGGATCCAAGACTATTAATCTCTTTAATTACTGCATTCTTAGGGCAGGAGGTTTTTCTACTTTTCACATAATCGGGCTGCCACATAGTGCGAAGAATAACGTCGCACCACGCGTCTTTGCGATTTAAATCACCTATTTTACAAGATAATAAACTTCGACGCTTTCCAACTTTCATATCACAGCAGGGACGGACTCACTAAGAGGTTTACCGATCGAATCCCTGCGGGGCCAATTAGAAATGATCTTGAGAGAAGCTAGCCCAAACAGGCAGATCAAAATTTGATTAGGAGCTTTAAACATGAAGAAATAGATGCTTTTCTTCAAAGAATATTTTGGAAAGTTCACGCTATTTACAGAAGTGGTAAATAGTTTGAATGAATACTATTATAGTACTGTACTGAGATAGGTTTAAACAGAAGGTTCACATGCATTTTCCACTATCGTTGGATACGATTAAAAAACATTATATAACAATTTATACTGCCTTATTGAATCTAAGGTGGTTATTGTGCAAACCACTCTTTATTGATTGACCTGTGCGCTATACCTCTTGTGCTAACTATTAAATTGTAATTTCTCATTTACACCATGAATAACGATTTGAGATATTGTGCGATTGGCCTATTCTATGGAATAGGTGTAACCTAGTATTATCTAACGAACTGATTAAGAGATATTGCTGATTGTCACGTACGCAATTTCAAGAATTAAATGGTTCATGAAACAACTTATAAGAACTACAATGCTAGAATTTTAGACAAATATTTATACCATGAAGTGAAGTTGATGCTAAAATGTACTTATTTCATAATTTCTGGTGCATTAGCTGGTGAATCAGTAAAATCCTAAAGGGTACCTAATATAGAGTTCTTTGAACCATCAATAACCTGTCATTTTCAACGTTTATAATAGCTAACTAAAAATTATTAAATATTTTAAAAACAGCCTGCTATGGTACGGTAGTACCCACGGATCTTTATTAGAATTTTTTATTATTAAAAATCCCACGAGATCCAACTTGAGCCCCTTCTCAGCAGTCAATTTTTTAAACCATGAGGTGGCTTTATGTATAATAGGCAAGGTTTAGTCATGTCATAGTATGGTAGTACCCTACATCCACAGTCAAAACTTGACGGAGGTTCGAATTTGCGACCTTTATCAGTCCATGGTAGTCCTAAGTTGTTATTTGTTTATTAATGGCCAAAGTAGCACGAGGTAACTTAGGCAGCAACTATATGTTGATATAGCTCTTTTGCTCATTTTAGCAAACTCTTTCATTATTAAAGGTCCCACGGCGCACCCAACTCGCTGCACTTTTCAGCAGGCGATCTGATTAATCACCGACTTACCGAAGATGGAGTTAAAGTATAATTGTCTTCATTTTCTACATTTTAACGGGATTTAATAATAATCAATTGTAAACGTCAAAAAAGCATGATAAATCTAAATGCGCATTCGGTTGATTTAGATAATTGCAAGACATCACTGACTTTCTTAAAAGTATATATATATATATATATATATATATATATATATATATATATATATATATACAGGGTGTTTGTAGATCGCTAGACAGCTCGTAACTTAGTTAATAATAGAGATATCGAAGAGAACTTTCGTTTGTTTTAAATGCCAGTATACAACCTAAAAATTGGCCTCCTATTTTTACGTAGTGATACACAACTTTGATTTTTTTAAATGGAACACCCTGTAAATTGTTAGATATTTGAATTCAGCACTAAAAGTGCTTTATTATAGCATTCTTAAATTTAAATTTTGGAACTTATTATTTTTCAAAATAAAAATTTTTTTAGCCGAAGTGGGCAATGAATTACGCAAAATCATCAACAATCGAACAAGAAATGCAAAACAAACTCCACTTGGCATTAAAAATGTCTCATGACCGAATTATAGCGCCAAACGTACTAAAACAATTGAAAACGATGTTTTTTACATGGAACAATATGAGTTTCATTAAACAGTTGAAAAAAACAATAAAATGGCTTTCCAACGGTGTGTCATATTCGCCATTTCGTTTAGAAGTAGCTTTTGAAAATCAAAATTACGTAAAACGTTTTAAAAATAAATGTTATTGTTAATGAAACTCATATTATTCCGTTTCAAAAACATAGTTTTCAATTGTTTTAGTACGTTTGGTGCTATAATTCGGTCATTTCGAACCAAGTGGAGTTTGTTTTGCATTTCTTGTTCAATTGTTAGTGATTTTGCATAATTAATGGCCTACTTTGGCTAAACCCTTTTTTCACTTTTAAAAATAATAAGTTCCTAAATTTAAATTTAAGAATGCTATCATAAAGCACCTTTAGCGGTGATTTCAAATCTCTAAAAATATAAAGGATGTTCCGTTTAAAAAACCAAAGTCGTGTATCACTGCGCAAAAATAGGAGGTCATGGCTTAAATTGGTTTATGTCAATTTGTAGCTTGTGTACTACCATTTAAAACAAAAAAAAAGTTGTTTTCCGATATCCCTATGACTAAGGAAGTTATGAGCTGTCTAGCGATCTACAAACACCCTGTATAATCCGTGACCTTATTTACCCGTAGGGTGTTAAGGTATTACGTAAAATTCAAATAATATAAATTATAAATTCACAATTCAGTTATAATTATGTACACTAACTACTATCTATCACTTCTTGCCCATTCTTTTTTGTTTCTTGCCATTCTTGTTCCTTCTTTCCATGTTACTCCTTGTTTTGTTAAATTTTTCGCTATCACCTCGTCCCATGTTTTTCGTGGTCTTCCTCTTAATCTTTTTTGTGTTGTTTTCGCTAACCATACCCTTTTTATCTGTCTATCTTAATTGTTGCTTCGCGATACTTTCCAAAATAGGTTCTACATTTAGTACTTGCCTTATCTGCTCATTTCTTATTTTATCTTTTCGGGTAACTTCTTTGACTGCTCTCACGTACTTTATTTGTATGGCTTGTATTCTGCTCTTCATTTTGTTATTTAGAATCCAACTTTCCGCTCCATATGTTAAGATTGATCTTCCTCGATATTTCCTTTTTTCTTATGAATGTCCTGTTCACTGCATAGTATAGCTTTGTCGTATTTTCTATTCTACTGTTTATTTCCATGTCTTCTTTTCCATCTTTGTGTATATTTACTCCTAAATATTTGAATGTCTCTATTTGTTCTATGTTTCGTCCATCTATTTCAATTTTTACTCTTGTATCATTTCTTCCTATTGTCATCACTTTTGTCTTTTCTTTGTTTATTTTCAAATGTCTCTTTTTTAGTGCTGATGTATTCCAGATATTTCATTCTTTGCATATACTATTCATCATCAGCGAAGGCACTTTCAGCTATGTCCACCATCTGCATGTTCCTATACCGTACGTGTAATTTCTTAGTTTGTGTTTTTATTTCTTTTAAGACATCGTCAAGTATTATGTTGAAGAGTATCGGACTAAGTATTCCTCCCTGTCTTAGCCCTTCCTTGGTCAGAAACTCCTCTGATTTCATATTCCCTGTTCTTACATAATTTCTAGTTTTCTTGTATATAGTTGCTATGGTTTTTCTCAGTTGTTCTTTCTTAAAAGTAATAGTTTTATTTTACTGGATTTTTCTGCTTTCCGGGAGTATGTATGTACAGATGCAGTATTTCTTTCTCTACAAAATCGTTACTTACACTTTAGTTCTGCACTGCACAAGTCAGCACCCTGTATATCACATAAAAGTAGCAAAAATAATCATATTAAAATTTAAAAAAAAACAGTCGTAAAGCTTAAACATTCCCCAGCTGTATTGAAATTTCGAGAAGTGGATGAACAGGAATTACTCCATAGTGTAGTAGCAGCAAGTATGTTTACCATTAAACAAATAAAGTATTGAATAACAAAACCAACATTCTCACTGAAGGGGTACTTGTGTAAACGATTGAAACGACGCCGTGTTTGCACTTCAAATGTGAATCCAAAGTGCTTTCATATTTGTTTTCACAGGATTTGCTCAATCAGTGTTATCAGAGGTATACGAAATAATTTCTTAGCCCGGTCCTGCGTCGGAGTGCATATGCGGCAGTGAAATAAAGCTCAGTACAAAGTTGCTAGTTGCGTTTACAGCGCGAACAAGATGACTAAATAAATTAAAATTGGACACCGACAAGCAAAAGCTTCGTGGTGACTAACGCAGGCCATATTTCTAATATTTCCTCCTTGTTTATTTACTACAATTTGCCGCTGGACAGGGACAAGATGCCGCACAAACGATTAAGTTATAGCTCGAATTATAACAATGAATTATAAGCGGTTCAAAATAATCCTTTAAATATTACGGATATCCATGGATCTTATTTAGTCGACTAGTAGCCCTTCTGGCTTGCGGTATGAGTTATGGTACGGATTCTCTACACGCGAGCGCTTCATTTTATTATAAGCAGCACGCGGTATTGCTAGACTTGACTACTTGATATGTTAAAAAATCCTAACTTTAGAAATAGCACACTAACACCATGTCCTAGCAATGTGAGGGACTAACCTAACTGAGAATAGTCCTCGCCCTGTAGGAGTTTATACGAAAATTTCATGATCATCACATCCCCACTTTGCTTCAAGGTTGCCTCAGAGGAAATAGCCCACTATTCTTGGTTCCTTCATCTTGACAATGTGCCAGGTCACCCCAACCACTCTCGTTGCTTAACGTATCCCTGGCAGAGTTTTTTATTTTCTAAACTTCTACTTTTAAATGGCACTGGTACCATAGAAAATTCCCGACGAATATATGGCTGCTTCTAAAAATCGTCTCCCAAAACCACTTCTAAAAGTAACAACACCGATGAGATAGGTATGAGGAGTTAACTATAATCGAGTAGCTCTTAAATCCGAAGTTAATATAAAAAAATTAAAACTTTTTGAACACATATCGTATTTTGCCGTAGTGTTCGTTATTGCTCACAGGCTATTTCCTGCACACGACGGGAACGGCCATTGCTCATGCCGAGTGAAATTCACGAAATGCCGTAAATTTCCCCAAATTCGGCTAATTTCCCAGGAGCTTCCGGGTTCGCCATTATCAGCAAAACTCGTAAATTAGCGAAAAGACCAAAACTTTACCGCTTCCTAGTCGGCCGTTCGTGATTGGAATTTTTGGGGGCGCGGGGCGCGGCAATATTTTTTACCCGGCAATACGGGACTGCAAACTCGTTGCCAACTTCGAAAGTCGTGACTGAAACTAAAGGTAATCGTTTTTTTAATTAAGCAGTTTAGAAGTTTCATTTTTGGCCGCTATAATCGGGAAGTGAAGAGGTTAATTAAAAATTCCGACATTAATGAGCTGCAACCCCGCCGAAAGGATTAACCCTTCGGGATTGTCTTGGCCCCCGTTAGGCTGATGAAAAATGTACACTATCGCGAGCAACGGGCTTCTTTGTGGTGGTGACAGAAATGGAGACGACCTTCTCCTTTTTCATTTCCGCAACATAAATGACGAAAGTGATTTCAACAGTACCTACCGCATTCACTGAGACATACAAATGAATTTAAAATTTAACTTCTTTTTATGAAGACGAACGTTTTTCATATCAAATATATTTATAGTTTGCCTTTAAACTAAATTACCTTTTGCTATAGTTATTAAAATCAGATACATTTTCTGCTACTTTTTGCAATAGTACAAATGCACATAGTATGAGCTTTCATTAACGAATCAGAGAACTCAATTTTATCTAATAACATTAACTGTTTTGTTACAAACATTTAAAATTAATGAAAAACCATTAATTTGTTTTAGAAATAAAAAGTGTTACAATTCAGCAACTATGTGGCTTACCTAAATGCAAAACATTAATTCGGGCTCGTTTGTTTAGCACACTTTAATTTTAATTTGTCTGGTATGTTTGAACCACCCAGTAAATATTTAATGTAGCGTAATTAACACAAGTTTCGTAAGATTGCAGAAGCAACGAGTTACCAAAACGTACCTACCAAAAGGGAATATATATAGAATATACAACTTTTCTCTTTTCCACATCAGTCAGTATGACGATGACGATGTGCGAGACAACTGGGTTTCGGAAGAGATAATCGAGCCTGCACCGCCGAGTCTCAGACCATACTCCTATACGGAGTGCAATACCCGATTTTACTTTACTGTTTTTATATACATTATTTGAATAGTAAGTTAAAAAACCTTATGGAGAAACGAGTGTCACATAATAGAACTGTTTACTTGACATTTATCGATCTACATATACAAGGTGTTTCAGAATAACTGTTCCTAATTCTCAGAATTGAGAGAGGGCATGTTATTCAACACTTTTTAATAATAAACTAGTGTTCGGAAATACTTCGTTTCGAGATAATACGACATTAACGAATTGAGTACTTGAAATAATCTCAATATGAAAAGTAACGATTTTATTGATTTCCGGCGGTTGCAATTTTTATTAATATTTAAAAAATGGTATTACACAGAAATTATAAGAATTGTTAAAAATTATGGCCGCCATTGTCGACACACAAGGTATAACGATGTGTGATTTCCCGACGAATTCTTCGAAATATGTGCGGACGATCACGAATGTCATCAAAAGCAAGAATAATTCGAGCCACTTACTCCTCTGCTGTGTCCACAGGTGTCGCATAGACGAGTGATTTAATATGACCCCAAATACAAAAATCAATTGGAGTCATATCTGGCGAACGTGCAGGCCAAAAAATAGGACCTTGTCTCCCAATCCATCGGTTTCGAAATTGTGCATTTAAATAATCTCGAACATTTAAACCGAAATGCGCTGGTGCACCATCATGTTGAAAGACTCAATTCCTTAATGTCGTATTATCTCGAAACTGAAGTATTTCCGAACACTAGTTTATTATTAAAAAGTGTTGAATAACATGCCCTCTCTCAATTCTGAGAATTAGGAACAGTTATTCTGAAACACCCTGTATATAAAAGTTTTGCACAGCATTTGAACAAATGGTGTTTGTAAAAACTACATGAATGCAGTCAATCTGTACTATGGATGCAGCAGTGCGGTGAAAGTCGGTGGAAACATATCCCAAAAATGTGCAATATCAAAAGGGTTGCGACAGGGGTGGCCCATAGCACTACGGTTCTTTAATGTACAGGAATCGCCAAACAATTGGCATGAGTTTTTTGGAAAATGTTATCTGTCAAATTTGATATTTTCGAATATAATCGCGAAATATGCATTTACTAGCTAAGATATAAGAACATTTTACCAAAAAAGTTGTTTAAAATGTGATTTTCTATCAGAATACAAGATTTTGTCTCAAAATTTAGAAAAATCCAAGATTTTTAGAAAAAACTTATTATTAAATTAGTCATTTTTAAATTACTTTAACTATTTAACGCACAAGAACTCAGCCCAAAAACTCAAAACAAACTGCCAAACATGAAAACAATTAGGTAATGTGATTTGGCAATAAAACAATCCATAGCCATCTTATATTCTGCCTACTTAGTCGACTTGAACGTGTAAACTGAATAAAGAAAAATCTCATTTAGGCAATTCTAAAAAAACCTTTACATGCATTTTGTCAAAGGAATTCATTAACAGTGGTAGATTCTCATTTTTAGAAATCATTTTTTACTTATTTAGTAAATGCAGTTTTTCGAAATTGCCAAAATCGCAAAAGTGCTATTTTTCGGAAAATAAGTTAGATTTCAATGAAATTTTTTTAGAGTGTGTTACTTTTAGCTAACTGAACAGTCTCAAGGCTAGAAAACCCCTATTTTTTCAACTTGAGTTAAAAATTAATTTTTAAATTTTCTAATTTTTTTTCAAAATTTCACATACCAAGACTTAATGTTAAAATTCCAATTTTTTTATGTGAACACTTTAAAGATTTATAATTGGGAAAAATAATATAAAATGTTAATTACTTCTTTAGATTTTTTATTATTTACCGAAGGCAAGCCGATTTTTCCATTATAATTCATATCTATTTAAATGGCTTCTAGAAACTCTAATTTAGCCCTGTTAATGAATTACTGTTACAAAAATCCTGTATATGTTCTTTGACAGTTGCCTAAATGAGGAGATTTTTCTTTATCCAATTTACATGTTCTAAAAATCCTTTCATTTAGACAACTGTAAAAGAACATTTACAGGATTTTTGTAACAGTAACATATTAACAGGGATATATTAGAGTTTCTAGAAGCCATTTAAATAAATATTAATTATAATTGAAAAATATTTCTCCTGAAAAGCGCCTTGCATAAAAAACGTAAAAATTATGCAAATACATATACTAATTTTCGGTAAATAATAAAAAATCTAAAGAAGTAATTAACATTTTATATTATTTTTCCCAATTATAAATCTTCACATAAAAAATTGGATTTTATATTAAGGTTGATATGTGAAATTTTGAAAAATATTTAAAAAATTTAAAAATTAATTTTTAACTCAAGTTGACAAAATAGGGGTTTTCTGCCATTGAGATTATTCAGTTAGCTAAAAGTAACACACACTAAAAAACTCTCCTTAAAGTCTTACTTAATTTCCGAAAAGTAGCAATTTTCGAATTTTGGCAATTTCGAAAAACTCAATTTTCTAAATAGGTAAAAATCACTCGCTATATATGATAGGGGCTAAATAGGTTTTTAGATAAGCACAAATTATTGACGTAAAAAGTTTTTTTGAAAAATCAAAAATAAAAATTTTTCCCATATTCTGCCGACTTTTTGGCGGACACTGTATATTAATTCTCAATTTTTCCTAAAAAAGCACTTTGCATGAAAAACGTAAAACTGATGCAAAAATATTACTTTTCGGTAAATAATAAAAAATCTAATGAAATAATTAACATATTTATTGCTTTTTGCAATTATAAATCTTTAAAGTTCTTAGTCAAAAAAATTTATTTTTGAGATGAAGTTTTGGTATGTGTATACCAATATTCCAAAAATTGAAAAATTCAATTTTTGCAGGAGTTACAGAAAAAAAGTTGTATTCTGACCTTAAAATTGTGCAGTTAGCTAAAACGAACACACTCTAAAACAAATTTTTCCCTTTGATAGGGATTTATTGGCGGTTACTCTATACATGAAAGATGTGCTAAAGAAATGAAAACAAAAGTGTTTCAGCATGGGTATACCTATTGGAGAAGGGGCGTTATTTACCTTGTTTTAAGCCGATGTTCAATCTATCGTTGCTGCTGATAGGGAATTGAGAATTGACAATAAACATGACAAAAACGAAATATCTGATAGTTGGAGAAGAAAATATGAAGCATCAGAACATTGGAACAATGACAGTTACACTGTAAAGCTGTTAAGTGTCTTGGTGTAACTCTCTCAAAAATGGAAAAAAATACCTAAGGTATTAATAATAAAGTTGTCCAAGGTAAAGGAGCCATAAGACA
>OW679202.1:42584205-42602527 GCA_940337035.1 Agriotes lineatus
AAAGCTTGAGAAATAGCATTAAGTGACTACTTTTCACATTTACCAATTTGTGTGTCTTAGAAATAGCAACGAGTTTGTAAGACAATAACTTCCTAAATATACTTTTCTTTGGCTTATATGCGACATTAATTGTAGGCTATAGGATTTAAAAAAATATTTCCTAAATTTCATTTTTTATAAATCTTACCTTTAATATCAACAAATGGTCTTAATTATGATTATATAATCAGACTGGAAATTATGTTAACGAGATACCTAACCAAGCTAGAAAGTAAAACGCATTAGATGGAGGAAGACCTAAAAGTGAAATCCGTAATATGAGACAATGGGACAAAGTTCAACCAAGGAAGACCAAATGGTGGAGAAGAACAATTACCGTCCAGTTTGAAAATGCAAAAGAAATTTAATAATTGAGCACGGTCAAGAAATCAGCTGATTGTTAAAACAATACATATGATTGCACCATCGTCCAGTAGATGTTAAGCTGATGTAAAAGAAGCACGGTGAATAACCTCAAACCGCAGAGTAGACGACAATCACTTATGCATCTGCACTATTGTTCTAAGAAATCAAGTAACTTTGAATATGCATTTAAAGTGACAAAAGTGAAATACGAGGGACCATCTCGAAAAAATAAGATAGCGTGGTCACTATCAACGAGCATGGCTACTCCGTTCCACCGATTTGTACATTTTCATGCAGGAATTGTTCCTCTGAGATTTCTTATTCCACCGCTTTACAAGGCAATACCTGACAGCTATTAGTAACGATAATGGTAGTGCAAGTGCGTGTTCAACACTAGTACTACACATTCCGGCGTGCTGCTGTAAAGATTGATGGTTCCACGGGGCCGTAATTAAACGGGTATTGTGCCCGTTTAGCACGCCGCTCTTAAAACGCGCTAAAAAAGGGCATCTCGTTATTTACGAGGATCCAAATTAGCCTTGGAAATGATGTAGCTCGACGTCGCCCAACTACGAGCTAAACCTTAGTATTCTATAACTGTCGCCGGGTCAAAGTTAACCTCCGGAACGAGTGCGTGTGTGTTCCTTGCGGATGAGAGATTACTTGAACACGAGCTTATAGTCAACATATATTAAGATGAATTCACCAGATATGTAGTCATTAAGAAACATAGCGTCGCGATAAGGTATCTAAAAATACTGGAAATTCTTGGTTTACTTGGAATGCAAATCGGTGGAAATATTTATTTTTTCCAATCTTCTCGCTCGGTAGTCGTATTAATTCACGGGAAAATTTGAATACCAATTGTACCGGGCGCATGTTTAGACAACTTGGCCCGCCCACGATTATTCTATTATGGGTGTTCTCGTGGTCTAATTATCCATTTTGGGAAACATTAGTAGTAACTATTAGCATAATCGAAAACTATTTCAGCCAGTCGCAAAGTAACAGGATTTGAATCCTTCACGTGTTTTTGTTAGTAATTGATCTATCAAATCTACAACCACTTTTTGGAAAAACAAAATTTGAAATCTAACTTGGCTGGTGATGATGCAACCTAAAGTAAATATATTTTTTTCAAAAAACATTGGTAGGTCCCGAATAGTTTCGTTCTCAATTGTCGATAACCTAGTAAATACCTAAGTCTTCATTGGCACTAACAACTTTCTTCTTGTTGAAAATTTGGTTATAGTAGCCGAAGATCTTACACTCGCTTTTCAAATCTTACAAATTAATCTTTTAAGTTATGATGAAGTGTAAATATGCTGCTCAACTAGTAGCGCAATAGTGTAAACTACCACTAAAACTGGGGCGCTCGCCCAAAATTAATGACGGTCATTTACGTTGGGGTATATTTAGACCCCACGTGCCCGTTGGAAGACGCTTCGCATACTTTCATAATACCACAAATGTAAAATTGTAGTGGCGTCTGGGGGTTATCAAGAAAAATATCGACAAAAAGCAAGAACGCATGAATCCAGACCAGTTACCTATTTAAAAAATTGCATGGCTTAACCGTATGTTCAATTTCTCCCATTGAGTCACATCGACGATTCCCCTAGTGTTAAGTGTGTGCATGCACATTATATACGAAGCATTTGCAAAATTATCGAAAAAGATTGCATGGGTTGATATTCAATACCATGGCGTTAGGCGTTTGTATCGTTACAGCAGGAATGGCGTTTTTTGTTTTTAATGACAAACTTTTTTGGTAAATATTTTTCCATCTCATACAGGAATTAATAGATTGATTCAAAGGCCCATAGATTAGTTCAAATTGATATTCTGAACAAGTTTTTCGTTAAACGTTTAGCTCGAAGCTTAATGCAGATGACGCATTTACATTTAAGAAAAAACATGTTTAACTCCTTATATAAGTTCAGCCAAAATAAAAATTTGATCGAAACTACTTCTTAATCAATCTTCGATATAGGCATGTTTAGGTAAAACAATAGCCCAATTTCACTTATCTCGTCCTCTAATCAACATAATGCTTAACAATTTGCAAAATAGTAGTCAGGAGGTCTCTATGTAAACAAACTGCCGTAACCCTTAAGCCCCCCGACATAAAGCCCAAAACCGAGGCAGCAGTTAATTTCCGACGGGTACTATTTTTCGGGAACTCCCATATAATGGAATAAGTATATGTCGACCCACTAAATAATAGGCGTAGTTAAACGCGACGATTAAGAGTGTAATTTGCTGTAGCTGTGGGGTCCTGGCAGCAAGATCTCAATGGGATCGCCGAAAGATTTCGAGCACGTACTCGAAGTAACAATAAGAGTTTATTGCTCCCCGGTTTGCAAATACAACAAAGGTGTTTGCTCGTAACGTTTACATATGTCGGCAATTTGTCTTACTCGTGATAATTAAAATGGTGTTAGTAGTGTTTGACAGTTGCCAGACAATTTGCGTAAGTAGCCCAACAAAAGGTAATATTGTATGGGGTTGTCGAATATGCCAGCGTCGGATTGAGCTATTAAAGGGCTTCGCGATATCTACAATTAGTTAAAAATCAGAGTAAATTTTGCCTATCTGCATCATATAGGATGTTTCAAAATTTGCTCACACTAAAGTTCTTTTACGATTTTTCGATTACACCAATACTTTTCGAGTTACTATCGTGATGCTAAAAGTCTTAAAACAAAAGGTGTCTCAAAAGTTGAATATTTGGAAAAGGAATAAAATACAACATGGAACATATTTAATTTGATTATTGGCAAAATAATAAAGTAAATACATAGAAACAATTTGTTTTAAATAAAATCATCTAAATGTCTTCCGTTGAGTCTCTAGCACTCTTACAATCTCAATATTCACCTTCAATTATGCGATAAGTAAGGTTTATGGAAATAATCCATAAAATGTAGCATTGAAGGCGAATATCGAAAAATAAATATCGCACGATTTACTCCCACACATTTTCATAAATTTTCGCACGAGATTCAAAGAGTGCCAGAGACTCAACGTAAGATATCTAGATGATATTATTTTTAAGAAATAATTTTCCTTATTTTGTTTTGAGACATATTTAGTAGAAAACATTCAGCAAAAGCTGTTGGTGATCGACTGGTAAGCGTGCTCTTCTATTCCTTCATTTCTATCCATCCCATTTACTTGTTTTATTTTATCCACATTTTGCCAAACCGTGAAAATTCTCAGAAATAATTTACATACTGAGCAAGAAGATTTATAAGAATTCCTAAATAAAGTACCTCTCAATGTGCCCCAAAATATGTTTTTTATGCACGATAGACCCTTTATTTCGCATAAATTTTGGTGAATGCCTAGATTGTCAGAGGCGGTCCAATTGTCTGGTCACCTCGTTCCACAGATCTACGGTCATGCGATTTTTTATGGGGATACCTAAAATCTCTAGTCTCCAAATCACCTGTGGCTATTTTCAATGAGTGTTTTATAAAACAGCACCAAAGATTTTGTGATTATTTTTCAAAATTATAGTTTGAACCTTTTTTTGTTTTTAAAAATTTGTCGTAGATTAATTTTAACTATCAGATAATAATATTTTTTTAGAATTGAGATTGTTTTTCTATCATTTTTTAGATTTTCAAAACCATGATAATTCGAAGTGTTGGTCTAATTGAAATATCGCAACGGAATTTTCTTGTAAGTTTTAGTTGTATACGATCGTATAATACCATCCTATAGTTCATGCGCTGAATTTGCTTTCTTATACCTTTTTTTTGTGTTGTTATTAAAAGAACTGTACGTATCGATCTTAAGGTGATGTGTATGTTTCAAACCAAGCATTGCCAGAAAGTCTGAATGTACTAGTATGCTGTTGATAAGACTTAATATTAGAGCCATAGGAAGTGTGCTTTTCTAGTGGTTGCTAGGAAAATTTTCCACATGCTTGATGATATTCAACGTAAATTTGATAAAATAACATTTTGGATTTAATGATAATATACGTATATCAATTATCATCAGTGGTGTAGATATGGGTAAATTCTAACCTTTTTTTTCATATTGTAAAAGGCATATGTCTATAAAATATCGTTATATTCAAAATTTAAGGGAGTACATTTAAAACATAATCTTGTAATATGCTTTAAGAAAATTTTTGATGTAATCGTACAAAGTACACTTTATATACAAGGCATTAAATATTTTGATGTAAATACCGGGAGATCAACAAAGACTGACCGAAAAAAAAACTTTCTTCCGCGCAAAGGTTATCAATATCTACGTCAAGTTTCTGCAGTAAGGTTAGCTGTTTATCAACTGTCAGTTTCAGCTTGTTTGTATTTTGTATAAATGTCAATTTTCCGTTCATTTCACTATTTTTCGCTAATTTTAACAACAGTTTTTTCAAAGCCAGCGTTAGCATCCACGTTTGTGACAAAAGTAAGCCAACTCTTCCTTTTTATTAATTATTGAAAGGTTTTACCGAATGTTTGTCTTTAGGTTAGAAATTCCTTTCACAATCGTATCTCCGAAATGGAAATAGAGATGAAAATGGGAGATAGGTTCACCCAATAATGCCGTGTGTTGACAAATTCTGGAAATTACTTCCCGAAGCAGAAGTGAATCGCGAATTTTATGCCGTCACATCACAGAGTTGTTCATCGCTTTCAAAATACAGGAAGCGTTGTTAGGGGGACGGCACCTGATGATGATGAGCTTCAGGGAGGTTACTTTCAGCTTGACAATGCCACTGCACGTACTGCTCGAGCAAATTGTCAGCTTATTGAAGGGTAACAGGTTATCTTACTCCTCTGGATTACTTTGTATTCTGTCATTTAAAAAATATAATTTACCAGAATCGATTGCATACATTGGACGAATTAAAAGAAGCGATAAAAGGTACTGTGCAAAGAATAACCGAAGAACAGCTGTATGGAATATTTGAAATTCAGAAAAGAAGAGTAGATTGGTGTATAGCATCAACTGTGATATATTTAAAGCTTGTTTATTATAAATAAATAATATTTGCCTTGAAGTTAGCTACTATAGTTGAGACCCAATAGGTGCAAGGTGGCACATCTTTACTAAAGGCATATTTTATGAGAGCGGCTAAGTCAATCATTTTTGATCTCGCGGTAGTAGGTGAGTACCCTCGATTTCAAACACCCAGTATATAAGTGTTTGTAGAAGCTCTATTATGTTGTATTTCTGAAATAATTTTACCAAGAAAAAAGTATAATAAAAGTAAAAACTGTTTCATTTCACTAAGCAATTACGCACGAGCGTCAGAAGACAAATTTTCAAGGGCGGCAAATTTAAAGACGTTAATACATTTACGCCATCAACTAAAAAGGGTTAGTTTCTTAATTTTATTTTAGCGTAAATAATCGTCTCACAACTTATTATTTTCCCCGGATAAGCATTTCAATAGCTACGCTGTCGTATTCACTGATCTTCTGAAAACTCACTTTCCAGAATCCTATCAACTGATAAATATTATTGGTTTGATGAAGCAGTGTATGTATACAGTGTGCCTCATAAACTATCAAACATACCCATTGCGAAATGATTGGATGATCAACTATCGTTGTGTTCGCATCGAGGACCGTGGTTGGTCAGAAATGACAAGCTTCAAATTAATTGAAATTTGTTTTCATTTCTGACCAATCACGTACATGTTTCTATGCGTACTCAGTAATAGTTGATCATTTGATAATTTTCCCATGCTTATTTGGCTACAACTATTAGTTGATAAGACATACTGTATATGTAACCAGCAAGGGAAGAGATCGGGTAAATTAACTAGTTTTTGGTTTCATTTACAACGAACCATTGATAATTGTACTTTACCTATACTAATACGACGATAGTAGTAAATATGTGTTGGATATCTATAATTTGTGGGTAGTAGCTAATCTAAAAATTATCGATTCTTTTTGCTGTGCCTCGGATTTCAGTGTCATCTATCGTAAAGACACTATTTACGTTGTAAACGGGGTCGTGGCGGGCGTTTTTCCAAATATTGAACTAGTTACTACACAAATCAAAGTCCAAGCGGAAGCTTAGAAAAATTTAGTTAGCGTAAGAATAACGTCGTTGCCGCGGAAGCGGTCTAAATAAACACAAATCGAGTTGCTTTCCCGAGATGATACGTGTTTTAGCGGCTTCGTATTTGGTCACCGCGATAAGTGCGAGTTGTAACGACCTTCTCGATCTTCACAGAATTGCATAACGAGCGTCCCTCGATGCATTTGCATACGCGATTCCCCATCGTTAATTGCATTCGTTTGATTTGGGGCGAAGCGCTTAACAATTCAAATAAAGCTATCTTAATCGAGCGACCGGTCGTTCGATTGTTTCCCCGCGCGTGCAATTGTTTTAAGCGCCAGCAAATGCTCCCAAGCGTGTTCAATTGTTTCCCCGTGTTTCTTTAAGACAATATTTCTTGTCTTGTCTTTCTTGATAAACTCAAATTTTGAGTTACTTACATGACTTGCATATTTTTTGTCTTGCATGTGCTTGGCTAGTATAATGTCGGGGATTCACCTGTTGCAAGTTGGTTAGTTTGAGGGTATATCAATTAAAACATGTGAGGACATTTACAAAAACGAGTACATGAATACATATTTCGTACAAGATGAAAATTATAACAATGAAATTAAGGTCTCGACCAATAAAACTGACGACTACGACATTTACTTCCGTCAGGTATTTATCCATCAAGACAAGAAGGCGTGAGTCTCGGTTATATTTTTTTGTATAGAAAAATACAATAGCATCTAAACTAGTGACCGAAGTTGTGTCCACCTTTTTAATTTTTTTTTACAATATTTACTGCAGCTTGATGTTGTTTATAAGTTAATAAAATATTATGAAATACTATAATTCAGCATTTTATATAATAGTTTTGCTCTTTTCCCATTAAAAGCCCGTGTTTTATTTTCGTGTAAGAGCAAGTTGCTTGGCGCGTGCAAATGTTTCCTAGCGCGTGTATAAGTTTTCTCGCGCGTGCAAATGTTTTCAAACGTGTTCATTTGTTTCCCGGTGCGTTCATTTGGTACCCCTTGTGTTCATTTGTTTCCCCGTGCGTTCAGGTGTTGTCAATTTTTTTCTAGCCGCCTTGATTTAGCAATGTTTGGAAAAGCAAGTGGAAAACTGCTCGCGAAATGGAAGGAAGAGGCCGTCTCGAAGACGTTAGCTACCTGTACGACCTGGACAAATACCGCACGCTGTCCGCATAGGTCAAGCTTATTTTAGCACCTGCTGCTAATAGCCGCGAGCGCGCTGACGCGACAACGTCTCGCGACTAATTCGAGCGCGGTTTCGTGGGTGCCGTGCCGGTGAACCCACTTTGGTGTATCCCCCGGGTCGGTCAATCAACCATTATCTGTCAGTCAGTCAGGAGCGACGCTGGGCGACCTGGAGCCCGCGCCTCCTCGGAGACGGCGTCCACGTTAAGGCTACCGCGACCGCGGTGGTCCTCAGGTCACAGCATGCAGACGCGCTCGAGCATTTGTGTTATATGTAGCATGCAGCTTGCCAGGTTCTATCAATAACTCTAAGGAAGTGCGACCGCAGAATGTGGAGCGCGGTGGAGCGCAAGTTCCACGCGTCCACCATGGGTGCTCTAGGTTTTAATGGGCGCGCACCTAGTGGTACTTCGCGCGAGAATTATGACCTATGGCGATAGCGAGCCCCTGCTCAAGATAATGGCAAGTGCGGTAGGTCAGGGTACGCACGGACCGCACCGCGGTCACTGATAACGGAAGACTCACTGTAAACGCTGTGGTCATCCGAAGTTCCGTTGACGGTGCCGTCGGGCAGCAGCTGGAGGTGGCGGTTCTTGATGTACATCTGGATCTTCCTGGCCGTGCCGGTGATATGGGACAAATTGGTGCTGCGCTCACTGCGGACCGCGGGGTCCTCCACGGAAGGAGGCTGCGGCGACGCCAGCGACGACGCTTCTTGACGGCTGGACCGGGGGGCGATCTGGGGCACGGAAGCGGCGCTGACGAAACCACACATCGTAGCAGCTAGCAGCCCCAGAAACAACACCTTCACCATGACTGGGACATGTTGCACTCACTGTCACTCACTGGCGCACCGGTGCCGCCACGGCAGCCGCGAGCTCACTACGCTCATGATAACGCGCTCTCTCATGCGTACTGCTGGTTCGGCGGCCGCGAACACACTGTGATGTCGCTCCGCCAAGATCGGGGTTCACGTGGACGCTCGTCGACGTCTTCCTCGACGCCGCCACCTTCTGCTCCAGCTCTGACTAACTTATTACCTCCGAACCAGGCCTATGCAAATCACTATATATCGTCTGGACTCCCCGCTAACCCCCGAAGCAGGCGGCGCCGTCCTGCGAATAACACCAAATCACACTTTAGGCGATAGCGAGTTCCCCCACAATTGTCTGGAAGCTCGTCGCCAGGCTGAGGAAGCTGCAGGGCGCATCTCTCCGAGGCGTCGATTGCCCGAACCCCCTGCTTCAGGGGCGTAGCTGGGGCCCCCAACATGCCTTGGAGGGACGTGAGGGTGCCGATCGATTTGACGAAAACTGCTTCGTTTTTTTTAGCGAGCCATCGATTTTCCGGATTAATTGACCGTTCAAATTCTGACGAATCGAGCTATTCGAATAGTCGACTCTAAATTACGCTATACAGGGTGGGTCAGTATATACTCTCCGACCTGTAGCTCGCAGAGCGGAAATTTTACAAGGAAATTTTGGACTTATGAACAAAATTTATTTAATTTTTCAAAATGTCGAAGCTGTAAGGTGTACCTATTATATTTTTTCATTTTTTGATAGTTTTATTTTGCGTTTTCATTGGTATCAATTTTTTGTTATGTTACATAAAACATTTTCCATACTGTCCATACTTTTTTAAACTATTATTTTTGTTATCAGTAAGCTCTGCGGTGTAAGAATTGAGTTAATGTCTGCTACAACTAAACAACATGCAATGAAATTATGTTTGAAATTATTGAAAAAGCATGACCAACTATTTTTGCACATTTTTTTTTTCGTTTTTCGAAAAAGGTTCTTATGTAATATAAGAAAAATGTGCTGCTGATCAAAGGACAAAATTCTATGAAATTATGAAAAAATATATAGTGAGCCATTTTTTAAAATTGCGCTAAAATCACAGCACCGCCATTTTGGTAATTAAGACCAATATTTTCCTAATGATCTATACGGGTCGATACCACACAAAATTAAAAAAAAAACAAAAAGTGTTTACCCTTACACTTTAACTTACAAGACGGACAGTACATACTGACTCACCCTATATTTATAATGTATACTTGTCTACTTATATTACACCTTGCAACAGTTGTGACATTTGTAAGTAAAAATTAATTTTACTTTATTATACTATTTAGTAATCTATGACACAATGGTTTTGAAATCATGCATATGTTCAAAATTGGGATTTTTATGAGAATACAAATTTTGACGCCTCGATTTAAAAAGTTTGTGTACTACATCTGGTATTCTAAATGTTCCAGAAGTATTGGTCAGATGGAAAAACTAAATTTCCTTTATGGATATTGCAAAACATAATTGGCAAATATTATTATTCTGTTTACTTTAATGGTGTTATTTGACGTATTGTATTGCTAGAATTAATTGTCACTCGATAATTACTAAAACAGTAAATCTTATTATATATATATAATTAATTGTGATTTAGTGTGCATTCTAACAGCTAAAACAAAGGAAATACATAAATATTGCTATTTTATCAATATTATTTACTTTTTCCACAATTAAATTTTTCCACCTTCCGAGAAAAGATGGAATAATGGATTTTTTTTATTTCGTTTTTTGATAATATCCGATCCAGAAGTAAACTTTTCTCTAGGATCAGAAAATCGCCATAAGCAAATAAGGCGGTTTTTCATCACATATTTTCATTTGCCAATTTTTCACTCATCTGCGATTATCAGCCGACTTTCAGTTAACTGGCGTAATGCAGTAGTTTACACTGAAAAAGAATCGCTTAAACAAAATGTAAAATACCTCCCTGCACTTTTTCTCAAGAAAATCTTTTATTTTCATCGTTGACTTTTGCACAAAAATAATAATTAGTAATTTTTCGATTAGGTATTCGGTGTTTGGGGCATTTGTAATAACGTAAACTTCAAGATTTTTTTTATTTAAGAAAATATTTTAAGTATTTCAGTAGATTTTATAAATGCGTTTTCGAGAATCGTTGCGTAATCAAACAACGGGTATACGTAAACATTATTTTTGTTTTTTAAAAGTAGAAAAAACATTTAAATTAAGCTTTTATAGAATAAATCATTTTTGATATTATCTAATTGTGGAATTTTTCTTTAGTAAGTTTTTAAAACTTTTTAATAAATTGTGAAGAGTTAGTACAAATATCTCAGAAATGGAGTTCCCAATCGAAGAGTTATTTATTATGATAGCTCGGGTAGCATATTAAATATTTTTTCTTTCTAACATTTTGGTAAATTTTGAATATTTCGAAATTTTTAGATATTTTCGTGATATGAAAAGAAAACTTAAAGTTTTTTTATTATTGAATATAGTAATAGAAAACTTAATTACTTAAATGGCATCGTGTTTTATGCTGTTATGGTTTATGATTGGTTTTTTTCACGGTTTCAAAAGTATATACGAAGGCTGTTCGGTTAATTGTTAGGTATACAAACATACTGACTTTTAAAAAATTAATGATAATACATTTGTTCAGGGGTTCTCAAACTTGTTCCTTCTCTTCCTACTCAAATATCTACATGTACAATCATGTACCACGAATTAAAATTGATATACCTATCTATGAATGGTGTCGCATGTTACAGTTATAGCAATGTTAAGACACTCAAAAAAATACTTCTTATTCTTAACTTAATATTCCATTGCACAGAAATGTATCACAACACTTTTTAGAACAATTAAAATATATAGCATTCAGACTATCTTTCTAATGCGTCCAGTATTACAACAGATATTTGTGTCTATCAATCAAACGAGTGAAAAAAGCTTTCATGTGTTGCACACTTAATTTCTTTTCATAACGATATCTTACAACTCGAAATTTAAATAATGAAAGCAATACTTTTTTCATAAGTTTTTTACAAACTGCATAGTTAGTTGAAATTTTCCCAAATAGAATTTACAACTGTCAAATTAACGATGATTTTTGAGGCTTTCACGGCCATTGTCATTACGTAACAAACGACTTCCAGGATTGGACAGTGTCATGATTGAGATCGAAGAACTCAACGTTTCGCCCACTTTCATAAGGGGCTTCATCAGGAGGAAAAAGCAAAAGAGCACGGTAACTCAAAGTGTTAACCACGCCAGAGGCGAAACTCTTTGCAAGGGAAGGGATAGAAGAGCACGGTAACTCAACGTGTGAACCACGTCAGAAGCGAAACTCGACTAACTATCGGAAGAAGAAAGGCGAGAATTTATAGGCAAGCGCCGTCACGGTTCAGCAAATGCCGTCGCTGTTCAGTGGCGGTGGGCGGGGCTTAGGAATGAGCACGTTCCACATAGAAGGAAGGGGAAAGCCTTGGTCCCGATTGAGATTATTAGGGTGTTTGTAAATCTCAATGGCTGCGCGAGTCTTTCTGCTAAAGAAGAATGGGGATTTGCAGATGATGGAAGTTTCATCAAAAAGGATCTTATGACCAGTATCGCGTTGGTGTTCAGCGATGGCCGATGATGAAACGAGACCTGACTTGAGACAGCGCTGGTGCTCAGATATGCGAGTTTTCACTGAACGCCCTGTTTCACCAATGTATACAGCATTACAAGAGCAAGGGACTCTATAAATACCTTTAGATGACATAGTGTTTAATTTATCCTTAGATGAAGGAAGAATCTGTGAGATTTTGCTCGGGGTTTGAATACTGTTTTGATGTTTTGTTTTCGAAGAAACTTTCCTATGCGATCGGTGACTTGGTCGATATAGGGAAGAAAGACTATTGCTGCAGGAGGATCGGGTTTTGGAGGTTTGGGTGGCCGTTGATGAAGATGGCGATTGATGGCAGACTGACTAGCACGGTAACCGTTATTCCTAAGAGCTTTCCGAATGTGATTTAATTCAGCGTGGATATTATTGGGTTGGGATATGGAAACAGCCCGGTGCACAAGCGAGTTGATAACGAAAAGTTTTTGTATAGGATGATGGTGGGAATCGGCATGTAGATAGCAATCAGTGTGAGTGGGTTTGCGATATACAGAATGACCAAGTTTGCCACTGGGTTGGCGAGAGACCTGTACATCTAAGAAAGGAAGGGAACCGTTACTTTCTATCTCCATGGTAAAGTTAATGTCTGGATGTTGACTATTGAGATGATTTAAGAAGACGGGTAACGTGTCTTTACCATGTGGCCAAATAATAAAAGTATCGTCAACGTATCGGAACCAAACCTTAGGTTTCAATTCTGAAGATTCCAGAGCTACGGTTTCGAAAGCTTCCATGAAGATATTGGCAACAACAGGTGAAAGAGGAGAACCCATGGCCGCACCAGAGATTTGCTTAAAGAACTGGCCCTGAAATAGGAAATAAGTGGAAGAATTTCGCCTCTGACGTGGTTCACACGTTGAGTTACCGTGTTCTTCTATCCCTTCCCTTGCAAAGAGTTTCGCCTCTGGCGTGGTTAACACGTTGAGTTACCGTGCCCTTTGGCTTTTCCTCCTGACGAAGCCCCTTACGAAAGTGGGCGAAACGTTGAGTTCTTCGATCTCAATCATGACACGGTCCAATCCCGGAAGTAGGCCGTTACTTAATGTCAAATTAACAATTCGCAATTTCAATAAAATTTAAAACAAACGACGCAACGTTGGGTTCGACTGCACACAGTTTTAACCGTAGATTCGGCTCCAGGATTATTTTACCATAGCAGCAAATCCAGCTTCGCATAAATAAGTGGTAAAAAAGTGGAAGCCAAAATCTCAAGGATTTTTTAAATAACGATGTTCTTAGCAAAAAGTAACCTGAAATTGTGCGAATTCCATTCTTGAGCCTTCATCGCAAGATTATTTTCCCGTGTTAATAAACGCTTCAGGAGGCATATGCCTGGATGAGTTTCTTATCCTACTATAATCGGTATATGTAATATTCTTTGAAATATTTTTCAACATTCATGGCAAGCATTTGGCAATGGTGTTTCATATCACTGAGAAGACTTTTATTAGTTTCAATATCGTTTTCCGTCGTAGCTCACGCACTACTAGGAAGGCGTCCGCGTACCAGCAGTAGTACGCGTACCACAGTTTTAGAACCTCTGCATATGAATTGTTTTAATTATCCATTTATTAGAACATTTTAGTCCTGATAAAAGTTCCTGCATCTTGTCAAACTAGAAATCCACTTGTCAAAATTTAAATATTTTTTTTCGTATACGAAGGAGATTCAAAACTATGAAAAATAATTTAAATATAAAGCACTCTTATTTTTCAAAATAGACAAAAACGTTATTTGAAGAAGTAGCTTAAAATTTAAAGTAGTTGTCAAATATGTCAAAATCGCCTGGTCCGAAAAACAAATTTTAGTGGTTTCTCCTCTTTTCTCTTACCACCCTATGGTCCCTATGTATTACCAAATGTATGACGGACACTGTATAATATTATAAGCAGCAATCAAACGTGATTAATTCTGCCTATTTTAAAAATTGTGAATCACTGAAATGGTAAAAAAAATCCTCTTTCTTATAATTCCAGATCCAACTATGTGATAGTTTCCTGCTGCAAATATCTTAATAAATAAATATAGCATTTAAATACTGGATATTAAAAAGCATCTGCTAAATGGTCTAATATTTTTTTTACATATTTAGAATAATTTTATACAACAACCGAAAGGAAACTTTTAATTTTAAACAAAATGAGCTAAATCCGTATATGGGGTTCAAAATTTAGTTTTAATTTCAAAATAAAGCATCTTTGTCGTTCAAATCATCTTTTTTATAGATCTACCGAAAATCATCTCCTTAGTCCACAAGACAGTGCAAGCAAGGGTGATTTATTTTATAGTGCTGTGCAATAAAACAT
Organism: Agriotes lineatus; assembly: GCA_940337035.1. Taxonomy (NCBI): domain Eukaryota; kingdom Metazoa; phylum Arthropoda; class Insecta; order Coleoptera; family Elateridae; genus Agriotes; species Agriotes lineatus. The sequence continues at coordinate 42,598,640 of OW679202.1, forward strand.
AAATACTCCTAGGAATGCACTCATGTATAGAATAAAGCGACCTGATTTCGAACAAGAACAGCAAAGTTTACAACTCAGTTGACTAATTTTGTCATTGTAGAGTGTTGGTTTAGAATGGTTTACTATATCTTGTGAACAATTGATGATTTATTAATCTTACTGCCTATTGCTTGGATTGCCGTAAGTGAAAATATCCGTAAACGCAATAGTTGTAACCATAACGTGTGCTGGTTTAAATCAAACGAATGTATTTTCGAATATACTATGAGAATTACAAACTCCACTTTGATGTAATGTATTTAGTCCGAGATACTTTTGAACATCTTTCTTTATAAAAAAAAGTTTGGCTGATGTACACCAATACTCGAAACTGTTAAATGTATTTTTTTTCATGTTTTTGAATTCTTAAGAAAATACTTAACCAGAGCAATTGCATATTTGAAATATAAAAACCACTTGAAATACTTTTAAATAATTAAAGATAGCTACATATCTAGTGTAAAAAGAATAGCACATGCATACAAAAAATAGATGTACACCTATACATCCATACACCATAGTTGTCATGCAAGGATTGGTATTCCCAATTACTCATTTTATTAAGTAATTTATAATTAATTAATTATGTGGCCTCCAATAAAATAGTATAGTGTGTGGAATATAACAAATATTTGACTATATAGAAAGTGTTTCTTCAAGTGGTCAAGTCACGTCTGAATTTTGCTAATAACAGTAAAACTCTTGAATCAATTTGGATGATGGTATGACAATCCAAACTGGTGTAAGTCATCTCTTGGGATGATGTTGGTTATTATTATCGATCGACTATTAATGGATGAAACACGGGCATCACATCACAGATCAAACAGTAACTAGTTGAAGGCAAAGCCGACAACTTTAAAATTGTTTTTTAGCAAGATACACTCAGAGGTATTTCTTTTTTTTTAACTTGAGCGGTTGACTACTAATGGATGACACACAGGTATTACGACACCGATCAGATGTAACTTTTTAATAAAAAGGTGTGAAAACTGTAACTCTTTTATAGTAGACATTTATTGGTAGTTTTTACGTGTGCGTAACTTTGCATATCTCTGCGGATTCAGACAGAAAAATCTGAGTGACTGTGTCACGTTCATTTTTTTAACAGGTGCAATCTAATTGTGCTATATGACGAAAAACGAATGACTAAAGACTTCTTTGTCAGCTATGAAACTTCAATATTAGAAATAATGTAGAGGTTTTGCAGGGACTTGCAGTTTTTTAAATAGAATTGAGTATGAACTGTAAATTTGTTAATGTAACTAATAATACTTCCTGTCAACTTGCCTCTAGGCAACTAGATTACACCTGTATCCACCTGGTACAGTCCCTCAAATTTATTAATTTTTCTATATAATTCATACTCACACAAAAAAAAATACTAATCAATGTCTTTTTCTATAAAAAATAAAATTTCCTATTTAACAGCTACTGTCTGATCTGCGTCGTGGCACCCGTAATCCAGTAATTAATTGTCACCTTATAATAACCAATATCATTTCAAAAGATGACTTCTACCAGTATGGAATGTAATGTCGAATATTATCCAAATCAGTCCAAGCGTTCTATTGCTATTCTTAAAACTCGAACGCTTTGAAAACTTGAACACCCTGTATTTAGGAAACTACGAATATGAGGCAGGAGTTTTCGACTTCCTTTTATGTCACAATGCTCCTCCAGAAGCCACACGGTCGACTGAGCAAACACTCTGTATATTTAGCAGTATTTCACATTTTCGATTTGAACAACTCGAAATTGCTTCATTCAAAAAATATTATACGATTAATTAGTGATATAATATCTCATGAATCGATTCATTCGCATAATCGGTTTTAAAACACTAATGTATAATGTATATATTAATTTTTATACCTATCAATAGCACTATTGCTAGTAAGGGTAAGTTGTGTAATTATGCAAAAAATCAAAATTGGAATTCTTGTTAAAATATGCGTTTTGAGGCTCAAGGACTTCAAACTAAAGTTGTGTAGGTATGCACAAGTTAGCCTCAACAAGTGGTTCACAACTGGGACCATATGGCCTTCAGGAGGTCACGGAGGTCTATACGAAGCCATAGCATAAATTTGATAAAATGGGTAGCCGCATCAACTCTCAATGGGTGACGGTAAGCTTCAAAATAAAGTAAAAGGTCTCATACGAGGGCCACTAGATAAATTTCCGCAAAAACATACATAAGATAACAAACTATGAGGGATTTTAAATTTATGGTTTTTCATAATATTCGCCTTTACATCGTATGCATTTATTCATCCTATTGAACCGGTCCTCAAATACCCGTGACCATTGTTCTGGAGGCACCTCAGCGACCATGTTATTATATGCCTCAACAGCCTCATCGGGGGTATTAAACCGCTGTCCATGCAATTTATTCGTGATTGTGGGGAATAAATAGAAAACCTATAAGGTGGGTGACCCAGTAGTTCCAAATTTACAGAGGCCAAAAATGCCATTGTTTGAGCAGCGGTGTGGGATGATGCATTGTCATGGTGTAGGGTTATGCGACTTCGAGGACGTTGTGTACGTACTTTTTCTGCGATTGCTGGTAAACAAATGGTGGAATACCACTCAGCGTTTACTGTGCGACGATCTTCCAAAAGAATTGTTACACGATGGCCTGATCGGCTAAAGAACGAAGCAACCATCTTCTTACTTGCACTGTTAGATCGCATAAATTTCGTTGGCTTTGCTTCACCTTGGAAGATCCGCTGTGCCGATTGTCGTTTCGTTTCTGGTTTATAACAATAAATCCATGTTTCGTCACCGGTGACGATGTCATACACATGTTTTGACTGACCACTTGCAAACCTCTTCAGCATTTTCTTGCACCAATATCACACGTGCTAGTTTTTGAGCATCCAAATGATATGGCACCCAACGCGTGCATAACTTTCTGGCATCCAAATGTTGGTGAAGAATTGTGTTGATTGCAGTCCCCGAGATGCTTAAGGATGCCTCAATTTCAACATAGGTGATTCGCCGGTCTCGCTGCACGAGGCGGCGTACAGCGTCAACATTTTCATTAGTAACCGCAGATTTTGGACGACCTTCACGTCATTAAGAAAATTTCGGCAACGACGGAATTCCGCAAACCAATCGTAGACGGTGCGGTCTGATGGTGCTTCATCCGCAAAAGCATTGTGAAGTCGTTCGATGCACTGTTTTGAAGTGAGAGACGATTTAAAATCGTAAAAAATCATCGCGCGATAATCTCTTCGACTTAGTTCCATTTTTCATACAACTCACAACAGTTAATAGCTTATCAAATACGAACCGTAAACAATTTTCTCAATCTGTCAACTTCAGTTGTCTACTGAAATGTTGTTGTTTCATGGCACTCTTATAAAAAATTGTGAAATCAATATCTAAGCCTTCTTTGCGGAAATTTATGTAGTGACCCTCGTATCACGTGAACACAGTTTGCTCTACAATAAGATCCTGCTCCCTAAAATAAATATATAAGAGTGGTACTTATACATTCAATCTTGATTCATATTTTATTTGCGTGACATACACAACATTTCGAAATGTTTACAACCTTACTGTTAGCATGACGTACTATTCTCTCGCATTGAGTGTGGGTCTCAGTATAATATCTCACGCGATTAAAAACATCTACAGAAAAGTATACGTAAGTGTTCGATTAAACGGAGAAAAATCAGAAACTTTCAATATGGAAAATGGCATCAAGCAAGGGAGTAAACTGAGCCCCCTTCCATTCATAATCTTTATGGATCAAATAATTAAAAAATGCAAGACAAAGATAAGTCTCTTTTCTTTAGAATACAACAATTTAGCCCCTCAACCTTATTTAGGCAGACGACATCG
>OW679202.1:42602627-42645709 GCA_940337035.1 Agriotes lineatus
CTACATAATGTGTACAACATGATAACAATATTTTAACTTAACAAATCGACTAGTCTTTGTAAATGGTAAAGCAAATAAGTAATAATTAATATACCGATTTGAACATAATTGTATATAACAACAATGAGATAGCATAAGCAAAAATCTGTAAAAGGCTTTACTCAGAACTTCCCTAGCAAGTGGACATTGTGACACTAAATAATTTTAAAATTCAAAGTAAACTAGGTGTAGATATGCTTTCACCTTCCAAATAATACAGAAACAATAAAAAAATACTTGAATGCGAGTTACATCAATTTTCAAATAAAAAAATCGTTAACGGATGGATTTAAACCGCAGCGCCTGCGAATGAGATCTAAATGTTCACCAATTGCTTGCAAGTCTACAGAGCCCTTCCCATATCATTGCGTTGCAGCTGGTTTAATCTTCACGCCGGTCATGTATTAAGTTTCGTGCGGAAGCGAGGTGCGTGTCAACCAAATCACGCAATGAAAAATAAGTTACATTTTTTACAACAATAAATCAATGCAGATAATTCGTTCACTAAAAATTTCTTCCTTCTTTTTTACACATTTCATACGCAGGATGTATATGTTTATGTGCAATAGTTTTTAAGATACCTCGATGCTGACATTTATGCCACATATACGCTTTGTTTAAACAATTTCTGTAGCATTTGTTGAGAATAATTTTGAGATTAATTTGATATCATCTAAATTTAGAAAGAATAAACTTTCCACTAGTTCAAGAATAATTGAGAAATATCGTCTTTCAGACAAGGGAAGTAAAAACAGAATGCTAGAGTAAGAGAGCGATGACCATCTAACAAAATCAGTTTAGTAAGCATATTAGTTAACATGTCATAATTAAAATCATAATCAATCTTACTAAAATATTTGCTTCTATGTTAATTTCTTTGTTATTCAAGCAATGCATCCTGTTTTTTATTCATTCTATGTTATGGCTGTTATATATAATTGTGAACCCTAAGGTTACTTCGTGTAAAAACAGTGAAGTACGTTTTTGTACAGACCGTTGCTAGAGAGTAATCAGTTTTATGTTTCTCATATTTTTAGTTTTTTAGAGTAAAGGCTTCTCAGATGAAATTCGACATCGTCAATATCGGGTTGTATACAATACTACCGACTGCATTTGCTTCTAACATTCTGACAGCTGCGTTAAACACTGGAATACCACCGAATAGTTTGATTATGTTATTGTAATATTTGTCAGATCAGTGGTGTTTCACATATTTGTTGAAATTCTTAACGTCGGTAGTAGCTAAATCTAGTCGGTGGTAGTCTGCAGTCACCATCTATATCACCACTTTGGCCTCTTTGAATAGGCATGCTGCCTCCTGGAGGTCTTTTTCCATGAGAAATATTATTTCTTAGCTAGTCTCTCTTCTCATATTGTGCATAGGTGTTCATCTCACTACATTCTACAACATCTTGTTTGAGGTATTATATCAACAGGATCTTTGTACTTTCATTTCATGTTTGCGTTTGTCCACCTGTCTCTAAGTCTATCCCTCTTGTTAATTATCCTGGTGTTAGCGGAGTTGGCAGTGTCAAGATCCGTTAAACGTATTCCACCAAACGCCTTTTGGAGATCGACGAAACATACAAAAGGTGGGATGTTTTACTCCAAGAATTTTTCGGCGATTTGTTGCAGCTGGAAAATGAGATTTATGGTTGATCTGTTTGTAAAGAATCCCTGTTGTTCTTCATTTATTTGGATGGTTATGTTTAATTGTACTTGAAGTCGCTCATTATAGGTACCTTATCGTCAATAGCTTCTCCCTACACAATACCATGATACTGGATAACAAGCCACATCCTACTGGAGGTAACTCTTTCTAAGCACAACGTGATGCATCTAGACCAGAGTACGTCTCAATTAGATTATGTCTTCTAGGGACGAATCAAAAATTGCTTACAAAGGTAAAAATCTAACCACGGTTATAGGACAGGACTTCGTGATGATGATCAATGCTTAAATAGTTTTAACTCACGCCACGTTCCTTAAGGCTGAGATGTCTGAATCAATAATTATGAAAGTATGCCTGGTAACACTGTTCATTTTAGACAAAGAATACTAGATTATTAAATTTTCTTATCAAAATTAGAGTAATCTTGGCTATAGTGATGATATCGCGTGGCTTGCGTAAGAAAGCGCGGTGTCAGAGTTTCCAGGTTAAGCTTTCGATTTAACCTAATGACCGTTGGTTGCAATCTTATTTCACCATAAGTCGGTCACCGATCCGAGTACCTACAGTGGCTAAAGTTGCTTAACTATCGAGATCGGTTGATCGGCGAGCGCAGTGTGTGCCCATGCATCCCACTTTTTAGCTAATGTCAAGCTGTTCTATTAATTTAATAACGTTTTTGGTTTGAAACTTGTATATAATGCAATTAATGCAATTTAAGCTAGTACTTCAGTTACCCCGTGGCGCAGTAGCAAGGGCGCCAGGCTTGCAATAAGCGAGCCCTCGGTTCAAATCCATGCGCAGGCGGGATTTTTCCGCAGTCCATTGGATCGGTATCGATCCCCGTTGGGAGAATTAACAGCGCCCTTCCCGGAAGACTGTTCTATGGAAAAGAGTAACCTGACCACACACAACACATGCTACATACCATATATACATGCTTTGATTTGTAATTGGTTTCATGTAACTGTTGGTCGCAGCTTAAATAATAAAAATAAAATAAAATAGTAGGAATTCAAGTAATTCAAGCATTTCAAATATTATATTCCAATATAAATGTCATAATTTGAATTTGAAATTGTAGTAAAATAGCATTAGCCTTAACTTAAAATAAAATAACAAAGAAATAATTGAATGTAAAATCAAGAGAGGTCACAACAAAGTTGGTGTGTGTGTTTGGCTTCCCACAAATCTCTAGTAAAAAGATATAATAAATATTAATTTATACAATTTAACAAAATGTTTCAAGTTAGTACAGTGTTGTAGATAGACTGCAGCGGGTTACAATTATTTCTAGCCCCTTTGCAGATGATAAAAAGCGTCTATGTGAGCATCTGGTTCTGGCTGCTTTTTTCGGGTAATTCGTGGGAGGTCTAATATAAGAAGCGGAGGTCATAGAAGCCCAGGGACGGCAGCAACCTTCGTGCATGGCACCGGCGCCCTAGCTGCGAGCCAAAATCAGGGATCGTGAACGGGAGCAAAGAGCAACCTAATACAAGCGTCGCATTGGCACGTTTCAGGAGGCTTACCAGGCAGGCTAACCGTAACAAAGGTGGCCCAGACTTCGAGGAGTTGTTGGTGAGCCGTTTCAGGCCTAAATATCTGTCGCACAAGCAGCATCCCAAGCTCAGAAGTACTTTTTCCTAAAAATTTAGTGGATATTGCGGTAGCGTCCTTTGTGTGTATTTTGCGACGCATCAATAAGCTATAACAGATGTAATTGTTAAAAATTAGGCCTACTAAATTTGTGCTGCATAATAAATGTGAGTTTAGGCCACTTCAAGTTGATATTAAGAATTTCCCATAACTTCAAAAATCTCGTACCAAGTTATTCCATTCGTTAAATAGATAGCTTAAAAACGAGAGCATTCAATGAAACATAACAATTTATGTAATTAGCTAGTAAATTACAAAATAAAGGTATATATTCAAATAACAATTTGGCAACATGTAGAGACCCAACCCATGAGACAGAGTAATTAATAATTAACTAAACATTTTAATGAATAAATACAACACAAAGCTTAGCTAGCTGGCATAGCATAACAGTATATACACATATATGTAATGAATACTTTATTAATGAATTCAAAAAATGAAAAACATGACAGGGTAGCAATATAAGCATAAATACTTAAAGGAAAAAACTGCACTGTTTCTTGTAATGGTATTTAAAATTCAGAATGTGGTACGCAAGGTAATTTGTATTTCAGTGCGGTCACGTTAATAGGATTAATTTGAAATCCTGACGCATTCGAATTTAGCTGCAAAGAAACACTTTTCTTTGCTTAAACTTTAGACAAAATGCTGCAGTGAAAGGGAACTAACGATGGTGTGTTAGCAGTAGGTTGGGAAATTCTAAAACAAAATGTAGGAATGAAGATCATGTTCTAAAATATTACACATTTAAGGTAACTTAAACGAGAAATAACTATTCTGTGTACATCATCGAAACATTGGCAATGAACCCATAACATGAATGAAGAGTTAATAAGGACTAAAAATAGTTTGCCCTTTTGTTTCCCAAGAAAACTAACACCTGCTCGGTCCGTCTATAATTGAATGTTTGCTTTAATGGCTATAATAACACGAACAATAACAGTATTATATGATGCTTTAAATTGTCGGGCATGCTTCAAACGATTTGCAGCTTGGTTTTCAGCGACAACATGCAGCGAGCATCAGCCTGTCTAATAATCAATTAAAATTAAGATCTCCGCTAGTGGCTTGGCATTGCTTAATCAAACAGTTTAATTTTTACCTTTGCCACATGCCCACAGTTTAAAGAGCTGTAAAGCTCAGCGGTTTGAAAAATCGTTTGTTGTCCACCAAAATTCAGCATTAGTACTAAATAGGCAGTTCTGAAATAAGTTATTCCAAATGCCGTGTTAATTGGCTTTAAAACGAATGCTCAGTCCCGCAGCGTTTTCCAGTTATCCATAAATCATCACACCTGCACACGACTTTGATGTTGGCTGTAACATTCATTTAGTTCGAATTTCAGATTTTGACTGCGATTCTTTATGACATGTGGTTGTGTTACTGCATCTTATGCGTTTTGCTTTTGCAATTGGCGTTGTTTTATTTCGCTGCAGTTGCTTACGTCATAGCAAAACGAAGAACTTATAAACGCAGTTTTTCCTTATAGCTTCTAACACCAAGATTACTCAATTCTAAAATTTAAAATTTCCTTTTTAAAAGCAGGATCTATCGACGAATGTTACGTTTGGTAATTACGAAATTACGTCACTTACATTTTGACAATACCAAGTACAAATCTGTTAGGGAAAACACGAGCTCTTGGGTTTCGATAAGCGATATATTAAAATTCATACAGGGTATCAATTAGAAAACTTACGATGTGTTATATCTCTGTTATATAAAAGATATTGAATATTTCCAGAAACCGTTTCTACGGGGAAGGGGCACCATAATGAATCATAAGGTAACCTTCCCCATTCAACCCCTGAGCTCTAGCTACTCCAATAGAAGAATCAAATTCTAACATCCACCTTGTCATATCTCAGTGGAAAGCTCCTAAAATATGTTATTCAATAGTAGAAAACATTTTTTTAACTTGATTCATTTAGGAACAACTGAGAAACAAAACTCAAACGGTTGAGAACCAATCGTTTTAACTCAGAATTAAAAATATTAAATTAAATGCTCAAAATGATGGACATTATTATTATTATATATAAAGTCTACTTTAAAATGATTCCCAACACTTTATAAGATTTGGGGCGAAATAACTCGGAGCTCCTGAACTATTCGTTGTTGCAGTTGTTCATTGGGCTGAGGCTAAGTTTTGTAAACAAAAGATTGTAGGTGACTCCATAAAAAGAAATCTAATGGGGTCATATTTGGAGATTTTGGTCTAACCTGGTCCTTACACGGACTACATAGTGAGGAGGTGCCCCATATTGCTGGAAATGAGGGGTTGCATTGTTTCATCTAACAGTTCAAGATAGCTTTCACCATTTAAAGTTTAAGTAATATACAACGGGCCAATAATCGAATCTCCATAGATGCTTGCCCAAACACTATTTTTTTTCGGAATACTGGGTTTTCCAGTTGCTTATCAAAAGAAAAAATAAAGACCGTCTTTTTCTTTAAAGTTTTCTTCACACCTCTTCAAAAATGGGAAAAACGCATGCGTTTTTGAAACCAATGTGGGAAATAGAAGAAACTTCTCAAAAACATAACAATGTTCGCTAGGAATCTACCACAAGAGTGCGTGAGAGTAAAGACGCAGTATTGGTTTTTAAGTAGCTATACATTAAGATGATTCTTACCTACACTGAGTTTTCCAGTTGTCTAGAAAAAAAAAAGTAAAGTGCACACCAAGATTATTACATTGTAAAATCCACTATTTTTTTGCTGAAAATACACTATTAAGTCAGTTTTTGAAATAAAGGTCAGCAATTGAGGAAACTTCTTTAAAAGAAAAACATTTTCGATTAGGTTCTACCACAAGAGTTATTGATATTGAGATCCGACCACAACGTTTTCCAGAATTCTAGAAAAAGGAAAATTAAGGATGTAACCATGTAACTTATCTTTTAAGTTGCCAACACCGAGATTATTAACTACATTACCTATAAAATCCTCTTTGCTAAAACATACATTTTTAGAGATTTTGCATAGGGTCCGTCACAAGTGCTAAGTACACTTAAAAGAAGTTACAAGTATCTACAAACTTGTTTCCCTTTGAACGATTCGTAATTTTTTCCTAGGGGTTCATCATATTTCACTCCAATTTAATGACTTGCAAATCTATCCACTGTTCCAGCATAAAGAACTGTGCCTAATTTAATTGGTACATTAGGAAGGGACACCTTACACTTTGAACAAACTGCTATTGCTTCGATCAATTTTCGCTTTTCTTCTTCTTGCTTTTGCTTCTTCTGCATATATTCATCATTGTATTGGTCCATTTTATTTTTCACAAGGATCGCACGAACAGTGTCTGGTCGAACAGCATAGATTTCAGTTGGCAGTTCATATTTGTCAACATACAGGTTCTTGATAGGCAATAATTCTGATAGCTTTTTCAGTTAACAACAATTTCTGGCACATTAACTGTCATTTAGTGGTAACTTTGGAGTTATAACATTTTTAAATGTGATTTATTGTGATACTCGGTTTGACATGCATTTTCTGCATTTCGCTGAATGAGCTAAGCTTGTAACGTTAAAGGAAAAGGGGAAAGCTAAAAACGTGGTTTTTCTCGGAATGTGCAAGAGTTGTGGTTTAAGAGCAGAAGAAAAACTAATATAAATTATGAAGACTATAACATTTAAGTTTCTCAGCTAATATTTACAAAATTATATATAAAAGCCAGAGTGTCAAACTTGCATCATCAACGTGGAAAATTGTATAGGGATTTTCGTTGGGGACTTACATAAAATACCACGTAAATTGCTAGTTAAGATTGATGTAACGTTGCGTGATATTAAGTGAATTAGCACCAAACCAATTACCTTCAGATAACGTTTTGATGGAAAAATTTTAAACTTAAACAAGTTAAATTTTACTCAAAATTAAGATGAAAGTATTAATATGCACATTTGTTTTTAACATGTGAAAAATTAGAATTTATATTAAAATAAAAACCGTTGAACTTCTACCTAGCAGCATTTTCTTGGAATATTCATAGCACGTATCAAGAAGATACATCCACTGATTTGAATTTGAAAAGAAAGTAGTAGGCTAGGATTCGAACTCCGCATTTCCAGGAGAATATCTCCAGCATAGTTTCTAGTCCGCCGCTCAGATCCGCTGCTTGTAGCCGCTTGAACAACTGAGCCACTACCTTGCTCGAATTGTACGAGTTTCTGCTGCGTTATAAAGACACCATACAATTCTGCCTTATTTGTGGTGTTTGCCGTGTACCTGTTAGGTTTCATTTTCGTCAATGATAAAGCCTGAACTATGTGAAAATAATTACTTTTATCTATTTATCAGTTAAGGCAAAAATAATCAAAATGCTGTTGTTGAAGGTGCTCACCCTGTATATATTTCTCCGAAATGTTTTCAGTTTCATGCCGGGTAGACATATAATCTGCGTGCAGAATATCGTCTTCCTCCAACAAATATTTTTTTATACTGGCAACAGACAGACAGACAGACAGACGGAGTTGAGAATATCTTGTTTTCGTCATCTAGGGACCCTGAAACGTGAAGATCTGAAGAAATCTCGGAAAGTGATTTTTTTCGCAATTACAATAGTTCGTCTTTTAGACGAAGGAAATAAAAATTATCGGCGACTGCAAACGGGAATTTAAATCCGGGCGCCTGATCCACGGCCACATCGGAGACCTCTCCCGGCTTTGCGATGCGGCTGTACTTAACAGAACAGACTTGTTGCTCAATTTTTTTTAATCTTTTAAGACATTGCCTTGTATCTGTTGGGTTATTGTCAAATGTAAAGCCTCTCCTATGTGTTGTTACTTTTATCTATTTCTCAGTTAACGCAAAAATAAATAACATTTTATTAGTTTAAGGTGCTCACCCTGTATATATTTGTCCGAAATATTTTCGTTTTTATACCAGGTAGACATATAATCTACATGCAAAATATCGTCTTCCTCCAACAAATAGTTTTTGAGTTATACCGCCAACAGACAGACAGATGGATGGAATTGAGAAAACCTGTTTTTCGTCATCTAGGTCTAGGGAACATGGAACGTGAAGATCTAAAGAAATCTCGGAAGGTGATTTTTTCGTGATTACAATACCTTACAATACGGTTATTGAAATTTATTGGCGTAGAATTGGCAGCACGTTTGCAAAAAATGTAATTATTGCAAAATTTACAGTGATAACGGAATCTAAGATTCTTGCAATATTTGAAATGTCCATGGCATCTCGCGTTTGAGGTTTGAGGTGGTTCTTCTGCTGTTCCCCTTGAATTACCTTCTTGTATTTTAAGGAGTATTTTACAAAAGAGGAGACTTTTCCGAGGTCTATACAACAAAATGGTACTTACATATTATATATGGAAAGGACTAAGTAAAAAGCAACCACATTGAAATACGTCCCATCTAGCAGCTGAAAGGTAGATAGGAGCTTAAGCTGATAAAGTTTTTACGAAAGTAACAACAAAGTTATGTTTTTGTTGGTCCTCGTAGGCCCAACCCTTGGAACGGAGAGTTAATACTCCGACCACTATTTCGGTGGTCCACCTTCCAAGCTGAAGTAAAATCTATAAGGAGGGATCTTGTCATACAAATGGGAGTGATAATGAACCTTATGAGTACGTTGATCGACAAAACTATACAACAGTCAGATTCTTAAACATGGAGTCGGTAATCCCAAAGCAGTTTCAGAACTCTCGCATGAAGTTTTATCCATTCTCATAGTTACTATACAAAATTGTAATAAATAATCCATCTCTGCAATAAGTGTGGAACAAAAATTTAAGTCCACGACTACAAGGAACTATGATGTTATAAAAGAAGTTATAATTATTTAGAAACAAATATACCACGACGGGAAAGAAGAAGATGCATACAAGAACTCTACGAAAGAAAAGAGGTCCAAATGCTATAAAACCAAAGAAGTGTAAAATATCAGAACTTAGACTATCACGTAAACAAAAGTTAGAATAATAGTAATGAACTTTCTTCGTCCGGTTAAGAATTGCAGTAGAAGTAATATTATAGGCAACGATACTAATCGAACATCTTTGGTAAATCAAATTACTGAACACCGTCGTCACTGGGAGGAATCGTTGCAACAAATAGACGAAAAGGTAATCCCCAAATAAGTTACACAATGCAATTCCAGATAGAGGAGACGAAGGAAAATTTAGAATTATAAAGCAAATGAAGTTGCTATAAACTGTGACAGATATGGTGGGCTGTCCCAAGCCAGTATGAAGGAGGAGTAACAACTTCTTAAAACACAAGGATTTAGCTAGCCAGTCTGATAGCATTCTGTAAGGGCCCGTATCTAGAGTTACAGGTGAAAAACGGTCAACGGCGGACAGAGTGGATGAGATGGACATATCCAACGGTCTGAAAAGCGGAAGAATTACATAAAAGAAATTGGGAGACGGGCCTTTTTAGTCTACGAAGATAACCGGTGTAGGGAAAGAAAATCCCAGCTAAAAAGCTCCTGGTCCTCCTGTTCAGCGTTTAGGACATGGGGGCTAGAAACATCGCTCATGAAAAAAAAATGTATTCGCTAAAAATCCTAGTAATAATGTAAAGCACATGGCTCCAATCGACGACGCCACCGCAAACGAAAATGAACGATGACATTTTGCACTTGGAATGTATAAGGAATTAACACCAAGAAGAAAGAAGTACTATATAAAATAAATAAATATAATCCAGACGTTACCATCCTCACGAAAGAGAATGAGCACGGTTGTGAAGATCTTGGAGAATTTATAAAGATTTACAGTAGACTAAAGAAAAATCAACAGACCAAAACTGAACTATCAATTGCAATAAAAAAATTTAAGACGATCAATAATATGCTGGAATCAAATAGACGAACGATTGATACATATTGAAATGATCAAAGACCTGAAGCGTTATAACAATGGGGGTTTACGCTCTATCGGATGGAGAAGACGATGAAATAAAGCAGTTGTTTTACAACAGATTGGAAGATACGCTCGAAAGTAGAGGAAACAGGAAAAACATTCTTATTTTAGAAGATCTTAATACAATAACTCACAAAAGACAAAGGATAAAGCGGTCGGGCCCTATGGAGAAGAACTGTTAACCGAAAATGGAGAAACCTTACTAGAAAGTATAGAAAAGTATAGATAAATATACGTGGATATAGAAAACGAGAAGACTGAAAACCATAATTGACTATGTAATGGCAAAACAACAGCCCGAATTGCATATTCACGATGTAAGAGTGCTACGAGGAGCAGAATGCAGCACCAATCATTATCTATATCAGAAATATACTTTCTGTTTAAGAAAGGAGCATTTAAAAATACTACAAACGTTATCAGAAAACATAATGAAACCCCACAAATGAACAATCGCCAGAAACTCAATATCAACACCTTCAAAGACGACTTCGTTAAATGTCTGTATAGAACATGACTAACCCAGAACTTAGAAAATATGTCAGTGGCTGTTCTGCTGAAAACACGAAAATATAAAACAACGGGTAATAGATGCACGAATTGAAACACTAAAAGAAGTACAGTTACACGAAGGAAGAAATAAAGACTTTCAGTGGTGGAACGAAGAGTTCGAAAATATAACAACAGAGAAGAAAGTACTCTATAGACGTTGGTTACAAAGTCAAGACCACGGAGATCTAAAGGCGTATCAACGTATCAATCGAGAAGTAAAGAAGTGGTTAGCGAAGAGAAAAGTCTTAACGGAGAAAATGTGAAGAAATTTGCATGTATTTGCGTAACACCAAATCACGATATTCGTGGAAAATACTTAAATCACGGAGAAGCAATAAGAAAAAAGTGACTGCTTACAGCTGGTATATCTAGATAAATAGAAAGAGCCATATAGTAAATTATTAAGCCAACATATAGAAGAGTTTAAGACCATGGAAACAAAGAAGGACGACGACACATACAATATAATGCTGATTTCAACAGAAGATGTGATAAGTACACGTGATAATGGCCATAACGAATTTTAAAGCTCCTGGTCCCGGCGGAGTAACATAGAACTCCTAAAATATGGACCAGCAAAAATTATTAATTTATTCATTCGGCTTTTCAACAATTCTTTAAGAGATGCGGAGATCCCAGCTGAATGGAAGCTAGCACAAATAAGCAACATACATAGAAGAATATGAAGAAATAAATGAACCAAGTGGGTTTCGGGCAGGGCGATGATGTTTAGACAACTTGTTCTGTTTACGACAACTCATAAAAAGACGAGTAGGCGAAGACAGAGAATTACATTTACTGTTTAAATACCTCAAAAAGTCTTACGACAGCGTACCACTTAAAAAGCTATGGCGAATTGTAGAAGAAAACAACATTTAGACCTCTCTTATTAGAGCTGTTCAAGTGTTCGAACCTTGTCTAAGTGGATAAAGGAGCAAGTTAGAGTACGCAGAAACTCCAGTACACGGCTTGAAGTAACAAAGGGCTTTAGACAAGGCTGGTGCTTAGCTCACTCCTCCTTTTCAATATCTATGCGAATAGAGCTATGCTTAGATCTTAGATGAAGAAGAAAATTTAATGGTATGGGGATACGTCTTGGAGATAGTAAACTGTTTACATTGCAATTCGTGGACGATCAGATAATCTTAGCTACAGATGCGCTAGATATCGACTGTATGTTAAGTAAGCTGGAAGACGAGTATACTCAATTGTACCACCGTTAAACGGGGGATTGACACGGCCCTAGCCAAGCTCTGACCCTCAGTAGAATATATGGTGTGAGTAAGGATTATGCAGCGATCCCTAGGGTTAAAACTATTTTTATAAAGCAACAAAATTTTGGGTGTCTGTCGTTAAACACGTAACAAAATAATAACATAACAAATCTATAAATCTTCCACCACCTACCTTAGAATTACGGACTTCACTCCTATATGAAAATGCACAAGTTGTAGAGAGGGGTTCATAACAAGGTGAAACAGTAAATTGGTAATAGGAGCATTTAATTATCCCAACAGTCAACAACAACAAATAAATTATGTACAAAAGCCAATAAGGCTAGAATGGCTCGATACAATTGAAAGGCTTAGTCTATCGCATAAAAGCATAAATTGTTACATAACAACGGGATCAATCCATCAACAAAATTGAGTCTAGATTATGGGCTTGGAAATATCATAAAATTCGGAGGCAATGAGTACCTCCGAAAAGTTATTTTAATTTTACATGAAGCTTCCGTTGATCCCTACAGGCGCTCGTCTTGGAAATATACCTAAGTTACACACAAAAATTCAGCGGTAATAAAAGACGCATTAGGTGTTGCACAAAGTAATGGATTGTTATTGCGTACAGTTTGTTAATCGAAGGCCTTCGTTGAACCGCAATTTCTTAGGCAAACGCCTATTACCGATAACTAAACGCAAGCTGAAGTTTAATGCATGCACTTACGGGTTGATAAGAGGCATTATCTGGTGATCCCACTTGGCCCTTGGAAGCAGCAAGCATGAATGGTGATCTTGTATGCAGCGTGCATGAAGGCCGTGATTTAGGAAAATTCCGACACGATGGCTGTGGTCTCTAAAGCTGTTGGCATGAAGGCCGTGCTATAAGATGCAGCATACACGAGGCCGTGCTCAGAAAGCTGCCGACACGAGGACCGTGGTCTCTGAGTCTGCTGGTATGGAGGCCGTAATTTTTGAAACTGCCGGCATTAAGACTGCGGTCTCGGAAGCAAGAAATTAGCACACATAGAAAAATTAAAAAGAATGACGCATCAAAGCTGCAAATCGGCCTGAACGTGCAAGGAGGACGCCGCAGTGCCATCTTCCAAGCCTGCTGGATAAAACAATGCCAGGTGGCTTCTAAGGATAACATCGATCGAGCCCAGCTTACTTCGACTGCCTCGATGAACTATTTAAATCGTAATGTAAAATGAAATGGGGCATTACACAATGGAGATTGCAAATAAATGCTAACACAACCGTATATTTAGTGTTTGGAAATACTGGAGCAGATTAAAAGTGGGTCGAAATACGGTCAAATATAAAGAAAAATATAAAGTTAATATAATACATAAAGGGAACAGTGAAGGAGAAATAAAGAGAATATCAAATAGGGGAAGAACGGCAATCAGGCAGTTAAACACAGTTTCATGGAGTAAAGGAATAATAAAGAACATAGAACGTCGGATATACAAAACAATTGTTGAAGGAATATGTCTGTACAGGGCTGAATTGTGGAAAATTAATAAGAAAAATAGA
This sequence comes from Agriotes lineatus, assembly GCA_940337035.1. Taxonomy (NCBI): domain Eukaryota; kingdom Metazoa; phylum Arthropoda; class Insecta; order Coleoptera; family Elateridae; genus Agriotes; species Agriotes lineatus. The sequence goes on from OW679202.1 coordinate 42,616,204, forward strand.
AGACACCTTAGAGCAATGGTAATAGAATATTGGCAGCGCTTCTGCAGGTTCACACGACAGGACAGAGTTCGCAACTTACATATAAAAGAGAAAATAGAAGTAGACATAGACATTACAAAAATCGAAGTGAAATGTTACGATAGTACCGGCATATGCAATAGATGGGCGAATGTGTTTCACTCGGGGGTCTAGAGTTTGATTTCCAAGATTCTATATTTGGATTTGCGTATACTATTTGGATACCATGCAAACACATTTGGTGACTGTGGCTATAGTCACCTTTTCAATGGAAGATAAGAGAAAAAATACGAAGACTAGTGATCCCCAAGCAAACTAAAAATAAAAACAAAATAATTCCACGGGCTCTTATGTTGGGCAATATCTACCAAAAACATTTTGTAAGTCAGCCAGTTGCGCGTTAAATTTAAAAAAAAACATATCGTATCTGACATGTTGTTAGCTCTTGATGAAGCAAGAAGATGTTGTATACTGATTAATATTCAGTTAAATCAGTCTTGTCTGATTACATAACTTTCACTTAGGATAGACGATAATTAGGTACATTTGGATAATACTACAGATGTTTTGGCAACTTGTGTGAATGTATAAGTATCAAATTTGAAGCAACAATACAATTCACATATTGAAAACGTTCAACGCTTTTGAAAGAAGGTGCTTATATTATAGCTAATTAACCACGGAACATGACAAATGTACTTATAGAGACAGATTTATTCATATTTTCAGCTCATTAAATAATTTAAGAAGAGTGTAAAATGCAACTACAATACGTACTAGCAACCAAGCACATGCCGATGATATAAGACGTGTGAAACGGTTAAAAGCTTATTGTAGAGATTTAATTAAACGTATGCTGTTTATTGCTATATTATTACGGTAAAGTAAAGTTATTAATCATAAATTCTTCTTTTCCAAGTGTATGGTGTAGGTGTTGTCGCCTGTTCCAACTGCATTCCCATTGTTCTGTTAGCCTTCTTCTAGTTGATAGTTGATTACTGCTTTCCATGCATGTTAGTTAATTCAAATTGTCATAATACTTATTGTGTATTGGATAAATTGTATGATTACATGCTTTTTTTAAATTATTTATATCGAGGTATTTATAACTAACGTAAACTAGCAAGCAAATGTATTGATAACCATAAATGACATGAGCGAATAAGGCTCAATTGATCACTAATGCACCACGATAATGTGTGTTTTGATACCTCTGTGTATTGTTCATATTGGACTATTTTATGTATCTTTAGAAGAATTAAACGAAGAAAATACACTTTCACAGAATTTGAGATTACTTTATTATACACTGCCGAGCATAAAATTAGGGTCACCCCGTAATTTGAAGTTATTTTAGAAATGTTTAGTTTTTTTACAAGTTTTTTCGGTTGTAACAGTTTAGTGACCGATTGCTTGAATAAAAAAAAGTTTTTGTTGTTCAAAGTTTATTCAAAGTAATGAAAATGAACAATTTAATTTGATACGCTAAATAATGAAAATGAACAAGTTTGCTTTGATATGCTTCTGTTGAAACAAAAGACAGTTTAGGGACAACAAAGTTTTTGTTTCTGTGGTTTTATCTGTCAGTTGCAAATTGTTTGTGTAGTATTGTCATTGTTAGTGTTTTGCAATGAGCATAAATCCTGTTGTTGCGGCACGAATTGTGGCGGCTTTAGAAGACGGCCGTGGTCAGCGCGAAACTGCGAGAAACGTTGGTGTAAGTCTCTCGAGTGTGCAACGAGTATGGGGGCGGTACGAAGAGACTGGTCTGCTCACTCGAAGACCTGGTTCAGGGCGAAGCAAGACTACAACAGCTAGAGATGACCGCTTTCTTGTTTCTAGTGCTTTGAGAAACCGAACGGTCACGGCAGTTTCCCTTCGAAATCATCTGCAAGAAGTGAGAAATGTAAACATAAGTGAGTGGACAGTTAGGAGGCGACTTCATGCTGCTGGATTATCTTCTCGAACTAGAGCTACTGGACCGCCGCTTTCCCGTGAACACCGGATTGCCAGGTTGAATTTTGCACGAGAACACTTGGCATGGACAATAGCGGATTGGAGTCGCGCATTGTTTTCCGATGAATCGCGATTCTGTCTTACGGGCTCAGATAGACGTGTAAAAGTGTGGCGACGACAAGGCGAGAGATATGCTCAAGCGTGTATTGCCGAGCGACTTCCGTTTGGTGGAGGATCAGTTATGGCATGGGGAGGCATATCTTTTGACACTCGCACGGAGTTCATCTTTATCGAGAATGGGACGTTGACTGCGCATAGGTATCTGACAGAGGTTCTAGAAGACCATGTTTTACCGTTCATGGTTATTCTTGGAGAGGACGCAACATTTATGCATGATAACGCACGGCCCCACATTGCTCGGATAGTTACTGAGTATCTTGACGAGATTCAAATCACGCGATTTGTTTGGCCTGCTCGCAGTCCAGATTTAAATCCAATTGAACATGTTTGGGATGAGATGGGAAAACGTTTACGGAGACATGTGCCGGCCCCCAAAAATTGTAGAGAGCTTCGCGCCATACTGGTGCAGGAATGGGACAATCTTCCGCAGAATGTGATCCAAAATCTGATCCAGAGCATGCCTCGTCGTTTGCAAGCTGTTATCACTGCCAGAGGAGGGCATACTCGCTACAGAAGTCCTTAAATCAAAGCAAACTTGTTCATTTTCATTATTTAGCGTATCAAATTAAATTGTTCATTTTCATTACTTTGAATAAACTTTGAACAACAAAAACTTTTTTTATTCAAGCAATCGGTTACTAAACTGTTACAACCGAAAAAACTTGTAAAAAAACTAAACATTTCTAAAATAACTTCAAATTACGGGGTGACCCTAATTTTATGCTCGGCAGTGTATTACAAAAGATATATTTCAATACATATTGCAGCGTAAAAAAAATAGCTAAAGTTGAAAATATCGAAAATGGACAGCAGACTAAATTCATAAATATTCTCTACATGACATATTTAAAATTATAAAATGTACAAGCCCTCTAAAGAGTTTCATTAATTCATTCGATATCAAACGATTAAGAGAATCCTACATTGTTGAACCTCTAGAGTCGATACCTATGTCTGCTAAATATTAAATATTATTAAAATCTTTAAATTTAAAATATAACAGCAAACTCTTAAGGAAGCGTATGTAACACAAATTCAATTACCTTCATCTATTAGGCGGCTATGGGCTAAACACGTGTTCTTTATGTTATGCATATTGCTCAAATAATTTTATTAAACCTATTATGGAAATGATGAGCTTACAAGAGAGCTAATTCATTTTTTCTGTGCATTATCGTCAACTTCATATTTTAATTCTTGGAATTCTACATTTTAATTCGAATTTTATTTACTTTGTCAAAAAATATTCAAATAAGTAATCTGTATGCAGTTTACTAGTATGTAAATTATGCTTTGTTCACACTAAGGACTAGATTAATTTACATTTAATCAGCATTTTTTAAATTTTTTTATGTCAGGTCCTACGGGAGTCTTAATAACGCACTGGCTGACGTAAAATTATAAAAATTAGATAATTTCCATACAAACATTCGCGGCCATGGTCTTTCATCCTAGAGCCGGTATTCTCAAGTGGTTTGCGTCTACCTGCAGCTTTCTCCAATGTACACTAACTCGCCGGTAGAAAAGAAAACAAGCGCTGATTTAAGGTTACTGCAAAGTTAATGATAAGGCGTTCACAACCAAGTTTATCAATAGGTACTTTATCCTAATCAAGACCCATTATTGTGATACGCCAGTAATAAGAATTTATTGCACCAGACTGATGACAATCAATTAATACTAGCTCGCTGCATCTTCCTTAAAACTATGCACACACGGCGAGTTAAAAATAGACTCTTCTGCCAGGAAATTCATTTGTGAAAATTAGAATTTCCTGGTAATTACTTTTATTATGGATGTAACTAATGTAATAAATTTAATCAAGTTGTGCAGTGCACCCGAAAATGAACAACGCTATTGTAAAATTTTTAAAAACCGAGAAAAAGCATTTTTGTAAGAGGGCTTTTTGTCATTTCTGACTTAAATTTTTTAAGGTTGCTTAAAATGTAAGCTTTTCGATCGCCATGTTTGTTAAAATTTTCTAGATGAATAAACTGCATAACCCAGTAAAGTGTCAGGTTAATAACCATAGCATTTAGAAAAATCTGTAAAGAAAACAACTTAGTCATGCGCATTACCTCAATGTGCAAATAAAAAAAGCTGCAGGCGATGGAATTCGAACTCGCGCTTGACAGGCACTCCGACTGCTAGTCAGACTCTTTAACTTCTCGGTATCTCATGTATTATATTTGCTTATGACTACGGTATAACTCACACGGCAATGACAGAACCGAAGCAGTGTGTTCACCCTGTATCTGTGGGCTCCAAAATATGCCTATTTTCATCAAGAGTAAACACCTGAGCTATGTGCTTGTTCTTTCGTTAAAGCAAAAACAAACATGATTTTATTTTTTCAGGTGCTCGCCCTGTATACATTTGACCGAAAGGATAATTGGTTTTGAGACAGGTAGACATATCGTCTTCCTCCAACAAATAGTTTTAAGCTATACCGCCAACAGACAGACAGACGAATGGACATATGGACAGACGGACAGCCGGACATGCAGACAGATGGAATTCACAATATTATATGTTTTTCGTATCTAGGAACCCTAACACGTGAAGATCTGAAGAAATCTCGGAAAGTGATTTTCGTCTATTAGACGAGGGAAGTAAAAGGTATATGCGCAATCCATGTTAAAATTTTCTAGAACATAAACTGCATAACCCGGGCCCTCTGTCAGGTTGATAACCATCGTTTGGAAAAAAATGTATGCACAATACTTGCAGGTTAAAATATTCTAAATGCATAAACTGCATAACTCAGTAAACTTTGTCAGGTCGATAACCATTTGGAAAAAGTATAAGCACAATAGATGTTAACTTTTTCTAGATACATAAACTGCACAACCCGTAACCCCTGTCAGGTTAATAACCCAAGAATTTGGGGAAAGTCAAAGTATATGCACAATCTACGTTAAAATGTTCTAAATACATCAACTGCATATCCCGTAAACTTTGTCAGGTTGATACAATGATTGTTCTGATACTACTAAGATTGTCATAATTTCTTGAGAAACAAATGATCCACAGTTATGTAATTTTTTTCAAAGACAGTGCGTAGTTTGTTTAGCTTATCCACTAAGTTTTACGGCATAAGTATGTTTGAGTTTTAATTGATAAAATATTTAAGGTGAGGTTGCTTGTAATACCTAACATGGATTTAGTAATTCTCACGCAGAGGTGTACTGTAGAATTTTGTGTAAGACTTAACAACGGAAAGTTATGATATGATAACATCGTATATAGGAATGAAGCTTTATCTCGTCTGTGTGAACTTGCTTGGTAACAAAAATCGGTAAAGGAATTTACTCGGAATTTCCCTCGCAAGTGGAAGTTTTGAAACTACACATTCCGCAAATATCAAAGGAAAACAAGATTGTTCAAAATTATGTACAAAATAGGCACACATATCTTAACGTTGCTAATAATTCTGAATAAATTAAAAGAAACACTTAATAATGCCCATTACATCAATTTGCAAACCAAAAAGAACAATGCTGGCGGTCGGATCCGAACTCGAAGTCGCAGGGCGAGTCAGACGCTTCCGTGGCTTGAACCGCTGCACCACGACCAATTGCCTACTATATTCGCTTCTGCCGTGTTATAAGGACGGTATAGATTTCTGTCCCATTTGCAACGTTCATCCTGTATCAGTTGGGTCCCATTTTCGTCAACGGTAAAAGCTGAGCTATGTGCAAATTATTACTTTTATTTTTTTCTCAATTAAAACACACATAGACAAAATTTTATTTTTTAAGTTGCTTATTCGGTATTCCGAGCCAGGTAGACATACAATTCGCATGCAAAATACTGTCTTCCTCTAACAAATAGTTTTTGAGCTATCCAGCTAACAGACAGACCGAGAGGCAGATGGACAGACAGACGGACAGACGGATAGATGAACAGAAGGACAAACTGACAGACAGACGGAATTGAGAAACATGTTTTTCGTCATCTAGGAACCCTAAAACGTGAAGATTTGAAGAAATCTCAGAAGGTGATTTCTTCACGAAAACAATAACTTTCTTCGTCCTTTAGGCGAGAAAGTAAAAAACTTTAGACAGAAAAAGGCACAAGTTCAAGCAAGTACAAGAAAAGTGATGTACCTAATCTTTTTCGACAAAAAGAAAATTTATTTGGCATCACTGTGTTGTTAAAGGAAGAACTGTTAATGCACAATAAAACAATGTTATCAAGACCAAATTTAAAATCTCTGAAACTTCTTTGTGGCGCTTCAATAATCATGCTATTTTTGGGTATTTCGCCACACTCCAAAATGAAAAATATTAAAACATGAACGTTTCCGAAGACAAATTTACTTTCGTTATCAACATTAACTAATTAAATTAAAAATCAACAAGAACTTGGTTTATTTTATTGGAGATCTAGCAGAACATGACTAACCTCCCCAATAAACAGCGTTCATGTTTTAATATTTTTCATTTTGTAGTGTGGCGAAATTCCAAAAAAATAACCAAACTTATGCCAAAAATTGTTCTTAAAAGACCAGAGTAACGTACAAATAATTGAACATTCATCAAGATAATGCGCCTGCCCATCGAGCTCGCTTGATGTAACAAGAATTACAAGATTTAGGAATTGAAGTGTTACCGTATCTACCGCATTCTCCGGACTTGACCCCGTGTGACTTATTTCTTCTTGCGAAAGTGAAGAAACGCCTTCGTAGACGAAAACTGCAATGTTTATATCGAATAGGATTTTAAAAAATGCTTCTAGAGTTGTAGAGTAATTGAATCAAGTGCTGAGATCGTTGTTTAGAGTATAGTAAGAGAGGAGGGAAGATTATTTTGAAGGGCAATAAAGACTTAGTTTCAGTTAGGTACTTATTTTGTTCACTTACTATTAAGATAGTCTTAGTGGTTCCGGAACAATCCTCGTAAATATAGAATTTGGGAAAAGTATATCTATAATACATTTTAATGCTGTTATTGTGTTTTCATAGCATCTATGGTGAGCCAATAGTAGTTTGTATACTAAGGCATTCACGTTTAGCTTTTTATCACGAATGTGGATTTAGTTGCTAAGCCCGTAGGGCCAAGGAGGGATAAAAAGGAACTTCAGTGCCTCTTCTAGTACCGTATTATGTGATATCGGCAACCAATATGGCAAATCTATGTCTGTCTTGCGTAGGATGGAAGATCCATTCTTTGAAGTTCCTGAACCAAGATTTCTTCTTTCTTCCCCGTCCTCGTTTTTCATCAACTTTGCCTTCCAAGGGTACTCGCAATATATCGTATCTACTGTGTTTTCGTTTTTTATTGAGGTAAGCGGATTAAAAGTAGGAAAACCCTCCACAATTTAAAGAGAAAGAAGAAAAAGAAATAGTTAAACGAGTCATAGGCGACTAAGCGTAGCATATTGATTACCAACAAGGATAACATATTTTCAAATAGATGAGAAATTGTGGTGATATTTCTGGTAAAGAAGCAAGATTTCCAAATGACAACGTGGTTTAACCATATATAAAATACAAGAAGTTCAGATCAAGGACAATCAGTTAGTCACAACTCCATTCATATTAACTTTATGTCGATTATCTGTTTTGATATGAAGGAAATGGTAAGAATTGATTTCGTCAGTTCTGAATATTATACATGTCTGCTGATACGTTTACAAAACGACTTACAGCAAAGCGAACGAATGGTTTTGTTTAGACGATATTACATTTCTCTATGCTATTAGTTAATTAAAAATCAGTCCGTATTAAATTTATTTGCCTCCATAGCTTATACTGAAATTGATGTTAGCAATGAAAAATTTGATCTCAAAATCGTCTCTACAAGCAACCTGACCATTGGAACAAATGTTTGGCCTCCAAAGAAAAGTACATAATGGCATAATAATTGTTTATCAAATAATACAGTCGTAGAAACAATGGTAAAAGCGTGAGGTCTGCATTAGATGAGCCCTCGGTTTGAATCCAATACTCGGCTGATGACCATTTACCGTTAGGATACAATCAACGACGCTCTTCCAGGAAGGCTGGTCCATGGCAAACAATAACGTGACCAAGTTGCGTTTAGCGCATAGAAACTGGTAGCATCAACGATACACCAGTTTATGAAGCTACGAAATTTACATTAACATTCTTCTTTAAGAATGAAAAGGAACACTATGCACGTATGTCGTAAGCGATAGTGAATATAGAACAATAATTATGATGACAGGGGAACCATTTTCGGTTATTAATAATATCGTTAGTTAACGCCTTCCACATAAACAGTCTACTGAACAGACACAGGTAAACTCCCAAAAAGACTTACTCAAAATGCCAAAAGTCCTTTAAATTATGGGCGAATAGTATCAATACTGTTCTATACAGGGTGTTATGGAAATGAGTGCAAATATTTTAACTAGTGATAGAGCTCACCAAAATGAACAACTTTTCTATTTATCGTTTTTCATTTAATCCCATATTTTTTCAATCATTTACCTCCCCTAAATTTGACGAGCCGCTTGCTAAGCAAATATAAGTTAAAGGTCAACGACACAAGTATATTAAAAACTGCAATGCTCTTGCACAAAAAACGTGTGGTCAATAACTTAACTATCTCAATTGATAAAGTATGTTGGTGACCAGATGTGAACTAAAGGTTTTATCAGTACCCATACAGTTTTTGTTGGTTAGCATATCAAAGAAATATTTTTTGTATTTTGTGCCATTAAATAAAAATATTGTTCTATGGGCGGGTGTGCATTTTTAGAGTAAAATTGTTTTGAATTTTAACTCAGTTTTGAGGGCGTTTTCGAAAAAATGATAAATGGAGTTGTTCAGTTTAGCGAGTTCTATTAGGGGTTAAAATATTTGCACTCATTTCCATAACACACTGTATATAATATTGCATACACACAATTGAATTGAAACCATAGAAACTGTTACGGCATGGTCGCAAAAAAATAGGCTATATGGGTTAGCTATGAATTATGTGGTGCGTATTGTATCGCATTAAGTTTCAAACCATAAAAAATCAAGGTTGAAATATAGTTTTTTTGAATTAGGCAGTGTAATAGAATTTTGTCTTGTTGTATGTATGATAATAATCGCAACATCAAACTTTACAATGAATGTAGATCAAGAGCTTAGGCGGATGACATTTAATTTGATTTCGTGACCCTTAACCACAATGCCCAAGCTATCAACTGCGATGCACATGCTTTGGCTATAGCAGTATACGTATACGCGAAATAAAACCATAACGTTGCTAAGGCTAAGATACGTACATACATAGCACAAGAAAATTTTGCGAGAGGAGATGCATCAATGCTTTCGTATTTCAGTACGTGTGTTTTCTTCCTAGCTTGAATAAGGCCATATATTTTTTGCCATTTCAAGATAAACTGATTTGTCGAACTAAGATAACCTACTACAATATTAAAATAGTTTTGCTTGTGGTAATACTCGTTTACTTCATATTGAAAACAAACTTCTTCTATTATATGCACCTATAAAAACAAAAGAAACAACATCATACCATGATATACCTATTATGACTTATTACCTTTCGACGTATTTTAACAACCGTCATTTGCAGCGGAGTTCTGAAAGTAAACTTAAAACAACAACCACAGTATTTACACCAAACATAAACAGCTAAGACTGACAAAGAGTAAACGTTAATCCTAGCTTAAAGTAGGTGGTTGAATGTTTGAAGGGTCCTCAATTAAAAAAAATGAGCTTTCAATAAAACCACTTGATGAATTGTTTATGACAGACGAGCGACAAATAGTTATCATTAATCCTTCTCCCACGTATCAGAGTTAAAATATGTTCGAGAAAGAGAAAAAACATCATAGCTTCTAATGCTTTTATTTAGGTTACAAATTTCCTTTAGAAAATGATCTATGAGAAAATAGAGTAACTTTGCTTCCAATTGTTCTTATTTATTGTTACTACAAACTAAAATGAAACAACCACTAGCTGAAGAAACAGTTTGTCGAAAGACCCTCTACAATAAAGGATAATAAATAGCATCTTTGCCTCCATCCAGTTGTTCGTTCTTATTTGTTTTATGTTTTATCCATAACTTGAGGACACATGGATTTGTGGTTCCTAAAGATGCCACTTTAATAGACTTGTGCTGCTTCAAATATATTTTGCAGCCTGGTGAGAGTTTTCCATCAGCTGGCAAGTAACTGACACAGAAAAACTGTATTTTTTTCAACATGGTTTTTCAGTGGCTTTCAGGTTCGTTCAGTTCGTACCTATAGCTTTAAATATTTTACAGATTTCTAAGCAAGTCTCTCAGTATTAGAGTAAGTCAGCTGTTAGAATTTGTCGTTCTGCAACCTTCTTCTTCTTCTTCTTCTTCATCAGCGTTTATGTACTCCATTTTTGGATATACGCCTCCCCATGGCTTTTCCATGCCGTTCTGTCCGTTGTTAGAGACATCCACTGTATACCGGCAACTTTGTCTATGTCATCCCGCCATCTTGCCCTCGGTCTGCCTCGATTTCTCCTCCCTGTTCGTGGGCGCCATTCCGTTGCTAGTTTGCACCATCTGTTGCCTTCCCGCCGCATAACGTGACCTGCCCAATTCCATTTCAAAGTTGCGATACGCTTTGCTACGTCGTCCACTTTTGTTCTTGTTCTTATTATTTCATTTGGTATACGCTCACGTAGTCTGACCCCTAGCATAGAACGTTCCATGGTTCGCTGTGCAACTCTCATTTTTTCAATTAGGGTTTCTTTGAGAGGCCACGTTTCTGCGCCGTATGTCATAACAGGTAAGATGCACTGGTTGTATACCTTTGTTTTGAGATGTTGAGGGTATTCAGATTTGAATACTTCTTTCCTTAGTTTGCCATATGCTGCCCATGCTAGTTTAATCCTTCTGTTAGTTTCGGCAGTTTGTATGTCTTCCTTTGGGGATATTAGCTGCCCCAGATAGATATACTGTTCTACAACTTCGATGGTATTTTGGTTTATTACGACTGGGATAGCGTCGTCTCTGTTTGCCATTATTTTTGTTTTGGAGGTATTCATTTTCAGGCCCACTCGTATTGTTGTTGACTCGATTTCTTCAATCATTGTCTGTAGTTCTCTCATTGTACTAGCTGCGATAACAATGTCATCTGCAAATCGTAGGTGTGACAAGTAGTTTCCGTTAATGTTTACTCCTTTATTTCGCCAATTTAGAGTTTTAAATACGTCCTCGAGCAAGTTCGTGAATAGTTTTGGGGAGATGGTGTCCCCCTGTCTTATGCCTCTTTTTACTGGTATAGGTTCGGTGCCGTTATAAACTTGGATAACAATTTCAGCGTCTTCGTATAGGTTGCTTATTAGTTGTATATATCTATGATCCACTCTACAACGTTTCAAGGAGTTAATTAATGCCCATTTTTCGACTGTGTCGAAAGCTTTCTCAAAGTCGATAAAAGCTAGATATAATGGCTGGTTGTATTCATAGGTCTTTTCTATAACTTGTCTTAGGGTGTGGATGTGTTCTACGGTACTGTATCCAGAGCGGAACGCCGCCTGCTCGGGTGGTTGAAATGCATCGAGTTTTTGGGAAATGCGTGTAGTAATAATTTTGGTTAACAGCTTGTACAGATGAGAGAGTAATGTGATTGGTCGGTAGTTCTTCAAGTCTCTTTTATTTCCTTTTTTAAATATTAAAACTACTTTGGCCGTTTTCCATGTCGCAGGTATGCTTCCTAGTTCAAGGCATTTGTTAAAGAGATTCTTTAGGTGAAGTAGTAGTGTTGTTCCTCCTGTTTTGATTAGTTCTACTACAATTTCATCTTTGCCTGGGGCTTTGTTATTTTTCAGCGATTTCAAGGCTGATTTGATTTCGTACATACTTATTTCTGGTATGTCTTCGGTGTGGTGCTTGGTGAGAGGAGCTCTTCTGTCGGTCGGGTTTCTTTGCGGTTCTAATGCTTGGGACGCGTAAAGAGATTCGTAGAAGTGTTCTATATGTTTTAATATTTCTCTGCGGTCATGTATTATTCTTCCTGTGTCGTCAATTAGAGACACGATTTCTTTTCTTCCTTCCCCGGTTTCCCTTCTGAATATTTTGGGGCCTCTGTTCTGCGTTATAATTTTTTCAATAGTTTTTTCGTTCGATTCCTTTACATCTTTTCTAACTTTGTTTCTAATTTCTTTGTTTATTCGTTTAAGCTGTTCTCTACTCATATGTTTTCTTTCTTCTTTTCTTTGACGGATGAGTTTTCGCGTGTCTTCGGTGAGCTTGTTTTTTCCTCCCCTCCTCCTACTGGGATGTGTCTTCATTATATTTTGGGCTGTTTCAGTTATTGCTTTAGTGATATGCTTGTTTAGTTCGTTGATGTTTGTGTTATCGTTAGGGGGGTTATCTTTTAGTGCTGATTCCAGTTTTTCCTTGTATAATTCTTTATTCAGGTTCTGTGGCTCTATTTTCATGGTTGAATGATTTTGTTTAATAAGTTTCATTCGCTCTAGTTTGGTGTTAATTTTAATTCTGGCTCTTACTAGTCTATGGTCGCTTATGTGTACTTGGTTGAGGACTGTAACATCTTTGACGATCTGTGGGTAATTTACCATTATAAAATCGATTTCGTTTCGTGTTCTTGAATTTGGATGCTTCCACGTCCACTTTCTATGTTCTTTTTTGTAAAAGAAGGTATTCATAATTTTTAGATTGTGTTTTTCTGCGAAATTTATTAGTGTTTGACCTCTTTCGTTCCGCACTCCTATGCCGTGTTGTCCCACACTAGTCTCGTCCTGTTGTTTCTTGCCAGTTTTTGCGTTAAAGTCCCCTATAATCATGGTGTAGAACGTTTTGTTGTTATCCATAGCCATTTCAATCTCTTCATAGAGCTGCTCAACTTCGGCGTCGGAATGGTCGCTTGTAGGTGCGTATACTTGTATTATTTTTATTTTGTACCTTTGAGATATTCTTAGTGTTGTGTACATTACTCTCGGGGATATTCCCACTATTTCTTGTATGTTATTACGCCATTTGTTGTTAATTAGCATACCAACCCCGTTTAGTGTGGCCTCTTCTTCTCCTTTGTAGTAAAATACTTTTCCCGATGTAAGATTTAGTAGTTCCTCACCTTTTCTTTTCACTTCGCTAAGCCCAATAACGTCCCAGTTGAAGGCTTTTAGCTCTTCTTCCAGTTGTATAAGCCTATCTGGCGCTAGGAGAGATGTTGCATTGTAGGTAGCTATGTTCAGGGTAACCGAGGGATCTTTCTGAGTTTTTATCATCGTATGTCTCTTTCTCAAAATTGCTGTCGAATTAGTGCCCTCCCCAGAATCCTTAGGGCTGACCATTTTGGTACGGGACTGTGGACGTAGTGTCCTACCCGTCTGGGGTACTCTTGTTTTATATTTCGACATTTCATATGGGGGTGTTAGGACGTTATCTCGCCACGCTGTCCTACTGCGGGTTGGCGAGTGGTTAGGAATGGAAAGGATAAATTAGGGGTGGATGGGATCAGTGATGGGACATGATTCCTCACGGATTATAGGATATGTGTGGAATCATGAGCTCGCGTAGGCAGGGTCGCTAAGTCCCTGAGGTAAGTCTATTCTTACCAGGATCGTAAGAAAGTACCTACCCGCTACCTTTCTGCAACCTTCACAAGTAATTAAAACGATTTTAGGTAAATTTGACGTATAAGGTAAGAAACTCAAACAAAATTGAATGCTGTTTTTAAGTTGTTCGTTAACTAAACTGGATCAGAGCTTTTGACTAATCGATACCGTCGTTCGAGGTGATGAGTCACGCCCTACAGGAGGTAATCCTGTTATCGCAAAACACTACGGATCTACACAAGAGAAGGTCGCTAAAAATCTCCTCTTGACAAGACCAGTAACCAACCAACTGAGAGGATAACAAAGATATTTGCTCATAGAAACTACTTATAGCTTAGGAATAGGATACCACAACGACAGGCATGACGACGAAAAGAAAATAGATAAGAAAGAGCACAAAGAACAGGAACATAATAAGAACAAGATATAAATTCATGAAACACTAAGCAGCAAAAATTAATTATTTAAATGGAAAAACACAAAACTGCACTATCAGCGAAACCAAAAGAAAGGGAAAAGCTGTAACTATACTACGACAAAACTACCTTTTTATGTGGAATGGAGAAGCATGCGCAGAGGTAGGCATATTAATACATAAAAGATACATCAATAGCATAAAAAACATCAACTGTATAAATGATAAATAAAAGGATGCTGTTGGTCACACAACTCTTCGAAAAGGGAATATACATATAGTATTAGTATATGCACCCGATGTAATAAGATCAAACAAGATAAATTCTACACGGTGATCTCCAAGAACTTCTAAACAAAATACCAAAGCAGGAATAGATACTCATCATGGGAGACCTTAATGCCCGTGAGAATCAAACTAATATTTAACGAACCCTTACTCTGCAGTGAATAACGGTGGAGATCTGATTGAATTTTGTGCGACAAAGCTCCATGATAGACTACGTAATCAATAGAACTTTGCACGTACGGCGTATACTAACATCGGCAAACATAGGTAGCTACAGATCATGGTCTTGTGATGTGCAAATTAAAGCTACACATCAGTTAAAGAAACCAGAACCCATGAAAGTGGAAAAATTCAACATAGAACTAATGCTAGAACCCAGCACCCAAAACCTTTCTCAAACAAGACTAGATGAGAAACTGCAAAACAAAGAGTTGATACAAAACAGTCCGCTAGATATAAGATGAGAGAAAATTAAAACCAGCATTGTTAAGACAGTAGAACAAGCTATTGGGAGGAGAAACGTTAATAAAAATTGCGCAAAAACGAAGACTCCATGCTTTATTAACAAAATAAAGGTGCTAGCAGCAGAAAATAAGGAAACTATCGATATAAACTGAACTGGTATCATTAATACGTCAAATAATTATTTATAGGTTATAATAATATTTTTAATATTTCACCTCGCTTTCACCTTTTGATCTTTAGAGAGGCAAATCATCTACGTGTTTTCGAAATCGGTCGCAATCGGTCATACCTTCCGCCAGTGATTTCCATGGTCTTATTCTACTCCGTATTCCCTCTGGTCTTCTTTTTAGTGTAGATTTAGAGTTTCTGTTTTTGCGCCTTCTCATTGCATAACTGAGCTAATTCACCTGTCGGTATTTTATTTTGTGGATTAATAGTTGCACTTCTATTTTATCTCTATTATAATTCTTTTTTGTTCCACTAAACTTCTCAAGTTATTTCTCGCAGTCATTTTATTTTTGGTTTTCTTCTCTATATGCTCTTGTATACATTGAACTTTGTGTGCTTACTTCATTATTCGCGATTATCGTGTTGCTTATTGTGCACAGACTCTGCTAGCTTTATTCGTTCATTAATCCAATTTAGCAGTCCGAACTTAAAGACCGCCTCTGATAGGCGTATTAGAAATTTTGGAACGCCTACTGAGCTTTCTTGATAAATCGGAATTGAAAGTTCAGTAGTTAATAAGTAACTTCGTACCACTTAAGTTGTTCTATATACGGCAGAAAATTGGGCAAATTATTTGTAATTAAGTCTCTTCGTTTCGTATCTTTATTCGCAGTAAAACTTTTTAATTCACTCTCTTTAATCCCCACTTCCCACATTTCCTTTCGTTCCATTATATTTTTGGGATTAAAATTTTACTTTTGATTGTTAATGATAAATTATCATACTTGGATATCATGTGCAATAGTGTCTGTGAATAAATGTAAAAATATTAATAGTTTTAAAAGCTAAAAAACCCTAAAGAAAACACATTCTACAGTTTTAATGTTTTTTCTATCTGTGCAGACATGACGAATTTTATCCATGACTTTTTTAGAATTCTTTGCCATGGAGATTTCAACTCTTCAGCTTCTTGAATATCTTCAGGGGCGTACAAATATATTTATTGCGCTCTTTTGTGTGGCTAAATTAATATTTTGAAAATTTCAAAGTTACCTAAGCGATCTCTATTGTTATTTAATATATTAATACGTTTTATTTAAAATTTGTTGATGCGATTTGCTTTTTTTTATTCATAAAAGCTTTTTCAATTTTAACTTAGACCTTAGATTATTTCTAAAATTTTTGGTTTTCCAATTTCTTAAAATGCACATCAGTTTTAAATGCAGAAATGTCAGAAATACTTCTGTAAATTTAATATTGACATTTGTTCCCAACGTTTTAGTGAGTTTTGGATTTAGCTGAATTTTGGCACGCGAGGCATACTGCCACAAAATAGTGAAATTCTTTTTGGTTTGTTTTCAGTAAAGTTGTTGATTATCGCTATTATGGAATGTCCAGCACAGATTCCTACCTATACATTTTTCGCTCTCTCTTTGTCTGTTTCCATTAAGTCAAAATTCCATTACACTAACTTAAAATACTTTCGGAAATTGAAAGTAGCTATAACCAGATATCGCAAATTGATTTATTAGAAAATAATTCTGGATTAGCTGCACAAACCGGTTAATGCTTTGTTACTCTATGTACACCAACAACAACGATATCTAAAATGTTAATAGAACTTGTAAAAGCCTTGCCTACGATCTATTGAAATACACAATTGTATATTTTATCGTTCAAGTTCAAATGAACATATGTATATCTTTTCTGATTATAATATTGTATTGGACGACTAATTTTTATTTTATCTGTGTAATAATATAATCGAGAATACGCTGAACGCTGATATCCAAAAAAGTGGAAAGTGAGAAATTACTGCTTTTTATTCTTAAAATGTAAGTTTGTGTACGTCAGTTTTGTTATACTTTTCATTCAATTCATTTCGCTAATATTAAATTCAATATTTTTTACTTGAAGATATACAATTATTTATTCCTAGTATTTCTAGGCTCACCTTTTAGGAATTCTTGGCAAAAATTCTTTCAGGTGTACGTTATCACATTTTTATGTACTAATCAACAATTATGTTATTAGAAAAAGCAAGTATGAAATTTTTGGATCTATTCAAAATGTACAGTGTATTATCTACATAAGCTCAACAAAGTGAGATCTGCGTGGATAATCTACTGCATTCATATTTAACCTAGAAAAAGTTTCAAGTAGTTAAGTTCGACTGCCCAGTCTGGCAAGGTATTTCTTATTTCTCGACATTTTTCATTTATCGAGATTTCGTCAATCTGGTGGAAACTATAAATTTACAAAATTGTGGAAGCAAATTTAAATTTAAGAAAATATTTATTTATTTTAAATTGCATACAAACTTCCCAACATACTGAAATAAGTAAAGATATATTCCTATCATTAAGACGTTAAAAAAGCTAAAAAAAATTATAAAGAAACGATGTATTGAATGAAAAGGCAAAGTAATAATTTTACAATTTAAAAAAGTTTTTTAAAACGCATATTTACCACGCTGAACATTCAGTCTATTTATTTTTTGTTACAAAATCATTGGCTACAGAAAAATTTTGCGCATTTTGAATGATCGCTGACTTGATAGTGTCCAGTGCTTCCAAAAATTGGTGATTCTGATTTTGCATTAGATTCTTCAAGGCACTTCGACCACTATCCCCAATTGACAAGAGACAATTCTTTATTTTGAAATTCAGAAGGTTTCAACCTCTTTTAGAAACCTTTAAAAATCTAGTTTATAGGAACAGTTGAGGTTTGGATATTAATTAAAAATTTTCCAGCAATTGAAGTAGATTAGATTAGATTAGATTAGATATCACGACTGCCTTTTGCTGGCATGCGCACGTTAGCCCTTAGGGCTTTTTGTACTGTCGGGAGTTTTCAAGTTAGCAAGCCGACATCCGTATCTTTTACTAGACTTGCAATGTCCCCTACTAGCTTGCGGTTGTCAATAGAGTTAAGGCTCCAATCGAGTTGGTGTCTTTTACGCTCTAATGCTGGGCATTCAAAGAGGATATGATAGGCTGTTTTATCATCCTCTTGGCATAGTCTGCAAACAGGTTCATCTCTATAGATATTGATCCTGTGCATAAATTCTCTGAATGCTCCAGTGCCTGTTAGTAGACTGACTACTTGCTTGATTCGAGTTCTGTTCAGTCTCAACAGGGTTTTGGTGGTATGTGGATTCGGAGTTTTTAGCAATCTTTTGCAGTGTGTTGCTTGATTGTAGTTTCTCCACCTTAGTTGGTGTGCGGTATTGACCCATTCATTAATGGCTGAGCGGGCTTGGTTTTTCTGAATGCTTAGACCAGGTTCTGGACCGGTCATTGCATTACGGGCTGCTTCTTTTGCGAGCTTGTCCGCCTTTTCGTTTCCTTCAATACCTTGGTGACCTGGGATCCAGCATAATTTTACTGTATTTCCCTGGCTTAAAGTTTGAAGTTTGGATTTGCATTCCTTGACCAGTCTCGATGAAGTACTGAAAGCGTTTAGCGCTTTCAGTGCTGCCTGACTGTCTGAGAGAATGTGTATGTCTCGATTGAGCAGCTTCTTTTCTATGCTAATGTTTGCGCATACGTTAATAGCTTGTACTTCAGCTTGAAAGATGTTACAAAACTTTCCTAGACTGACTTTTTCGTTGGTTCTAGGATTGGTACTGTACACACCGGAACCTGTACGCCCTTCAAACTTAGATCCATCAGTGTAAAAAATGATGTTCTTATTTGTTGGAGTTGGTAGTTGGTCCGGATTCCAACTTGTGTGTACAGTAAAGTTCTTTTCAAAGTCATAGGCTTTGATTATAAGATCAGAACCCATTTCTAATATTGGGTTATTGATGTGTGACATGATCTTGCCATGTCCTAGATTATTAGCTGTGGTCATCCACTGACCGGTACTTTGTAATCTGTAGGCTGCCATTCTGGCTTCACCTTCCAAGAAGATGTGCAGAGGTGGCAGATTTAAAATAGCATTCAGTGCTTGTCCTGAGGTGCCTTTAAAGGCTCCAGTGATGCACCGATTAGCTAGATATTGTATTCTGCTGATTTTGTGGATCGCAGTTGCTTGTTTTATTTTGGGCCACCAGGCGATTATTCCATATGAAATTATGGGTCGAACCATGGTTTTGTACAGCCAGAGGGTCAGTTCCGGTTTGAGCCCCCACGTACTACCTATGGCTCTTTTTCCAATAACTAATGTTTGTATGCACCTGGTGATTGTTTTGTCTAAGTGGGAGTTCCAAGTTAGTTTGGAATCGATGGTTAGACCTAAGTACTTAACCTCGTTCTCCCAGTTGACATTTGTCTCAAACAGTTTTATGTTCATTCTGTTTGTGATGTTCTTTCTACGAGTGAAAGCGACGAGAGTGGCTTTGCTGGGATTAATTCTAAGATTATTCTCTAGACACCACTCTTCGGTTATCTTTAGTGCTGATTTCATTACATTGTCTACGGTTCTTTGGTATTTACCTTGAATCAGTATGACAATGTCATCAGCGTATCCTTGAGTGTAGTAGCCTTTGTTATTGAGTTGGGTCAGCAGTTCATCAACTGTGAGGCACCACAGGAGTGGAGAAAGAACTCCTCCCTGTGGACATCCCCTTGTCGCCTGCACTGTCTTTTCCTTGTCAAATAACTTGACTTTTACAACTCTGGTGTTGAGCATTGCCATAGTCCATCTTATCGTGGTGTTATCGATCTGATGGTTTGTCATTGCTCTTTCAATAGAGTGGTAGGAGGTGTTGTCGAAGGCACCTTCTATGTCTAGAAATGCTCCGACTGCGTACTCCTTGTACTCCAAGGTTCTCTCAATTTTCCCCACTAGTTGGTGTAGGGCGGTTTCACATGACTTCCCTGTTTGGTAAGCATGTTGATATTTGTGAATCGGGAGTGAAGTTAGGGCTTCCTCCCTCCAGTATCTGTCTACTAATCTTTCCAACGTTTTAAGGAGGAATGACGTTAGGCTGATAGGTCTGTAAGATTTAGTTCTGCATAGCTGCTCTTACCAGGCTTAGGGATAAATACTACTTTAGTCACTCTCCAGGATTGGGGAATGTAACCCAAGGCAAGACTTGCTTGGAACATGTCTTTGAGTGGGTTCAGCAGTATATCTATCCCTTTCTGCAGCATTACGGGTTGTATGCCGTCGTTTCCAGCAGATTTGAAAGGACTGAAGAGGCTAGTTGCCCATCTAATCCTTTCTTTGTTGACTATTCTGTTAGCTGTTTCCCAGTCTTCCCTCCTAGGGGTATGATTGGGTTCAGCCAGAGTAGGTTGTTCCACTGCTCCGGGTAGGTGAGTTTTTATCAAAAGAGATAAAGTCTCCTCTTCCGTTGTAGTGTATTCTCCGCTTTCTTTTTTAAGAGTGCCTACTGGGTTCATGGCTTGCTTTGAGATGATTTTGTGGAGTCTAGCTGTGGATCGCGTGGTCTCCACCTCCTGGCAAAACTTTTTCCAGGCTGCTATCTTAGCTGCCTTGATCTTTTTGCCATAGTCTGTGAGAGCCTGGTGATAGTTTTCCCAGTTATTTGTGGCTTTAGACCTGTTAAACAGACGTCTGACTTCTTGTCTGTCCTTTTCTAGGTCTTTATTCCACCAATTTGTGTGTTTTTTTGCTCTTTGCTGACTTGGGTCTATTAGAGGACAGCTACTCTGAAAGGAGTCAATCATGGCCTCTTTTAACCGGTCAGCATTTGAATCTAAAACTACTTTATTGGGAGATCTGAACTTTAGGTGTTCTATCTTCTCTTGTAGTTTTTGTTTATATAGGTCCCAGTCTGTCTTTCTTGGGTTGTAGTAAACTCTTTGGCTTACTTCCCGTTGAGACAGTTCAAAGGTTATATAATTGTGGTCAGATAGTGATGGTTCGTCTGAAACTTGCCATTTATTCACTGATTGACTAATTCTCATTGTGGTTATGGTAATATCTATAACTTCATGTCTATTAGTGTTATAAAAGGTTGGAGTGTTACCTTTATTGACTACTACTAGATTGTTAGTTAAGATAAATTCTAAAAGTGACTCACCTGTTATGTTGCAGTTGGTGCTGCCCCAAATGGTGTGGTGCGAATTTGCGTCGCAGCCTAGGATGAGGTCTAGATCGTCTTGGGAGGCAGATGATACTAGGTTCTCTAGTTCCTCGCTAGGCGGTGGGTCCCTGGAATCGGATGGAAGGTAGACGGAGCTTATAATGGCTTGGTCACAACCTTCATCGTTATTCCATTTTATTTTAATTGTGGTTATGTCTCTAGAACAGAATTCCATTAGTGGTAAACAGTCTAGATTATTTCTTATAAGTATGCATGTTCTAGGACTTGCATGATTATAAATAAGCTTACCTTTAGCACCGCCTAGCCCACGGACTTGTCCCTTGACTATCCATGGTTCTTGGATCAGTGCTAAATCGATGTCATCTGCTAGCAGCTTTCTGCTTAGATTTGCAGTGGCTGCTTTGCAGTGGTGGAGGTTAATTTGCACTACTTTCAGGTACTTCTTTCCTATCCTTGGAGCGGATAAGGAAAGTGACCTTGTTGAGGCCTAGGTGCGCTACAATTGAAGTATGTGGAGACTTTTATAAGAAACACAATTCTCTTGTCTTGCCTTCTAAGTATTTTTTACTAGCAGCTAAAACTGGTTACTTAATTCACTATTAGTGAATAATTTCCATATAATTGAATTTCGTAAGATATTAGAAATTAAACTAATAAGCTTTTCTCGCGAAGAAACACTACTCTGGCATATATATCGAAGAAACGTTTTTATATTAAAAATTAACACATGAAAATATGATAACATTCTTCAGTTTATTCGAATTTAGAAAAAAAGTTATTTATATTAGGTTGGTTCAGCCAAATTGAAGAAACTAGACGATAAATTGTGCAATGGTTGTGCAATATTGTTACATAAAATGTTGTTTATTAAATGATTACCATTTGAATTAAGATATAAACGTATTACTGTTTGTTAATCCAAAATCTACCTTAATATTAGATTGTGTATGAGAGTATGTACCAGTACTATATTTTAAACAATATTTTGTGAAATTACCATTTGGTCACTGCGTAGACACTGAACTAAAACCTAAAAATACGTTAAGTGATTAATTACAAAACAAATGTTTTCTATTATTAATACCTAAATGGTATAGCATTACGTAATCTAAAAGCAACTTCCGGAAACGAACCTACTATTAATCACAGATTAAGTAATTTGGGTGCACCGTTTGCCTTTTAGTATCGTATTTATCGATTTGTACCCAGGAAAGCTGTACATTATCCCTTATCCCTGGGTCTTGAACTTTAGCTCGAGTAATCCTTGACACATATTAGTTTCCTCCTCAGGAGATAAATCGGGAGTTGAACTACAAGCTGCTGCTGGGGTGCAGGCTGCCCATAAAATATATTTTCCGGCTTTTTATTTATTTGCTCTATCAGGCCCTCTTAGCGATTTTGATGGGGTCGTTTCAGTACCTGGAGGAGCTGATACAGCGCTAATAAATACAGAAGAAGTCAAAACCTTAATCTATTTTTGGCTGCGCCTTTCTTTTAGTGGCCCAATCCCGGCCAAACCCAAAAACATGACACTCAATTTTAGGTTTATGATATTGTTATTGTCATTTTCACAATATATTTTGAGATAGCGCAGCATAAAAACATTTAGATAACTGTTGCATTATTATTCTAAAAATTTGAAAACATATTTGTAGTGAAAGTGATACAGAGTTAAGGCGTTTGCTACATTTAATGGCCATCTTTCTACATTTATAAGTAAGGGATATTTTTATGAGACAAAACAATATAAAAAAGTTTAAAATGTATTATCAACTTGAATCTGAAATCATTAAAAAATGTATTAAAAATCTACACATAAAAGGCTAATAAGAAAAATATTCCTCTTACTTCAATTTTTAGTTTTCTAAAAAAAGTTAGAGGAGATCCACTGTGTCAAAATAAATATCTAAAATAAATTTTTAAACGATTTAAATATTAGTGAAAATAAATTGCAGCAACTTCACACTAACATTGCAAATCTTATTAACGAAAAAATTATTCTTCTAATAGAAAATATATTAGTAATTACTATTAATAAGTTTATGAAACAAAATCACAATTGTAATGATCTAACAAATAGATCAATAACAGCGTAAAAATTGTATTTCACAGTGTAGCAGGATTTTCATTCGTAATTTCCAAAAATGTCCATGATTTGAGCTCTTTGAATTGCTCTGTGTGATCGTTTGGTCTAAATGATATATGGTGAGTTATGTTTACGTCAACAAGGAGAAATGCAAAGGTTGTCTCGACATAACATCTTCTGAAAATGTCATAATTACGGTTACTCTGCACAATGTGAAAATCCCATTCCGTAGGATAGTGACATAAAAATAATCGAACGCAGCCTCTAAAGAAGAGATAAAACATGAATGAACTAAACATCGGTTAGCTAATAACAGTAACAGTAAATGTTTATTGCCACTTAAGAACCCAAACCATACACAGAATGTTATGAAATGTACTGAAACGCCGGTAATTGGTATGATTAGAGTAGTTCTAAAGAATGAAATGTGTATCCAGTAAAATTTCAAGGGAATTATAATACTTTTAAATAGGCAAATTAAAAAATTTCGTTTTTACCATCCACAAAGCATTATTCTAAGTCAGTCGACTTTTCTGTTTCAAGTAATCTGTTAAATTATTCATAAACTCAATCTAAAAAATACAAAGCATACGTTGCGAATTGAGCAAACTTCCTCAAAACGTGCTGCTTCAGTGTACAGATCATAAATTATTAAACGCAACATTGGATTTGAACAATATAATTTGAAATTCAGTATTGACCAAAGGTGTGAAAAGGTCAAAGCGTGAACTTTACAAATTCTAGTTCTAGTTTAGCGTGGATATAACTATTTTATATAACAAAACAATATTATTGCAACACCTCAAAATGAAGTTAATATATAAAACGGAACACCTGCAAGATTAGAATAAAAATATGTCTTACCCGTCGCTTGTAAATGATTTAATTAAATCAAATACTACAATTACATACGAAAGCCATTCAATATCTTATCTAAACCAGTATTAAACAGTTGAGCTGCAGGTCTATATCTACAAATTGCGGCATTTCTTACGTAGACATGTAGGTAGTTACTCTTTGTGCATTCTAAGTTAGAGCACTGTTCATCTGTAAAGCCATAGGTTTACTGGAATTGACACATTGCTCTGTTATTCAATTACGTACAGAGCAAACCTCTGAAAGATATCCAAGAATACATGCGTAACGTATGAACATGATTCGGTTCGTACTCGTCATCATCATCATCAGTTTATTCCATCCATCGTCGGATGTAAGCCTTTCTTAATTGGCTCAATTCGTCTCTATTGTTCACTTTTTCTATCTACTAGTCGTATCCAGCAGCTCTTTTTGATGTTTTCCATTCATTTGGTTTGGAGTCTCCCGCTTAAGTTGTGCTTTAGGCCTCTATTCCATGATTTTGCGAGTCTATTTGTTGTCCGTCGTTCTTCCTATATGCCCCGCCCAGTTCCATCTTAGTGCACACAATCTTTTTATCACGTATCACGTCTGTTACTTTCACTATATTATTTAACCAGGCTGCTGGAGTAGTTTTATTGTTGTAGTTGTTCGTACTACAGTATTAAATATTGTAGTAAATCAGTTAAGTTGAGAGAAGCTAACCTCATACCTGGAATCCACTATCCCACTATCTTTGAGATAGTGAGACACTGTTGCTGGTAAAATTTCGGTCTGAAAACAAGATAAGTATGAAGAACCTCCATGCAACTTTAAGAGAAAAGGGAAAGTGTCAAAATGTTTATGTTCTCCATGACGACGCACAAGCTTACTGGACGAGGAAAGTTCAATCTAGGGTATACGATTGCAGAATTCAGTCATCTATCTTATAGGTAATTCATGTCAAAATTAAGACTTATAGCTTTTATCCAAACCTATATTAAAACGTTATTATATCAATATAAAGTACTGTTTACAGTGCCATTGTTTTTTATCCAGGTAGGTAACATATTGACTAACCCTCGTACTTCTTCAGACCAGCAGTTCTTAAGAAAATACTATACAGAATTTGGCACGAGTTCCCGAAATACATACTCCTCTATACTGCATTCCAGATTACATATTTCATATTTGCTGACAACTTACTGCCGAAACCAGTTAGAACAACTTTGATTTCATCGCAGAAATATTTTCTATTTGCAGTATTGCTAATCATTGTTCTAATAATATTACACTCTGCGTCATTTAAATTGTAACTTATACTCTATTAACATTTCCGAAATTCTTGTTTTTACTTTACTTCCAAATGCAAAACCAATAAAAACCTGTGAAAATCCAGAAACGAAGTGATTTTTCATAATTAAGCATTATCCGATTGTTTTAATAATTTTCTTATTAAGAATGTTTAATCAGCAAATTTGACCAGGATTTGGTGGATAATCTGATGACGTGATTAAATTTAACCAAAGTCCCTACCTTTTTAAAATATCACGTAAACACCGAAAATGGACGAATTATTTAATGTTAAATAGTGCCATAATCACAAATCTACAGCAAAACTAAAAATGGGTGCTTAGAACTCTCATTTATCTACTTTGATGTCACAATATGGTTATTATAACACCGAAAACAGTGCTACAATGGAGTCCGTTATAACACTGCTTTTGGTAACTATTTGTTTTATAAGATTAGTGACATTTGCTTTCACATGTTCATAGCACGATAAACATCAAATGTCGAATATATAACCATAATCTCTGAACTGTATTTTTTAAATTTATTCTAACTTAAACTGAAGGTCCTTTTTAACGCATTCATTAAACACAATTATTATTGTTCTAGGTAAGGCACTATTTGAACAACAGACGAACCAAAAATCTTGAATCAAATTTAAACTAATTCAAATGTCAGAGCAGTGAAATTGATACTTTGTCCAATAGATGGCGACTGTCTAATGTCAATTGACAATGTCGCCATCATTAAGCTCAAAAATCCCTAGATTGCAATGTAATTTCTATAAAATCAGCAACTCAAAGTAGACTAAAATAGTATATTATACTCGTTTAATAGGAGGCATTGTAGCACTTGTACTAACGCGTGCTACAATGGCCCTCTTATGGAACTCGTATAATAATATACTATTTGTAGCATTCAAATAATGACACTCTTTGAAGTTTCGAGATGTAACATAAAATTATTTTTTTAAACAGTCATAGTTGGCTATGAAAAAAGATTTACAAGTACCCATTTTAAAAATTGTTTGTCCATTTTCAGTGTTTTCATGATATTTCAAGAAGATTAAATTTAAACACTTTAGCAAATTCTTCTAAAAATTTTATCAACTTTCCTCATTTAACGCAGTTTGTATTTCCTACTAAGAAAGTTATCAACACAATATGATAGAAAATTATTATCGTGTATATTATATAACAATAATTTTAGATACATTATTTTCTACTAAAATGGAAACTAAGAAATATGTAATATTTCAGTATAAAGATAAATGAGTAATATGAATTAGATTCTTTATATAATTAAAACAATTTATACGGCAAAAAATTACATGGCCAAGTGCGGAAACTGAATAAAGGGAGAATAAAAATGCAATGAAAGCATCTTATTCTTCTTATGGGCCTACGTTTAATATATGAAAATTTTAATTAAGGTTACCTTGAAGGGCACCTAGAGCGCCTCTCTTATTATGAAATATAAATTGTCCTTATATTAGAGGATGCCTACGGCGCCCCCCTTTTTATTGCTTCCGGGGTCGCTCTTCACCCTTTGTTTGCCCGACCTGAATTATACTGCCACTTTATATTCGCGAAAAACTAGAAAAAAATTAACCTGGTTGTGAGTACTAAGTCGTTACGATTTAAAGACCTCTGAAATATTTCTACTAATTAAACATTATCAAATCTTACCTAATGGTTAAGTGAACGAAACTTGATATTACCTACCAATTTGTTTTATTTATATGCGTAAGTATAAATTGCTTAATTTAGTTTTAAATTGTCATAATGAGAAAATAACCTAATAATCATAATTCATCAAATAGAGAAAGAAACAATTGCGACAATTATTGAGCCATTTGACTAGCAGCTTTTAAATATGCACGGCAAAGCAAATAAGTTAGAAGATAAACAAACAGCTGTTAGACCAACCAAACAATGCAGTTACAATACTTGTATTTTACGAGAAATAATAAACAGATCCATTGCAAAAGGAAAACAAATATCTCTAACAGCTATTGATCTTATGTCAACATTTGCCACCATACAGAAAGGTCATATAATTTGAATATACTTAAAACTGCTAGATACACAAGAGATAGTGATTGAAGTAATCAGCAGTGTATATGAAAAAGCGAATGGCATAATGCAAACAAAGAAAGAAATATTTCCTAACACCAGGAAGCATATAGAACGTCTATTGTACGCATGTTATACTATGCTAACAGCAGAAATCTATAGAAAGATGCAACAGTTATTAAATATATTGCCAGAAGAAATAGACAAAATTAAAATAGAGACGAAAATAAGTAAGAGCAAAACCATGATAGTCAACAAAAAAGAAGAATATGCAAGGAACAACTAATGCCGACATGGGAAATACTATAACTAATGAGGGTAAGATCTATGAGAATATATGCAACGGAAAATTAGAATTTTATGCACTAATCGAGACAGTGTTCGGAAAAAAGATATAGAGAAATCAGTAAAATTAACCATATTCCTGAAATATGTGGACAAGATAAAACATACATTCGTAAGTACTAAAGAATACCATTTAATTCACTTATCGCCTTCTTCTAAAACAAATTATTTTGCTTAGAACAAATGGATCGATTTAAATGATATTGCGAATTGCATTCCATATGGGTACAAGCAATCTTTTGAGTTGATATTGGTTACTATCGGCGGACTACTAGTGAATGATACAGGGGTGTCACGACACAGAGCATACGCTAACTCTTCAATAACAAAGTTGATAACTTTAATTTTTTTTACAGAAAGAGACATTCATTAGATAATGTTTTCTGTCTTTGTGATTTTTGATATCGGTTACGATTTAGACAGAAAAAATGATTGACTGCACTATTTTTTGCAAACAGTATGCCGAGAAACAAAACGACTAAACACTAATTTTTAATTTCAGTAGCAATGTTTTGAGTAAAATTAACCTCTGCGTCCAAGAAAATGTTGGTAAAATTGAACATTATCTACAAATGTATTAATGCTACTAATAATACTTAGTATCATATTGCCCTTGGTCATTTGTGTCTGAGAATACAGGCAATTAGATTAGGCTTATCTCCAAAAAATATCGCGGAGTCGCTCATATTTTATTTATTTCTGTGTAAATAGTGACAGATATGAAAAATTATAAACAAAGAAAATAGTAATGGATGTCTTTCTGTGAAAAAAAAGTTATTGGCTTTGCCATTAAAAAGATACTATCTGATATGTGTCGTGACACCCAAGTTACATCCACTAGTAATGTGCCATAAAACTGCAAAATCCTCGCATATGCGAGGGCGTGGCCGGTGTCAAAAATGGCGTTTTAATTCCATTTACCGACTTAGCTCGGTGGTAAAAGGTGTTGACAAAGAGTAGTCAAGGTGGAACTTCTGTTAAAAGATAGCTATTGATTAATTCACGTTGTTCTTATTCTAAGTTTAAAATTACTATTTCCACATTCTTAACTACAAAATTAAAGGGAATAAAGCATAAAAATTACATTGCTTGACGATAGCTAGAACGTCTCTGTGGGCGAGACGTGAGGTTGTTGTGAGCCAGCGTAGTAGACGGTGGCGAC
Organism: Agriotes lineatus; assembly: GCA_940337035.1. NCBI lineage: Eukaryota > Metazoa > Arthropoda > Insecta > Coleoptera > Elateridae > Agriotes > Agriotes lineatus. Next base: position 42,645,053 of record OW679202.1, read on the forward strand.
GATTTCGAGCTTCTTGACGAAGCTTGGTGATGGCCGGATACTTGGATAACCTAGTGTACATCTTGGAGCCGTGTGGATAACAGCTGGTGGAAGACACACTTCGGTCGCAAGCGGCTGGTGCCGACCTGAAGCTTGGGGCGTCTTTGGCAAAGCCAGATTGCCAGATCTTCTGGGACCTGGGGCTGTGCCTAGGCGAAATCTTCTCGTGGCGCGGGCCTTCTTGCAGACGTGGGGAACCTGGTACGCTTCTGGAAGTAGTGCTGTGGACGTCGGCTGGCTGGCGACGGCGGACGGCGAAGGTTTGACTCACTTAGGGAGTGGATGCTTTAAAGCTGTAGGTGTTAGAAGTTTGTGGTCTAGGCCGCACATAAAAGGTGAGAACTCGAAAGCTTGAAGCGTTTGAATGTACAGGCGAGGGCTGAACGTTCGTTCGAGCCCCAGGCTCTGGAGGCTCGTGATGCAGACGGGCCAAACTAATCGGTCGAACTCCAGCTGCTGAATGTTAGAATTTAAAATTCTTTGTCCTTATAAAGAACTCCGATGCTTTGTTTTTTATTTCCTCTGCTCCCATTGGTTGAGAGTGAGAGATTGCTGACCATTTCCTCGCGAATTCTTCAATTTGTGCCTAACTTCTTTTATTAATAATGGCAGCGTCTT
>OW679202.1:42645809-42665809 GCA_940337035.1 Agriotes lineatus
AGTGATCTGAGAACAAATCCAGGCAAGACTCAGCTTTCAAATAATTTGATGAGACATCTGTGGTAACACAAAAGTCTAACAGGTTTGGGATCTTCTGAAGATCTGAAGGTCAATATGTAGGTTCAAATGTGGATAAATCGTGTAGATTATGTTCTTCTGACGCTTTAGATAGTTCTCTGTCGCGAGTTAGTGTTATTCTCGAGCCACATTTTTTATTTTTGGCATTATAGTCTCCACCCGCTATAAAACAGAGTCCAAGAGACAGTATACAGCAGCAAATACAATTTCTCTGTTTTTTCTGCGACTGGAATGGTAGTAGCTTGGATATAATCTGTCTGAAATTGTTGAGGTTTATAGCGTTTGATTTCTCTCTTTACAATAAGGGCTGTTCCTGCATGAGCAGTGTCGCCAGGATGGGAAGTAACGTATATTGAGTACTTTAGAATCTTTAAGCAAGTGTTGACTGTTACATAAACTTCGGATATTAACATAATGTATATATCGTGTGTAGATAAGAACGTTTTAACATCCTGACTATGCTGGGCTAGGCCATTGGCGTCCCAGAGTGCAATTTTTAAGATATTAAGCATTATGATTCATTTTACTGATTATGACTGAAAGTATGTTGAGTATTATGTCTATTATTTCCATAAGCTTTGTCATTAATGTTTCTAGTTACATTTTGTGCGATTTACTGTTGACCGTTTGTTGCGTTCTGATCTGAACTACGTTCAGCTGTTTTTTGAGCAAATGCTACTCCTGACTGGACAAGCTAAGAGTTGAAATCAGATTGCCATGGACGTAAATGGTGGGTATTCTCCTCTGTAAATCTTTGGCTACTACGCAGCCTCTATAATTCGCTGGATGGTTACCTTGACAGTTGATACATTTCACATCTTTGCTTCTGGTCTTTCTTTCCAGTCTTTCGTTAACTGTTCAGTGTTCACCTACACCTCTTGGAGTTGGGTTTTTGATGTCCGTATCTCTGACAAAGTTGGCATTGAATTACCGTTCGCTTAATGTATTCACATCTTATTTTAAATATTGAACATTTCTTTCTTGTTATCTGATTGTTATAGTTCCACACAAAACATCGGTAGTGGGGTTTTGGTAACTCTGTGCCTAATATTGTAGTAGATGTTCAAAACCTTATGACCATGGTCAGCTATTTCGGTAGTCAATTCTTTGATGTCGGTTGTAGGTTGCATATCTTGCAGTCCTACTTTATAGTTTTTTATTGTTTCTTTGTTGGAAAGTGTGAAATTCCGTGTGTTTATCTTTCAATATGTTGATAATTGTACTGTAGTCCTTGGATTTGTTTAGTTATATTTTTACTTGTGTGTTACTAATTAGTATGACAACATAGTAATGTTTGGCTTTTCTTCAAACATGTTTTAGATTGTTCACTTCGTAAACAAATATTGGTGCAGGTTTTATTCCCTTTATCTGTTTTTCTAGGCTAGAATCGGTGAGGGGGTTACAGCCTAAATCGGTATTAACGACACAGAAACAATTTGTTACAACGCAAATACTCTTTAAAACAAAATCGTCATTTTGTTACCTCATAAAAAACTACATCACGACAAAATCGGAAAAATTACATAGATTTGTTGCCCCCACCCCGTTGCGATCTGCGCGCAGCGCTCGGCGCTCAGCAAAAAGGGCGGGTTTTTATGACCTTAGATTAGGGCTACCATCCGGTAAACGAAATAAAGGTGTTAAATATTTAGCGCCACCACTTTTGTTGGTAAATCCGTTCACTCCAAAAGTGGAAACAAATAAACGGCACTTAAAGGGGGTTGCAGTGCGTGATTTCAACCAGCGAGCAGCATCAGTGAACTTATCTCTTGTTCATTTTCTTCAAAACTTTCCTGTATTTCTTACAAAGAAAACACCATACAAATACGCATGCAACAGGTGATATATAAAATATTATTGCATCAAGAACTTGATTAAATAAAATCTATTGAGTTAAAGACAGGTGAAATAATTGGGTGAAATAATGGGTTAGTAGCTTTAAAATACTTGACAGGAACTTACAATATTGACATCATCAATCGTGAATTCAACAACAACAAAATTTACCAGTGTAACATAAAATATCAAACTAAGTGCGCATCGACGGTAGCTTAAATTACTCAAGCACATCTTCCAAACAACATCGCACAAAAGGTGTTTAAAATGCACTGTAAATAGCTAGGAATAAATACCTGATTTGCAGAATCCAGGGAAGTCAACATTGATGCTCTACGAAGCCGCCAGCAATTGGTAAAATCAGCAACTGCTTAAAAGGGTGTTTGCGGGCTGCGGGAATAAGGCTTTGAGATGATGGTTACCACAACCAGGAATTGAAACGGTAATAATCCCCGAACAGAGGGCGAATAGGCGACGAAAGCAACGTTCAACATGCGAGATCAACACGACGTCTTGATGAGATAGAGCTGGTATCTTCGAAAATCCGGTAATTGATCCGCTGAAGCGGTAATTGGAGGTTTTGCAACCCTCCGGTAAATATTCTTCTAGCACAACTAACCTATTTAACGCCATTTCAACTCCGACACTCATCTTCACAGAGCAGCAAAGGGTTCCCACGAAACGAAAACAACTCACAACCTCAATGGGCACAAGAATCAACGAAAGGCACACAGTTAATTTTGACGTTTTTAGAGGGCACAAATACCAACGAAAAGTACACAGTTAATTAAACGAAACAGGGGGCCTCAACAGCCGAGGCTGCTGGGAGGGCGGAATAGATGACACAGTTTTCGACTTTCTTAAGACAGTCGCAGAGGTCAGCATGAATTGCTCCGGGAAGATATTCTAAAACCAAATGAAAAGGCGCACGCGCTACTTAGCTTCTTACTCTGTTTAATTTATGAACCGCTCGGAAAAGTTCCAGCATGATGATGAAATCTTAACTCAGCAATATGCCTGTGACTTCGGGGAAGTCCTGGTCTGCCTGACGACAAATCCGCCGCCAATGGTCCTCCAGGGCTGCAATTAATTTACGATAATCGGACTACATCATTTTATCCGGTGCAGAAAACATATCTAAATTTATAACACGCATATCTGAACCTGAATTAATGATATAAAGTGAACTGGGTAACGCTATTATTTAAAACAAACTAAATTAAGTTTTGGATCCACCACTAAACTGTTAATTTAGGCTTAAGTTATGCGATAAAAATACTGCAATCTGAGTTACGAATGCGGAAAAATGCAGAAAAGCGTTAAATTCCGAAAATTGTATTCAGAAGGGCTAGATATCGGTTGGATGTACTTGGAGCATTAAGCCAGTAGCCTGACATTTTTGTTTGTTTAAGATTGAGTTCTGGTTCGGGACCATTACGTTTTGGTTTTCTTGTATTTACTGTTTGCCATTGGTCTTCTGGGTTTGTGACTTGCGAAGCTGGTATTCCTTGTTGGCTTAGATGTTGTGTTGGATATGCAGGATGGGTATACTGGTATTGCTGTGACTGTGTTTGCATAGGTGCTGCTGTTGTTGTGATAGTGTTTGTTGATATGTACAAGGGTTGAATTGCTAATCAACCATCACTCGCTAGCTGGCACACTCGTGGATCGCAGAGAACACAAAATTATTCTTACCGGTTGATCGGTTTCTAGTATTTCAAAAGGTAAATTTAGGGTTCTTAAAACATGATGTAAGCAACCCTTCAGAAAATTTAGGTACCACAGAAATGCGTATGCTTTCTTAGGCGGCTTCGGCAAAAGTGCCGTGAAACCGATAGCCTCGAAATTTTACAAATTTTTCGGACACCCGCCGTTAGAGCAATTCGCGTATCAGTCTTAATATATCCCAAATTATTTTTATGTTACCGTATGTTACTTCTTCTAAGATTTTAGAAAGAATAGATAGGAAGCTAATTAGCCTGTTCTGAGCAATCTTATTTCTTGTTTTTTTTTTCAGTTTTGAAATAACAAGACGTGAACGTGTTTCCAAGCTTTAGAAAAATATCTCTATCTTAAGAAAGCATCTGTTCCGGGTGCTTTTTTAGTAGGTGTTATAGCTAGTTTGTATGGAGAGATTGGTTGAATATTATTAGTAATCGAACATGGCATATAAGTTTCGACATAATCTATCACTGCATTTGTGTGAGAAGGGGACTTGCTAATTATTAATATAAAGGTAGCTTGGGTGTGGATTGTGAAAGATACACCTTTACTTCATCCGTATTTAAAGTCATATCGGCCATTTTGGTGGTTGATATTTATACCCTGGTGTCAGATTCAAGGGAGAGTATTGGTAAGAGTGTATCATGTAAGCATCAAGTTCTTTTTTAATTCGATATACCAGGTTGCTTGCTACAGTCTTCATGCGAAGATTTCACACCCTTGGCCATTCTCTTCCTGCTTACTATATAATTTGGTGTTCTTTTAGGCTTGTTACATCTTTGGATATGTTGCTTTTTGGACGTCCGTAGTGAAAATATTGCTTGAATTTTTTCATATACGTCTTTTATGATAAATATTCATAACGTTGTACATCGGAATATGTATGTTCGTACATATTTCATTAAACTCGTTCTAGTTGGTAATGCCATTTACCAGTATTTTTGGTGATTTTGAATACCGCTGCAGCTGTGAATGAGATAATTACAGGTGGATGGTCATAATGTAACTCTATAGATAGCTAGATACTGTCTGGTATAGCTCTTGATTAACGTTCTGCTGCACTACTATACCAAGAATATCCGACTCTTCGACAGAGACTTCAACAGTATTGTTAGTTGCCTGGAATTACAATTTTTTCGTTATAAATTGTAGTAATAGTAAATAATAATAATAATAATCACTTTATTATAATTATTTAAATGTGTCACCAACATTTTTCAAAAAGTTTTATATAAAGTTTATTTCTTACATTTTGTTATGACATATTCTAAATTTTGATATTTTTAAAATTATTTTTTCCTCACAACCATTGAGATATATATATATTAATTTTTGACTCAATTGAAAATTATGCATTAGAATGAGCTTTATGGGAATTTTAAATATTCAAAATTTTGCGGTTCTTTATCTCAGAAAAACCTAACCTACTCTTAATAATTTCAAGTTTATAGACTTGCCTAAATACTATTATTTACTATAAAATTGGTACAAAATGTTACTTCGAGTTCCTGTATAAATTATTAAATGGTAAATCTACGAAGGCCGTTAATTCAGAAATTTGCATTGAAATCACAACCTCCTATTATTCCTTTTTCATTTTAATATATGAATTTCGGGCTATCCGAAATGGATTTTGCTATGAAATAAACATGTTTATCTGTTAAAATCGACTTGCCCCATAAATCAGTTGCGTTAGAATTACATTAACATTACACATCCAAATCTTTGCCTAGTAAATACCAGTATCGGTTTTACTACGTCCTTGAAGGTACAAACTAGCATTAATCTGTTGACAATTTCAAGCAAATTTATTTTTAAAAACCTAATTTTAATTTTATTCGGGAGTAAGTTATAGCTGTGAATTTTATAAGACACACTAAAACATTAAAAATATTTACATTCTTGTAAACATATTCCATCTTGCTCCTTGCCTCCTCATTAAAACTAGAGTTTTTAAAAGACATTTCTTGATACTGCTTATACTATACTACAGAATGACGCACTTATATTTTATAGTTTTTTCGGACCGAAAAGACGTTTACCGGAGAAACTAATGTTTAATAATTTATCATTATCATTCTACTCAAATCTGAAACTGGGTCTGTGGTGTCCCTACCATTACCCAACTTGTTTCTAACTGAAGCAGCTTTACTATAACATACTTATTATCGATCTGAACGTTTTTATAATGGCAAAATGGGAAGTATACTAGAGTAAATAATTATTAGGTGTGGAAAAATTACTTATAATTTTAAATATGTAAACAGGGATGTCAAGTAAAATGTATTAAATAAATGTACATTAATAATAAATAAAAACAGTAAATTGACATTTTAATTTTGAGTGAATACATACTATTAATGCCATTTCCAGACCCGCATTCTTTAAATAAAATATAGTGACCCTATTTACATGTTTCTATTGTCTCATTAATGAGAACTGTAAGGTTATCCAGCCTGCTATACAAACACGATGCTAAGAATGTTTAAACTTAGTTCAAGACGTATCATATTTTTAGGAAACCCGAAACATCTATAATTTAACTCTCAGCTTTTTCGAAAAGGAGTAAGTTACCATGTTGTCGGTAGTACTATTACAACTGTTCACTTGTTTATTGTTAAAGATAAATGTAAATATCAAACGCAACGCTGAAGAAAGGTGTCCACATGTCATAAGAAATAATTTTATATGGCCAGTACGTAATATTTATGACGCCCAGGTTTACTGCTAACAGTCGTCAGCGTAAATAAGACCTAGACACAGCTTTTATTGCTGAACAAAGTAGTTAAATGTTTACTATCGGTGAAGAAGTTAATACTTTCACAGTAGTGGAAAATGGTTTAGCTACTCGCTGTGGCGCGTTGACTACGGCCATAGAGAACAAATTGTTCCCACCGGAAGCCGTTAGGATTCAGAATTTGGTTGTAAAAATCGTCCATTTTGTATTGAGAGCTCTTAAACTGGAACTAACGCCCTCGACACGAAGCTTTAAATTAGTAGGTGTCTAATAACTAATTAATTGACTACATGCTTACTAGTCTGCAGGAGTGCAGATTGCGTGATTGTGATAGGTAAGACTCGACTACTTGTGCTAATGATAGTTGTAATTACATCTCGTTCGGATTTCTAAGCACTCTTAATTTCTTCAACAGCGTTCCGGTTAATCCAATGTTGTTATTAATTTAGCAATAGATTTTTATCTGAATGATGAACTACTGTCACTACTCTCAGTTAATTGCAGTGTATAAAATTAAAGGTCCGTTGCAATATTGTAATATGATTATGAATCGTAGTCGCCGGTATGCGCTGGACAAGGGTTTTAGAAATAACTTCAAGAGGTTTCAACAGAGATCAAAATAAACAAATCACGGGTTCAAGGTCAAATAGTGAAAAAATAAATGAAATTTGATAATCATAATTCTACTAATAGTCAAAGAAATGTAAAAAATTAAGGTCAGACAATTGAACGAAACCAAAAAAATACAGATATTTGAAAGAGGCGTCGAAAGGATAGTAAATATACTGTTCACGGGTAAAGACCAAACAAAACAAAAACAATTTAAATGAAGAAATATGTAAATGAAAAAACGTCTCCTATTAGAGGCGAAAATAGAGAAGAATAAAGAAACTTAAATAATAATAGCTGCTTACAGACCAGACAATCGAAGCAAAATACCGTTTTTTCAAAGTACACTGGAAGAACTGGATTCCACGACTGTAATAATGTATGTGGATTGAATGGGAAGATCCGAAATAAGAATGCGGATCTAGAGAAATATGCAGGCAAGAAAGGAGAAGAAGAACAGTAATGGGTCAAGACTAATGGACTTCTAATAATAACAAATTGACAAGGACATTCGTAAATATACAAAAAAATACTATTATAAAAAACGATGTGAAAATATAATGTTGAATTAAACACTGTCAATTGTTTGCAGGTTCGCACGCAAGGGTTTTCCTTCGCGAAATGATATTGAAAAATATTATTTGTAATATGTTATTGCAACCTGTAAAATAAATAAATAAATAAGGATCAATCGTTAACTTCCTTCTAGTCTATGTATAAATCTGAAAAAAGATACGACAGTAAAATAAAACCTAAAATAACAGGGATGGATAATGAAAGTATCTAAAACAGCCAAAGATGCATGTAGAATAAGAAACTATAGAAACGTAAATCGAGAAAAACGCTGTGGTGGCCACCAGGAATGAATCTCAATACAATAAACCAAAGAAAGTATCTAAATAAAAAGATGGAAGAAAGCTACAAACCCTTTAGAAATAAACGAAACTTAGTTAAAATAGCGGAAAACAAAAAAATTAAAGAAGTTCGGAAACAAAACGACATCAAACTTAACAGAGAATCAAAAATTATTCTCAAACAATTAACACGTAAATCGGAATCAAATTTGAAAAATATCAAAAGCATAACGGGCAGCACACGCAGAAACTGAAGAGATATATAGACCTGATGGAGGTCACTTCCAACAGTTATTCGAAGAAAACGAAAAAGAAAATAGATAGAAATTATAAATAGAAGAACACAAAAATGACAAACCAAGAACAATGATATAACAAAAAACAAACTCGAGAATATTAAACAAGGTAAAGTTCCAAGTATGAACCAACTAACAGTCGAAATGATGAAACAATCGTACGAAAGAAGGTGTCATAAGCAAAATAGAAGAATAAAGTAGAGGCACTGAAATTATAACAACAATTGCAGTTCGACAGTTTCAGAAGGGTTACGTTACTAGAGATTCCTAACAATGTTTTGCAACAATATTCGAGTTCAGACTACGGAATAACCTACAGTATGACCCAATGTAAAGTATACCGAAACTTAAAATTATATTTAAAGTTTAAACAACTGAATAATTAATAATATATCTATAAATCTAATAATAATATACAATTTATATAATAATGTATTCAAGATGTTCTCTTTGGGTTGCGGTACATGTTTTATAACGTTCTTGAATATTATTAAAATATTATTTGGAATTTCATTTATGACTCTGCAAATAGTATCTTTAAATTCGTTGAGATTATGTAGAACTGGATCCCTGTAAACCCTTTCCGTAAAAAAAACAAAAATATGCATCAGGTGGTGTGTGATCCGGTGAGTTCGATATATAAAAGTAATCAGTTTCTCTTCGAAGAAAGCGCTCAAGAAAGTACTGTTGCAATATAATTAAAGTGCAGTATGTAATCTGGCCCCGTCTTGTTGAAACCACTGAAAACCAAGAGGTAAATTTCTTGCACGACAAAATCAGCAAAGCTCTTCATAATAACGTATTACGATCATTTCTCTGTATCGCTACCGATTAACTGTTACACCCGGACCATTTTCGTCCTCTATAAAGTATGAACCAATTATCCGGCGAGATGAAATGACACACCACAATGTAACCTTTTCGCTATGGTGAGGTTTTTTAACAAATTGTGGCTTTTCAAACCTCAAAAATCGTGTGGTTTTACGTACCTGGACATTACATGGGATTCTCAGAAAATCAGATATTCCTGAGAACATTTTCGTTATCGTAAACTATATACAAAGCTCACATATTCCACTCTTTCGCATTAATCAGCTACCCTGTCATTAGTAATTTAAATACGATAAGAATAAGATCCTAACTTCTATGCAACTCGTTGAATAGGTGATCTAAGTAGAGAACGTTTTTTGCAATTCTCCGTTGACTTTTCTGATGACACTATAAAATGTTGTCAAAAATTTTACCCATATTTCCATTATTCCTACAGGTTCTCTTCTCTACCTTTACGACGGGTACGTATAGAATCAGTATTTCTGGATCATTAATATGCTGCGCTTTGTTGGAGATCGTGTGTTAAAGCAGTCTTCCAGCTTGTAAACTAGACCCACAGTTTCACCGAATTCCGCATGAACGAAAATATATGAATAAATGATTCTTCTTCAAAACCATGCTCGATATAATTATTGTACTAGTCTTTAAGCAAATATGTAATATTGTTTTGGCATATGAACATTTTAAATTCTTTCCAGGGAACTGTGATAAATAGCTTGTAATTTCGGTATACTTGATACTGAGTGGACAGAGTGGTGTTATAGAAAAAAAAACTAGAAGATACGCAATGTAGACCAAGCGGCGCAGAACTCTATGTAAGTACCTTATTTATAAACTTGAAGAAACCATTAAACAGAATTAAAGATTATCATATGCAAAGCTCTCTAAGAGAAAGAAGAGTGTACAACAGTTTGGTAATATTTTTGGTGTAGGTCAATAATGTGTAACCGACGTAAACAACAATGACATCTCCTTTACCTATTCGAGAACACAAAATAAAATATACAGGAATACATTTGAAAATGGTACAATTATATGAAATGATTATGAACACAATACTTATTACATATTTCGCTTAAGTCTTAACTGCGCGATTTAAAGTTTACACGATTGTCAAAATATCTAACGTTAATTAGATATGGGAAGTGACCAGATCCTCCCGAAAACTCAAAGTAAGCAGACTGGAACCGTAATAGGTAACGTTTGTTTACTTGGCGTTTAAAAGACTAGGGAACTGACTAAATCCCTCGACTTTGATTAAAGTAAACAAGTCGGAGTATCGAGACGCAATCCCTTGACGCCCGGCTGTCCGCTCTTAAATAGGTCTTTATTCAGCATGAAGAAGGGGTTTTATGATCCTTAACTACCTCGTACTATAATGGCCCATTGTCCGTCAAGTAGACTGATCAGGCAGGGAGCTCGGATTTACTGCTTTGATTGCGTGACTAGCCCTTGCTTTGGGACACAAAAGGGCTGGTATTCGGTCTCCTCTCTATTGTCGAAAATGGGTTGAACGAACTTTCGCTCAGTCAATTTGGTATTTTTTCACTTTTATTCTTAGCCGTTCGACTACAAAACTGAATCCTTTCAACTTTGCACGAGACGTGATTATTTCTTTTGTGCCTATAAGTTGGGTGCTTCCATATTGTGCCAATATGGAGTAGTTTTTTTTAAGTATTTATGATGGGCTTGACACCATCAGGTGCAGGCCAAAACGGCGGAAGCAATTTGTAATCCCTTGCTGAAAGCGTGATGCACACAAATCAGTTCCTGACGTTTAAAAAATGTTCTCAAATGCAATACACACAACTGACTTCAAATACCCACTGGTTTGTAGACTACGGTACAGCAGCTACTAAAGTACTCCACACTAACTTAAGGGAAACCGAAAATCAGAAATATTGGAAGCAAGAATATGCGAGTGTTTATAAGCAGAAAGAGTGAAGTATGTAGTGCCAATAGTATAAGTAATGCAATTAGACTGGCTAGCCACAGTCTCAGAACGGGGGAAAATACAAGTTGGGAAAAAACAAAAAATCGTAGGAAGACAAACACAACATTAACAGAAACCTGAGGTAAGCTCTGAGAAAACAATGCGAAAAAGTCAAGGTCGGAAAAAACAAAATAAAATATGCAAAAACCACCGAATTTATTCAACTTCAACCCAAATAAATCCTAAAACGAAGGAAAGAATTTGGATTAAGTGAGTTACTAAGTAAATGTAGCAAGGAAGTGAAATAATCTATCGGATAGAATACATACTGATGGATTTACCAACACAACAACACACTATGTCGCAGCAAAAAAGAAACGAAGTGGACGACCTTCCAAAACACGGAAACAGAGTGGGTAGTCGTCACCCTCAAAGTCAATTTGAGGTATCATTACTGAAAGCACGTTTTTCGTATATAAATGTAAAAAAAAGAAGTTGTACTAATCATCAAAAACGCAGACTTGTAAACGCATTGAAAACCCCTTTTTTAGTGTTTCTTTGGTAGCGTGAAATCACATCTGGGAACTTAATATTATACTAGCTAGAATAAAAATTGACCGTACTGTTCGAGGTTTCTTAATATTGTTCTTATTTATATAATATAATAAGAGACCATGCACTGCACAAAAAATTAGATTAATGAGAACACTACATGGTACACCTTGGTGAACTAATTTTTGTATTTGGTTCTGATCCACGATCATTTACAGTCTATCCTAATAGACATTCAATAAACGATGTATTATCACAACTTACCCAGCTGCATTTATCTTAAATAATAACTGACATCTTTCACATGAGTCACTTGCGAATACTAAAAATCCTACTTTTTTATTGTTCAGTTCCTTGGATTGTGGAAGAGTTTGCCAAGGTGCTTAGATGATTACGAAAGCATTGTTGATATTTGGTACTTACATTCGTAGTGACTTCTTCCACCGTTGACACTAAACGGCCTTGATGAGTTATATGGTTGAGTACAACACACGCGGTATTGTCAATGTTGCTGGAGAATTTCAATATTTTGGTTGTCACTGTATAAGAATGCATCATTGCATGGTTGTTGTGGATCATTAGGGAAAAGTAATGTCGATGGACTTAGTGTCGTTGGCCTTTGCTCTCCATTTTATAATTCAGTTTTAGATTTTATGTAAATGTGTATATAAATTTTAAAAAAATTACTACAAGATCTTGGTGTAACGACATGGAAATCGTATGCTCAGAAAAGATACCTATCACAGTATTATTGGAATTGGAAATGTGTAAATAAAGTACACCGGTTCTAGAACGCTTCCTCGTGTTAATTTCAGTTTTGTTGCTGTCTTGAAGTCTTAAATATCACTAGAAAGCCTACATCCGTTATGTGCAATGCTCATATAGAAGATGGATTTTGAGCTTTCATAAGGGGCCAACATATCAGATTCTATATACTGTTTGAGGCTTTCGTGGTTACTCGAATTATTCTTCTTAACATATAATATCGGCTTAGACCGCGTAGTATTTGTAGATGAACACCCATCATTCTCTGGCTTAATGTGCTTTGCACCTTGTGAACATGAGCAAGAAACCGCGCGATGGCCATGCTCTTTGGTGGCTTGTGTTGTTTAAGTATCTTGAGAACGAGGATACTTAGGCAGATTTGGCCGTTTTGCTGTTTGTGCATCCATATTCACTAATGTTTCGCAAGACCTTGCAGCTTGCATCATCAGAGTGAAAGTCGCACTAAGAACCGAAGGTCGGTGTGGAGCTATTTATAGTCCTCTGTGCAAGGCGCGCGGAGTGGCGTAACGCTGATTGGGCGTTTGAGTGCAACGTAATCCCTGGGGCGTAGCCGTATGACGCACAGTGGTTGTAATGCTTTAGATCGCACATTACAGGAGTCCACGTTTTACTAAGCTTAAAACCATCTTCCCTGTTTATATCAGTTGAATGTTTTTCTATTTCTATGGCGTCACGTATCACTCGCGGGGAGTAGTGAGGTATTCTGACAAGTACGAGTACTCTGGCCTGCTCAAATTCTAAGGTGTGCCCATTTGTAAACGTATGCTCAGCTGTGGCTGATTTTGTGATGCGTTTGTGTTTGCAATCACCTTTATGTTCTTTTCTTTTCTGCATCTGGGATACGAACGACTCTTGTCGCCAAAGTCTAGAGAACTGTTGCTTATTGCACATGTACAGAATTCAGGTGTTTTAGAAACATATTCAATGTCTGGCGTCCGTGTTACCAGATAACAAAGGTATCTTCTACATATCTCAACCAGCAGGTCGGCTTTAGCTGCGCTTGTTCGAGAGCCTTGGTTTCAAATGCCTCCATGTAAATATTAGCGATAACAGGTGATAGCGGTGAACCCATAGCCGCTCCTTCGACTTTTTCGTATATTTTATTGTTCCAACTGAAGTAAGTGTTTTTCAAGCAAAATTCGGCAAGTTCAACTTGGTCTGTAGGCAAGAAAGGGCATTACTAGCATTTCATCAACTGGCACTTTGTTGAAGAGTGATACCACATCGAAAGTGACTAAGAGATCATCTTTGTTACACTTCATGTTCTTTAATTTCTTGACAAAATCTGCTGAATCCTTGACAAAAGAATCTGTTTTACCAGTTAGAGTTCGTATCTCATATGCAGAAAATCTAGAGAGAGAAAAACTACATCTGTTTGACTCTTCACAAACGAACGGATACTCAACTACCGCCATACGAAAAGCGCTAGACAAGACTATGACACAAAAGGCTAAAGAAGAATCTCCACCTCTGGAAGGCTTAGCATTTCTACCTTACATTAAAGGCTCGACTGATAAGATAGGACGTGTCCTGAAACGATGCAAAATCAAACCTGTGTTCACAAGCAAGGAAACTTTGGGTAACGGCTTCAGATCGGTAAAAGACAAAATTCCACGTTATAAACCGCTGGTGTATATCGCATTCTTTGTTCTTGCGGCTCGAATTACATTGGACAGACTGGTCGTTCCGTTGATCTAAGATTTCAAGAACATAAAGGCGATTACAAACACAAACGCATCACAAAATCAGCCGTAGCTGAGTATACGTTTACATATGGGCACACCTTAGAATTTGAACACGCTAGAGTACTTGCCAGAATACCTCACTACTTCCCACGAGTGATAGATGAAGCCATAGAAATAGAAAAACATCCAAATAATATAAACAGGGAAGATGGTTTTAAGCTTACTAAAACGTGGACTCCTGTGACACGCGATTTAAGGCATTACAATCACTGTACGTCATACGGCCACTCCCCACGGAGTACGATGCACTCGAACGACCAATCAGCGTTACGTCACTCCTCGCGCTTGACACAGAGGACTATAAATAGCTCCACACCGACCTTCAGTTTTTAGTGCGACTTTCACTCTGATGATGCAAACTGCAAGGTCTTGCGAAACGTTAGTGAATATGGATGCATAAACAGCAACAACGCCAAATCTGCCTAAGTATCCTCGTTCTCAAGGTACTCATACAACATGAGCCACCAAAGAGCATGGCCATCGCGCAGTTTCTTGCTGGAGTTCACAAGGTGCGAGGCACATTAAGCCAGTCAATGATGGGTGTTCATCACAGATACTACGCGGTCTAAGACAAAATTCTATGTTAAGAAGAATAATATCAGATTTTATCGAAGGCATAAAAAATTGCATTTATTTAATCTTTTTAACCACTCTATGCTTTTCTCTAAATCATAACTGATGATTGTCTTCTTTGGAAGAATTTCGCAAATCTTTTCAGCAGAAGCGGTTACAAACTGGTAGATCGATAGCAACTGTCATCTGCTGGAGATTTATCGAGTTGCAATTAAAATAAGCTGCATGACTAAACAACTATAAGAATAAAGAGATTCAGAAGGGTCTAGGACATCTCGGCGCCGCCAATTCGGCTTCGCCATCTTGTCGCGGGACCAGCTCGGCGCCGGGACAACTCAACGCGGAGCCATCTCGGCGTCAGCCAACTCGGCGCAAGGCCATCTCGGCGCAGAATTCAAATTCGCAAACTACAGTGTGCACTACGTAAGAAAATTATTATAAACAAATAATACAAGCTGGCATCAAATGAAAAATAAATATTTAGAATTTCTTGGAAAATCAAACACTGACGATCAGATGCGATTGTAAAGTGATTACAAATGGGCCAAACAAAAGTTGTCACGTGACTCCTGTTATCAGTAAAATTTTACATTTTTTAAAATAATTACGAAACGCATTTACTAGTCAAGATAGAGACACATTTTACAAAAAAAAGTTTTCTGGCCTTGAGATTGTTGAGTTAGCTAAAACTAACACACAATAAAAAATCGTATGGAAATCTTTCTTAATTTCTGAAAAATTGTATTTTTTGGATTTACACAACTTCAAAAAACGTCATTTTTTAATTAAGTAAAAATCACTCAATATATCTACTAATACGGGCTCAATAGGTTTTCGGACAAGCTGTCATCCTGTATAAAGTAAAATGTCGTGAAGGAATTTTAATCTAATCATGTAAGTATACATGTATAAGGAAAAATTTAATTGTTCGCTAATCCTTTTTTTGTTATTTTCAAAATGTATTAAACAATTAATTTGTAATGAACTTTTAATATTACTGATGAAGCCATCAAAAGTGGCAAAACGTCTATTTTTTTAAATTTTACTTCAAACTAGGGATGGGCGAGTGACGTGAAAACAGTCGTGTCACGTCGTGTCACGGCGTGTTACGTCGTGAACGTGACTAATATTTGATAATCGTGACGTGAACGTGAGTGAAAATTTTCAAGGCGTGATTCACGTTTCACGTTAATTTCACGTTAAATATTTAGTAACCAATAAAAAACTGCAGGGGGCAGCAACTTTTAAATTCATTAAATCACAAATTGTGCCAAACAAGTTACATTATGTGGCTTTATTTTTGGACCCTAATTATAAATTGTTAAAGTTCATACCTTCACATAAAAGAGAAGATTATAATGCAAATAAAACTATAGATGATAATGATGACATAAGTAGTGTACCTAGGGGCGTTCTGGCGCACTTCCGGTGGTTTGGAACTTGGCTAAGTGTCACGTGGCGGCCTCTGGTTTGAAACTTGGCTAAGTCTAGTCGAAGGTCACGGGTCTAGCCGGGGTCAAGGTCACGGGCCCCGGTCATTGGCCTCTGGTTTGAAACTTGGCTAAGTCTAGTCGAAGGTCACGGGCCTCACCTAGGTCACGTGCCACTTCCGGGAATTTTTTGGGTTAAAAGTGTAGTTTTTGAAATTTTTACAAGATTTTCCCACGCTCGAGTGTGGATGTTATCAGTAAATCAGAAGCTATCAAAATTTTCTCAGACTCGACCGGATGTGAGTCATCGTCTGACAGACATGCCTATTCTTGCAGGATGTTGTTGAACAATGGCATCCATTGTTTTAAAATCAGCACGATAATTGGACAATGAAGCTATTGTTGTCTGGAGGAATTTTTGCTGACAGTCACTATAATATAGGTAAGAAAGAGGGGTTGGGCTGCTATTCAACTACTCTGTTTTAACTACCTGTTTGAGAAAATGTGCAAGGTTGCTAAAAAATAAACCGAATTAATTGTGGTCTAATAGTATATATTGAATTATTTCCAGCTAAAAAGATGCAATATAAAAATCCAAACCATTTTAAATAACTTGTTAGGTTTTTGTTTTATTACGCTTTCGACGAGATGTATGTCTGGATATTTAACTCGAATAGGCCGATTGGAAGCATCTTTTAGTAGATAGGTAATGTGTTCGATCCCACTGGAGGACTGTTTAAGCGGTAGACAGTATATAACATAATACAAAAGTGTTGGAGACATTGTTTGTAAGCAAAGTAAATATTATGTGTTTTTTCCCGTACTTTATTAAATACACAGTCTCGAGCCGATAGTTATATATATTTCGCTTGGATTTATGTACAGCACCCCCTCGCTTTAGCAAGTTCCTAAAGAAATATTATGATGCTGTAGAGATTTACACGTTACAGGTGTGTATAAAAATTACGTATTTATTAAATATTACTGTTAACAAAGCTGTTAAACGTATGATACAGGCAGTTATTAATTAGAGTGGTGGTTTAATTTTATCATTGGAATTTCGGTTTCTTACAACGGTATTTGTAAATCATTCGTAAGTAGTCCACCGATACACATTTATTTACGTTATGCATGTGCAGACTTGCTTGTTATGCAAGGTCGTTGACTTATCGTATGCAGTGTAGGAAATGTTATCATATGACTTTGTCAGCACGCCATAAAAGTTGGTTTCTGTAGTATAAGACATCCGCAAGCTAATTCGGTAAAGAGATGGAAAAATACTTAAAGAAAATATTAGCAGATAATACATTTGAAAAATCTGCACGACTAATACTCAACATTATTACAATTGGAGACTGCAGACAAAAAGTAAGATATCAAAATTTTAAAATAAAACCCAGAGAATAAGAATTAAATAAAGCCAAGTCAAAGCTATTAGATCACGGCAATATATTAATAAAAAACCAAGTTCCTAAAGAAATATTATTATGGTGTAGATATTTACAGGTTACAGTTCGGTGTGTATAAAAATTACGTATTTATTAAATATTACTGTTAACAAAGCTGTTAAACGTATGATACAGGCAGTTATTAATTACTTAATAAAACAATTGTCCTATATCCGGTATTCATGGTTTATCTGATTTTAATAGTCGATTAGAGTTGAATAACTAAGGTTATTACAATGCTAAAGACTGTGCGCAAAAAGGTAAGATATCAAAATTTTAAAATAAAACTCAGAGAATAAGAATTAAATAACATAAAGCTATTAGATCACTGCAATCACTACAATAATAAGGAGAGACAGGATAATTTTGAACTTATCTAGATTGGTTACAAATCAGATGTATAAGAGAAAATCTCAAACTTGTTTTAAAACATTTTGTAACTAAACAATCACATTTAAAATTGTGTAAATAAAGCTAAAATTAGAAGGAGGCGCAGACTACAGAAAATACGTGTCAATACTTGCGGATGTGAGCGTCTAGGGAATGTGCAAGGTTGCTAAAAATAAACCGGATGTGAGTGGAAAATGCCAAACTTGTCAGAACCTGCCTGCCTGTCTGCTGCCCAATTAAACAACGAAGCCATTGTTTGAGAAATGTGCAAGGTTGCAAAAATAAACCGGTTGTCTGGAGTTTCTGCACAGGTCAGCGCGGGAGTTTGCGCGATGGTTTGGCGGGAAATTCAAAATTCTGCGTAGGTTTTGGCGGTAAATTTAAATTACACTCAGGTTTTGACGGTAAATTTAAATTATGATCAGGGTTTTGGCGGGAGATTTAAATTCTGCGTGTTGTCTGGGGTTTCTGCACAGGTCAGCGTGAGCGTCTGCGCGAGGGTGTTTGCACATGCTTGGCGGTAAATTCAAATTCTGTGCAGGTTTGGCGGAAAATTCAAATTCTGCGCATGCTTGGCGGTAAATTCAAATTCTACACATAATTTTTGGTGGGAAATTCAAAATAAAACCAGTGTTTTTGTCGGGAAAATCTGGGAATGTACAAGGTTACTAAAATGTATGGGGTCTTTACACCAGATGTAGTTAATGACCTCCATTATCAGTGTCTATAAATTTGGTAGACCGACAGGCAGGCAGACCGACAGACAGACAGACAGACAGACAGACAGACAGACAGACAGACAGACAGGTAGGCGGACAGACAGACAGACAGACAGACAGACAGACAGACAGACAGACAGACAGACAGACAGACAGACAGACAGACAGACAGACAGACAGACAGACAGACAGACAGACAGGCAGACAGACAGACAGACAGACAGACAGACAGACAGACAGACTGACAGACAGGCAGGCAGGCGGGCAGGCAGACAGACAGACAGACAGACAGACGGACAGGCAGACGGACAGGCAGACATTCTTAACACCATTTATTGTATAGATTGTGAGCAGTAATAGAAATAAGTGTGAGAAAGATGCCTGTACCAGTTAAGTATAAATATCCAAAATGTAAAGGGGAAACCGATCAAGAAGGACGAAAATGTATTGCTTGCACATTGCACGAACATATGAAAGAAAACAGTGGTGGTAAACATTATCCTCAATCATACTTACAGGTAAACAGATAGGTAGACAGGCAAACAGTCAGACAGGCAGTATGGTTTATGTCTTAATCTGATTTTAATAGTCGAATAACTAAGGTTATTACAGTGCTAACAACTGTGCGCAAAAATTTTAAAATAAAACCCAGAGAATAAGAATTAAATTAAATAAATCCGAGTAAAAGCTGTTAGATCACTGCAATACTCTAATTAATAAGGATGGTGAGGGACAGTATAATTTTGAACTTATCTAGATTGGTTAAATATCAGATGTATGTATAAGAGAAAACTTGTTTAAAAACATTTTGTCAGACAAATTCTTGTCTAGACCTGCGCATGTGAGTCATCGTCTGGGAATGTGCAAGGTTGCTAAAAATAAACCGGTTGTCTGAGGTTTCTGCGTAGGTCTGCGCGGGAGTCTGTGCGGAGGTTTGGCGAAAAATTCAAATTCTGCGTAGGTTTTGGCGGTAAATTCAAATTCTGTCTAGGTTTTTGGGCGGGAAATTCAAATTATAGTCAGTGGAAAAATCTGGGAGTGTACAAGGTTGGTAAAATGTATGGGGCCTTTACACCAGATGTAGTTAATGATCTCCATTATCAGTGTCTATAAATTTGGTAGACAGACAGACAGGCAGGCAGACAGACAGATAGACAGACAGACAGACAGACAGACAGGTAGGCAGACAGACAGACAGACAGACAGACAAATAGACAGACAGACAGACAGACAGACAGACAGGTAGGCAGACAGACAGGTAGGCAGACAGACAGACAGGCACACAGACAGACAGACAGACAGACAGACAGACAGACAGACAGACAGACAGACAGACAGACAGACAGACAGACAGACAGACAGACAGACAGACAGACAGACAGACAGACAGACAGACAGACAGACAGACAGACAGACAGACAGACAGACAGACAGACAGACAGACAGACAGACAGACAGACA
>OW679202.1:42668309-42688792 GCA_940337035.1 Agriotes lineatus
GAGGTCATTAACTACATCTGGTGTAAAGACCCCATACATTTTAGTAACCTTGTACATTCCCAGATTTTCCCGACAAAAACACTGGTTTTATTTTGAATTTCCCACCAAAAATTATGTGTAGAATTTGAATTTACCGCCAAGCATGCGCAGAATTTGAATTTTCCGCCAAACCTGCACAGAATTTGAATTTACCGCCAAGCATGTGCAAACACCCTCGCGCAGACGCTCACGCTGACCTGTGCAGAAACCCCAGACAACACGCAGAATTTAAATCTCCCGCCAAAACCCTGATCATAATTTAAATTTACCGTCAAAACCTGAGTGTAATTTAAATTTACCGCCAAAACCTACGCAGAATTTTGAATTTCCCGCCAAACCATCGCGCAAACTCCCGCGCTGACCTGTGCAGAAACTCCAGACAACCGGTTTATTTTTGCAACCTTGCACATTTCTCAAACAATGGCTTCGTTGTTTAATTGGGCAGCAGACAGGCAGGCAGGTTCTGACAAGTTAGGCATTTTCCACTCACATCCGGTTTATTTTTAGCAACCTTGCACATTCCCTAGACGCTCACATCCGCAAGTATTGACACGTATTTTCTATAGTCTGCGCCTCCTTCTAATTTTAGCTTTATTTACACAATTTTAAATGTGATTGTTTAGTTACAAAATGTTTTAAAACAAGTTTGAGATTTTCTCTTATACATCTGATTTGTAACCAATCTAGATAAGTTCAAAATTATACTGTCCCTCACCATCCTTATTAATTAGAGTATTGCAGTGATCTAATAGCTTTTACTCGGATTTATTTAATTTAATTCTTATTCTCTGGGTTTTATTTTAAAATTTTTGCGCACAGTTGTTAGCACTGTAATAACCTTAGTTATTCGACGCTAATCGACTATTAAAATCAGATTAAGACATAAACCATACTGCCTGTCTGACTGTTTGCCTGTCTACCTATCTGTTTACCTGTAAGACCTGAGTATAATTTGAATTTCCCGCCAAAAACTGAACAGAATTTAAATTTCCCGCCAAACCATCGCGCAGACTCCCGCGCAGACCCTCACGCTGACCTGTGCAGAAACCCCAGACAACACGCAGAATTTAAATTTCCCGCCAAAACCCTGATCATAATTTAAATTTACCGTCAAAACCTGAGTGTAATTTAAATTTACCGCCAAAACCTACGCAGAATTTTGAATTTCCCGCCAAACCATCGCGCAGACCTTCGCGCAGACTCCCGCGCAGACCTACACAGAAACCTCAGACAACCGGTTTATTTTTAGCAACCTTGCACATTTCTCAAACAATGGCTTCGTTGTTTAATTGCGCAGCAGACAGGTAGACATTATTTGACAAGTCTGGCATTTACAGACAATGACTCACATCCGGTTTATTTTTAGCAACCTTGCACATTCCCTAGACGCTCACATCCGCAAGTATTGACACGTATTTTCTATAGTCTGCGCCTCCTTCTAATTTTAGCTTTATTTACACAATTTTAAATGTGATTGTTTAGTTACAAAATGTTTTTAAACAAGTTTGAGATTTTCTCTTATACATCTGATTTTTAACCAATCTAGATGTTTTTCTCCAGCAAAAATGAAACTGTCCCTCACCATTGAGTATAGCATCCTTATTATTGTAGTGATTGCAGTGATCTAATGGCTTTATTTTATTTAATTCTTATTCTCTGGGTTTTATTTTAAATTTTGATATCTTACATTTTGCGCACAGTCTTTAGCATCGTAATAACCTTAGTTATTCAACTCTAATCGACTATTAAAATCAGATTAAGACATAAACCATGAATACCGGATATAGGACAATTGTTTTATTAAGTAATTAATCCCTGCCTGTATCATACGTTTAACAGCTTTGTTAACAGTAATATTTAATAAATACGTAATTTTTATACACCGAACTGTAACCTGTAAATATCTACACCATAATAATATTTCTTTAGGAACTTGGTTTTTTTATTAATATATTGCCGTGATCTAATAGCTTTGACTTGGCTTTATTTAATTCTTATTCTCTGGGTTTTATTTTAAAATTTTGATATCTTACTTTTTGTCTGCAGTCTTTAGCATGTAATTGTAATAATGTTGAGTATTAGTCGTGCAGATTTTTCAAATGTATTATCTGCTAATATTTTCTTTAAGTATTTTTCCACCTCTTTACCGAATTAGCTTGCGGATGTCTTATACTACAAAAACCAACTTTTATGGCGTGCTGACAAAGTCATATGATAACATTTCCTACACTCCATACGATAAGTCAACGACCTTGCATAACAAGCAAGTCTGCACATGCATAACGTAAATAAATGTGTATCGGTGGACTACTTACGAATGATTTACAAATACCGTTGTAAGAAACCGAAATTCCAATGATAAAATTAAACCACCGCTCTAATTAATAACTGCCTGTATCATACGTTTAACAGCTTTGTTAACAGTAATATTTAATAAATACGTAATTTTTATACACACCTGTAACGTGTAAATCTCTACAGCATCATAATATTTATTTAGGAACTTGCTAAAGTGAGGGGGTGCTGTACATAAATCCAACAGCAAAAGTAAAATATATAACTATCGGCTCAATTTTCGAGACTGTGTATTTAATAAAGTACTGGAAAAAACACTTAATATTTACTTTGCTTACAAACAATGTTGCAGATTTCCCAATGTCTCCAACACTTTTGTATTATGTTAAAGACTGTCTACCGCTTAAACAGTCCTCCAGTGGGATCGAACACATTACCTATCTACTAAAAGATGCTTCCAATCGGCCTATTCGAGTTAAATATCCAGACATACATCTCGTCGAAAGCGTAATAAAACAAAAAAACCTAACAAGTTATTTAAAATGGTTTGGATTTTTATATTGCATCTTTTTAGCTGGAAATAATTCGATATATACTATTAGACCACAATTAATTCGGTTTATTTTTTAGCAACCTTGCACATTTTCTCAAACAGGTAGTTAAAACAGGGTAGTTGAATAGCAGCCCAACCCCTCTTTCTTACCTATATTATAGTGGCTGTCAGCAAAAATTCCTCCAGACAACAATAGCTTCATTGTCCAATTATCGTGCTGATTTCTCAAACAATGGCTTTCATTGTTCAATTTTTACCAGCTTTGCGCTGATTTTAAAACAATTTATGCCATTGTTCTATTTACCAGCTTTGCACATTTTAATCTCCAGACAACAATACCTTCATTGTTCTCGAATTTCGTGTCGACTTGAAAACAATGGATGCCATTGTTCTACAACATCCTGCAAGAATAGGCATGTCTGTCAGACGATGACTCACATCCGGTCGAGCCTGAGAAAATGTTGATAGCTTCTGATTTACTGATAACATCCTGCAAGAATGAACATGTCTGCATCCCAGACGCTCGAGCGTGGGAAAATTTCAAAAACTACACTTTTAACCCAAAAAATTCCCGGAAGTGGCCGAGGTCAATGACCCCGACTAGGCCAATGACTCCGACCTTGACCTAGGCTAGATCCGTAAAAGATGCAATATAAAAATCCAAACCATTTTAAATAACTTGTTAGGTTTTTGTTTTATTACGCTTAAATTCATCGTGGGAATCCTTCAAAATTTGACATTTAGCCCAAAAATTCCCGGAAGTGGCACGTGACCTAGGTGAGGCCAATGACCTTGGTCCCGGCTAGGCCAATGACCTTGACCCCGGCTAGACCCGCGACCTCGCGGGATACATGCAAAGTGAGGCAGAACCCCTCTAGGTACACTACTGACATACATAGCAAACGACTCAAAACTGGTACATCAGCATCAGATTCTTATGTTTCTACACTTAGAGATAGCTCTGACGATGACACATGTAATTAGGATGATGTCGAAACAGAACTAAATTAGTATGTTAAATTAAAATTCGGAAATGTAGATGACATTTTAGGATTTTGGAAAAACAGTGTAAATATGCCACTGTTAAAAAAGCTTGAGCAATTTTAAACATACCGGCAAGTTCCGCTACAAGCTTAAGAGTATTTTCTACATCTGGGCGAACTTTAGAAGAGCGCAGAATTCGACTTAACGCTGAAAATGTTGATTACATATTATTTTTAAATCAACATTTTAATGTGTAGATGTGTAGATGAACTTATTATTTTAATAAAAGTAATGGTTTGTTTTTTATACTCGGCTAACGCTGAAAATGTTAATTACGTTTTATTATTAAATCAAAAATGCATTGTGTAAATGTGTAGATGAACCTATTTTTAGAAAAGTACCTAATGTTTTGTTTTGTATACTCGACTTAACACTGAAAATGTTGATTATGTTTTATTTTTAAACCAATTTATTGTGTACTTGTGTAGATAAACTTATTATTCTAATAAAAGTAATGTTTTTTTATACTCGCCTTAACGCTGAAAATGTTGATCCTTGTACGTAAAAATACTTTCAAACCTACGAATTAAAAGGTTGCCTAGCAACATATACCTTCTGTACTCATACCAATAAGGGAAACGTCAATTCCAATGACAACTTTTAGTATTAAAAGTAATGTCTTTGAAGACAGCTGCAAGAAATATATTTGCGAGAAATCAGTATTTATCCCTTGTCGAAGTTATTGTAGTCAATTTTCATGTTTTTCTTTTTATGTCAACTATTCTGATTGAAACATATCACGTATATTATGTCAGGTGCAAAACATATTTTTAGATCTCTTTAGGGTTTTTTCATTGGTTTGAAATTTGAACATTCTGTTCTATCTGAATTTAAATTTTGAAATAAAAGCTGCGTGTCACGTCGTGAGAGCGAAAATTCACTCACGCGCCCATCTCTACTTCAAACTTTAATTAAAGTATATTTCACGACTATACGATTTTTATTTATCATCAAAAATCATACATTCTAAATAATGTTTGACTAATTTTCTCCTAAATTACTTATAAAATGTAAACATTACCAGTATTTTTTTATATATATTTATATACAGGGTAATTTTTATGTTGATTCTTTCCGTTTACCAGGAAATAAAGCTAAAAAAATAAGTATTTTCTTTTATTTACCACATTTTCTAAATATCAAAACTAACGGAGGTACAGAGTGTTCAAGTTTCAAATTAAAAACTAAACTTTAGCCAAAGGCGGCTGGACAATTTTATTTTTGTTAATCTCTGTTGTCAAGCAATGGCCTGTCAACTAGTTTTCCATTGCAATTTTCTTAATGTTATTGCTACAGTAATGGCTCATGTTTATGAAAATAATGAATGAGTGAATATGCTTATTATGTTATTATTTACTGGGAGTGTATTCAAAATGCCGCTGCCGCATCGCTCTTATACGCGGAACGTGTGTGTAGAAGCGAATGCTGATAATTTTGAACATATCATTTAAGTTAGATTAAGTTTAGTTTAATTTCCGTTAAGTAATTTTAGATCTTAATTTGAAACTTTAACACCTTGTACCTCCGTTAGTTTTGATATTTCGCAAAAGTGGTAAATGAAAAAAAGCTCACTCTTTTTAGATTTATATCCTGGTAAAAGGAAAGAATCAACTTAAAAATCACCCTGTATATACAGTATGTCCCCGGATAGGTGCAACGACTCTTGTAATAGGTAAAAAATTCTCGATTTAAATTTTCATTTTTTGGGTTCAGCCCTGCATTTTATGTAGCAAATACGAAAAAAAGTTATTAAGAGAAGTTGTTTAAAATCAACATCTAGGCTCCTATACCAAATTGCAAAATCCTCGGGCAACTTTGATCTCTCACATTTTCTTTTGTTTAGGTCCCACATAAAAGAATTTTACTTTTACCAAAGACTGCTATGGAAAAACAAATATTTTTAACAAAGTTTGTTATTTTATAATAAAAAACCTTTGTTAAAAATTAAATTCTTTAATTTGGGAAATAAACATTGAAGAAATATTTGTCACATAAAAGGCACTTTACTTAATTAGAAAATGGCGTTTTTCAAAATTTTGTAAATCCGAAAAGTGCTATTTTTCGGAAATTAAGCAAGATTTCAATGAGATCTTTTATTGTGTGTTAGTTTTAGCTGACTGAACAATCTCAAGGCCAGAAAACTTTTTTTCGTAAAATTTGTCTCTAGCTTGACTAGTAAATGCATGTTTCGTAATTATTTCTAAAAAATGTAAAATTTTACTGATAACGGAAGCCACGTGACAAATTTTGTTTGTCCCATTTGTAATCACTTTGCAACCACCTTTGGTCGTCAGTGTTTGATTTTCCATAAAATTCTAATTTTTTTTTCTTTTGACGCCACCTTTTTGGCTATCACTTTATTTATTATTTGTTTATAATAATTTTCTTACGTAGTGCACGCTGCAGTTTGCGAATTTGAATTCGGCGCCGAGATGGCCTTGCGCCGAGTTGGCTGGCGCCGAGCTGGCCCCGCGCCGAGATGGCGGCGCCGAGATGTCCGGCTTCGGATTCAGAAACGCTGGAAATAGTTGACTCCAGGAAAAATAACGGAATATTGATTGTGAAAACCATCAAAGAGTTGAACCAACCACGTGCGTTGATTCCCGTAATTACAAAATTGAAACTGGATAAGAGACTGATTGATTGATTGATTGATTTGTCTAGGGGAGGGTTATTTACGCCCTTTAGCACTGCGGCCTCTTGGGCCTATTGTGCGTCCCCTTCAGTCGCTAGTCCTTCTTGTCGAGTAAATCCGTCCGCTTTACTAGGTCTAAGAGTTTGTTGATTAGGTTGACTGGCGGTTGTATCTCGTTAGGATTGATGCCTTCAAAGATTTGGAATCTTCTGCGAGCTAGGGCTTCGCATTCGAATATTATGTGGAAGGCAGTCTCCTCTTTCTCGCCACATAATCTGCATATGGGGTCTTCATTATATAGCCTCATGTTATGAAGTGTTTTCTGAAGTGCCAGTGTTCCGTTAAGAGTCCTGTCATTGTTCTGATTTGAGTCTTGCTAAGTTGCAAGACTGCTTTTGTCAGCTTGTGGAGATGGTTACGCACCATAGCTTTGCTTTGTCTTGTGTGTTTTGTAGATATCCATTTTTTCACTGCTTCTCTCACAGTTTTCTTTGTTGTTCCAACCACAGGCTCTGGCCCTATGAATGGTGTTTCAGATCCCTGCTTTGCGAGTTTATCTGCATTTTCATTTCCTTCGAGTTTTACCTTGTTGGGGACGTACGTAAACTGCAGCGGCTTCATCCGCATTAGCATGTAATAGCCAGGTAGCATCTCCAAATTGTATGTAAATTGCAGCGGGTTCATGTTAATGACGGGCGCCGTGTAATTACCATAATCTAATCAGCGCCTAATGATGGAATTTAATATTGTAAAATGTATGGTATTCCATTTTGAAGATGTGTTAATAAATAGACGAACTGTTGCAAGAAATTCTCACTATTCATTCAGCAACGAAACCGAACGTTCCTACGCTAAAATGAATAAAGTAATGGTTGTTGAGAACGAACGCGGCAGGAAACTGCTATTAGCAGACGGCTGCAAGTTTTATAAAAAGGAAACTTTGAAGTCTTCGGGTGAAGAAAAGTGGTGTTGCACGGTGCGATGTTGCACACCAAAGCTGTATATCCTCTACAACGGAGCTGATCCTGCTATTTCAAGAGAGGATGGTAGGCACAACCACAACACTGACTCGAGGCAGATCCAGAAACAGATCTTCACAGCATCCTGCAAGAAGAAAGCCGAAGATGACTTGTTCTGCGGTCCAGCGAAGCTCTGATGCACTGCGCTTGGAAGAATGCCCGAAGTCGACAGCAATCTGCTTCAAACAACAGACATCACCAACAAATATCTAAAACACAAAAATACTTGCATGTTATTTGTCTAAAAAAAGTGGAAATAAGCTTTTCCATCATTTTTAAACACGCCGAATATATATTTAATATGTATATTTCGTCAGTCCCAAGCCTGAATAAAGTGTGAGGGAAAATGATGTGATTAGTTGCCGATTAATGTTAATGTTAATTTTATGACCCCGCTGCAGTTTACATACGTCCCAAAAACTACCTGAACGGTACCCGCTGCAGTTTACGTACCCTCACTAATGATTCGCTGCAGTTTACAAGCGCCGCTTGTTGGAGTTTGCCAGTGTTAGGAGGCTGCAAATGGAATTCCAGACAAGCTTTGACTTAATCTGAGAATAAGAGAACTTCAATGTTTTCGTACAATACAACGCGGAATTTTAACCATTTTCTATTGAAACAAAAAAAGTTATCATAATTACAGTAAAATGAGCTTTCCCATATAACAACTTAAGAAAAGTACATTAAAACTGTTATTATGACTGATCTGAACCTTGAATTAGCTCAGTTATGATTAATTTGACAACCAGGTGTGAAATAAATGTCATATTACGCTTGAAAAACTTCCCGGTTATATTTAAAATGGACTGGAAATATTTTTTTAAGTTATATTAAATAACTGACTCTTTGCCTGTAAGTTGAAAAAAATGTTGATATTGCATTGTAATGACTGCAGTATACAGGGTGATTTAAAATTGCAAGGCACCATTCTAGGGAAGTCTTCTCTAGGTCAATATAAAAAATCATATGAGCCTTGCGCCACAATTGCTTCTTAAGAAAGCTTCTGCCCCGAGCAAGGTAATAGTAGATTACACTCCTGAAGTAGCGAATTTCAATCGATAGGTTTGCATTTCCCAAAAACTACTCTCTCAGCGATTTGAAAAAAGCACTTTTTATGTAAAAAGGCTAAGCTTTTCCAATATCCAACTAGAATTAACAAATATTTCGACTGTAAAAAATTTCGACAAAAAACATTCGCCCACCTTTGCACTGAATTTTATACCAACTATTTTTCAATGTCATCTAATTCAGCATAAAATATCGCTTAGATGTGGTAAATTCAACCTATATTATCTATATTATTTTAATTAAATAATATTCGTGTTTTTGTTACTATTCTAAAGGTTTTAGCTCCCTCAAGATGCAATTTAAAACCAATGTTTATCGGAGCTTTTTAACCTAGAAAATTTTTGTACATAGACACAAAGATGTTTTTCATTTATAACCAGCTTTTTGCCTGAGACCTTGTGAGTTAAACGCACGTATTTTTTGTGTAAAGAAGAATACAATGCGTTATATAATAAAGATAGATGTTGACAGATACAATTTAAAGTTTGCATCTAAGTTCAGTTAGACGTATTCTAGTAACGATGTACAGTTGTACACCCAACGTATATGGAAAAGAGAAAAATATTTAAAAGCAACCTGTAGGTAAATTGGATAAATTTGTCTCCTATTGCAAACGCAATCCGGTTTTAATCTAATTGCAGGTGGCGATCGCCAATTCAGTTAGCGGTTAACGGATTTTAAGTATCATTAAATTCAGATTAATGCAGCCTTATCTTAACGTATTCCTTGTTTTAAAAGCTACTTTGTAATTGCGGCCAAGGAAAACTGAAACTGGAATGCTTATACTAAATTCGCTTATTACTACCAATAAATGTTAGGAGTTAAGAGCTGGCAAGATCTAAGACTCATAATTGCACAGGAAGCGTCTTATCTAAAAAAACGTTGTAAAGCAGACGCTTGAGACTGTTAAATGCCTGACAATAAATAAATTAAAATTAAAGTCCAATACTAAAAAGGTAATAAAATGACGTCTATACATTTACATAAATTACATACAAGTTTCTGTGGCAGGTGCTTCAGTTGTAAACAAAATATTTGCGTATATAATTTAACGCATGCATAGAAACAAAGGAGATGCAGACGCTAATTATACAAAAAACATAAACTTAATTAAAGTGGAGTAAACCATTTTTTCAGTCTCGTTTCTTTTTTATCTTAAACAGTAATAAAGATACAGCAAAATTATTGAAGAAACCTTCGCACGTGGTAGAAATAAAAAAATGTCGGTCTCATGCCAGCAAAGACTCTGTTTATGAACTTAACGACTGCGCCAGCCAACACTCATTTCGCCAATTAATTAGGCCCCGCCACCATTATAATGATTGAAGATATCAGTGCGTCCTCGTGCCAGTACAACGAAATCTGTTAAAGCCATTGGATCACGCCTGAGCGAAGGTTATGAAAAGAACCGTCTTTGTAATTTGCTCTGACGTGAGTGAAGCAATTTCACCGACAATTAGTGTACGGCTGGCTTGTATTCGTTGGCCGAACTTAAGATCTCAGACAATTAGCACCTTTCGTGCCAGAAGTGCGGATATAATTAATTGCCGTATATTTTTCAAAACATTTCGTAAGAGCTTACACACAGCTCCTTTTTGTTAGTCAAAATATAAAGGTTTTTGATCTTTCAATATTATGGTTCATTACTTTATTCAAGGAGTGATCGACCACATGTAATACTGCGAGTTTTCTTGAATATTGGTAGACCTTTTCCATGTCAATATGAAAAATTTAAAATGCAGGTGTAAATAATTCTAACCTACCATGCCTATTGTAGGGCTAGTTGAGTTATTTCCTGTGTTTAGTGGTTCCTGGCACTATATATTCCATCTTTCTATATTGTATTTTTCTTACCACTTGCTTCACTTTACTGCTCCTTTCAATTCTCCCGCCCACTTTCTTCTCTGCATTTATTTTTCGTTCTTCCTTATTACCCTTGCTTCGTATATCATTTTTGCCGTTCCTTCATTCTTCAGCCTATCATGCACCCATTCTAGTTGTTCTTCTGCACTATTGTCTATATTGGCTTACTGTTTACTGCTTATGCATACTCCTACAAATTTTCAACTATTCACCTATTCCAATTGTATGTCTTCCATTTTAATATTGGGTCTTTCTTCTGGTGCTAGAATGGTAGTTTGGTTTGTTCTGCAAAGATCTTCATATTCTTTTTCGTTGGCTCCGCATTGTATAATTCTAGGTTGTGATGAAGTTCTTCTTCTGTTTGCCCCAAAATGATCATATCATTTCTACTGGTTTCATTTTCCAGTATCGTACTTGCTATGGCATAGCCTTGTTTGGCTTCGTCTGCAACTAGAGTAAACAGTAATGGGCTTAGTGCGCACCCCTACATTAATCCTATATTTGCCCTGGCCTTTCGTGGTACTTCTCTTCTTGACTGTACAATATTGCTGTTATACCTGTAATTGTTTCTCTGCTAATTCATATTTTCTCTAAGGCCACAAAGTCCATAAAATACAGATCTATGCGACACTCTTATGGACTTCTGGAATTTTAAAATTCTAAATCATAGTAGTTTTCCATTCAATCACATCTTCTAGTTATAAATCCCAAATTGCACCAACTAAACTTATAACGACCAATTCAACCACATTTTTATCTCATTTCACGAAAAACACGTTTGTATGTCTCCGTACATGATTCGAATCTTCAAACATATTATATGATTCAAAGTCAACCACAACCATTAAAGGCCTTTTTTAAGTGCACTATGTATAGTAAACCATAGAAATTATAATATCACGACCCCCAGGTATCGCTCAAACTTCACTATCTATTACAAATACTGATGCGTAGTCATTTATTTTTAGATAATCTATTATAATTTATAAATAATAACCCAAACGGGGTATCCAACTTGCTCAGACAACAATGGCTCGCCTGAAGAAACAACAACATAGTCTAAAACATAAATTATGTGTACCTTAAATCAGAATCGTATTGACACTTTATAAATGTAGCGAATGCTTAGAATTCCTGAAAAACGATTAAATTTATCTATTTTACAGAGAATTCACAACACAACTGAAAATATTATATTCCATCTAATCATTAGGTACTGTTTTAGAACGAGGAACAACAGCATGGTGAAACTTGTTAGTTAAGTCATAAATCGAGATCGCTTTTTACCTATGCCATTTCCTTATCGCATTAATTTTAGTCAAGGTTAGCGAGAATCACGGTTAATGATGTTGTACCTGCAATATGTTACCGTCATTCACAAAATGATGAATTTCGAAAATAAACACGAACGTCTTTGCGCAAAGATATACCTTTCCCAAATTGTTGTGGAATTCTACTTTGCCTTCTCTTGGTACACCCTGCGTAAAGTTAATAAAGTAAAATTCAATGTGTTTCTAAAATTCTCCTAAACTAAACATCGATATAGCAGCTTTCCAATAAACACACACACACACAGACTGATTGATGCCATCTCAAACCATTTCCCTGGCATAGTGATGTTAGATCCGACGTACAGAAAATGCAGCTAATTTCTGCTAACGTGCAAAACGGATTCACCAAATCTTAATCAACATTATTGTTACGAACCTTAACACAACATTCTCTGAGGATATACATCAAATAATATCAATGAAGCAATACTTTCAGCTAAGCTGATACCTCTTAATTATATCTAATTAATTTAATGCAAATGACAGAAGAAGTAATTCTATTCCACTTGATTGCAACGATGACAATAATAGACAGCTTGCTACTTCCACAAAAGTAGTAGAAGAATTACCAGTCCAACGTACACCAATTCTGTCGAATAGGTTACCAAATTGCTATCATAAAATCTTTTCTTCGCTTCAGATGGAACTTCAGAAAGGCAGATTGGACATCAGCTAAAAACCTTGACAAATTGGTTGAAGAGGCTATCGGTAGGAATACATCTTTGGCTGAAAAAAAAGTGAACGGCTATACCTTTAACTTATTGAATCTGAAGATACAGAGATATCTGATTAACTAAATAGTGGAAAATTTCAAAATTAGTGCGAAGCAGTAGAAGGGATTGATATTAAACATTTGAGTGGACAGGTGTGGATTTTCCTAAGGAAAGTTGGTGGCAGCGCAACGGTACAAAAACTATTATGTAATCTCATCTAATCAAATTACTCACATATTTAAAGCCCCATCGGCCAAAAAGCACTCTCGCCATGTAAACTCAAAATTAAATTAACCATCAGTTTCTAATTGTAATTTGGACGTAACTTCTAACACCATAATCGCAGATTTTGCATATATGATATATTGACATAATAAACAAGTCAATTACAACTTTGAAATCAGAAATTAGAATGAAATATATCATATGATCGATAAACCAGACTACCAGAGCTGACCAGAACCATGAATTTACTACTCTGTGCTTCTAGTTTTAATGCCAATTTTTGATTGCTACACCGGATTTAACAATAATTAAATGTTTCAGGTTAAATGTAATAAGATAAATGGCAAAGTATTGTACACGAACAAGAGCAATCTAATACTACATTTCCTTGAGAACAACATTTATATAATGTTTTCATAATTATTACATATTCTAAGACGACATTAGTGTAATATAACAATGAATTATAAATCATACGACAACGGTTATCGCAATATCCATTTATCGCATAATTACACCATTCGTTTTACTTTCCTCGTCTAAAACACGAAAGAAGTATTGTAATCGAGAAAAAAATACCTTCCCATATTTCTTCAGGTTTTTACGTTTCAGAGTCCCTAGATGACGAAAAACAGGTTTTCTCAATTCCGTCTGTCTGTCTGTCTGTCCACAGTATAAACATCAATGTCTGTCTGTTTGTTGCCGGAATAATTCAAAAATAATAATGTTGGAGAAAGACGATATTTTACATGCGGATTATATGCTTTCCTGGCGTGAAACCGAGAAAATGTTGATAAAATATATACACGGTAAGCAAAATTTTTAAAAAATATTTTTGCTTTAACTGAGGAATAAATAAAACTAATTCATTTGCACATAACTCAGGCGAACTTGACGAAAATGGAACTAAACATGTGCAAGACAAATGTTATAAAAGAAACAAAAGAGTGCGTTGTATTTCATGCAACCGGATAGCACAGATACGAGGGGTCCTACGTGGCCGCATGCGACAAATATGCGAGTTGCTCGCGGGCTAATGCCAAGCGTTGAAATCACATTTGCAGGCGCTGAAGTTCGAATCCCAACGCCGGTAATGTTTGGTTTTATTTGAAAATTGATGTAATTCACATTACCAAGTTTTTCGGTTTATTGTTGCAGTATTATTAGGAACGTGAAGATACGTCTACCCTTAGTATAATTTGATTTTTAAAATTATTTAGTGTTACAACGTCCACTTGCGAGGGAAGTTCTGAGTGAAGCACTTTTTCGCTGTCCTTTTTTCGACTTGTTTTTGTTTCCCAGATATATATTGTTAGAGATATGAAGCCTATTATTACCCATTCTTACCATATTCCTATACCACGATAAACGTTTTATTTCGATGTTATCTGCAAGTGTTGCTTCTACGCTCATTCTTTCTCTTATCTCATCATTTCTTATGTAATTGTGCAAAGTTACACCACAACATTTTTTTCCAAAATCGGGCTTCTACTTTGTCTTATCTTTATGTTTTTCGTTATAGTCTACACTTCTGTTTTATATGTTCACTTGCTAAGTCTGCTTAATATTTGTTTTACCCCTGCTCTATTGTATCAGAAAAGCCAGCCTGCTTGCATAAGTGTATGAGTGCTTGAAAGATGACATCAAATTATGTGATAAAGAGAATTTTGCAATTAAGAAATCACTATCACAATTATGGTGTCAGCTGACACAAATTTATAGTTTTTTTAGATAAAGCGAAAACTATCATTCTACCCTTTGCAACAACTTGCTTATGTGAACTAGGTTATCTGCCCATGTGGCTACTAAAACAAAATAGAGATTTAGCCACATTGTGCATTTCAAAATAGTTCCATCCCTCTCTTGGGAATCTAATGATATTCACAAACTTCGTAAAACGGAGTCGTATCTCAATTCATTAATTGTGTTTGTCCGCTGTGTGCTTGTCTGTGCGATTTTTCGAAATTTTTAAATTTTTATTTCAATTTCGCACAGAAGATGAAAGAGTGGAATAAGAATGTCTGGAGAACGAATCTCCTATCTCCTAAGGAACAAAGACAAAATGGCGGAGAATTTTCTTAAAGCTTAACTAATATTTAATTGTTGTCTTTGACGTCGTCTGGCAATGTTAGGCTTAACATTTCAACTGGTTTTGGTTTTGCAACTGTAAGAAATAGTTTTGAATTCGTTCTCAAATATTTTGTTTTACTTCATGTTTTCCGTTATTGTGTTTTGTTTATATAGTTAATCTTTTTTTTCTAGAGAGAGAGAAACAACTATCTACACAGAAAAATTTTGTTGATTTGAAAATATTTACAATAAGTCTAACCATAAATTTGATGATGGATTATATGAATTTAATCGCTTAATGTAGATTCTGAAAATGCTATTAATTTCTTCTTTTCTATTCGAAATGTCGTATAAAATCACATTTTGAATTAAATAAAACTTGCCAAAATACTGATATCAAAGGTTTAGTAACTATATAAGTGCAAAGTGAAAATATTGTCGCCCGTTTGCCAAAGGCACGCATGTGAAAAAGTTAAGTTTTCAGAAAACGATACATAATGTTCTAATTTTATGTACAGGGTGGGCCAAAGTAGACGCTTTCTTATGGAAACTCATATTCCTGTCAAAGATAGAAAAATTTTGACCAACATCTCCCGAGCTCAAATTTTATGAAAAAGTTACTGGTGCAAACAGAATTTTGCTATCGTAAACCGTTAGGCCGCTAGGGGGCGTTTTTCAAAATTCGTCGATTTATTTAAACCCTTCTAGCTTTTTTGTTTTTAGTAATAATTGATTTCTGTAAAAACTTTCTCATAGCAGTTTTTGGTGTAGAATAATCTGGTGCATTTTGTTTTAATACAGGGTGATTCGTAAACTTGCTGCAACAAAAATTTTCTTATTTCTTATGGAACACCCGGTATATTTATACATTTTTTTTGTAGTCCTTAAAATTCTCTATTCAAAAATATATAATTTGTATTTGGCTTTAAGTTAAATAAACTAAAAATATCAAGTAGCCATTGTGTCATAGCGCCGCATGACCATTGTTTTAAACCAACAGTAGCAATATTTATGAGGAAAACAAAGTTGGCCGCTGTCAAATTAGTCAAATAGCTTTTGAATTTGAACATAATCTGGTTTTTTGTCCGTGTCTATTTAAGTTTCCACCTTCCAACAAGATGGTGCACCGCCTCATAATTGAAGAGTTACAACTAATTACTTAAAAGTGCAGTTTGGTGAAGAGTGGATAGGGAACCAAGGACCAATCGCTTGGCCAGTGAAGTCCCCCATATGACACCCCTAGACTGCTATTTTTGGGGAAAAATTAAAGATTTGACATATAGACAACCGATTACATCAAGAGAATTGCAAGAGGAAGCAGTGCAAAATGCATTTGCTACAATTTCTAACATTGAGCTAAGAAATGCTGCAAATGCTGTCAAACAACGGTGCCGCTTGTGTATTAATCAGAACGGTGCCCAGTTTGAACATATGTTATAAAAGGACATATCGTTGGGTGGTAATATGTTTTATTAATTTTGTTATTTGTTCTAAATGTTTGTAACCCTATATGCTTTTTGTTTTTTCTTATTTAGTTAGCGCCAACATTGTTTTACTCATAAATATTGCTAATGTTGGAGTTGGTTTAAAACAATGGTCATGCGGCGCTATGACACAATGGCTACTTGATATTTTTAGTTTATTTAACTTAAAGCCAAATATACCGTAAAATGCTAACTTTAGACATATAGTATTATATATTTTTGAAAAGATAATTTTAAGGACTACAAAAAAATGTATAAATATACCGGGTGTTCCATAAGAAATAAGAAAATTTTTGTTGCAGCAAATTTACGAATCACCCTGTATTAAAACAAAATTCACCAGCCTATTCTACACCAAAAACTGCTACGAGAAAGTTTTTAGAGAAATCAATTATTACTAAAAACAAAAAAGCTAGAAGGGTTTAAAGAAATCGACGAATTTTGAAAAACGCCCCCTAGCGGCCTAACGGTTTACGATAGCAAAATTCTGTTTGCACCAGTAACTTTTTCATAAAACTTAAGCTCGGGAGACGTTGGTCAAAATTTTTCTATCTCTGACAGGAACATGAGTTTCCATAAGAAAGCGTCTACTTTGGCCCACCCTGTACAGCTCCCGCATCGTAACCTTAGAAAAAGTTTCACTTCGCCATCAATACGATACAGTGTAGGGGAAAGCGTACACTCCAAGTTAAAAGTACATATCATCGAAAGCGCTTATTTTTAATATACTTTATAAATAATTTAATCTACAATAGTTCTTGCAAATAAAACAATTGGACCAACATTATTTGCAGGAAAGAAACCTATATAATAGTAAAGTTTAAAGACGCAAGGGTCAAGTGTAAACCTATTTGGCGTCAGCTTTTTAGGGTGAATGTACAGCAGTGACGCACCAGTGAATAGTGATCTTGGAAGCAGCCGAAGTGCACAATATGATGCGATTGCACCCGAGAGCTGGCTGCGTGAAATTTCTAAGGTTACGATGCGGGAGCTGTACGTTATTACACTCAAGCCTGTATAGTTTTCGCATTTCGGTTTATTGCCGTTTTGATGAATAAAACTACTAGGACTAGAAGCGATTTTCCATTCAGATGGAACATCTGCATCATTTAAGCACTTAATAAACACACGGCTACTGATTCAAGAAGTCATTGAGTAGAGTGCTTCAATAATTGCACAAGTAAGCCTCCAAGGCCGGGAGTTTTATTATTTTTTTGCGTATTTTAATACTTTTGTACCTGGTCTGTGTACACATTTTCCATATTTCTCGTTCTTTCGGCGTTATATTTTACATGTTGAAATTGTAGTCTTGTTTCCGTTAACAGATCTTGATAATATTGTTTCTACTCACTGAAGAGTATTGGGTCAATCACTTTTCCTTGTGGTCTTTCTTCGGGCTGTTTATTATTTTCCAAGCTGGTCTTGTTCTAGAACTGCTCATAACCATAAGTCTATCAATTTCATCACCTATGTGCTCCCAGAAGGCAACTATGTTTTGCTTTTTCAGTTTCTTGGTTGACAATGCCACTGTATCGCATACATAATCTTTCTATGGGCTCGGTCTCCTGAGTCAGAGCCGGATCTACGAATTTTGGCGCCTAGAACAAAGTAAGATTTTGACGCCCCTTGTATCTCACCCTGAGTTATTAAATATTACAGGGCTGTGGAGTCGGTAAAAAAAAATCCGACTCCGACTCCGACTCCTGATATTTTAGTAGTTTGAATCCGACTCCGACTCCCGACTCCGACTCCGACAGTACTAGAATATTGATACGCCCCCCCCCCCTCCTCATTCCTTTTCATCTACGTGATAAACTTTACCGGTTTATGACGAATTTCAGTAGTTTTGCGGATTGTGGTTGATTATAATAAATTACAAATATTGGATGCACGGTTACTAGCAACATACTGATTTCATGTACAAATATACAGAGAGGTTTACAAACGTAAATGAGAAAAAGAATTAAATTTACTTTAAGAAGAATACATTTCCTGGCAAAATTTCATAAACCTGCAAATGTCATTATTATGGGAAAAGATCCTTACCTGCCTACTAAACTAACAGCAATAACTACATTTCTTAGTAGATTATTTTCTTAAGTGGTCATTTACACGTTTACTGAGTCATAGGAAATTCAAATAGTCTGAGGTCTAAGCAGGGTTGAGCAGATTTAAATCATTTCATTAAAATAGAATTTAATGGAGTAATTTAATTATAAAAATAATTGACTTAAATAGTATGTTTTATATTATGAAAAATCAAAAAAAAACAAAAGAACATTGCCAATTAACCAAAGCCACTATGAACAGTAACAATACAACAAAATGATGAAACCGTTTTAACTTTTAAAATACATCTTGAAACGGTTGAAACATAAAAATAAGGTACCCTATTAAAGTTAGAAATTATACTTAATACTAATAATACGTACTATGCTTGTTTTATTGTTAATCACATAAAACAGTTATTGGTAAGATATAGAAAAACCGTCTACTAAGTTGTGCAAGGGAAAAGTCGGCATTTTTAAATAGTTTGGTAAGAATTTACATTTACAAGCGGTGACCACACGAATTCTAGAACACACTGCACACTCACAAATCTATGAATTAACATATTATAGTGTACGTGCATTTTCATAAACTAACATAAATAAAGAAAAATGATTTTTATTACCTTGAGTCCGTCTTCAACTAGTCAGTACTACAGTCGTTCAAATAGCTTGTTAGCTATTGGTGTTTTTATAAAAAAAAATTGTAAAGTGGGAGTCGGAGTCGAGTAATTTATACGGACTCCGACTCCGACTCCGACTCTACAGTCCAGATATTCTCTGGAAGACAAAATACCGTCACATACATGTGCATAGTGTTCTTTCAATTCAATCACAGACGTATTTTTTTCATAACAAAATACAAGAAGAAGCAGAAAATTATACACTTCTTCTTCGTAAAATGGATTATTCATTTTAAAACTGTCCATACATTTTTTGTTTAAAACTTCATTTAAATACAGGTCTGTCTACGTCTCTCGTTTTACTTCTACAGCGTTTATATAAAGTTATTATAATTTCAAAAATGAAAATTTCACCCTGCTGGTAGAATTTGACAGCACTTTTCAGCCAGAATTATATCTTTCATAGCTCAAATTAAATTTAATAGAGTCTTAAAGACATTTTTCTAATTTTGCTATTTTTCATTTTTGAACTTCGAAAACTATTCTGCCTATTTAGTTGAAATTTGATGAGGCTCTATAAAGCTACCTGAATACTATTGTTTAGTATAAAACTGAAAATATTACAAAATAACTCCCAATGCAAATTGTTAAGTGTACATTTTGAATATCTGTAATTCTAAAACGAGAGGGTTATTGTCACAAAATTCCCATAAATTGATTTAACATGATGCTTGTATGTAATTGCAGCAGTATGAGCTGTATAAGTTATATTAAATATGTTATTGGTTAATTACTCCCCCACCCCCTGCACTCTTTATATCTCAATGTTCTACAAATGGAGTATTTGAAATAGATTTCGTTGTTCAACGAAAAGATATATCCGTTAAAATAAGAAAACTGATTTTGTCCGGTACAGTAAATAAATGTACGCTGAAATATTCAGCAACAGTTCATACTCTTAGCACAACATCTAGCATACTGTCAGCTGAAGTACGCCGTGATATGGGTTCTGCTTTTTCATTTTGGTAATTTCAGTAATCTTTACATGGTTAGCATGTGGCTTCCATTTGTAAAAGTGCATATTTCAAAGATTCTGAAAATGTTTGATACCGTTGTTGGTACTTTCCAAAACTACATGTGTTTATAATTTAATGTACACCACAGAACAACTAAAAAGCAAATGTAAGCTACAAAGTTTGCTATGAATTTTACCTGAAACGAGAGGTGAGAAAGTCTACAAAACCAAACGGCTTGTTTCTTAATGAGCGTGTTAGTTACAGCAACGACTTAGAAAAATGCACAGTAATTTATCCAGCTGTAAATATATCAACCTCACATTTCTTTTCTATTTTTAAATATATTTAATTAAATCTGACTTCTAATTTAAATTTACCTTAATGGTATGAGAAAGTCCACATGATCTGACTCACCAGTTTTTTTTATCTTGTACGGGAAAACTAATAATAATGATAA
>OW679202.1:42688892-43018015 GCA_940337035.1 Agriotes lineatus
GAAAACGAAAGACAACTGCAATTTCTGGATACCTATCTAAAATAAGTTATGTTC
Source organism: Agriotes lineatus (assembly GCA_940337035.1). Lineage (NCBI taxonomy): Eukaryota > Metazoa > Arthropoda > Insecta > Coleoptera > Elateridae > Agriotes > Agriotes lineatus. The sequence goes on from OW679202.1 coordinate 42,688,947, forward strand.
GGAATTAATCAGTTAAGGTCATTAGTTCCCACAGGCCTTTGAGTTCTTGATCACGGCAGCGATCAGTATAAAAAAAAGTTAGAGGGTGCAAGAAAGCTCTGGGTAAGACCATGCTGCCACCAGAAGATAAATGTTAGAAATACAAGAATATTAGAAATGTAGACACGAATAATTATTCACTCACATAGGAAACAGGGGAATTTCGTATAGCCACCTTGTTGTCCAAGCACCATAGAGATGATTTTGAGATCACCACAGATAGGCCATCCAAACTCTGTATATTTCAATTTATCAAGGATAAAAGCCATGTTGTCATACTTTTCTTTTAGATGCACAGAGTGCCCCACGGGTACAGAAGCGTATTTATTGCCGTTGTGTAGCAAAACTGCTTTTAAACTTCTTTTTGACGAGTCAATAAAAAGCCTCCATTCATCTGACACATGTTGAATGTTAAACATTGACATCAACTTGGGAACATCAGAACAATGTACAAGTTCGCCATCTTGAGAAAAATTTGACTCAAATTGTTTTTCTCTGCTTCTGTACCAAGAGAATGAAGTTCCAGATCTCAACATGTTCTTTTCTTGAAGTCTAGAGCCCAGTAATTCAGCAGACTCTTTAGAAAGCCCTAAATCACGAACGAGGTTGTTTAATTCTTCTTGTGAAAACTGTTGGGGTCCACAGTCTTCGACTTGAAACTCATCATCCAACTGCTCTGACTCGCTCTCTGATGACTCTGGCAAATCGTCAAAATTGTGTGGGGGCACTGGTACTGGAATACCGGGTCCATGAGGCACAGGCCGAAGTGCAGATTGCATGTTTGGGTAACATATATCTTTTTTATTTTTGGCATTGTACCCTTGTATGTTGCAAGAACAAAAGTAGCAGTCATCGCCGTGGTCTCTCGGCTCTCTCCAAATCATAGGCACCCCAAAACGAAAAGATTTCACCTTTCCTTTAGACCACATGCGAAGTCCTTCAACACAGCCTGAACACACTCTATGAGGGGCCCAAGATTTTTCTTGATCTCCGATCTTCACACCAAAATAGACAAAGTACACTTTTTTAATAAACTCCGTAATACTTCGAGATTGTTTTTTTAATACAAGTTCGCCACAACTGTAACAAAAACTATCAGGATTATTAACACAAGCTCTTGAAGACATTTTGAAAGACACTTTAAGAATATTTAAATTGAAATGAACAAATCGAAGGACTACGAGGGGTATATATAGAGCAATGGGAAAATCCAGGTTTCATTTGTCAATAATGTTCACCACAATTACGCTAATTACCAGAAAGAATTTCTCCTATTTATTTATGTACTTTTAATAACAAAAACATTTATTACAGTAACATTGGAATCTGAAAACACCGAAGAAAAGCGATAAACCTTAATTGCATACTATTAAGGTAATGGGTTTCCATGATTCATACGCTGACTAATACTGTTAAATATACTAATTTTTATCATATTTCATAGTTTCTAATATAAAACTATGAAGCCGAATAGGAAAAACAACTTTTTTCGTCATATTCATAAATATACGCCTTAAGGTAGGCAATCCCGCAGAAAAATGCATTTTGCGGAAAATGCTTACGTGCTGGGAAAAAACTGAGGGCATTTCCCAACTCAGCGCACCAAAATACATAAGAATCGCCCATTATTTTAAAGAAAAAAATTTGGTCGCAGACCTGTGTAATGATAAACAGTGATATGTTTAGTGGCTCGTGGCAGCTGCGGCACAGCAATCCACGTGAAGAATTCTATTTTGCAAGTAATTTCATTCAAGTCATTTATCATGTTCCTTCTTTCGCCACATCATATTTTGCCAAGTCGGTCAAGTCGCACAATCATCATCATTCAAAACTTCGTGTTGGTGCCCCTGTTTCTTTGGTACCCGAAGCATAGCCCCCATCCCCCTCTAGATCTCGTACTGCCTGTAGTGAGTCGTTAATTATACAATTTTCTTCTTTTCATTAACACTGAAAAGAACTATCTTCAAGTTTTTCAGGTCACCAGTAATTATATGAATGAATTTACCTTGACTCTTCTTTTCCCAGTGCTTGGTTCGCTGCGTGATGTAGACATTCTTTTAAACACGTCATAATTACTTTCTGAAGTTCCATCTAGTTTTTGTGTCATTGCATTTGCTAGTTTTAGTTTATACAAGAAAGAGGTTGTTTCATTTGACGGATTTACAATAAATCTGTAGTTGTGGGTGCTTTGGTTCTTTGTTTTGTTCTTTGTTATTACTTTGCGGTGCTTTATGTTGAATGTAGCTTAGATAGAAGGTGGCCCTAACCAGAAAGTGAGCAGATCCGCATACTACTATCCGCATTACCCAAACATTTATAGCTTTGGTTCTGCTTCGTTGTTTAACTATCACAGTTTATAACAGATTTAATTTCTTCGTTGGTTGTTAAGTGTACTGGTGAATGTTCTTGTACTAGTAATACCCGTTTAATATTAGTAAATAAAATTGTTCGCAGATCTCTATAAGTCGGGTTTCATTGTCGTTTTATACGTCTTCTCTGTATTTTTCTACGACGTTATCATTTTTCTGTTTTCCAAAGCCACCCTTAAAGTCTCCCATCAAAGAAACCTCTTTTCTATTTCCAATTATGTAAAACACTTTCGTCAAAGTTCACTTGTTTAGTTGCGTCATTGTTTGGAGTGTAAAATACTTACTACTACTATAGTACGTTTCAAATATTTCTTGACCACTTGGCCACCGCCAGTTTTGCTTTTGCTGTTGCATTTTACCTGTCGCACTATATAAGAGAATGAATTGAATGTATTTTATATAATTTTTATTACATTTCTTCTTAGTTTCGTTGAGTACGGTTATTTTCATGATGTAGTTTAAGAACTTATCCAATGCTTCCATTTCTTTTGGCTTCAGTTCTTGTCCAGCATCCAATATTCTTGGCATTCGTACCTTTTATCCGACCTCTGGGGCATTGAAGGATGTTTTGCAAAATCTTCTTACGAGACGTGGGGAGCAAGCCCATCACATCAACCACCAACTTGGAAAACCAAAAAACCTTCCGTAGAGGTTCTTACCCTTACCTGCGGGGTTTCAGTTTTGAGGCACCTTCACCCTACACCTTTCTGGAATAGGTTTTACTGGAAGAGCTGAGATATGGTTGCTCAGTCGGTCTTACTCAAGATTTGTAGCAGCTCGTTGAGTAGTATCAGCAAACTTCTCTGAGTACTTTTACAGCCTGTTTTGTTTTATCCGCCTTTATGGGTCGGGTTTGGGCAAAGGGGTGTCCTTTCTAACACGGAGCACAGACGCTGTATACAGCCGTTCATTCTGGGTTCAACGCTGCTGCTAGTTTTGCTCCACTCTGGATATTTATCTACTCATTTTTATTTACTTAACTCTTCCACTGACCTGAATGTAACGTAACATTATACTTTCTTAAAGGCAGCGTAGCAAATAAATCTGAATAGGATTTTATACGTTTATTCAATACATGTTATTTCATTTTATGCGTTAAAACATAGTAGGGAAAAATCAGTATAGGGAGTACTATTAAAGCATTATTTTATTCTCCGAGTTCTATCGTTTCAATAACATTAAAACCAATTTAAAGCTGCAGCAGACACGTTGGTGTATCTTATCTTGGATACCACAACAAGTGCTGCTATCATCGAGGAAGTCTAAGATCACTGTGGGTTTTTATAGCAATAGCAATATTTTGATTCCACAGTTCTGGGATCTTGATTAACAAAAAAATAATAACGTAAGTAATTGCTCTCGAGTAGAATGTATCATAGCTATAAATATTAAGAGCTGATGACAATCATAATACTAATATTCTCTATTTCGATAATAACATACAATTTACGCCTAAGTTAATACGTCTACATATTAGATAACATGAGGAAACACAATTAGTACAGGATATCACAATCATAATTAGTGATGGGCTTATTCGAATGAAAAATAACCGGTTACTGAAATAACCTATGTAACTCGGTTTTCGTTCCAAGTATTCAAATGAAAAATAACCTCATGCTGATACGTACTACGCTTTGAATATAAAACCTCTATTCAAAGGTACTACGTGCCATATCTCAGCGACCTACGCAGTGCTCAAAATTCTGTAAATATAAATACGTCATAACTCATAAACAAAGCAGGTTGTACTGAAAACACGATTTGGTTATCGCGTACCTACCTCCTATCATAAAAAATATCAAATCATCAACTTCTGGGGACCTGAAACCTGAACGCCTAAAAACTGCAAACGCATCAAGCTATAAAACAATTTTTTATTTGCTTACATCTCCAAAGGTTAAAAACAAGAGGCGGCGCCTTTAACCCGCCCGATCGATAAAGATAAACGTTTACCCCTGTTCTTATTGCGATTAGCAAGCAGTCCCGCATATTTCTTTCTTTCTACACTTCTTAATAAATACCTCTTAATTTCCAATACATAACACATAATGTACGGTCGGCGCCTTAGAAATCGAGCACTACACACTATTATGATGTATTTTGCATGTATTTTTTAAGTGTATAAACTGGGTTTGTACAGTTATTATGGTTTTAATTGTTACGTCAGATTGTTTATTGTTTGTCAATTATGAAATGCCATCTCACATTAATGAAGTAACCGGAGCAAGAATACTCCAAAGACTAGAAGAACATATTACGTGTCCCGATTTCTAAGGCGCCGACCGTACATATTATGTTTTGGCTATCTGCAAGTTACGATGTCGATGCAGATGACGGTGAACCGATGTCGATGCAGATGACGGTGAACCGCCAACCGGCAAACCGGCTGACTTAATCGAAACGAATCGAGAGCCAAAATTTATTCGAATGATTATTCAAATAATCATTCGGTTATTAATATCATTCGAATGCAAATAATTCGGTTATGAAAATTGTCCTGTTATGCCCATCACTAATCATAATACTTGAGCAAAAAAATCAATAAAGAGCTTTATTCGAGACTTCCCTCGCAAGTGAAATATCAAAGAAAAATAGAAATTTTATTTTTAAGGTGTCCACCCTGAATATATGGTTTCAAAAATATGCCTATTTTCTTCAAGGGTAAAAATCTGAGCTATTTGCAAAATATTACTTTTACTTAACTAATAGTTCTTGAGTTAAAGCAAAATAGGCAGAATTTTATATTTTAAGGTGCCCATCCTGTATATATTTGACCGAAAGTGTATTTGGTTTAGTGCCAAGTAGACATCTAATCCGCATGCAAGATATCGTCTTCCTCCAGTAGTTTTTGAGCTATACCGCCAACAGACGGACAGACAGCCAGACAAACAGACGGAATTGAAAAAACATGTTTTTGGTCATCTATGGGCCCTAAAACGTGAAGATCTGAATAAATCTCGGAAGGTGTTTTTTTCACGATTACAATACTTCCTACGCCTTAGGCGAAGGAAGTAAAAATGCATTTTTTATTTGACCACAAGTGTGCCGCATTCTCAAATTCTCACCTTTGTAGGAACTAATAATTTTACGAATATCATGTAGCAGTGTAATTCATAAAACAGTGACCTTTAAAATGAACAAGAATAAGCTTTCCATTTCTACCACTACTCATAGTTTAATCAAAATTATTGATTACAGACTCTTAAAACGGCTAGATTGCTTGTTTCCAACGACGCCCATTGCAATCGCATTATTGAACTTCTTAATTATTAGTCTGCTAGGAATTAAACGTTAAGGAGCCTGCACGGATTATAAATCACACAACGACGGTCGCGACAAATTTATATAGCAATTCGCAACTTGAATGAGCCACGATCATAAAACTAACGTTACATGGTTTCATTTAACAGATCAAGTTTCACAAATCGGTAATTAATCTTAAAAACATTGAAGCAGTTTTAAAAAGTAAAACAAACTTTGCCCATTATCTCCCAATATTATTATAGCGTCTTTATAATTTCGTGGTAACATCTAAATAGACAAGAATGAATGAAGACTTAATTATTATAATTGAGCGTCCAGTACTCTGTAGCTTATACACAGATCATAAAATGTCGTTGGAGAACTGAACTACACATAGTTATAAAGCTTACACTTGAGACTTGCACTTTGTATATGTTCAGATAATTTACGAAGATCATTCTGAGACAATATAACCACGAGCAGATTTAACGACGAACTTATTTTTGTTAAAAATTATTGCAGCTTCCAGGTAATTTATTAACAGTAATTCCTAACTATTGAATATGTTGGAATATCATTATGAAAGGTCTGGTAAACCATAGATCACAAGAGTTTGTCCCATTTTTAATCTTCTTCTTTGCCTATCAACTTTAGCTTGTTTCTTCCAACGCACGCAGAAGAGATCAGAACTTCATTTTCCTGACAATCTTTCATTTCATTGATACCTGTTATTGTTACATGTATGGTGTTTCTACCGAGATTGTTTTTCCCATTGGTGATTTCGGGTGTTTTCTGGATTGCGTACGTTAGAACAAATGTATAGTCTCACATCTTTTATTTTAAAGGTGCTAGAAAAATTATTTAACAGATACATAAGGGACATCGTACTGCAAACAGTCAAGCAAATTCCACAATTTGCCAGGCTGAGAATAAAAAACTGCGTTCAAAGGAAGTTGGGTTAGGACTCTTTATAATTATCCAGGCGGAATTTAACAACACCTCCTATGACTGAACAATCGAACAATGAAAGATACACCCTGTACTAAACAACGGATAGCAAACAAATACAGAGTCGTAACAACCTCCCTCAATGATATTGCCACTACACCTGAGGCTACCCAGTGCCTGTTGCGGGAATGGGAACAGCAGGAAATGTATGCATAGGGTTGTGCAAATTTTACATAACCATATATCCACGGAAAATTTGATGGGACTACTTTCAATAGAATGCAAATGCTACTCAGCACCGTAGAAAGATGGTGCGAAGCAGAGCAACTATCAGCTAAATCAGAAAAGACCTCACTTTTAGCAATAACACTAACAAGAAAAGTAAACCATGAAGGACTTCATGTATAGCAAAGGCTACTAATGGCAGAAAAAGTTAAATATTTGGGAGTCGTATTCGACACTGAACTGACTTGTAAACACCATCCAGAATACGTGAGAACTAAGTCAAATAGAACCTTCTGCCGAACAAAATGTGGAAGTGTAAGTTACTATACCCACTATAACTTATACTGCTTTGGTATGGTGGCACAAGTCCGAAAATGCTGCTAATACAAACAGGCTGAATAAAATTTAACGAATGGGGCCTACTATATCTCCCTTCCTTCTTCCTAAGAGTGGAACCAGAGACGCGACTAACTAGTTATTCGCTACAAACACATAGATTCTGTTGTTATTCTAGATATGCAGGTAGACTGATGTCTTTAGATGCCTAAACGAATACTTCATGTTGCAAGCGAGGTCACATAAAAACAACACCTCTTATGATTTACGCTAACCGTTTTAATTCCAGAGCTGAAAGACTGAAACAAGGAGATTAACAATAATACACTGAATGATATCTGGTTCACAAACGGATCAAAACTGATACAGGTACGGGAGCGGGTATACCGGGTGACAATGAGACCAGGGCCATGCTTCTATCTCCGTTACTTATGAATGAATTTGGATGGAATTTGATACAAGGATACTGCACAGAATTTCGGATTGACATACAAGTATAATCAAAATGGTCGACTTCCGGTTTCATCGGAAATAACACCAACTTTGATTTTTTAAACGGATCATCAACCACTGCAAGCAGAAGCTGAAAAGGAAGATGAAAAGATAACACTGGTTACTCCTAGAGAAGTAGAAAAATAAATTAAAGACAATATAAATCCAAGGAAAGACCCAGGATTTGACCTAATTACAGGAAAATTATTAAAACAACTACCTAGGAAAGGAATAGTAAAGCGAACTAACTAATAAATGCAACCTTTCGAATGAAACATGTACCAAGCTTATGGAAAGTAGCCGAAGTAATAATAATACAGAAGCCGGCAAAACCCCCAAATGAAGCAACATCATACCGATCCATCTCGCTCCTACCGATCATATCAAAGCTATTTGAAAAACTATTTCTCAAAAGGCTCAAATCAATAATAGAAAGAAAAGAGCTGATTCCTACACACCAGTTTGGATTCAGAAATCAACATTCAACTGTAGACCAAGAGACCAAGAATCTGCCAAAACAATTCTCAGAACTACTAAAGTCTTACATTGCGAACAGACTATTCAGGATTAAGCAAGAAGATACATACTCCGACTTATACGAAATTAAGGCAGTACCACAGGGCAGTGTACTAGGGCCAGTACTTTATGTCTTGTACACCAATGACATCCCAACAACCAACCAGGCAACTATAGCCACCTTTGCAGATCACACTGCAAAACTAACGGTCGGCGATGATACCGAAGAAACAACAGAAGTGCTACAGCAAGCCATAAACGAGATAGATTCATGGACAAAAAGGTGGCGAATAAAGTTAAACGAAAATAAGTCAGTGCACATTAACGTTATGAACAAGAATGATGAATATGTGCCGGTGACACTAAACAACAGCGTCTTATCGTACGCTAATACAGCAAAGTATCTTGAAATGAACCTGGACGCCAAACTACGCTGGAAGGAGCATATCAAGAAAAAAACGACAAGAACTAAACATGGAATATAGAAAGATGTACTGGCTGTTGGGAAGGAACTCTCAACTATCAATCCACAATAAGATACTCCGGTATAACCAAATAATAAAACCAGTATGGACATACGGCCGTCATCTTTAGGGCTGCGCCAGTAAGACCAACATCAACATAATTCAAACATTCCAGAACAAAGTACCAAGAAACATCGTAAGTGCACCTTGGTACGCCAGAAACAGTGATATCCACAGTGACCTAGGGATAAAAACTGTATTAGAAGAAATAAAGAACAGCGCTCAGAAGCACGAAACCAGGCTTCATGAACATGTAAACGTCGAGGCCATACACCTCCTTGACAATGCAGAATTAGTTAGAAGACTCAAGAGGATAAAACCATTTGAGTTAGTGTAAAGTGACGAAAGTGTCAGTGTAAAAGCAGAGCAAAGTGAAGTACGAACACGTGAAACGAGTGTTCAAGTTATTAGAACTGAGACGAAAACCAATGGGTAAAATCTCAACATAAACAATTAGTAAAGTTAAGTTAGATAAGAATTGCTGGTTAGTCTTAAGACTAGTTGCAATGTACTCCCCCATTAAAAAAAACCTATATTTTTATGTTTTTTACAGGAATATTGAAAAAAAAAATATTCTTCATGTTTAGATAAAGATAAAGTAGTACATGATGCACATCGTTAGATTGGTAATTGAATTTTCTGTTTAATGGCAAGATGTCCCTTGGTAGGTGCGATTTAAAAAAAGTGACCTTTTCTAAAAAACGTGTTTAGAAAATTTTGTTCTTTTATTAAGGGTTTGTTATTGACTTCATTGATAAAATAGCTATTATTATTAATTGCTAGAGTCAATTAGAACATATTTTTTCAAGTCACAGCCTTCTATCATAAAAACTAAAAGTTGAAAAAAAATTTTTGTTTGAAAAAATTAAAATTTGGCGAGACTAGTTTATATAATTTAACTTGTAGATTCCGAAAAACATAAAATATACAGGGTTATCCATTTAAAAAATTGAAGTCATTTTCGGTAAAACCGGTAGTCTGCCGTTTTGACTATATTTATCGATCAATCAGAAATTATCTCTAGTATCTTCATATAAAATTTTATCTAAATCGATTCATAAATAAAGAATATATAAGCATAGCCCTGTTCTCATTGTCAAACGGTATATGGCTTGAAAATTTTCTAAGCATTACTATAGGTACATACGCAGTCGTTGTCCAAAGTGAACTGATGACAATTATGACCTATGCTCAAGTTATGATGCACAGGTCTTACTCGGGCAAACAAATCTGTATTCTGACAGACATCCAGGCAGCACTAAAGGCGAAGATGTCATGTCAGTTTACTTTTAAGCTGGTTCTAGAATGTCACAAAGAATTTGTGCACCTGGGTGAGTACAACCGTCTTAAATTGATTTGAATACTAAGACACAACGAATAGATGGCAACGAAAAATCTGATGAACTGGCTAGAACATCTCGATTAAAACAGGTAACAAGAACAGAGGCTAGCTGTAACATTAAATGACTGAAAGACCAAGATTGCCTACTATGGATTGCATATCCCAGTGTAAAACACTTCGAGGTGTTCTTTGAAGAACCATGAAAGAGTGTCGTTGAAAAATTACTGATGGGACATACAGAAACAAACACACATCCGATGTAGTACTAAAAGACAATATTTTGTCAAACTGAGAACTAAACTTCTATTCATTGCCTCTGGGAATGCAAGGAACTAAAAACCCTTAGGATTAAACATTTTTGGGAAAAAGAACTAACATCCGAAATGGTCAGGAATACCCCTATACAAAACAATGCAAACCTTCTTTGACAATTTCGATATTTCTCTACGAGACCCATCAACGCGGGATCGGTTTTCTAGGCCGCAGTACACGGGACAGAGGGCCAGACAACCAATAATAATAATAATAATAATAAGGCTTAAATTAATGTAAAAAACAAACAGAAAGATAACTACATAAGACTTGCAATACTCAAGTAGTTATTAAATGGCCTAAAAGAACAAAAAGACTGGATGCACATGCCAGCAAGATCATAGAAGAAAGAACACTGAGAATTGGCAAAAACGAAATACAGCTTGGAAAAAGGGCAAATGGAAGGTTTCTTTGTGGAATAATCAATGGTAATCAAAAGAAGAAGAACTTAGTTAGATAATAACTTCTTTTACTAAAATACATAACCAGAACTTCCAAATGTATATCTTTACCATTTATAAAAAGAAGTTTAAACCAAAAAGTGCCAATTTATTGCTATATGCAGACAATCAATTATGATTCAGTTTTACCAGTTACTGAATCATACAATAACTTTAAAAGTGAAATAAGTGTGTGCTACACGCCGCAATCGACAAACTGCGGCTAGCAGATTGCGGCTAGTTCCAGCTACCCCAGTATTGATAACCTGCGTTTACCTTGCATAAACTCCTAAAGTCGTAAAACATAGATCTATAAATGTTTAAACGTAGTTATAATTGCTTCAAGCAAATTTACTCTAAAGCCACCACATATAATCCTTAGAAGAGCTAATGTTGCTGACAACCCCATTGGAATTGGAAAATACTTCAAGCAGTGAAACAAATTCAAATAAGCGATCCTTATCTTCACCCGAAGACGACGACTACATCAAACGATACCTACTTGATAATGGCTCGCTGATTACTCAAAATAAATTGTATGTGCTAGAGACAAACGAACAAAATACTTTATCACAGAACTCAAAAGAACAAAATACTTCTTTATCTCAGTCCAAACGAAATAGCAAATAATCCAAAACTACCCCCAGTATTTTTATCAAATGAAACCAACTACCAAAATATTATCAAAGACATAAACTCAACAATCTCAGAACACTTCACTACCACATTTAAAGGTAAGGAGCTTAGAATTAACCTAAAAAAGTACAGATGACTATCGAAAATTAACTAAGGTCTACGATGACCATAAAGTAAATTATTATACTTACCAAAACCCTGATATCAGCAAATCTCTGTAATCTCTGTAATCTCTGTAATAACAGAACAAGAAATATAAATAGAATTACATAACTTAAACTACATTGCACTCAAAACCACCGGATTACTGAATCACAAAAAATATCAATGCCAATTATAACAATTGAATTGAGTAAAAACGGCAGAGCTAAGAGCATTTTCAACCTAAACAGACTGCTACACTGCGTAGTATCAGTTGAACCTCGACGCAGAACTAGCGACACTCCACAGTGCACTAACTGTCAGTTTATTGGACACACCAAAAATTACTGCCATCTACCACCACGATGCGTCAAATGTGCAGAGCACCATCACTTCTCTAAATACAATGAAAAGAAAGAAACAGATAAACCTTCATGTGTCAAATGTGGAGGGGAACATACGGCAAACTATAGAGGTTGCCCCTATACACAAAAGTAAACCAACGTATCCAGTAATTCAATTTTCCAACCCCACCTCTTTAATCATAGGGAAAATTACCTCCAACGCAACATATGCAGCACACAAATCTTTCCAAACCTAATAACAGCAGATCTGACAAAAGAAACCCAGTTACTACTATTATAGAAATTATTACACCACACCTTGATAAAATTAAAAAATTTATCGTGTCCTTAATGCCGTTGCTACTTTAAAATTACACAAAATAATGAACTACCTCTAAATAAATTGACCTTTTAAACTGGAACACCAGTGCTTTAAAACAACAGAGATCTACTTTTATAGCATTCATGGCTAGACATGGCATAAATTTAGCTTGCGTTACAGAAACGCATCTTGTACAAAATGAGATATTTAACTACACCTGGTTATCAAATATACAGAAAATATCGAGAAAATGCAATTGGATGGGAAGGATCAGCAATAATAATAAAACGTAACTTCTCTACAACTCCAGTAGACTTGACAAATATTCCCCACCTAGAAGCTGTGGCTATCAATCTTATTATGATAAACAGTACCACACTAAGAATAGTTTCTACCTACAAACCACCCAACAACCCACTTTTCCAGAATTAACTCCAACACATCTTTGGGAGTCAAGATCCCACATGAATGGTAGGAGACATGAACTGTAAACACATGAACTGGGGTTGTAGGAAAACCAACCCTAATGGCGTGAAACTGGAAAATATAACCTCACAAGAGTGCAAGTATCGGCACCACCAGAATTCACCTGTTTTACGTACAGGCACAATTAACTACCAGACATCATAGACATTATACTGTACAAAAGTCTAAAGCTACCTATAAATCAAGCAGTTCTTACTGAGCTAAACTCAGATCATTTACCTGTCGTATTTACTTTAAATTGTACTCCCAATTACTACCCTCAACTTCCAAGATTACTAAACGGCTCAATTGACTGGGAAGACTTTCGGACCATAATGAATAATAAACTAACTTGTCCTACAAACCTAACAACGCATGAAGATATCAACAACGCAATAGAAACATTCTTCACTCAGACAGCCAAAACCTTTCAATGCACGTACATCATCTCATAAGGAAAAAACGTAGGACTCATAAGCAATGGAAAAATACCCGAGATCCAGTAGTGAAAGTCTATCTGAATAGACTAATCAGATTAGTAAGAACTGAATTGGATAAACACAGAATTTCATCGTATAACAACTACATTGAATCACTCAATCCCGTAGATTCGAACATGTGAAGAGCCACCAAAATAATTCTTAAGCAACCAGTAATCATACCAACATTACTGTAACGAATTTGGGTCCCGATCATTCCGGAGCGTCCTTGAGCCCGTCCAGGTGCGAACTGATGACTCACAAACTTCGAGTAACGACCTTCATCCGCCGGAAGCGGTGACATCACCGTCTGCGGGGTCATCGTTCCCGAGTGTTCCACAGGGTGACTCATCGACGGATCGCCGGGATTTGCCAGCAACTTCTAAATTCTAGAAAGATTTTGTGTCTGGGTATAAAGTGGACCGACGAACCGAACGTGATTCATTGTGGCCGCAGTAGTCGTATAGTTCATGTCATAAATAAATGTTATAAAATAAATATCGCTCGGTTTACCTAACTATTGTTAGTATTTAGTTATTGTTAATTATTAATTCTGTGTAAATAAATATTTAGTGGACATTTGTCGTAAATAAATTCCGAACCCTAGTTAAAACGTTAAAATCGTTACAATTGGTGTCAGGTGTGGGGTATTGTTTAATATAAATAAATAATTAAAATTAAATAATTAAATTAAAATAATTAGTGCAAGTGCATCATGGCTACGAAAAAATTGATGGAATTAAAAGTAGACGAGTTAAGAAGGGAGCTAGAAGAACGAGATGAAGATTCTACTGGGAAGAAATCAAACCTGCAGGAACGTCTTCGTGGAATCCTTTTAGGAGATGGTCCAGATCCAGAGACTTTCGTGTTCAATGTCCAGGTTGATGTGCAGCAACTAATGGGAAAATTGGAATCGAAATTGATGGAAAATTCTAGTAGTTTGGAATCTAAATTGCTAGAAAATTCTAGAACTCTGAAAGATGAAATGCTCGAGAATGCTAGAACAATGGAAACTAAATTAGTGGAATGTGTAGAATCGAAATTGATGGAAAATTCTAGTAGTTTGGAGTCTAAATTGCTAGAAAATTCTAGAATCCTGAAGGATGAAATGGTAGAGAATTCTAGAAAATTGAGGGAAGAATTAATGGAAACATCTGGAGCATTAGAATCCAATGTGCAGGAAACTTGTAGAATATTCGACGGGAAACTTGAAGAATTGGAATGTAAGATGAGAGCTCTAGAAAATGTAGACAAATCTTCTAGTGAGTTTGTAACACCGACGTTTCAAGAATCAAAAGTATTAGTCCCTGGACGTCAAGAGGTACCAACCTACGATGGGAAATCTCCCTTGGAAGAGTATCTAACATTGTTCGAGACGTTGTCCATGGTTTATGGTTGGACTACCAGTGTAAAAGCGTCCATGCTCAGTACATCTCTACGTGGGGATGCTTTGAGGGTGTTACAAACAATACCAAAGGAAGAGAGGCTGAATTTCACACAATTAGTCGCTCGCCTAGAGATGAGATATGGACAGAAACATATGGAACAAGTATATCGTTCTCAACTAAGAAACAGATTTCAAAAACCGAATGAGACCCTCCAGGATTTTGAAGCAGATATCGTGCACTTAGTACGGATCTCTTATCCGGAAGCGGGGGACGATATATGTGAGAGCCTTGCTATAGAACGGTTCATTGATGGGTTGCGAGACGTCGAGACACAGCAAGCTATTAAGCTTGCTAGGCCTAAAACCATTAGAGATGCTCTGACACAAGCTCTCGAATACGAGGCTGTTAAACAGTCAATCAAGGGACAAGCTCGTATTCGAGCAATGGAGAGCGCTGACAATGAAAGTGACAACCATTCCATTGAGGATATTGTCCAGCTGGTTTTGAAGGCACTCGATAGAAGATCCAGTAAGAAGCGGGTTGGTGAGAAGGGGCTGACATCAACCCGTAGTACTGAAGCCCCCGGGACAGTCGTCCAGATAGCCACTGCCGAGGACCATGCTGGAAGTGTCTTCGTGGATGGCACGATCAACGGGCGAGCATACCGGATGCTACTTGATACTGGAGCTACGAAGACAATAGCGAAGGCTAACATCTTTAAATCCAAGCAAGACGTTGTAGCAACGCAATGGCGACTTCGAACTGCTACAGGCGACTGGGCGAAGGTCCACGGGGAGATGCGCGCCCAGATCACCATTGGAAATGCCACCTTCAAACATCAAATTATAGTGGCGGATATAGAAGAAGACATCATACTTGGAATGGACATCATGAAAAAGCATGGTTTCAAATTAGATCTGCAAGCCGGTGTGTTGGAAGTTGCTAATGAGGAACTGGTGCTTCAAAATAAAAAGGACGTTAGAGTGCGTGTGATTTTGGCAGGAGATGTGACGGTTCCCGTGCGTAGTGAGATGCTGGTAAACGGAAGAACGGACGAAGATGGGTGTATGTGGTCTGGAGAAGTGACAATCTTAGAACCAGAATATAGTGATAGAGGAACAGGACCTGGTGTGTTAGTTGCGAAAACTGTTGTTAAGACTAATTCTAAGATACCAGTACGTCTGATGAACATCAACCACTACCCGGTAACTCTCAAGGAAGGTACGGTCTTGGGCTACTGCTCATCGGTGTCATCCATCGTGCATCCATCCCAGAATATAGAGACTTCTTCTGTTGCACCGTGTGAACAGCTGGATAATTTGATTGCTACTGCAAGTCAAGGATTGTTGCCGGAACAAAAGGCGAGGGTGAAAGAGCTAATAAAACGATACTCCGACGTCTTCGAATGGAAGAATAGCGCCAAAGGAAGGACTAATAACGTCCAACATAAAATTGATACGGGCGAATCAAAACCTATTCGCCAAGCACCTAGAAGGTTACCTTTGGCCAAATACCAAGAAGCTGAGCAAATCATTAGCGAAATGAAACGAGATGGAGTGATTGAAGAATCCAACAGCCCATGGGCTTCACCTGTGGTATTGGTGAAGAAGAAAGATGGTTCCACTCGATTTTGCGTTGATTATCGACAGTTGAACAATGTTACGAAGAAGGACAGTTACCCGTTACCACGGATTGACGATACCTTGGATACACTTGCGGGATCAAAAATCTTTTCAACTTTGGATTTGAAGAGTGGATATTGGCAAGTGGAAATGGAGAAGAAGGATCGTGAGAAAACTGCATTCACTGTAGGATCAGGGTTATGGCAGTTTACAGTAATGCCTTTTGGCCTATGTAATGCCCGGCTACGTTTGAACGTTTAATGGAATCCGTATTGAAAGGGTTGTCTTGGAGAACTTGCCTGGTATATCTGGATGATATAATTGTGGTCGGAAAAACGTTCGAAGACCATGTGAAGAATTTGGAGGAAGTTTTCCAAAGGTTGAGGAGTGCCAACCTGAAGTTAAGTCCAAAGAAGTGTAACTTGTTCAGAAAAGAAGTCAATTACTTGGGTCATGTTGTGTCTGGAGGAGGAGTGGCCGCTGATCCAGAGAAGATCAGAGCTGTCAAAGAATGGCGAATACCTAAAGACAAGCATGATGTGAGAAGTTTCCTCGGGCTTTGCACATATTATAGAAGATATGTGATGGGTTTTGCAAACATCGCAAAACCACTAATACGATTGACCGAAGAAAGCAGAAAATTTGACTGGGACCATGATTGTCAAAATGCTTTTGAACAGCTTAAAGAAGCCTTAATAAGTGCTCCAGTGCTGAGCTATCCTTTGCCAGAAGGCAAGTTCATTCTCGATACCGATGCGAGTAACGTTGGCATTGGCGGAGTGTTATCCCAAGAACAAGATGGCCAAGAAAAGGTCATTGGGTATTTTATTAAGGTGTTGTCGAAGCCAGAAAAAAATTACTGTGTGACCAGAAAGGAGCTGCTAGCAGTGGTCAAAAGTGTCGAGCATTACTACAAGTACCTCTATGGAAGAAGATTCCTCATAAGGACGGACCATGCGGCATTGAAGTGGCTTCTGCAGTTCAAGAATCCAGAAGGACAGGTGGCCAGATGGATTGAGAGACTGCAGGAATATGATTTAGAAATTGAACACAGAGCCGGAACTAGTCATCGCAATGCTGATGCATTATCAAGAAGACCTTGTCCTTTGGAGTGCACCCACTGCAGTCGTGTGGAGGACAAGTGTGGACACGTACTACGAACAACTGTTATAGACGATCAATGGCAGCTTGAAGACCTTGACAAGGATCAAAATGAAGATTCAGAATTAGGCCATTTGATGAAGTGGATAAGTCGTGGTTCCAGACCAACTTGGGAAGAAGTATGTCCGCAGTCAACCAATTTGAAAACGTACTGGGCGCAATGGAAATCAATCAGGATGGATGATGGACTTTTAAAGCGTGTCCTGGAAAATGAAGATGGTACACATCAAAGGTTGCAGCTATTGGTCCCAAGAAGAAGGGTGCCTGAAGTGTTGAAGCAGCTGCATGATGGTGTGTCGGGTGGACACTTGGGCGTCAAGAAAACGCTGGAAAAGGTACGCCAAAGATTCTATTGGGTGAATTGCAAAGAGGACGTGAAAGAATGGTGTCGAAAATGTACCACATGTGCTGCAAGCAATGGACCCCATAAGAAAAAGAAAGCTCCTATGCGCCAGTATAACGTAGGAAGCCCCTTCGAGAGAATAGCGATAGACATATCCGGTCCGTTTCCATTAACAGATGACGGTAACAAATATATCCTGGTGGCCATGGACTACTTCAGTAAATGGGTTGAAGCATATGCACTTCCAAACCAGGAAGCTTCGACAGTCGCTGAAGTATTGGTGAAGGAGTTCATCAGTCGATTTGGGGTGCCCATGGAATTGCATTCCTATCAGGGAAGAAATTTTGAATCTGCCATTTTCCAGAACATGTGTACACTGCTTGGAATACGAAAAACTAGAACAACTGCTTTGCATCCGCAGTCTGACGGAATGGTAGAAAGAATGAACAGGACAGTTGGGAAGTACTTGTCAAAGGTTGTTTCTAATCACCAAAGGGGCTGGGACCAGTATATCCATCTGTTCTTGCTGGCGTACCGCTCTTCAGTACATGAAACCACTGGACAGACGCCTGCAAATGTTCTTTTTGGAAGAGAAATTCGATTGCCATGTGACCTTAAATTCGGCTGCAAACCTGGCGAGGAAATAGTCGGCGATGATTATGTAAGTAATCTACGCCGAAATACACAATCAAGTTCGTTCGAACATCCAAGAGGCTAACAACCGAATGAAGGAAAACTACGACATCAAGGCAGAGGAAGGCGGCTACCAGGATGGAGATTTAGTGTGGCTCTACAATCCCCAACGACGTCAAGGCTATTCCCCAAAGTTGCAGAGATCCTGGGATGGACCGTATGAAGTGATGAAACGCATCAACGACCTTATTTATCGCATAAGGAAGGTTCCAAGTGGGAAGCCAAGGGTGGTGCATTTCAATCGATTAGCTCCATACGCAGGAAGTAGCTCACAAGAGGAGGTCCATAGATGTAGTGTTGAGTCAGGGGATCTAACGTTCGAAGAGTTTATGAAGAAATTCGCGACAGGCAAGAGGGTGAACTACGATGTCGTCGAAGAAGTGCAAAAAGACTTGTTCTCGGTGCCAAAAGAATATTCGTTGGCTCACTGTGTGGCTAAGGACTTCAAAATGTCAAGAGGAATTGCTGTGGTCTTCCGAGACAAGTTCGGCAAGATGGAGGAGCTTCGAAAACAACAACCGTATGTGGGAGGTGTCGCGCAGCTGAGACGCCAAGGGCGACTTATCAATTACATGGTTACAAAAGAAGCTTCCCATCATAAGCCTACTTACGAAGCCTTATGGAACTGCCTCCTTGTTCTTCGGGAGGAACTGCTTCTTGAAAACATAACGAAGCTGGCAATCCCAAAGGTAGGCTGTGGAATGGATGGATTGAATTGGAGAGTCATTCGAAGCATGATTGAAGTGATTTTCCAACATGCTGGTATAAGCATCTTGGTCTGTGGCTACAATCCATGGAAGCCGCAAAACAACCAGAAAACAGTGGACTGTCATTTTTACATGGTTTCAAAGTGCAACAAAGGAGCAACCTGTAGATTCCTTCATGACCCCAGCAAAACCATTAGGAAGTTTCGGGACGAAACAGTCTTAAGGAAGGGGCAGTGTAACGAATTTGGGTCCCGATCATTCCGGAGCGTCTTTGAGCCCGTCCAGGTGCGAACTGATGACTCACAAACTTCGAGTAACGACCTTCAGCCGCCGGAAGCGGTGACATCACCGTCTGCGGGGTCATCGTTCCCGAGTGTTCCACAGGGTGACTCATCGACGGATCGCCGGGATTTGCCAGCAACTTCTAAATTCTAGAAAGATTTTGTGTCTGGGTATAAAGTGGACCGACGGACCGAACGTGATTCATTGTGGCCGCAGTAGTCGTATAGTTCAATTCATAAATAAATGTTATAAAATAAATATCGCTCGGTTTACCTAACTATTGTTAGTATTTAGTTATTGTTAATTATTAATTCTGTGTAAATAGATATTTAGTGGACATTTGTCGTAAATAAATTCCGAACCCTAGTTAAAACGTTAAAATCGTTACATTACGAACACATGGGCGAAATTATTCAGAAGATAAGGAAAAATGCGAATTATTTGCAGAACAACTCAAAAGTACATTCACCACTTCTTCGGTAAACCAAACCAACAGGAATCACGTCTAACAAATAGAAAGGAAACATAACAACTTCGATCTTACTAACATCATGCTTTCTGAGCCAATATCTCCATCTGCAATAAAAACGTACATAAAAATCAGAAAATTAAGAATACACCTGGAAAGGACATGATACGAAATCTGCTCCTTAAAAACCCGAAAAAGTCCATCGCCAAGTTAACAGCAGTGTTTTGTATCTGCTTAAGAACTGGATATGTTCCCATTGCTTGGAGAGAAGCAGTTGTAGTGATGTTCCCTAAGTCACGCAAACAACATGATAACCCAATCAATTACCGACCCATCAGCTTACTGTCATCTACATCAAATCTTCTAGAACGAGCTATATATACATGGCTAATCAAATTCCCAGAAGACAACGTCATACTTCCACATCTACAATTTGGGTTCCAATCTTTCCAGTCAACTGCTCATCAGTTATTGAAACTTACGGAATGGATCGAAGAAAAAATTGAAAACAGAAAGCACACACTCTTAGCATTCATCGACGTGGCACAAGCTTTTCATCGAGTCTGGACTAACGGCCCTGTACACAAAACGACAGAAATGAGCATACCTCTACAACTACTGCAAATAATCACATCATTCCTTTCTGACAGAACTTTCCAGGTAAGAGTAAACTCATATAATCTTCAACTCACCGTATACAAGCAGGTGTCCTACAAGGCTCAATATTAAGCCCTCCCCGGTTTAACTTATCCATGTATGGCATTCCGGCAACACCCGGAGCGGATCTAGCTATGTACGCAGATGATACGGCGATACTCCCACAAAACCAGGATATCAACAGAGCATCAAATAAACTTCAAGAAAGTGTTGATCAAGTAAACTAATGGCTTAACAAATGGTGCATAAGAATTAATGAAGACAAATTTGAAACAAAAATCTTCACATCTTCTACGCAAACCCTTAGATCCACCCAACATAGTTATTAATAACTTGCCTATACCATGGAACACCAAAGACAGTGCGGTAAGATATCTAGGTATATACATGGACAGAAAATTAACTCGAAGTTTGCATATAAATTAAAAGTTATCAGAAGCATACGCGGGACTAGGCATGCTGTATCCAATCCTAAACAAAAAATCTTCACTTAAAATTAAATAATAAGTAAGAATAAACACCCAAATAACAGCACTTAAAAGAGAATACTGGGAAACTTCACGAAAGAAATGAAGCACGATTGTATGGGGGGCAATAGAAAATATGGAATATGCTGCGCAACAGGAAGAAGCCAATCAATGGATATAGGCAAACGACCATTACCTCGCCCGATACATGCGTAACCAATTTCAACAATTTATATGAAGGAACTACAGATGACGTAAATGAGAATATGGGAGCAAGAGAAGACGGGAGGGCCAATGACGATGGACTAGATGCAATTACCAAGGATAAAGGAACTGTCGCCATAGCTAAGCTTAAAAATAGAAAGTCCCCAGGAAGAGACACAATTTCAAATGAAATGATAAAATACGGCGGTGACGAACTGGCACAAGAGATCTACCCTGTTCCAAAAAATAATCGAAACAAGAGCTGTACCTAACCAGTGAAAAACAAGCATAACAATTCCGATAATCAAAAAAGGTACCAAGAAAGATCCAAAGAACTATAGGGGAATATGCCTTTTAAGCACTGGATCAAAAGTGATGACAAAGATCATAGCAGAAGAAATAACACTCAAGGTGGGTATAAGCGAAGAACAACAGGAGTTTCGCCAGAATAGGTCCACAGTGGACGCAATATTTATATTACGACAATTAATAGAGAAAGCGATCGAATTTAATAAGCCAGTATTCCTTTACTTTATTGACTTGACTCGAGCGTTCGTCAGAGTACTTCTCGTTGACGTAATAAGAACGCTACAAGAAAATAATATCGTTCGAAGAATCAGAAAGGTAATAACGGAGCTTAACAATAACAATAAAACAAGAATAAGAACTAATAACCCACAAACAGAAGAAGTACCTATATCAACAGCCATAAGACAGGGAGACAGCCTCACCCCGATACTTGTTAATGTCATTATGGACCAAATTATTAAATCCGTCAAAGAAGCGAGAGGACGGTACAGGATGGGGAATAGCAGGTTCAAGATACTGACCTACGCAGACGACGCAGTTATTGGAGCAGAAAACGAAGACGATCTACAACGCATGCTTTTTAAGTTTAAAACAACTATCGAACAACATGAAAATATCAATAGAAAAAACACAGTCCATGGTAATTTCCAAAGAACCAATCTGGTGCAAACTGGCCATAGACGACAAAACAATAACACAGGTCATGAGCTTTACATATCTAGGCGTAGAAACATCCAGCAGCAGAAACATCAATCAAGAGACAAGAAAACAATCAAATAAAGCTGCAGCAGTGTCTGGCTATCTCCGGGACGTAATATTCCAGAACAAATATATGACCACTGAGAATAAAGTACGAATATACAAAACGTGTGTCAGGCCAATATTAACATATGCAGCGGAACACGAGCCGAAACAGCAAAATCTAAGCAGACAATGAGATCGACCGAAATGAGAACGTTAAGAACTATCGCTGGACTCACTCTCCGGGATAGAGTGAGAAATTAAACTATCAGAGAAAGATGCGACACTCAAGACATCGTTAGGTGGGTGAGAACAAGAAGATGTCACTGACGAGGTCACGTTGGCAGAATGGGTGAGGAACTACTAGCAAACTGGGCGACGACAGAAATACCTAACACAAAACGAACAGTAGGACGGCCACCAAAACGATGGAAGGACTGCTGGGCATCAGTATCCCAAGACCAGTAAGAAATTCACCCCCAACCAAGATGAGGCAAATTGGAATTAACAGGATATTATCCTATAACACGAAAAAGAAGAAGAAGAAAATTAAATGTGGTACATATCTATACCTCAATAATCAGGTCTATCCTTACATATGGCAATTCTGTCTGGTGCGCAACCTCAAAAACCAATATAAATAAGCTCTGCAAGTACTGCAAAACAAAGTGCTACGCATCGTAACAAACACTGAATGGTTTATAAGAAACTCCCAACTCCATCGAGAAACTAGAATTCCTACTATTCAACAGTATACAGGGTGTTACGGAAATGAGTGCAAATATTTTAACCAGTGATAGATCTCACCAAAATGAAAAACGATAAATAGAAAAGAAACTAGAATTCCCACTATTCAACAGTATACAGGGTGTTACGGAAATGAGTGCAAATATTTTAACCAGTGATAGAGCTCACCAAAATGAACAACTTTTCTATTTATCGTTTTTCATTTAATCGCTTATTTTCTTAATCATTTATCTCCCCTAAATTTGACGAGCCGCTTGGTAAGCAAATCTAAGTTAAAGGTGAACGACACAAGTATATTAAAACTGCAAAGTTCTTGAACTAACAAAAAACACGCGGACAATAACTTACCTACCTCAATTATAAAGTACGTTGGTACAAGATATGAACTAAAGGTTTTTCAGTACATATGCATTTTTTGTTGGTTTTCATATCAAAGACATGTTTTTTTGTGTTTTGCGCCATTAAATTAGAATATTATTCCATAAGCGGGTATGCATTTTTAGAGTAAAATTGTTTTGAATTTTAACTCAGTTTTGAGGGCGTTTTCGAAAAAATGATAAATGGAGAAGTTGTTCAGTTTAGCGAGTTCTATTACAGGTTAAAATATTTGCACTCATTCCCATAACATCCTGTATAACAAAATCGGCTAAATCATTTTATCATAATATTGTACAGTGCGAAGGTGCAGTACATTATGATCTAGGAAAAAGGTCGCTGCACACCAGGCTAAATCAAAAGCTACCAATAGAGCTCTTACTTAGTGATACTGACTAACGTTATCAACCATCAGACAATATACCGGGTGACAATGAAACTACTACCCACTGCTGCATTTCGAAACGTCTTGAGATAGAAATATGCAATTCGGTATGTTGATAGGGTTGAAAATATTTGTCAAAATTCAATTGTTTTTCAAAACCATAGCGACCTCTGTCCTGGCCTACTCCGTTTTTTCGTAAAATACAAACAAATAGGAATTACGGCATATTTTTAAGCGGCTCTATTTCAAAAACTATTAATTTTAGACATGGGGGATGTTAGACAAAAGTTATTTATAATTGTTTAGAGAGTCATAAAAAGAGAAAATATATAGGGTGTCCCATTTAAAATAACAAAGTAAAGGTCATTTCCGGTGAAACCGAAAACGATATTCAATTGTTTTTATGTTACAATTGTTCACAATTTTCAACCCTATCGACATACCGAATTGCATATTTCTATCTCAAGATGTTTCGAAATGCCGCCGTGGGTAGTAGTTTCATTGTCACCCGGTATATGTTAATCAATACGAGGAAGGCGTTTTTGTATTAATATAATATGTAAATAATATGTTATAACATGTAACAACATTAATTAGAAATAGTGGAATTTAGTGAATAGTGAAATAAAGTTAAGAAACTGTACTAACGTCATGAATAGCACTCCGTGCTGAACTGGCAATAAAACGTATTAAAAAAAAGTTTGAACCCCTTCCTTAAAACAATGCAACTCAAAAATTTAGCAGATTAGCATTATGCAATCCGACCATTGTTGAGCATAAGATATTAATTTTACGATTTCAGTAACAGTTTAGTACCTTAGTATCAGAAGAGAGACTAAGTTCAATTTTGAAAAGTAACTTCGGTCGTTCGGCAATTGCTAATCAATATTTTCAGACTACTTACTACTTAATGATAACCTTCTCACTTAAACATATTTAACATTTTCTCGTCTGTTTCTAAAAGGACACCTTAAAGTATGATTGCTTATAATCTGGAATTAGTCATTTCTGTCAAGAAATTATAACTTGCGCCTCTTCTATCAAAGAAATTATAACCCCTCGCTACACCTGATTATGTTCCCTTTTCTCAATCAGAACCAATAGAAAATGTGTGTCCAATAGTTATGGAAACATACATAGCTATAATCGTAAAATTGGGGCTTATGGCAAAGAGATGTGCTGCAGTCGAAAATAACTTGACGATTTATAATCAGCTTGTAAGTTTAATAAAACTGGTCTGAAGGTTGGAGTTAAAGAAGATGTGGACAAACATTAACTTGGTAAATGCGAACATATATATCGGTTTGTGATCGTTCAGAATTAAGAATATTAATGTCCAGTTGCTCCAATAAATAAGCAGCTGATCGGTGATTAAGATCGATCAACAGTAGGTTTAATGGACTTAGTCCTAACAAAAACACCGAAAATATGGGTTTAGAACCCGATTCTCACATTATTTCCCATGAAAACTAAAAAACAACGACCATCGGTTTACATTCAATGATTCTAATCGATCAGTCGGCTGGTTATCTGTTGATGCTTGTTGAGTGACGGCCAAGTCTAAACGAGTAATTTATAAAAACAATATTTTGCTTTAAATCCTGCAATATTTTGACTTAGACAAAATATTTATAATTTGCATACATTATTTGGCCAGTTTATTAAAATAATTCCTGTATGATTAATGAATTCTAGGCTCATAACATACAACATTGAGCAACTCTCTTGCTCAACAAGCAGTAGTTGAAAATCAATCTTAAATACAGTGTGTTATGGTAGAACTTGCTTGAAAATGCCAATAAATGTTCTAATGTGCGAATCAGGTACAACAATCGTACTTTTAAGGCAGTTATATTACTGCTTCGTTTAATCGTTCTCCTAAAGAACTTAATTCAAAATTACGTCAGAATTGCCGTATTAGCGGCGTAAGGAATTATTTTATTTCGTTAAGTCATTATTTATAGCATGTTTTCTACGCATCTACACTATTAATTACCCTGTTCCATTATCTTAAGGCCACAATTTGTCAATTTTTTACATCGAGGTACAGTATAGCCTAAAGTAAAGATGCTCACAAAACAGTAGTTTTCGGGCGATCAGTTTAAATAACATTTCGACCGACTATTTTCTTATTAATAGCCCCGATTAAATCTGTGCACATATATGATAACTGTGAACTTTTCTAGGTCTCGGTAATATGTATATCTACAGCTCTGGACCGGAGAGAGTTAATCGCTGTGATTTATTTACCGATTTAATCAGTGTTACAGAACGGAATTTTGTTTTTACGCAAGCATATTTTCTCGATTCTTTTCTTTCACATTTTGATTGTAATTTACATTAACTTGTGTGGCTTTTCTGTAGAACAGGTTAGTAACTGTATTCACTTTACGTCACTGCATACATTCCGCAAAAAGGAATGGTGTGTGCTAAAATCTCATGCACTCAAGTGATTTAACTAATGTTCTAACATAAGTGCACCGTTTTAAGCCTCATTTATTTCGTAAAATAGATGTTTTCTCAAATGTGATTGCACATTCAATTTTAAGCTATTTATAGAGAACTTGCAAATATGATACTATTCGTAATTTAATTAATTTATTTTGTAACAAAACAGAAATATTTAGAGATCTAGACAAGCCTCATTTAATTTACCAAATTGTCAACGAAAATAGTGAAATCTAAATGGAATAATATGCTCACAACCTACTGCCGGTTAATAACGCTCTTTTTCCACCTAATGGTGTTATTAGTGGCGGCTGCTCCTTAGGGGCTCAGGGGCTCTAGCCTTCCAGCCGTCAACATATGTCATTAGAAAAAAGTAAATATTCTATAATTGAAAATATATTTTATCATCTATCCTACCGTTATAACATGACAAGGTTTAAGTAATGAGATCCTGAACTCGCTATTCGATGCCTCTTAAAGTATGCAAAAGACTATCCATGAAGTATGTCAACATAACATGAGTTATGTGCCAACTCACTCGCTCTTATCATAATGCACTAAGCAGCTGGCAGCTGCTAAAGGCGATCCGACATGTGACCCAAACTTATATGGGAATTACGGGCTGTCGCTGCAGAATCGGAATATAGCAGCTCCGATGTGAAGCGAAGTCTAACGATGTTGCAGTCGAGTAATGTTTAGAAATGTAATGCAATCAAAGGGTAAAAGCAGCCGCCACGGCAATAGCAAACGATCTGTGTTGGTAATAAATTAGTTCTTATCGGTATAACTGCTTGCAGAACAACGACAAGACAAGGTGCGCCTTCACAAGTTTGATACTGTTCACGGGTTAGGTAACCGTATATGAAATGATATGAAAGTCGTGATCACGTCACACTTTAAAATCCCAATATAAAAAATCGCAGGAACGATTCAGGGTACGACTGAAAAGTCACAACATCTCCTATCACTAGTTGGAAATTTTCATTTATCTTGGGTGACAGCGCCAGCTCCTTCTTAAGTAGAGATATTCTGTAGCCCATTCGCAAAAATTATGAAAATTGCGTTAGTAATATAGTCGATTCGCTCGACCTTGCAAAATTGCCTCGGACAACTTTTAAGTACGTAGGGAACAATTGAAATACTAAACATTATTTGTGGGATGAATTCAGGTAACTAACTGTAAACCAAAGTCTTCCTAGGTGTGAATAAGTCGATGTAAAATGAGCTTAATGCCTTGTAAGGCCGTAATTGCTTAGTTTGAATTTTTCAAGGTCGAACGAATCGACTATACATCCTCTAGTGTACCCATTAACAAAATCTTAAACGAAACGAGCTTCAAAATCATTGCCTAGAGCTTGAACTCTTTGGTGATGATATGGATGAAAGCGAGCACTTCTTTTATTCTCCAAACCCAATCAATAGGTGATAATGCAAATGCATCTACATATTTGCTTAACAAATCTTGTTTCTACATCATCCGTAATGCAATATATCCTACACGTAAATACTTGTACTAAATAAAGAACTTGCTCATCATCATTTATGAGTCTACGAACAACTACTCGACCAACTGCATGTCTTGCATTGAAAGTGCCATGTTCCCTAAACTGCCCATGTGAATTAGGACTAACCGCAACCATTTCCGTTACTGGGACCATAAACATTATGTACATCTGCATATTCTCCGTTTGAAAATAACCTTGGCATTGTAACTCACTTGTAAATTACGATGGGAAGTATGCAAAAAGGAAGTCAGTAAATTCAGTATCACAGTAATAAACTGAATTTACAAGCAATCGTTTGTTAAAAATAATGTTCAAATGCTAGCAGAGAAGATTCGATCATGGTAATCAAATCAGTATTTATAAAACTGTAATAATTACAATTATTTCTGTTGCTAACAATAAAAAAGACTATCGTGATGGAATGCCCCGCAAGGTTTTCTCCACTTCTCTTTCTTTAACTTAAACATTTCTTGTAAATAAAATAAAAGTACAAAGAAACGAAATGCAAAAATGCACCCATAGTTATTGAAGGAACGCCAAGGGGAAATAAACCACCGCGACTAACAAAAATGTGGAAAGATAGCTGGACGTCAAGATCACAAAGAAAGAAGTACTTAATACACTTGTTGTTGACATTATGATAATTCAAATATTGGAGCTAGTTGGCAGTTGTGAAGTTTGTAGTGCGCTATCGGTTTTTACGCTGGGGATGCGTCTACAAAGGAATACAAAAAGGTCTCCCACTCCTTCTCTTCCACTTAAGTTACTCTTTAAGTAAGATGTGCGTGAAATGTGGTTAGAACTGAGATAAATACAGTATTTTTATAATCAAAAGAATAACACCAACGTTAAGGAGTCTATCATTATAGCCCAAGCGCCAATATTGTACCCCGAGGACACCTAGGGCCGGTTGCAAAAAGCAATGTTAAGTCTGGTGTTAGCTAACATCGCGTCAAAGTGAACAAAATCGCATCAAATTTTGTTTACTAATGTATTAGTTACCATAAGCATTTGAGGTTTGATTCGTTTTTGTTCACTTTGACGTCGCGTTAGCTAACACCAGACTTAACATTGCTTTCTGCAACCGGCCCCTAGAGGTACAAGACGCGCGGATTACAATAGTCTTCTCTACCGTGGTGTATATACTATTTTTTGCACTACTAGCACCTGAAATCCTAGCGTTCATAGCCCTCGGTAAAGTTTCAAAATACCCACGAAAATCAAGTAAGCTTCTGTCAATTCGGCTCGCGCGAGGGGCGTGCTCGCGTACTCCCAGCGACCAGTGGCGTTCGCCAGTTGACTCCATTACTCACCGTCGGCGTCGTTATGGAAAGGACTTAACGGCTGTAAATAATAAATTATTACTGACCACTAGTCTATAATGATCAACTTCTCAATATAAAATGCGGTGAATAATGTATCTTTATAGGTTAGTAGTGCAAAAAAGTTTATTCGACAACGTCGATAAGGCAAGCAATTACTTATATAGCATATGCCTATAGTTCTCTTTAGTATAGTACACCACAACCACATCTAAATTTGCAAAAATATTTTAAAAATCATATATATAAAAGTGAATGAAGCTGCGCTCGTGCGTTCGTCACCCTGAATCGTTCCCGATTTGATTTGCCTCATCAATAATCGATCTTATTTATTTATTTATTTACTTATTGAATTCCTCTCAACAGGTATACATCCAGTTACAGAGAAGGAATTAACTTAAAATCTGATTTAGTAAAGAAGAAATTAAAAATAATCAATGTATAAACGAAAGCATAACAATAACTTAAAATAACAAAATTATAAAACTAAACATTAATGTAATAATAAGTAACTTAATACCTACTGTCTTGTATCGTTACCCTTCTCTTCATAATACAACGATAAGCGTGTGTGTTACGTAGCCTTTCTGATCGAGCGGTTAAGACATCTGACTAGAAATCAGATCCTCTCAGGAAGCAAATAATGTGTCTACAATTGGTGGTGCAGAGAGAAAACTGGAAAAGGACAAGAAACAGCTAGTGCTCTCTTGTATCCTAGTCTTTTTAGAAGATGTGATGACACCTTTAGTATTGCATAAGCTATCTCCAAGCACATTGTCGGGAAAACTTATGTTAATGAACTGTTTGGTCTGGTCCACCCATCTAGTTGTCGGTATTCTTCGTGGACGGTTCCCTTCCACCTTGTCCTTTATGATCTAAGCTCTGCGTACCATATGTCGAAAGTATTGAAGGTACGCATGGCAGATTTTCGTTAGCAGCATGAGTTGACACAAATTTTGTACAGCATCGATTGGTTGGTACGATATTCAATCTATGAGACCCTCAAGAATCATCGATCGATACACCCAGAGTTTAAAGACCTCAATTCTCCTTTTGTCAGCGTTTTTTATCGTTCAGATCTCCATTACGTATGTGGCCCTGACAAAGAACATTTTCCAGCTCGATTTTAGTTGTCATCGTAATGGAGGTGTCATTTCATATAATGACCATTTTGATAATAGCAAACCATTCCACTGTGATGCGATGACATATTTTTTAACTAGACCCATTAACGAATTCATATCCACATAGTCCTGAATGTGTAGAGGATTTTTTTCTATCCTATTTACTGTTACCTCCTTTGTCTTGGCTTTGTTCAATGTCAAACCACGCAAAGCTTGTCATTATTTCTTCAATTTCATTCATGCTTGCAGCATTAATGAACATGTCATCGGCATATCCCTACCAATCATCTAAGACTTTTCTTATGGCGTGTTAACTGTAAATACTGAACAAAATGTATCAATGTTTGACTATCGCATGTTCTTTAAAGCCGTTTGAGTAAGTCTGGTCTACCAAGACCTTCGCTGTGAGTAGAATAGGGGCAGAAATCCTCCACCACTTTTAATTTCCCCCACTACTTTTAATTGATTAAGCCCTGTGGGCATAATCAATTAAAATGCCTGGGGCGTCGGCCATTTTGATGTCGTCACAATTAAATTGCCTGGGGCTCCGGCTGATGTCGTCACGTAATTAAATTGCCTGGGGCGTCGGCCATTTTGATTTCGTCACACCCATTTTTGGATTTGATGCTAGTGCCGTTTTGAATTTTGAATTGTCGCCATTTTGTTTTAAGCGGCCATTTTGGATTTTGATGCTAGTACCGTTTTGGATTTTGAATTGTCGCCATTTTGTTTTAAGCGGCCATTTTGGATTTTGATGCTAGTACCGTTTTGGATTTTAAGTTGTCGCCATTTTGGATTTTGAATTAACCACGTGATGCTAGTGCCGTTTTGGATTTTGATTTTGCTCGCGCCATTTTGTATTTTGAATTAGTCACTCATATTTTATTTTATTTTTTTCTGGTCTTATCAGGATTCGAACCTGCCGCCTTCGCGTTGCGAGTCTTATAGCCTAACCTCTGAGCTATAGAGGCTTGTTATAACTTTCTCTTTCGAAGTCTCTCTCACTAGTATGCACTATGCATGCTGTTTGAAGTGTTGCTCTGTGTCTGTATACGTCAAGCTTCGCACTTCCCCCTCTCACAATCATGCTATCTCTCTTGCATTCGTTTATCTTTGTCGTACGGTTCTGTCTTGCACGTTCTAAAGCCATATTTTATTTAAAAACTGTTATGCCCCATGCAGGATTCAACCTGCTTCCATCGTGTTGCGAGTCTTATAGACTAACCACTGAGCTATAGAGGATGGTTATAACTTTTTCTTCCGAAGTTCATCACTACTATGTACTGTTTGAAGTGTTGCCTATATATTTAAATAAAAAAACTTGGCTGCTCTAAGTCGGATTTGAACCTGCCATCATTGTATTGCGGTGTAACGTAATTTGAAATGAAAGAGTTAAATATGTTATTGTGCGTTTACAAGATGGGGATTTTGACAAAGTGGAAGAATCAAACTATGCTATTGTAAATGTACAGAAAGCTATTCTTTATCCTTGTCGTACTAACTGTAATGTTACGTCTTGCACGTTCTAAAGTAACTTAATTTTTATCTTGTAATATATAAGTCTATATGTGATTCCTCTATTTCTTTATCGAGCCAGAAGTTAGGAGTTGTTTTAATACCATCTAACTTCATTTTTATCTTGTAATATATAAGTCTATATGCGATTCCTCTATTTCTTTTTCGAGCCAGAAGTTGTTTACATACAAAGCTTCAATATTTCGAACTGTAAAATATAATTTTTGTTTCTGTAATAAATGTGTCATGCTAATGTTGGAAATGTTGGCTTTTACACACATTTTTTAAACCTTTAAGTATCTTAGATAATAATTATAAGGACGCGTTGTGGAGAATGCATTTGGGATACTAGCACACAAATGGCGATTATTTTTTAGACCATTAGAAGGAAAATTTCAAACAGCTACAAAACTTGTAAAGGCAGCTTGCGTGTTGCACAATCATCTGCGTATGAAAAATATCGATCAACAATTTATGCATTTCTGTCCCTATTCTACTGCTGTGCTGTTCCCATACAGATTCCGAATTAGATGTTACGGTGTATACATCTTCTACATGGTATGTCACAAGTCACACGTGCCCTTTCCAGATACCTATCCGGCTTGTTCATCTGATATCTGATGCAGAATCGTCCGTAGGTATATAATTACATGAAATGTTAGAAAAAAGTTTTATAGTTTCCACAATTCAATGAAGAGTCTTTAAAGATGGGAATGAACGTCGTTCTTCTCAGTTTCAGAGCTTCAACTATTACTTCGTCGACCCCTGCGATTTTATTTGCTTCAGAGAGCGGATTGTTTTTCGACTTCTGCGGATACATGTCTTCATTTATCGACACAAAACATCTAAGTTCCGGCATCAGTTATTTTCACACCCGCAGATACCTGACCTTGCCAAGCAGTTCATAATGTCCATATGCATGCCTTTTAAGTGCTCATTGTGTTTGATAGCTGTTCTAATATCCTTGTTTATTTATTGAAATCGAGCTTATTTATCTTTATCTTCAATGCCATATTGTATCTTCCTTCTTTCTTCTAGATTGAGAATGTTATAAGTCATCCAATATTTCCTTTAGCGTACTGATCAGCGACTCCCTTAATCTGATGAAGTTCTGCCATAGTGTATCTGGGCGACAATCCAATTTTGAAGTTACTGCTTGCTCTAAGGCAGTCAGAAACCACTTAGGGATTGTTGGCATCAGTCTTCGACTGTTAGATAGTATCAAATGCTTTCTCGCAATCGAAAAAACGTGCATATACGTCTACGTTGATATCTCGACAGCTCTGAATTAGAACCTGTATACTAAACGGCGCTTCCCGTGTACCAAATTCGTTTTGCAACCCAAACTGAGTGTTATTGATGTTTTTTTTGCATTTTTTATGCAAAATAGATGTAGGACATGGCCTGGTATGTGATTCTTGGGTAAAGAAACAATTGTTGATTTTAACCAATTCTGTGGGATCGTACCAAATTTATAAATACTATTGAAAAATCTACTGAAAAATAGAGCTTGATCTTGCTTCAATAATTTGAAGCCTTCTACAAATATACCATCTGGTGTTTTCCCGTTTTTTGATGACTCTAGTGCATGTTCAATTTCTGCTCTTGTAATATCTGGATCATCTTCAGGAGTGAGATGTATCTCATTTTTGTTTGAAAATAGGTTTCCCACATAATTGTTCCATTCTCTTAGTATTCATTTGTGCTTGTTAAGATGTTGTTCTGTTCAGTCACAAGAATATTGCTACTCCTAGTTTTAAAGTTTCCTATTGCGTATTTGATCTTCTTGCGCATTTGAAAAAATGTACTTTGTTCCTAACTCTTCTATTTCGTCACATTATTTGTGGTCTTATTCCATTAAGTTTAGCGTTTATTTTCAACTGAACATGTGTCGTATCTAAAAATTTATCTATGTGTATACGCTTTGAAACTGTTGCCTGATACACTTTTCCAACCGTAATTTAAGAGACGATACTGATAGATTGTGTTCAGTGTGTGTGTGGTCAAATTCGTTTTAACATTTTTAACTATGTTCCTCAACCTTATACTCCTTTTCCCTGGTCATAATCCTGGTTCCATATATTTTGCGTTAAATATCCATGGATATGGGCGCTGTGGAGTGTGTTTAAAAAAGGTGTTGAGAACGCTCAATCCATTGTCACCACATCTAATCGTCATTATTTCTTCACCTTCGTGTTAAAATCATCCATTCAAATGCATATTTCTTGAAATTGTTGGTAGCGTCTCACGTTGGGGCATATACTTGAATTATATTGCTTGGGACTGGTTTGGTTTCCAGTTATAACGGAATCACATGAATAGACATGGGTTTGTGACTGATTTAAACCTCTCTTGACTCACAATAATTCCAACATAGTTGAAGTGCCAAGGGTCGTTATTACCTGCCGCTGGTATATGTGATATCCGTTGACTTGGTATTTGCCGGTGAAGGGCCACCTCAATCTTGTTCTCAATCATGCTAGACATTAACCTGGGAGGTGGATTTCCGTTTCCTTTCTATTGCGGTATTGAAAAACTTGACACCATTCTGATTAAGGTTTCAATTTTATGTCTCATCACTCTTACAGACAAGTATTTCTTTGCCACCGATGCACACTCCTAGTGATGCTGCTATCATCTTCAATTTCCCCTATATCCTGGCTACCCTCAACCAGTTTATCCTACAGGAATTAAACTCTGTTAGAATTAACTGCCTACAGATCAACGTAGTTGCCCGGGGTGTGGCACCCAGAGCCATGAGTGAGGGTTGGGCACCTTGCAAGTGGCAGTTACCTAAACCTCCCCCTGCCTATGACGCTCGAAGTAACCGTTCGCACGAAAAGGTAGTACTGTTCTAAGCTATCGATTCTATCAATTATTTTTTTTAGAAAGCACAGAATAAAAAATAAATAGTAACAATTTTCAAACGTATAAAATGAGAACTTAAAATGGTTTTTAAAATGGTAAGGTGTTCCTAAAATTACTATATATTTCCATGAAATCAAGTAGATTTTCAAAAATAATCCAATGGAATGATTTTTTGACTATTTTTATTAAATATATACCCATTTCTAATTGTGTAACAACAGTGGCGTAACTAAGATTTTGCTCTGGGGGTAATCTTGGAGGGAAATTGTACTGCATGTAGGCGTTGCACTATTTTAGTAGCATAGTCTGTCTCGCTCGCTAGCGGGCGACACAGCTTTTCCTTTGCGCCATTTCATTCAAATGCTTTTGCGAACTTATAAGTAATTTCATTTAAACTAACCCCATTATAATAAGAAATGAAGCAAGATGAGACGGTACAAGCCCATTATCGATACTTCGGCACACTGTTGATATGGAGCCGTATTTTGCCATGCACCCTTTGAGGCGCACGCTCCTGTTGCAACTGTTCTTTCAATGTGATATGGTCGTTATATATAACTAATTATTGCGAAGCCTATAGTCCATTTACTTGACTTCGGCACTGTCAGCGTCACATTAAAAAAATATATTAACTGTACTGGTACAATAACGTGCTTTTTAGACTGTACAGTAATTATGTTTCGAAAATGTCAAAGAAGAAAAGTTAAGTTCTTTAAATATTTATTTAAGTGAAAATAGAGGATTGTTCAATAGAAACACGTCTGGAGGCTGTAGTATATTTTTTATTAGCTTAAGTTGTTTCTAAATCGTTATTAACATTAAGACACGAATCCCACTGTTGCGCTAATCTATAGATTCTAAGCTGGTAAAATGCTTGCAGCTGTTGACGAAACCATTCTGTAACGACAGTTTACACCTCAGCATCCAAAGTGAATCGCTGTCTCTTTAGCCATTGTTTTAATTGACCAAATACATGAACATTTCAGAATATTCTCTGACTTTAATGCATCTATTTGCACGTAAAGCAGTTTTCAAGCGCTTCACATTTGCATCTGAAGTTGCAATACAAACCGGAGGAGGCCAACTGGGCAAAATGGTCAGTTTGTCCGTAAATCCTAGGGGTTAACTGGGCAACAAGCAAAAAATGTTTGTACAAAGATACGAATTTAGGTTATTTGCAGCTTTAAGATTTGTGTATACTTAGTACAAACATTTCTGTGTAATGTAAAGATACGAATTTAGGTTATTTGAAGATTTAAGATTTGTGTGTACTTAGTACAAACATTCCTGTGTAATGTAAAAAATGTGTGTAGGCCCTAGCGCGAGTCCCTTGTCCAGTTGACCCCTATACTTACAGGTAACAATTAAGTAGCGGGATTATAGAGTTGACCGTTTGCTCAGTTGGTCTGCACCCATACAAACATGTCTTGCACGAGCCAAATCTTTAATCGACTCTCTTTTTTGTTGAAATTTTCTGCACCACTAAACTACTGTCGTATGAGAATAACGAATATAGTCACCATCGACAGCTTTCATCCTCTCATGGATTTGTAGTAGTTGACATTCTCCGGCGGCTAAAAATTGAATAACAGCGTGTATATTATCCTTGAATGAATTTTCTATAGTAAATGCCATTTCCGAGCTCCATAAAAATGTACAGAAAGAATCGATCACAAAGAAATTTGACAGACACCTCACTAATATGTCAATAAGCAATGTCACCAACTGCATGCAATTACCATGATGATCAAGTGACGCCTAATCGAGTATCCCCTGTTCACTTCATTTATGATTCTGATCAGGCCTTGAATATAACTATTTTTATCATTGTACCAAGTATTTAGTTACAAAAAGTTACTAATGTCAAAATTACATTGACAATCTATAACGTGTGAAAAGTACTTCAGTTTTAGAATACCCATTGTGGCATCTTGCTGAACTGGAAGCATCAATTATGTTGTTTTTAGCAATTTTAATTTACTTGATGAATGAAAAATGATGCACTGTCAAATTTTGCTTTCACGTTGTTTAATACTAGAGAACCACGATTAATAATTATTAATATTCTTGTTTTTAATAGTACTCTACCATTACATAATACTCACAAAGCAGTTAACGACAGCTTAACGGCTGTTAATAATAACCTGAGTACAAATCGACAACACATACAAAAAAAATGGCGAAAAGCTTTTCAGTTCTTTTATTTATTTATTTATTTAAAATGATGCACTGTCAAATTTTGCTTTCACGTTGTTTAATACTAGAGAACCACGATTAATAATTATTAATATTCTTGTTTTTAATAGTACTCTACCATTACATAATACTCACAAAGCAGTTAACGACAGCTTAACGGCTGTTAATAATAACCTGAGTACAAATCGACAACACATACAAAAAAAATGGCGAAAAGCTTTTCAGTTCTTTTCATTAACATTCTACGCAAGCTGGCGCAGAGACCATCCTGATAGGTTATGTCGTTCTCGAGATCAATGTTTACATCCATCCAGTGTGGCACCTTCGCTAAACATAATTTTCCGACTCTCCTTTAACTCGAAAGCGGTTGCTGTTTTTACAACAATCGTGCAGTTTCATGAAATCGTTCATATAATTCTGCTTTGGTCGCGATTGATTCAGAGGTTGCGGTAAAAATTACAAATTAGTAAAAATGATCGAGTCCTAAAGAAATAATTGATATTCAATTATACTTTATACATTAATAAAATTTAATTTTACATGTTTTGTTTAAGGTGAATTT
This sequence comes from Agriotes lineatus, assembly GCA_940337035.1. Classification (NCBI taxonomy): domain Eukaryota; kingdom Metazoa; phylum Arthropoda; class Insecta; order Coleoptera; family Elateridae; genus Agriotes; species Agriotes lineatus. The sequence goes on from OW679202.1 coordinate 42,726,213, forward strand.
TAGTTAGTTATTCCTAAAACATCTGGGGGGTGATCCAACACCCATATCACCCCTTCTGGTGGGGTGATCCAAAACTCATATCACCCCCCCCCCCCATAGTTACCCCACTGTGTAATAATATGTTTATAATTTTAATTCATTTTACTTCCTTTTACGATAAAGGAGGTATTGGATTCATCCCAAAAATTCGAAATTGAGTTTTCAACAGATCTTCACGTTTTAGAGTCCCCTGAACCCAAAAAACATATTTTTTTCATTGGTCTGTCTGTCTGTCTGTGTGTGTGTCTGTCTGCCTGTGAACAGAATATCTCAAAAACGGAAAGAGCGTTGAAACTTTATATGTAAGTTTTGTGTACTATGTAGATGCGACAGCAAGCTTTTGAAGAAAATCGCATAGCCGGAAGTAGGTGTATACTTTTGTAATTTTTCAGTTTTTTTCGATTTTTTTAAAAACGGCTCTAAAATTTTTTTTTAAACTTTACATTTTTATAAAATTTTTAATGTGTATTGATGTGAGATAGGTGATTTTCCACTTGAATACTTCTAAAATGGGTTTCTTTTGTTTTTTTTTTATATTTTTTTATTAACTCCTATTTTAAAACACCCAGTATATTATTACATTTTTGAATTCAGCTTAAAATTCTAGAGACAATTTGTCTCTTGAACTAACACTCTATTTTGTACCGTTTTTGTAGAATTTGTAATTTTTGAAAATTTTTGACAAATGCTTAAAAATGTAAAACCAAATTTTTGGCTAATTATAAGACCACTGTAAAAGGAAGTTGTGTGCGTGTATCACACCAGATTTTTTAAATTTCTTTTCAGGTTCGGAGTTCACCACAAATACAAATGAATGAAGAGAAGATCATTTTGATGTGTTGGAGCAGCTTTTCGAAGCACTACTTCTTCACGATGATGTTCCCGTCGCAGTAGTGTTTCAACTAAATGAATTTCACCCAAATTGTTCCAGACCAACTGAAAAGATGCTTTCTCAACCAGTGTATTGGACCTAGAAAATGTAGAGCCATGGACTGTGCATTTTCTAGATTTAGCACCCTGGGATGCTGTTGCTTTTTTTCAGATTTCATATAGTATTAAATCAACTGCAGAGCGCAGTAATACAAGAAACGAAACCCGCAAATATTCAAAACGTGTTGTACAATACAACTCAAAGACTTGAAATTCATCAGTAACGCAGAATATGTTAAAAGTGTTAAATACAGTTTTTAGTTTTTGTATCTGTTTTTTTCAAATATTACCATTGTTGATAAGATTTAATTCCTAACACAAAAGTTTTACAAATATAAAAGCGACAATTTTTTTTCTATTTTGCGTTTAGAATAACTCCATTCTCTCATCCGAATGACGTCATTTGAGTGTTAGAATAAGTCGCTATGAACGACGTCATATAACCTCAAAAATTTAATAAACAGATAGAGATATTCTAATGAAACTTGGTGTAGCTTAGTATTTCATAAAGTGGCATTGTTTGGTGAAAATAAATTTTATTTATTTTCACCAGTGGCGTGCATCGGAGCCACCTCAGTTACCTCATTTTAGAAAAATCTGGTACACCACTATTTTTTAACCAAAAGTTTTGTAGCTATTGTAAGATTGTTTGTTATTAAATAATATTTTTTTAAACTACTGTAAACTGCATTTTGGAAACGAAGCCGTTTAGGTTCCATTAACGTCCAATGAACGAAATTGCTGTTACAGATGTTTCCGTTTTTCTCGAAAAAGGTTCATTCTATAAAAAAAATAAAAGATACATCTTTTGTATAGTTTTAATGGATAAAGCTAAAAAACTTGTTGTATTGATTAAAAACAGTGGCGTACTAGATTTTTCTAAAATAATGTAAGTGAGGTGGCCCCGATGCAAGCCGCTGGTGGAAATAAATTAATTTATTTTGACCAAACAATGCCACTTTATGAAATACTAACGTACACCTAGTTTCATTAGAATAGCTATAGGCGTTTTCCAGATTTCTGAAAAAAATAATTTTTGTTTAAACTTCAACATCCTGTGTCTTGAAAACGAAGCCGTTTAGATCCCATGTTTGTCTGAACTTTTTATATTAGAATTTATCAAGTAATCACCCCTTAAAGTTTGTCTACGTACTTAATTAACACCCTATATATTAACTAAGTAAGCTCGAAATATGCTGTAAGTGGTTTTATATCAGATCAAATGCACAGCTTTTTCCATTTTTCATCACCCTTAAAATAGGAAAACAATTATTTTTACCGAAATTTTAATTAAAATTATACTAAAACTAATAGATCGTTGAATTGGGTCGACTCTGACCACTCATTTTATGTACGAGGGCGTTTCAAAAGACTTTTTACTCACAATACAAGTATAATAACTAAAGCAATGGAATTTGATTACTGAACATAGTACGGTTTCAAGTTAATATACTTTTTCAGCAATCTTACAATGCCTGTAAATCCTGCCAATAAACTGATTTTTTTTCTGTGAACCAGTACTTAAATATCCTCTTCATTAGACGAAAATATATTTTCTGTCCGAATTTTTTTTTAAATTTCGGGCGTAATCGAAAAGTACAAGAACTAATGAAAAAAGAGAATGTTTCAAGTGATTTATTTCAAAACAACTTTGAATTTAAAGGGGTTCGTCGTGTAACATCATCGTATACAAGCTAAGAATACTTCAAAGGACAGTAGTGCTGTGTTGCAATTTATTTTTTATATGAACTTTATTGGTATTTGTTTTTTCCAATTTCCGCGTTCTTAAACTTTGCCAAAGATAAAGTATATTAAATATTATTTTTCATGATACTATAATAATGGCTTCCGACTGCCGCTTTTTTATATTAATAGTTGTTCAGCCTTAGATGCATCAGCATGTTAACATCATGTGACATTTTCATAGGTTACTGCATATTTTCAACTACCTGATTTTTGTGAGCCACCATAATAAATTGTATTTGAAATAAAATCATTAAATATATATTCGGAAAACACTATAAACAATAAATAGAATTCTTTCAAAATGACGGGGAAGAGTGTCGAAAGCCGTTTAGTTTTTCTCCCACACATATTACTTTTAAAAAATTAAGATATTGATTTTGCTATTTTTCAATATAAGTTCATCAACGTATTTTTTGTAAATATTTAGTAATAAACGCTTTTCTAGAATATTGAGGCACCCGGTATAATAAAGTAATTTATATTTCTGACACAAGATTTAATATTCCCAAATTTACAATTTTCAATTTTACTAATATACAAATCGTGTTCCTGCATAACGGCATGTGCTTCGCCAAACTGTTACAATAACCCTAAAATTCTACGTTCAATGATCCTATCTGCGTAGTTTTACGATTTTCTACCCACTGGTTCAAAAACAGATAAAGCATACGCGACCAGCAACGCTTAAAAGTTAAATTGAAAACGTGCGAATAGCATTATCTGATTATCTACTGCATTTATAATTTTTCTTATTGAAAAAGGCCATGTGCGAAAGTTCTATTATAATTAAATGGATAATTTTGGGGTGCTTAAAAATATCCAACAGATATAAATCAAATAATGAGTGGGACAATGGGTTGGTTCCCTCAGGACAGACAGCTTCCTTAGATTTATTGTTCGCGTGCGTTCTTATCTTTAGCAGTCTGAACTACTGCAACCTAGAGGGCGTTGCCCTTAAATTGATTATTGTTAGAGATTGGAATTTTATTTAGAATAAGAATGCCAAGATATGGCATAAAATATTAAGCAATATTTGTTAAAATATTAAGACAAGACCTCAAATTATGTAAAATGTAATCATTTTATAAATATACAAACATAAAAGTCGAATAAAATATTTATACGAATTAAGAAAACTTAATATCTTATTTGCAAAAATATATATCATTGCAAATAATAGAATAAATTACAGTTTAGGGCGAACGACGTTATATTGGACCTCAAATTACCGACTAATTTGTATCAGAAGAAATACCACAGAGCTCTAGAAATGCTGTTGTAAAAAAATTAATAAACAAATACAAAAATTTCACCTGGCTGCGACCTCGATAACAAGCGCAGAACGCGGGAGGCTCGCGGCAGAAGCCAATGTCAGACGCATCGCTCATTAGTAAGCACTCAATTAAAATACACAGCTAAAGCAAGAGTAGCTTGCACAAGACAGATTTATTTTTACACACCAAAAAATTCCAACTAACCTAACAAGCGATAACAACACAATGCGAACTCTACTAAACCCAGAAATTTCTATGCATTAGAAATCATATTGTTGAGGACTAGTTTTAATAATAACAGTTTTTCGCTGATAAAAAAATTACGAAGTATCAAAATATCATTCTTCCTAATAGATTCATTAAATTGTAGTGAAAAGGTTATGCATTTCTCATTTTGTGTTTCTTGTTTATTATTTCTTGTATTAATATTAACCGGATTTTTATTTTCTAAACCTGATTTCATGCTATAGTCGGAGAGTTCTAGTTTCTAAATTGTTATTTTAACGGCGTTTGTTTGTTATTTCTTTCAATAAAGCATCTTACGGGACTTAAATTGTTTTTTATGTTCAAACTCGAATATCTGAAAAACAATAGAATTTAGGAATGTGGAGTAGGATATCAGAAAAAAGCTCATTAAAAAATATCTTCAAAAATACAAAACATACAGTGTATTCTTATTTTTTTAACAAAATTATTATATTTACAGATATTTGAACACCACAAAGCTCACAGCATTAATATCCAGAGCCACTATTTGACACTGAAAAGATAATTCACGAAAACATAATTTTTTGGTAACGTTTTCTTTATTCAATTGTTTACTGTTACGTACAGCAGCCGCCTGAAGTTCGGCATCTTTTTGCATCGTAAAAATCTCCAAACCTGTTAACATTTGATGCAACTTTATATTGAACGATAAGTGCTTCGATGCAAATCTTTCAAGCTACCGAAATATTTAAAATAATAAAAGGTAGGTTTGGTTCGCCACACTTTTTTAGCCATCCTGTATAATCAATAGTATTTCAATAATATGCACCACTTTCGCACTTACTACTTTTATAAATTTTATGTGACTCTCATACTTTGAGAAATATCTTCCACTCCACCCCACCCCGCCCCCCCACAGCTTAGCATATTTTTTTGCAAAACAAAAAGGTTATTCCCAAATTTAACATTGTTTTCATTCATTTTAACATAAATGAAGAAAATGCGTATTTTTAAAGATTTTAAAGATCACTGTTTCTAAGTTACCATACAGGGTAGTCGTGAAAGTTGGTAACATATTTTACCAGCATTAATTACATTAAAAAATAGTGAAGTGTGTTTCCTAAAGGGCCAAATTAAAAATGTACAGATGTTATTTAAAAAAATGATTTTTTTATATGTTTAAAGCTCATCGGAGATTTATTTTCAAGATTTATAAGGTAAATTAGGGTCCACTAAAGTCATAATTTAATATGTAGTAATAAGAAACCTTTAATTTTATCAGTAGCGTAGTTATAGTTATATTTTTGACTATTTTCTGCATCTCTTATTAGCCAATCAAATGCCATGATTTTTCACAATTCAATCAATCGCGCGTTTTTATAGTAGCAAAAAATTTTCCCTTGGGATTTTATCACTTTTTGCCACTTGTATTCATAGCAACCGCCAAGTATGTTGTTTTAATCAAGATAGTATTTCAAAAACGGCATTTAAACTGTCATTGTGCATCTGTATAAATATCATATTCATTGCATACCGATACAAAATGAACCGATATTTGGTAAATGTTTTACTTTAGATTTGTTGTTTTTGGCAATGTCCCTCGACAAACTAACTTTGACACATTCCTTCCCCTTTGGATCGGGAATTTAATCAAGTTAGTTGGTCTTGTGGCATTGCCAAAGCAAAAAACTTCCATAAAACATTTTTACCGACAAAATCATTTGCCCTTAATACATTATTGTTGATAAAAATATAATAGTCTCATTTTTTAAACACCCTGTGTTGTATTATTAATAAAAAATTAACTTAACGTAAAAAAATTACATTGTTAGCTCAAGATAGAAGTACAATTAGCAATAGCACACTGGAAGACATGTTTGAAGGTATTTCTTTAAAAAGCATATTAAAAAAACACTGTGTCTAGGGGCACTCCAGAGTGTACCCAATTTTGGGTATTGGCTGCACCCAAATGGGAAAAAATCTAGGATCAGACCTCAAGTTCCCTACTAATTTATATCAGAAAAGATCATTTCAAGCCGTAAAAGCGCTTAGGTAAAACTGCGAATGTGAATTCACCTTTCAGGCGCCGGTTCATTACAAACCAGCTCGTGGAGCTTGTTAGGCTATTTGCAGTCGTTGTTATTTTTATAATACTTTATACCGACATTAGATTAAAACAAAATATACGATGACGTCAAAACAATCACGATCACGGTTTGAAGTGCACCCAATACTAAAAATTGCGTGCACTCTAGGGTGCATCTAGACATAGCCTTCAAAGAAACTAATTTTTTTAAATCAACTTTGCAGCCAACTTTTTTATTTGGCCCTTTAGGAAAAAATCTGGTGTGATACATGCACACAACTTCCTTTTACAGTGATTTTATAATTAGCCAAAGATTTGATTTTTAATTTTTAAGCATTTGTCAAAAATTACAAATTCTACAGAAACTGTACAAAATAGAGCGTTAGTTAAAGAGGCAAATTTTTTCTAAAATTTTAAGCTGAATTCAAAAATGTAATGATATACCGGGTGTTGTATTTAAAATAGGAGTTAATAAAAATAATTGGAAAAAAACAAATGAAACCCATTTTAGAGGTATTCAACTGAAAAAACACATCTCACATCAATACACATTAAAAATATAACCTTTGAAAAAATCGAAAAAAACTGAAAAATCACAGGAGTAAACGCCATACTTTCCGTTATGCGATTTTCTTCAAAAGCTTGCAGTCGCATCTAGATATTACACGAAACTTATATATGTAGTCTCTGCCGTGTCCAAGGAGCCTCCTTATCCCTATGAAATGGTATCAAAATGAATCCCGAAGGCCGCACAGCTGGATCAAAGACTTGACCGTCTACCTGTGCGGAAAAGACTAAAATTATTACATCTGATGCTTATATGATATGAGAGGAGGCCGGAGTTGGCTTGTACGCTTTAACTTTACGAAGTTTATCACACACTCGTCGGGGCGTTATGTGGGAGTTTTGACAGAAAAATGGGGTGTGGTCGGACATTTATAGTTTTGAATTATTCACTTGGTAATTTTTGCGGTTAAATATTATAATATTAAAGTAGAATTTGTCAATTTCATACCCACGTAAACTATGAATTAGTAATTTTACAGAGTTACATTAAGATAATCTGATAATCTAAAACTTTCTAGGAGTAAAGAATCGCTTTTCTCATAAATAAAGAACATTTACCCTTAATTAGCCAATTACCATCAGTAGAATTGCTATTTATACTTGAATTGTAGTCCATATGGTTTTGTTATGAATTTTAACATTAAAATTAGATTATACAGATTGCGACAGGCAACTAGGCCCATAGCAAAAGCAAGGGGACCTTACATGTGGCCGTAATTGTATTTAAAAAAATTAAAAATCGAATATATACCTTATATTTATAACGATCCTAACGGCATACCGCGATTGTTCGTTTGTTAAACACAACTACGGCCACATGTAAGGTCCCCTTGCTTTTGTTATGGTCCTAATTGCCTGCCGCAATCTGTATAAGATTTGCCCTTTGTTTTATGTCCTGCTTATATGATAGGGTGTAAGCAATGTAATTTGATAAATAAATAAGTAGATATCTACTTATTTATCATTGCACAGAATATAACGTACAAAGTTACTTAATTGATTTCCTTACAACTCACCTAGTTAACAGTTAATAAGAGCAATGTTTAGTTAATTTTATGATCTAGTATCAAAGAACATAGAAAACAACCTTTATTATCGCTTCCCATAAAAATTACGCTTGAAAACAATGCAAAAGCATCAAGGAATAGCACGTTTGGACACAACGTCTAACATAACAGCTAAATTTAGTTATTAGCAACCGACTACAGGAATATTTAGAAAACAAATACGAGAATATCAGGGAGTACACACCATGTTTATTAATTGTAAACAAGCTTGAGAATGCGTGTGGCCGGTTGGTAAAGCCTTTGCATTTGTAATCGGCAGATAGTAAGTTCGAATCTCACACACGAACAGAGTTTACATCTTACCCTCTTCGGTCATTATACCAACACAATTGGTGGTCGTAACCCCTGTAAAAAGGGATTCTTCCATATCAATGGGTTAAGCTAGCCATCTGCCCAGCCCGCGGGCGAAGATTGGCTTATAAAACCACACTTTGTGTCTGGTAGTAACAAGCTCTCGGCTTATACTAAGAGGAAGAAGAGAAGAAGAAACAAGCTTGTGATACCATAATATTAGAACAATTATATGGTACATTGAAGGAATTGGAAACAACGTGAATAGTTAATAAATTAACTAAAATATAATATATGTCAGGGACATGCACTATCTACATGTTTGTTTAATATAGCCTCGCAAATGGTAGAAAGAAAAACAGGATATCTAAAACAGACATTTTAATGAAAAAAATTTATGAATGCTTGGCATTTCCTGACGATGTTATCATTATGGCACCGACAGAAAATGAACAGTAAGGCGCTTAAAAATAAAAAGAAGAAAAGCTTTGGCTGAGCGCAAATAAAGAAAAAATAAAATATATGAAAATGCACGTTAAGATTAACGGAACGTTGAGGTGAACGGAATGCAGGAGTTTATAGGTATACCCAAGACGGGAACAAAGATCAGAATATGCAAACTGCGTCGCTAATTTTTTTAAATTATATTGGAATCGACAGTGACTTATGAGTGAGAAACATAGATGTTCAATAAAACTAACAAAGTTGAAGTGACAAAAAATTCTTGACTACATTAATATAAAATGTGATAGTTTTGACAACATACAGCAGGTCCCAAGCTATATACTAACAAAGACAGTACTAAAAATTAAATTATGATGCCAACAAGGAAAGGATGGATGCAGTCACTTGATATAGAACTTAAAGAAAATGCCGTTCAAAATTATAAAACAGAGGCACTAAATTGAGCAGATTGGAAAAATATTATAAAGCTTGAGATGGTTAGGTAGAAGAGAGCGAAACGGAAAAATTGGGAAGGTCATATAGGTAGAATGGGAAAGAAAGATGATCAAGATGATACTATGATCCATTTTTTGAGATGGATCATTGCTCTTCCCGGACTTATTTCAGAATGTAGTTTGTGATTTGGCAGCTTTTGTTATCTTCTTCCATTCTATTTTATCGCTAATCAGACTTCTCCGATTTGCTACTTTCAAATTGCTTAGATCTACTAACACATTATACCTTGCCTTCTTCTGCCCCTCGATTCTACTGGATTTTACTTCACGAAAACTTCAATTAATTTGTTTTCTATGCATATCTCAATATGGCCCAACCATTTTAACATATGTTCTTTAATATAAATGATCTGACGATGTCCTCCCCTCTTTGATGTATTTCAATATGTCAATGTTCACTCTTCATCTGACTTGATCTTTTTCAAGCGTTATCCGTAGCATTCTTCCATAACTAACTATTTTTCCTCTCCCTTAAATGAGTGTCACTATTTACTTCACTGCAACTGGTTGATTTATGATTTTATCAAAATTATGTAAAAACTGTACTTCTGTCACTTTTCATTAAAACTTTTGCTATCCACATTTCCTATCCTTATTTTTTTTTGCATAAAATGTTCGAGTTAAAGAAAGGCACTCCATCACGATAGTTTTCTTTTCTATTGTTAGGAACACAAATAATTGAAATTTATTAGAGGTTCATGCCGTAAATAAAATGTCCGTAACTGAAATACTGACTTTTCGACATATGAGTTCCAGAATTACTTCTTGAAATATTGTTAAAACGTTTTGTGGCACCCTGTATATCTTCATCTATATAAAGACCATATAAATGTAAAACAACGGTGAGAAAGACACACGATTTATATCATGTTCAAAGCCCTTTTTGCATGTTTATGATTTCATTTGCAAAAAACGTAATTTATATGTTACAAACAGTGCCATTAGTGAATAAAAAGAAAAACTATTTTTCTGTTGTAAAACACATCGGCCTTCAAGGTAACACTAATAACTACAATTACCAGGATTATTTTAATTCAAAATTTACCCTGCAGAGTTATTTTTAACTAAGTGCATATTAATATGAAAATACCAGTAACAATAATATGAACTTGAGTTTATTGTTCTAAGCAACAGAGTAGAAAAATAAGTTGTATTTTGTTGTCTCATATTCTTCGTCTTCTTCTTCTTCTTCAATCCGCAGATTGGTTGGCAGCTTTCCATCTAATGTTGTTGCAAGCCATTCTTTTCATTGCTGCATAGTTTGCAGATCCTGTGTTTTTAATGGCTTGATTTAAATACTGTAGTCTAGGCCTTCCCCTAGCCTTTTTTCCGGGTATTACTCCTTCCGTGATATTTGTCACAAACTCGTTATGTCTAATTATATGTCCTACCCACGAATGCCGTCTGTTTTTTAACGTTTTTAGTAAAGTTCTTTCTTCTTCCGCTCTTTGAAGCACTTCCTCATTTGTTATATGGTCGGTCCATTTAATTTTCAGCATTCTTCTCCAGCACCAGGTTTCAAATGCATTTATGGTTTTTTCTTCATTTTTTCCTAGGGTCCACGTTTCTGATCCATACAGGGCAGTACTCCAGATGCAGCTTTTTATTAGAGCCTTTTTTTGTTTGCAGTGTAAGGCTGTTTGAACACAATAGTTGTTTTTTATTATTAAACATGCTCTTGGCTTCTCTTATTCGTTGTTTAACATCTTCTTTATTTCTACCATCTTCTGTGAATGTGCTGCCTAGGTATTTGAATGTCGGTACTTGTTTTAGAGCGTCGTCTTCTATTCTAATGTGTATATTTTCAGGATACTTGGAGCAGACCATGACTTCTGTCTTTTTTCTATTGATTTTTAGGTTGTAGTTGGTTTTTAAAATGTCATCTAGACTTTCCAAGGCTCTTTTTAAATTCATTTCATCTTGTGCAATTATTGCTATATCATCCGCAAAACGTAGCATCTGTATTCGCACTCCATTCACCTTAATTCCTGCACAGTACTCTTTACATTCATTTACTGCTTGTTCTATATATACATTAAACAGTGACGGCGATAGATTGCAGCCTTGCCTGACACCCTTTTTAATCATGGCTTCTCTGTTACTGTTTTTTACGTTTATAAGTGTTGTTTGATGTTTGTATAGTTCTCTTATTATTTTCCGGTCCCTGTAGTCTATTTTGATGTTCTTTAATATTTTCATTAATGTGTTCCAGTTTATGTTGTCGAAGGCCTTTAGTAGGTCGATAAAGGCAATATACACGTTTTTGTCTGTTCGGAAGCTTTTCTCTATAATGTTTCGTAGACTTAATATTGCTTCTCGTGTGCCTTTGTTCTTTCGGAATCCGAATTGATCTTCGGCTAAGTGTTCTTCGATCTTCTTTTCTATTCGTCCCAGTATTATTCTCGTTAGTATTTTAGAAGTAACGGGTAACGGGTAGGTACTTTTCTACGATCCCGGTGGAGGACAGACCTACTTCAGAGAACCGGCGACCCTGCCCACGTGAGCTCTTGATTCCTCCCACCTCCATTATTGAGAGGAATCATGACCCAACCTCGAATCCCACCCATCTTTATTTTTATTCCTCATATATCCCCAAATATTTCAAGTGGGAAGCAGCGCTTGAAGAACCGACTATAGGTGGAGATTAGGTAAATCGGTACAGCTATAACTCGGAAACCGACAGGCAGAGATGGAGACCATCTAAGACGGCTGTCGCACTGCGATGTGGAAGGGCAGGAGAATCCACCACATTACTCTCTCAAAAGCAGCAAATTGTCTCATATTATATTTAAAAATAATGGGGGTGTGCTGAGTATCTTAAAAATAAGAAATTGATTGTTGCAAATACATAGGATGTAAATATCAAAACAATTGACAAAATAAACTTATCAACTTACTACCGATACCTTAGTTCAACAGTTTTTAAAGTGTAGCCTATAATCAGATCCTGGTAACAAATTATAACGACAATGTAGACCTACTAAATATGGATGAAATAGTTTTAGTGTATCTTGAAAACTCAATGATCATATACTGCACCCACCGTCCAGTAAAATACAATTTTTGGAACTTAGAATTTTTTGAGAACTCACGTTTAAGATTAACTGATAGTGAAGTATAATATTGGATTTATACTATTGAATCATAACTTTCAGCTTTTTGAAAGAGACACCAGTTAGTAAAGACAGACGTCAAGGATAAAGCATAGCGGGTAATGATATGATAAAGATAATCAATAACTGCTATGGAAGTATTTTTCCAGTTGGAATGTTCACAAAAAGGGTCGTAACGAAATTTCAGTGGATTTGTTGGACCCTGACAAATTAAACAAGCATTTTGCAGGAACTATACAAGCCACTCCAGTTAACCCTGATTATATTGAGAGCGTTTTAAGTAATGTTAAACCTGGCATTGACATCCATACGGATCTTGAAACAGTAACTGCTGAAGATGTGGATAAGGCGCTAAACCAATGCAAGTCGTCTGCGTTTGGTGCTGACAATATCAACCTTAAAATGCGGATTATAGCATTTCCATTCTGCAAAAATGCTCTTACTCATATTATCAATGCTTCTTTATCATCTCGCAATGTTCCGACATTATGGAAAAAATCCTTCATTCTTCCCTTAGCTAAAGTGCAGCTAGCTACCGATATGAAGCAGTTACGTCTTATCAGTATTTTATCCTGAGCGTCGAAAATCATTGAAAGAATCTTCTACAACAAATTAAATGAGCATTTAGAGAAATTTAATATCCTGCCGTCCTGCCCGCCAAACATCACAGTACATTCACAGCGCTTACAAAAATTACTAACGACCTAGGAAGTGCGATCGATCAGTCTCAAGTAGCACTACTTGTTCTTCTGAATTATACCAAAGCATTTGATTCCATTGACCACTAACTTCTCGTGGCTAAAATCAAATACTATGGATTTGCGGACAGTATGTGTGCGTGGATATCGAATTATCTTCATCAGCGTAAACAACTAGTTAAAATCCTTAACGTAACCTCCGAAAAATTAACTGTGACTCTAGGTGTACCACAAGGGAGCATACTTGACCCCATAGTGTTTTCCATCTTCACGGCCGACTTGCCCGAACTGTTATCAAATTCCTCTATTTCCGGTGAACCCGAAAGAATTAATATTGCTGTCAAGTGTCTGAATACAGATTTGTCCATCATTTCTAATTGGTCAGCTGATAATGGTTTAAAAGTGAATCCCTCTAAATCGCTGTGCATGTGTGTTGGTTTTCCGATCCTCCGGAGAAAAACTCTGTCTAATCTTTTCGTCAATATTGTAATTGGTGATAGTGAAATTGAGTTTACCGAGTGCATTAAAAACCTTGGTGTCCTCTCGGCTGCCATTTAACTTTTGAGTCGCATGTTACGAAGAAATGCAGACTTTGTTTCGACTCGTTTTACTTTGTATCAGTGTACTCTTATATTTAATATTTTAACTTGTAAGTTACCTATGCATTTATTCGCTGTTCTTAAACAAAGGATGGTATTGCAGAATCTCAACTTGAGAAACAATGAACAGTTCGCTATACCTCAACATTACTCATCTAAATTTGAAAAATGCTTTGAAGGTACTGTCCCCACTTTATTAAACACGAAGCAGGACATTTGGGCGCCGCCATCTGGGAGCCGCCATTTGGGCGCCGGCCGTTTGGGCGTCGGGACTTTTGGGCCCCGCCGATTGAGCGCTGGACATTTGGGCGCCGAAATTTAGAAATATTAAAAATAGTCCACGATTCTTCTGCTGTTTATCGTAAATATGATTTTTTGCAAGCAATTTCAAATGACATTGTTCAAGGTGTAATAAATTTGATATAGATGTATCTATTTAAGTAAATTTACAATTACTCCACAAAATGTAACACAATCAACTTACGGCTTAGGTAAAAACGAAAACTTCTGCATTTATAATCTTAAACCATTCCAGAAAATTAAAACAAATATCATCGTCATAGTAATTATTTATTATATAACAAGTAAAATTAGGTTACAGTTACTTAAGTAGTATACATATAGTCACATAATAAAAAATGGAACTACAATATAATCCACCACCAGTTTTTGTTGAAAACTTTTGCATTTATAATCTTAAATCACTCCAGAAAATTAAAACAAATATCATCGTCATAGAAATTATTTATTATATAACAAGTAAAATCAGGTTACAGTTACTTAAGTAGTATACATATAGTCACATAATAAAAAGTAGAACTACAATATAATCTACCACAAGTACAAGAAGAATTATTAAAACTAATTAAGCAACATTATTAGAAGTTTCAAACTATTTAAAAATGTATACTACTGGCGCCCAAACGTCCGGCGGTCAAAAGTATGGCGCCCAAACGGCGGCGGCCAAAAGGCGGCGCCCAAACGGCAGCGCTCAAACGGCGGCGCCCAAATGTCGCGTACCGATTAAACAAATTTAGCGAATTGTTCTTTGCTAACTATGGTCTTAAAGCTTTTAAAGCTAAATATAAATTATTGTCTTTATCAGCCACAGTTAGGTGATTACTACTTGTTTATTATTTATATATGCAATTATTTTCATGCTCTAGTCTCTTTTTTATTTATCTTAAATACTATCTGGTTGAATTTATCTATACAGATGGTTTATCTTTTATACCACACCCGTTCGTGTCCATTGCTTTTGATGTTTTGATATTGGTTTTCAGGTGAAGTTGAAAAACGGTTACACCGACACTTCGCCTTTTGAGATTATATCTTTTTTTTATTGTAAATGTAATGTCAATGTAATCTCAATAAACATTATTATTATTAACTTGAAAAATGATGCATTAATTTATTCTAGCAAACAAATAACAATTGTACAAAATAATCAAGGTATTTTCTGTTCGAAAACTCCCAAACTAAATATACATTTAACTTACTTCTAATACTGAGCTAAATTTTTAAAGATATCAACCATAAAATTACAATATTCTAATTTTTTTGTTTTAATTACTGCTTTTATATGTTCTATTTTGATATAGAATTCCAATACTTATTTTTGAAAGGCATACATATTTCAATGTTAAAAAATACAGTTTGTGGTTTGAAAGTTATGTTGTTGCACAGGTTTAAGTTTCAATTTAATAAATGAGATATAACTAACATAGCTTTTGAAATTGACATATGTAGATACTTAGTATTTAGTAAAAGAATTAAATACAACAATTATAACCACAATTAACGTTAAATTAAAGCAGATTTAAATAAAATTGAAGAACTACTAATAAATAAAGCTGTTTATGCTTTTGTAATACACTGTTTGCACCTTTGTTCTTTAAGCAACTTCGTAAGACGCAAATAAATATTGAATTGTGTATAAATTTATAGAAAAATTATGTTAATTTGAAAATAATAACGATTTATTTATTAAAAGTTGTTAGCAAGTATTTCTGGTGATTTTAATCTGAAAAATATTTGCCATTAATGCGCCTTTATAACTTTCGAAATATTAGTATTCGTTTTCTAATTTTTACCATTGCCAAACTTATTTTTCTGTTTTTATTGATATAAAGTTTTCTAGACTAATTTTCATATTATGTTACGCTCAAACAAAGGATTTCTTAGATTGCAGAATTATTTAATAGTCCTCGCCCACATATAAAATGACACTCCGTTCTACAGTAACCTATCAGGGAAATGCAAGTTCTTGCATATCGTTATAACAAAGTGTTAATCTCACCTCAGACGTTATTGCTGCCCTTTAATAACACACATTCTGCCATTTGCTCAGCTTAGTGTCGCACACTGTATAAATCAAGGGAAATAATTGCCGCTAAAAGTGTTTATGTTATTCATTTAAGAGTTTATCTTTGTTAGAGGATACACCAAGTCTATATGTCACAGTTTATTTATGAACAGCGTTAGGGATAAGGGTTGCATGGGCTAGTTAAGAGGTTTCTTTAGTTTACGCCCTTTCTGACGCGCCGCTCTGTAGGGGTAAGTCATAAAACTTAACTACCTAAACATAGCGCTGCGTCTTTATTTGTGTTTATTTGACAAATCGCAGGGAAATATTTATGACTTATAAGTAGGCTATTTCGTGCGGAGTTTATTTTTAAAGTTATCGGCCGTTGTCAATTTGTACATAGAGATTGAGTAATTATCGAATTCACGCCGACAATTACAATGTTGACGCTTTATCGTGCAAAATATATTTAATCTTGGCAATTTCTTATCGAAAACATGGTCAGTGCACTTTGCTGATTGTGTCCAACTTCTATAGATAAATAACGCTAATCAGGCTGTTCTGTATGAACCCCGAAAAATTTATTAATGTGAGTGCAGACAAAACATATCTGTATGTAATTGTTATCAAATAAAAAACAATTGGATTACTTTTAGGTTTTATTGGTGGTCGTAATTCTCATTTTTTAATTAAGATTATTTTGATAAAATTGTCGACATATGTCAAAAAGCTTGACCTTTTTTACGTGGTATAAATTATCGAGAAGTTCTAATTTAAATTTCCACTAGTGCACCTGCATGCCGAAATAAACAATTTTTTTTAACTTTCATTCAGAATGTATTTAAATTAGTTAAATGTGTTTGGAAAGTAATATGTAGCGCACATATGTCTAATCGCTAATTTATACTTTCTAACATTTGCTGAAATTAAACAAATTTTGCATCTATTTTCCTATTTTCCATACTGAGTACGTCTCTGACTATGTTGACCCTCTTGTTGGAATATCTCGTACTAAAATGATGCCCCTATTTACAGATACCTACTTTATACAGCCACGTTGCGATAACAGATGCCTGTTTTATTACAGTGACCTTTACATTGAATATCTATACAAAATTTGTAATTATTCCAAGGCCACATTATGAAAGCACAAACGAGTACCTTTTACGGCAATTATATCCCCACGTTTAATCATTTTTACCGACGACATAAAATAAAACGAAATTAATATTCAAATTTAATTTATTTAAATAAATATATATTAATATGACTGTTACAATAATTACTCTCTACAATACAATTCACTTTTGAGCAATGTAGAATTAATTGCACTGTATAATGTAAATTCACATTTTGTAAAAAGTTCGCAATTTATAATAAATTAGAAAAATATTCGCTATGAAACAAATGATAACGCTTAGAACTGTATAATAAAAATACGACTATAAAAAACCTAACTTATATAGTTCAATACTTGCGTTTTTGTTTCATTATGCAATAATTACATATAGGTCACCAAATGTACAATATTTTACTTTGGGGTACCTTCTTCTCCTCACACAGTGAACCCTCTCGCTAGGAACATAAATGGTACCGCAGTTTAGGCCGCTTTCCGAAAATTAAACAATTACCACCGTAAATCAAACAAGCCTAACATTACTATCACACGTTTTACGAAAATGCAGTTATCACTCGCACATTTAGGTGATCGGAATATGCCACATTTAATACACGTTTCCCTTTAAATCGTTAAATTGGACTATTAACATCATATATTCCATAAAAGTAAATGATTCGTGGAATCCTCCCGTCCAGCTACTTCCGATATATTCGAACTACGGAAGTCTTCGTAACCGTTCGCCCCCCCGAAATTACCAGCAGTTTCGAGTTGTTTCGTTGTTCCGGCTTGCCCTTGTAGGAATACCTATGGTGCGTGTTCTCCATGGTAGAAGCTGGGTATTCCACGTTCGTCAAGAAGCGAACGTGACCCGTGTGTCCGTGTGGCACACCAACCACGCAAGGGATGTTGCTCATTTTCGTCGTCGAAGGAGTTAATGTGCGGCAAAGACATGGTGAGCAATACTCCTGCAGAGGTGCCAATCCAGAGTAGGTCTTTGCAAGCAAGGGAGCGACGTCACCCTCAAGCAGGCTGCTTTATGCTGTCTGATGATATCGTCACAACCTGGAAAAATGAAAATAGTAATCCACCGGTAATAAATGTAAATAGAGAGCAAATATATTGGACGATATAGCTGTTTTAGACAAAAGAGGTCTTTTAGAAAGGCAGCTTCAAATATGGCCCATACTGGCTGCTCGCTGCTTCAAAAACTTAACCCGGAAAGGAATATTTTTTCGTGTTAATTTTTCTAAACAAGACGGCATAGTAAAATTTGCAGTAAGTAATAAAACAAACAGTGAAAAGTTCATAAGCTTCAACGTTTTCCCGTATGTGACCTACTTAAAGCCTTTGACAAGGTCAACTTTGTACCAACTAAGCTAATCAATATATCAAATGAATTTACTGCACATAAAAGAACGAACATTAAAATGTGTCAAGGAATTTAAAGTATAACAAGAATTCGGCTTACGCCATTCGATATGATGATGGATACAAGTATTGAAAGAACACGAAAAAAATGCAAGGATTGTGAAATTAAACATGGAAAAGTGAAAGTAATATGTTGCGCTAATGACTCGATCGTTATATCAAACTCAGGCCTTGTATACCTTCAAAGACATGGCGGAGAAGTACAACATGAAAAGTTCAGTTGATAATACAGGTGCTTAGTAACTGCCAAACATCTCATAATGTCCAAACTAACAGTCAGATAAACATTTATAAATACTGTTTGCCACCTCTACGTGATGCCAACTCAAGAGCACACACATAAATTAAGACTACCCCTTTCTCATTTCTGGAAAAATCGGGGATTTTCGAATAATAACCGGAAGAACGCTGCGATACCTAATACGAAATAAACTCATTGAGATGAGAAGCACACGATGATCAGATGGTCAAGGAACAGGAGAAGAAAATAGATCGACATGTATCAAGAGTAGGAGAAGGTTGGCTATCAAAAATCTGACGAAATTAAATATATGTAGAACGACAACCAATAAGTTGACTTCGGCCACTTCCGGGATTGGTCCGTGTCATTTTAGTGGTAGAGAAACTCAACTTTCGCCGACCATGGAATAGATTTCATCAGGAGTGTGTTAACATAAGCAAGCAAACAGCACGGTAACTCAACAAGTTTTTTTACGTTGAGTTATCCTGCTCTTTTGTTTTCCTATTTTAATACACTCCTGATGAAGCTCCTTACGAAAGTAGAGAGAAACGTTGAGTTCTTCTGGCATCAACGATGACAAACTTCAATCCAAGAAGTCGCTCGTTAAATAACCAATAAGATCTTCCAAAAGTAGGAAAAATAGCAGGCAATCTACCCCAGAAATATCTACCGCAGAAACACGTTCTCGAGCTACATCTCGAGGAACAAAACCCAGAAACAAATAAAGTTCAAAATGTAACTAGCTACATGTCGCTTAATCTTGTTTCTTATTGCCGATACATAAACAATAACTATAATAAAACTCAATCGAACTACACCTTATATTCATATGCTAACTATAATAAACACGATGTCTCCAGAAGCTGTCAAAATATATTCAGCCAGAATGTTTGTTATTTGATTTTGAGTTACAGCAACTTTAGTGCTGTAGAATAATCAACAAACAATTGCAGAAGGCTATAAACCCGAGATAAGGTTGCTATTTTCAAAACAAAGCAATCGACCTGCTTATATACAAAAGTATCACATTTCAAATATAAATCTTTGAGCTTTAAGCACAGAGAGCTTCCGTACGCGCAGTTCATTTTTGGTACGATTAGTGTTATAAAAGAAATTCAACTGTGAGATGATTCAAATTTTGCAACCATCAAAAGTATGGAAAACGAGGTATGGTAACATAATAGATTGCCGAATCCTACAAATAAGAAAATTTCATTCCATTTATGAAGCGTGCGCATGTGCTTTACATTTGTTTTCTACTGTAACCCTCGCAAGTGCAAAACTTAAAAAACAGTACAACCCTCATCTTACCATTTCTATAAGTAAATTGATTCTCGTTTCATTATAATAAATACTAAACTTCAACTTAAATCGTTCTGTAAACCAAGAAGCCGTAGTTGCTCAGTATCCACATCTTTAACTACGGTATATTTCCTGTGGCTTCGACAGAGAGACGATCATATTTCAGTTTAATAACGGCATGGATTCCAGTTAATAGTCATTTTTGTACCAAGGCACTGAAGTTTAACTTTTTCTAACGAATATGGATTTAGTTGCCGAAGCCCTGAGGGCCAAGGCAAATAAGCCACATGAGGGATAAGAAGGAACTTCAGTGCCTGTACATTATGTTTATTTTGGGAAATCATGAAATTACATTTTAACCAACTTCTGTAGGTTATGTTGACGTCGGTTGACGTTTACCTATCGCCCCGCCACCTACAAACAGTTTGTGAAACCATGGATTACTTCACTGCCGATTTCTGGTATTTTCATGGCGATTTTCGATGTTCTTCACTGCGATTTCAAAACATGTTTGCTCAATCAGGTGACACTTACGTCAGTTGTACCACTTTATACTGTATAGTCTGTATGATTCAAAGATTCACTAACACAACTTTTGATATAATATTTGAAAAGACGTAAGAACCTTAACTATTCAGTTCGTTAATGTACAGAACGTCCCAAAGTCGGTATGGGTTAACAAATAGTAGATGCAATCATTTTAAGACGAAAATGTAGATACATTTAAGTATTATATTGATTTTACTAACCTATTTCTATGACTGCTTAAATTAATGGTTCAATAAACCCTATGTCAATAAATTACTGATAATAATTCAAATCAATTCCCCACAATCCACAAACACAAATATTGATAATGTAGTTGCTATATCATTTTCCATGAAAAATCCAAATCCAGGAAACCCAAACCTCTACAAACCCAACCACTACTATTATCCCCCCCCCCCCCCCCCCCCCCCACATCTAACTCAAAATGGCCCTCAGCGCATATAAGCCAATGGTTTGTTCTATTTTTATTTAATAGTAGTTCTCAATTAATATATACTACATTATTACATGAATATTAGATATTGCCTACCGTACTACTACGTATTATCTGTCCATAATCTTTATAATAAATAAATAACACGATTATTATCTGATAAATCGATGCGGCAAACTTGAATCACTCCGGCATAATATTTTTAGCATAATGTCGAGATAATTTTCAGGTAAAGTAACTCAGACGGATCCACGGTCGGCTATTTTTATATCTATCAATTTTACTCAACAGCACGTACTATGACTAACTAATTCTGCTGTTTTTCAAGTTAAAAAGCTAAAATGTAGTGTTAAAATATTTCATTCTGCTCGCTCTGATTATAGATGCAAGAAATACAACTTTTGTTATTGAAATTGCTTCTATGAAACAAAAATAATACTAGAACTCTATTATTTTATGTGTAAATAGAATTACTACATATAATATTTAATTCGTAGGATTTTACTGCTAGTTTTATAAATTCTATAAATTGCTGGAACTTACAAAAAAGTTCAGGTATACAGGATATTCCTAAAGTCGACCGTGAACTTCTGGAGTTACGTTGTTGCACCAAAGCAAATATAAAACTCCTATAAAATAGTATAAAATTAGCTTAAGCGATTTCCAAAAGTCACGTTTGTTTGACACTTCTGACATGGTTTTGTAAAATCAAGCTAGACAATTTTAAGACTTAACGCGTTACACGCCTAAAAACATGCCACCTTACGACGAATTCAGCGGCTCTCAAATATTTAACGCTATTTTATAAGAAAACTACGGATCTGAGGAAAAAGCCTCAGGAGAGTTGTAGGCTTCATTTTACGTTAGAATATACCTCCAGAGGTCACACGACTTAAAAAGCAGCCTGTATAATATTAAATGATTTTAATTGAAACTTCTAGCAACAATTCCAAAACTTTAATAGGTCGCGCATAGCTCATTGGAACATAAACAATTCCGTAAGGTTAGGTAGTTTATTAGAATTTTAAGTTAGATGGACAGGCGGACAGATATAACATCGGTATCACCAAGAAAATCTAGAATTTCTGTGCTGAACCTTAAATTGTCACTGCCTTCGGTATGCCACACTTTGTAAAATGTATTAGGGTATACAGATTACAGAGGCTAATCTTAATTAATTAATTAATTTAATTAATTAAATTAATTTTAATAAACTAACCACAACCTTTTAAGAGGGAAAATCAAGCATAAAACAGGAAAACCAACACCGTATAGAAAGTT
The DNA here is from genome assembly GCA_940337035.1 of Agriotes lineatus. Taxonomy (NCBI): domain Eukaryota; kingdom Metazoa; phylum Arthropoda; class Insecta; order Coleoptera; family Elateridae; genus Agriotes; species Agriotes lineatus. Next base: position 42,748,448 of record OW679202.1, read on the forward strand.
ATCTTTTATAAATTATAAACTATGTAAAAGTGAACTAAAAGAAAGTTTAGTCGCTCGGAAGAATGCTGAAACGGACGAACTAAATCGAGTGAAACAATTGTCAATCTTCCTATGTAAAATAAAGTTCTTTCTACCAAAGCTTCTATAACTATTGCCAACTTCATCTTAGCCCCTTTGTGGGATATAGAGAAATAATTATAATGTGATAATACGATAGACAAGAGTTTTTAAAAACATTTCATTAATTACACCAGGAACTTTCGATTAAAGGCAACATATTTCTTATTTAACATTTGAAGCTCAACTTCAACAATTATTTAGCAAAGAATTCGTTTCGAGATGCTCATTCCGTGCATGATAAGGATAAAAAGTATCAGCCCTTGGATGTGGATAGACCTGATAACCTACACATGTGATCACACTATAGGTAGATAAAAAAGCATATTAATTTGCATTCAACATAATGGCACAACTATTCAACTGTTAAACTTAGTAGCATCAGTACCACCCGCTCTCATGTTTTTAATTCACGTTAGGATATGTTTTATCCACAATTTTAACTGTATGACGACATCCAAAGAGTACCATTAGCATCAATATAAAGCTGGCAATGTAAGTAAATACAGTAAAGTCCCGTTAATACGAAGTACAGTGATCCAAAATTGACGGTAATCCGGAGCTTCAAATGCGTTCGTAGAAGAACAGTGTAATACGAATTCGAATGGGTTAGGCTGTTCGCCAATCCGAATCGGCTATAATTGGTCAAAAATTTTGCAGATTTGAGCACAGTTTCGTTTATGAATGCCAGTGCGTGTTTTACTTAACATGGAACCGTTATTACTACACCAAAAAACAATAGCGTTAAAATACGGCCTAGGGGCGTCAATTATCAATGACATAACACAAAATAGAACTAGATAAAACTATAAGATGACAATTCAAAGTTTTGTCACTGTTATTCAAATACAAATCAATTTGAAACCGACGAAAATCCGCAACGTTTTATTCCATAAGTTTTAATTTTTAATGTCGTACTCATAACAAGTATACACATAAGTACATATTCCGTATATTTCTTAATAAAATACGTTTTAACGTTGTATTTAGTCTAGAAAATTCGCACATTTACCGTTTTATCACTCACTTATTTATATCAAATCTTGCATCAGTTTAAACGTCTGAATAACGTCTGAAACGTTTCCTATACGTATATACTTTGACTCTTAATTTTTGTATATTTAACTAAAAATACTGGAGATTATTATATGATACGGTAATGCGTATATGTCCATTATTCGAATTAAGCTGGATACAATTAATTCGGATTAACGGGGCTTTATTGTAATAACAAGAAATGATATGCACCAGCCACACCACCAGCCAATTTGCTGTTGCTAACATTGCCTTCTACTTGTATGTTGTACACGGTTTACGCAAAACTGATATTAAGGTTGGTTTGGCTTACTACAGACTTTTGGATTTTTGTTTGTAACTATGTAATACTTGCATATTATATATTTAGGAAAAATAACGTATGTTGCAAAGCTATTGTAAACCAAAAGATCAATGATATTGTAGATGTAGATAAAACAATATCTAAAGCATATGCGAATTCAGAAATTATGCACTCAGAATCAAACATTGAATGACATAAAAGTAGTTATGAAGACTATTGGTTATTTACATGATCATCGTCGTCAAATATTGTAACATATAATAAATTCGGGATACGGAAAGTTCGTTCCCCACATTTCGTTCCCCACATTTCGTACCCCACATTTCGTTCCGGGGATATTTCGTCTCCCCACATCTCGTACCCGGAAACTTCGTTCCCGAGCGAGCTCAATTTGTTTCCTAGATTACAAGGTGTTGAAAAACGAGTGCAGCGATCGGAATACAGTTAGAAAATTAAAGATATTTTAATTAATTTATATTATAATAACAAAATAAATTGCATTTATTAAAAATGACGGTTTAATCTAAGTACGTATCTTCCTGATATTTTTATAGGGCCGTAATTTCTCATTCTGAACAACTTTTCTTTGTAATATTTTGCCGTATCATGAACAAAAAGGGTAGTTTACCTGAAAAGAAAATATTTTTTGCTTAACTGTCGAGGCCGACTTGTTTTGAAAAACTGAAAATTTTCTTAAAATTCTCTATAAACCAAGCAGAAATTTCAATTCCTATAATATTTTTATGTAAAACCAAAGAGCATATGCTCTTTGGTAAAACTAAAAATAAAATTTAGTTCCCTCTTGTAAACTCAATCCGGGGACATACTGTATATAGTTCTTATCAGTTTATTATAATAAATAAATTAATTAAAATATCTTTCATTTTCCAACTGCATTCCGATCGCTGTACTCGTTTTTCAGCACCGTGTAATCTAGGAGACAAATTGAGCTCGCTCGGGAACGAAGTTTCCGGGTACGAGATGTGGGGAGACGAAATATCCCCGGAACGAAATATGGGGTAGGAAATGTGGGGAACGAAATGTGGGGAACGAACTTTCCGCAAACCGCTATCTTTGTTATTATTAATTTTACAAAGTAGGTTAAATTAGCAAACTAGTAGTGTTTTTGGCGCTGATTAATATGCAATTAATAAAAAAACAATCGAATAACGAGTTTGCGACAAAATTAAAAACTTTTAGTTTTTTTTTAATGGAACACCCTGTATATATTTCAAAAACATGAAATAAAAATTAATTTGTGATATAAAAGTCTTAATACACTATTGTCTTAAAATGAATACTAAAGAAGTTATCGCAAATTTCACGTAGTGCATAATTTTGCATTCTATTCTTTGAACTGAACTGTCAGTGTTGTCAAAATCAAACAAGAGATAAGAAATAGAAATATTTCAACGTTGAAATAAACATACGAACATTTAAAAATAATTACCGAATTCAGATTGCATATTTAAGACCTATGTAAATCAAGGATTACTTGAAAAGTTGTCTTCTGTTCGCATACAAACATAGGTACCCATTTTTGACTTCTAACAAAATATGCTTGTTGAGAATTTCGATGCTTTATAAAGTGAGTTAAATTGTTTTGTTTCAGTTCCAGAAACGTATAGTATCTCTATTTCAATATCTTTCATAATGGATAAATTTGGATTTAAAAGAGAGTCAGTATTTTCTTTTGTTAGCGGGCACTTTCTTAATGCTTCAATCATCGTACACATTTAACATACCGTGTGTACGTTCTCAAACTCGAGCATATAAATTTAACATTGCATTAAACGTTTGACTCCTGCTCGTCAAATCAACTTACAAGAAAGGTAATAGTATCAATAAAAGGGTAACATTATTGTGCCTCAAATGATACTGATAACAATAATTCTTACTGGTGTAGTATAGAAATAATATCAAAACACGCAAAAATCGAATGCACAATGTTGATTGCCTATATTTCAACTTTGAGAGTGGACACCCGGTATAATGGGGTATTGCTACTGCTGTTTCTTAACATTTTTTAGTTTAGTTTCTAAACTGTACGTCCCAGAAAATAGGAGTATGAACGTTCTGTACCTAATGCACCAAATGTGATTGAAATATCCAAATAACTGTTTTTTGCTTCTGAATTTTATGCAAATTCGGTCTTATCGCAACCACCTGTGCGAACTTATGTTCATAGAAATTATTTCCAGTGACCATCAATCATTTTAAGCAATTAAATGTTTTAATTTTTTTGTGGGATTATTATTAATTTGTCACGTATAGTTTATTATGCAAAGTTTAATGTTTCATGTCCTCTAACTATCTCTAAATTTAATAACGATACTTAGGGATCGCCCTGTATATAATGATTCACTCTAATTAATTGCAATATTATCACGACATGTACGATTTTCCATATTATCTTTTTTTAGCATTTGTTAAAAAAATAAAGAAGAAAAAATAGAAGTAGCCAAACATAAACAAAATAACACATACATAAACATGCAAAATAAAACCGATAAATATTACGGAAAGGGCGTTCTAAGACCAGGAACATGGAATATCACATCAATAAATGGAAAAGAATTAGAGCTAACAGAAGAAATGGAAAAATACAAAGTAAATATTATGGGTCTAAGCAAAACAAGGAAAAGAGGAAGAGGGATAATGAGATTAAATAATAAATACAAGATGCTCTACTCTGGAGTAGAACCGGGTGCGAAAACTAAAGAAGGAGTCGGCATAGTGATAGAAGAGGATTTAAGCAAAATAATTATAGACTATCAAGCTGTAAACTCGAGAATCATTACAATAACGTTAAAGATTGAAGAAATTATAAAGACAGTACAAATATATGGCCCAGTCGAGGGCACGGAAGAAGAAAAACTACAAGAATTTTACAACATCTTGCAAACAACTATCGACAAACTAAGAGAAAAATGCCCAAACATAATAATAATAGGTGACTGGAACGCGCGAGTTGGAAATGGTGTAGCCTCAGGGTTGGGCTGTGTAGGCTACTATGGTGAGGGGATAAAAAACAGAAATGGCAACAAAATGATCCAGTTCTGCCAGGTAAATGACCAATTATGGGAAACACGTTCTGGAAACAAAACCCACAGAATATATATATATACTTTCGAAGCACCGGAACGAAACGCGAAGAGCCTAATTGACTACGTCGTACATAATGCAGACCTGAGCGACATAAGGGATATCAGAACTGAAAAAAGAGCAGAACTAGGAACGCAACATAGCCTAGTCCTAGCCGATCTAAATACAAAACATAAAGTTAAAGATAGGAAACAGATAATATATTCTAGAATTAACTTGAAAAATTAAAAGACCCGGTACTACGAACAAAATCCCAAGATAAAATAGATAACCTCTTAGAGACAGGTGGAAAGGATAGGACAAACAACAGCGTAGACGAGTTATGGAATATCTTCAAGAATGCCATAATGCAAGCAGCTACGGAAGTGCGTGGTAAAACAACTATAAATCATAATCACAAGAGAACTGATTGGTGGAGTGAGGAGATAAAGGGAAAAGTAAAGGAGAAAAAAGAAGCATGGAGAAAATACCAAGAAAAAAAGACGAAGAGTCCAGGCTAAAATACCATAGAAAAAGAAAGTGAAAAGTGCTGTAAAAGAAGCAAAAAAGGAGAGCTGGCAAAAATTTGGTAATGAACTAAACCATGACTACTTTAGAACAAAAACTAAAAAATTCTGGGCCAAAGTCAAGGCATTAAGAAAAAAGAGAGATCGACTCGAATACGCAATTACAGACGAGAATAATCAACTGCAGTTCGAACCAGAGGGAAAACTAAAAATCTGGAGAAATTACTACACAAGAAAATTCGAGGAAAATGCAAATGGACAAGAAGAAACCCAATAACAAATCCTAGAAGAAGAAGAACAACCAATAGAAATAACGAGGGGAGAAATAGATAAAGTAATCAAGAGCATTAAAATAGGGAAAGCTGCAGGAGCAGATGAAATATTTCCAGAGATGATGAAATGGATGGGAGGAGGAGGAGCAGACTGGCTGTGGAAAATATGCAAAATAGCATGGATTTCGGAATTAATACCGAAAGACTGGAAGAAAAACCTACTACTCCCCATTTATAAAAAAGGAGATCAGACGATCTGCGACAACTATAGGGCAATGTGCCTTTCATCAGTATGCTTCAAACTATATACACGCATAGTAGAAAAACGACTGAGAGCCCAAATTGAAAATAATTTAGAAGAAGAGCAAGCCGCTTTCAGGAGGGGAAGAGGTACAAATGATAATGTCCATATTTTAAAAAAACATAATTGAAAAGAAACGCCAAAGTGGAGAGGAACTACATTTACTTTTCATCGACCTGAAAGCTGCATTTGATTCGATAAACCGAGAGATATAATGGAAAACCTAAAACTATACAAAACCCCAGAGAAAACCATTAAAGTGATCAAATCGATCTACCAACCAGTCATAAAGCAAATCTAAACGGAAGGGAAAAGATAAGAAAAGTTTAAACTACACACAGGAATAAAACAGGGAGATAGCCTGAGCCCTCTATTATTTATAATTATAATGGATAGATTAATTAAAAATACAAGAAAAAGATCAAAAGATCATAAAACAATTATAGGATCCTGGAAACTACTTCCAGTAACAGTAGACTTCCTCCTCTATGCGGACGACATCGTACTAATAGCAAATAAACACGAAAAAATGCAGTCACTGACAAGGATATGGCAACAAGAAATCACGAAACTAAAAATGACCATTAATACGAAGAAAACAAAATACATGATCATAAACAAGAACGAAGAGAGAGAAAATTTAAGTATACAGATAAACGGAGAAAATGTGGAAGAAGTTAACTGTTTCGAATACCTGGGCAATATAATAACTAGTAACGGGAATGCAGATATGAATATAAACAACAAACTAAAAAAAGCAACAAGAATATACTACAGTATTAACAAAACGATACTAAGAACGAAAGAAATAGACAAGGATACAAAATTGAGAGTATATAACACCATTACGCTACCAACTATTACATACGGCTGTGAATCTTGGAATTTGCAAAAGAAACATGGTGAAATGAAGTACCTCAGAAAAATATCGGATGTCACTAAATTCTACAGAATCAGAAGTGACGACATCAGAAACACCCTGGAACAGGAACCAATAATGAATAAAATAGAAAACAGACAGCTGGGCTGGTACGGCCACATCTTAAGAATGGACCAGAACAGACTAACCAAAAAAGTGATATTAGCAAAATCAAACTATAAGAAAAAGAGAGGTAGACCCAAGACAACATGGATAGGAAGGATAAACGAAATAGGAACAACGAGAGGAAAACCAGAAGAAGAGATGAGAAGACTGGCGAAATCCAGACAGGAATGGAAAAAATGGATAAGAGAATCCAAACCTGACGCTTGAAAGGGCATACGGACATAGTGAAAGAAGAAGAGTTAAAAAACAGTTATTTACAGAGCAAACAAGTTCATAATTCAACTAAACTGATTTCTAAACATTTCTGGTATTTTGATAACTAATTTTGTGTAATTGTTTTTCTAGTTGACATGCGATCATATATCTGCCGAATTTTATGGCTAAATATACACTGGTACCTGTTGCCCTCATATACTATTTTCTTTGTAGTTCTTTTTATTACTTATTAGTTACAACCATTTATAATTAATTGTATTAGTTACAGATAATAAAAGATGAAATTTTAAATTTGTATTGCAACATCAGGCGGTATGATGTCACCAATCAGAATAGCGTGTTTAACATGTTTGAAAACAGAGGACTGAGAAGACAAAACAGCTGCTAATAACCACGGTAACAAATAAATGTAATTAAATCGCTTACTTCCAATGAAATATAGGATTAAGGTTTATAATTGATGATAATTTCTTATTACACTATGACATTTAAAAAAAATAATTTTGAAAATTTATTACAGTGAAAATAACTGAAATTATCCGTAGTCAAATTTCTCAAGTTCAATGGTCTGTTGTCATATTATGGAAACTAGTTCCGTTTATTCATTGAGCTATATTTTTAAAAGTAACTTTTCTGGTTTAGCTTTACCCAAACATTTTGTATTACAATTTAACAATGCGGAATTCGCCACAAACTGTCATCGTGTTTTATTTATCACCATGGCAAAGTTTCTAACCTTTCAAACGTCATGCAGGAATTATCAACTTAAAAGAAAGTATAAAATGCATGTAGAAGTGCTATTCTATTGTTGGATACGAAAATAGTTCCGCTTCCGAAGACTTTTATAAACCTATTTTTAGAAGTTACAAGCGGTATAATGATGGCATACACATCGATTTTACAATTTTCTAAAAAACTTGTTAGCTCGTCTACATACTTGTCGGCTGGATATTTATATAGTGTATACTTTTTAATGAGGACACGTGGATGCCAGTGCAAAAAGTTCAATGTAAATATTAACAAAACATTTTCGTTTTCAAAAAGTCATATCTCTGTATTAATACATTTTATGATCTTTTTCGCCTGTCATTGGACTATCTTCATTTAATTCTTCTTCGAAAAGAGTATTCAGGAAACGAAGTCAATTCGGAGCAATGACTAAATACAAGTATGATCATTGCCCTCAAAATTGATCCCTTACGAAAAAAAAATCGCATTAGGGTATGTTCAAAACTTTTGAAAACTACTGGCTAACATTAAAACCTTTATTAGGTAAATCAGATAAGAGTACATTAACCGACTAACACGTAATGCACCAAATGTGATTGAAACACCCATGCAACTATTTTGCTTCTGCATTTTATCCTGATTGGGTCTTATCGCAACCACCTACCAAATTTTGTTTATAGAAATTCATTCCAGTTACCTTCAATATTTTTTGTAAGATCATTAATTTTTGACGTATAGTTTATTACGTGACAGAAACTATAATTACAATATTGACAGTAAAATCTGCTAATACGCTCAGAACAACGCAAAGAGCCATAGCAGGAATGATGTTGGAGATAATTCCAAGAGACCGCGTTACTAATGGGGAGATAAGACAAATCTGGAACATGTCATAGGTTACATGGCGAAGCAGAAATGAAATTGAGCTGGACACGTCGCATACTGCAATGGAGGCCACGACTTCATAAGCAGATCGTCGGGAGGCCACCGAGGCGTTGGTAAGAAAATCACAGAAAAAGCGGGAGAAAGATGGTATCACTGGGAACAGGACAGAGAGCAGTGGAGGAAGTTAGGGGAGGCCTATATCCACGAGTGGATTGTAAGAAGCTGAAGAAGAAGAGAAAAAGAGTTTATTATGCAAAGTTGTTTGGTGTTCTCTAACTGCCCTTTAATTGTATGACTATGCTTATGAATCATCCTGTGTAGTAACGGTTGGTTAAAAAAATGAACAATAATAGGTTCCTGATATGAGCGCGATATTCATTACATTGATACTAACAAAAAACAATCCCGGATTTGTGAATAACTAAAGCTCTCAGACATTCCAGAATCATAATCGCTCGATTCGTGGGTGCAACCGGGAATAAAGTGAGCAGGTATAAGTTTTATTTGCAGCTAGTACTTAATAATATATTTTGCTAATGCGCCTTGATAAATAAATAGTGCGATATATTTAAGCCACTGTTTGGCTTATGTAACTATATAACTATGCTGAACAATTCTGATCTTGATGATACATCCCTGATTCATGCTTACTGTTTACTTTGGCTCTACCGAATCTTAAAATGACTATAAAGCACTGTTGACTTACTTGTGAGCATTTTGGTTACTGCAGGTGCAACGTTCACTTCACAGAGGAGTTCAAATGAGAGAGTGTGAAAACATTTGACGATTGCAGAATTTTGCAGGGACAGCCACAATGCGTTTCCGGAGAGAATAACGCATGTTATGGGTTTATTGGCATCGTTGTTAACAGTAACGTTGTTTTCCGTTATTAAAGTTTCTGTATTTAATACTTTTACGGTGTTTCCACAACCACACCACAATTTCCCTGCACTTGGAAGCATCTTTGATACTGGCATTGCCGTAGATCCCACAGAAACCGTAGTTGGTGAAGTCGTATTCCAACCACCAGCTAAAACTATAAACGTTAGAGAAATACATAAAAACCATGGAAGAAACTTACAGCTCTCTCGTTCGTAGATAATTATATCTCCATTAGCTAGTGCGATATAGACTTTATTCTCTAAATATCTGCAACACACAATAGAGTTGAAATAAATAAATCTTCACCTTAATTCCACAACTTACATAATAGACAGAACCGCAGAACCGTGTTGAAGTTTTATTTTGTTTTTCTTAATGCGTATGTTATCGCTGGAATTGTATACGTGGATGCACCCGTCTTCTGTTCCCAACCACATTGTGGACTGTTGACTGTCAGTTTCTTCCGAATCCGTGCTCGCAGTTTCCACCGTTTTTATTGCAGCCGAGCTTCGACTAGGTTCTACAGTTTCCTCGACGTCGCTCCGATCGTCGTCTTCACTGGAAGAACTACTATCAAATTGTATGGTGGAGTGTTCATCGTTCGCTTCGGCCCCGTTGTTTTCTTTGTTGTTCGTAGATGGCCCATTACTAACTCCTGGAATGGATGCGATACACAAAATCCTCGCATTACAAACACCGTTGCACGACGTCACATTGGGTTCCGGTTGTAAGCTTAGAACGCAGACCTGCCCCACGTAACCGTCACTATTGCAAACCCACACGTCTCTTCGATTATCACCGATAGCAGGGGCGGCACACGTGAACTGCAGACCAGCCCTTGTTTTGCGGATAGGAACCGCAGCAATTAGTTCTGGAGTAGGTCGTCTGTCTCCAGACATAGCTGAAAATGAAAAATGGATTAGTGTATTTCCAACACTAAGAATACAGCAATTTTCAACTAATAGATCTATTCGATCATGATAGAAACAGAAAGAGATAAATAGTAATTTTTCTACATTGACAATTTGATACTAAGAATAATAAATGTCAAAACAGTCATATTTGCTGGCTGATTAACTTACCTAATTTATGTTTGGCTTCGTTGAACGATTCTTCCCAAGAAGCCCTTTTTTCAGGTTTTGAAAATACAATTGATATAGTTTCTAAACCATTCCTAAAACATTGGAGAAAAAATAGTGGAATACAGATAAAAACATATAAAAACTTACGATGTATTTAAAGTCAGCTCTAAACATGACAATTGCGAATCACAGTTCTGTTGATCTGCCAGTTGCTTATTAAGTTTTTCCAACATCTCTTTAACTATTTCATCTAAACCGGCGTGACTACAGTGCAACGACCATGTCAATTCGTTTATTTGGTTTAGTACCGACACGTCTTCCGTCAAATTTTCTATTTCAACCATCATTTGCTTTAAGCTTTCATCTTTTGCCTTGACAATTTCTAAATCTTCTAAAGATATTTTCATTAACAATTTGTATTTGTTGGCCTCCAAGGTGCTAGTGACGCTTCCTTGACCCGACGTTGGCTTCCTTATTGTCCCGCTTTTCCTCTTTATACTCGTAACCAAGAGCAAATCGGAAAAGAGAAATAAAGCTCTTTCTTTGCGCGTTCCTCCTCCGGCTGCCATGCTAACTAAATCGTGCCTTAGATACTGACGATCGGCCGTCACTAATTCTATTAAGCCTTCTATTAGTCCTTCGATTTCCCTAAGCTGCTCTAATTCTAAAGCTTCTCTTTCGGTGCAATTTATTTTAAGAAGTTGTTCGTGAACTTCGCGTTGGGCTGCTAGTAACAAACTGTGATCCGGATGAGACACATCTGTGTGCTTTATTAATCGCTGAATCAGCAACTCATATTTGGGAAACTTTTGAATCGGTTTAATTAACAGCGAATCCAGGGCCAGTTTTCCTTTATGCTCCCTCGCTGTGTTCTACAACGTAACCTTATTTAAATTAATTCAAATGACAGTAATGAATACGGGGTTAAATGCTTGCCTCCAAAAATTTAGCAAAGGCTGGTTTGGACTGCTGCGCGCTTTTAATGATATCTCTAGCTCTTTTCCAGTTATTTACATAATTCGTATAATTTTCTATAACTGCAGGTTTTGAAAACTGCAAAGCATATGAGAGTTATAATTAATATGCCAAATAATCATACAGCATCGTCATACAGTTTCCAAAAATACGTCCCCAACTTTTTGTCGTATATCCCAGTGCTCTAGACGTTTTTTTAATTCTTCTAGGAATACTTGATGGTGACTTAACAATGAAGGAATCTACAATTAAAGCGTGCTGAGCGACAAGGAAAAACAAAGTCATCACAAATTCACCTGAAAGAATATTTCATCTACGAGATTCGCATCCAAAAGTCCTGCATTATCTGGGCTTTTTAGCGGTTCTAAATATTTCTGGAATTAATATGTGCTTCACATACATTTCTGTCAACTGCAAAAGATTACAATTTTGGCCTTACCGAAATTAAAATTTGCAGAGATTCTACATATGAACGTTCCGTATCGTAAAGCTCAACGACCACGTGTGTCCGAGTGTCCTGAAATACAAACACCCGGTATAATCGTAAACAGAAAAAAACAACATTCACTCTGGGAGATGTTACCGAAAACGCGAGGGAGTCAGACAGGTGTACAGAGGACACCTGGTGCTCATCCTCGCTATCTTCCCCAGCAGAACACCCTTCCAGACGCAACCGCAATTCGCGTCTTGAACTAGGCCCGCTCATTTTTAGCATCACCACATTTTGGCCATGCCACACCTTACGACATGTCGTTTGTACTGGACAGAGCATGCCGTGCGCCGACGCGAGACGTCGCGACGCTACCGACGCATAACCGCGAGCCGCGTGCAAAATTGAGGAAAATTGAATTTAACTACGTGTTGTTCAAGGAAACTTATGCACTTGACTAGTACATTGCGATGCCGTCTTTAGAGGCAGCGGCGCCAAAAACAATATATTGACATTTACTGAAAATACACACCAACATTTCGTAAATTTTATTTTGATAATTTAATTGCTTATTGATTATTCATTTTAAGGTTGTTTATATTATTATTATTTAATAGTTGCCGCTTAAAAATTGATATTTTTTCATTGAAATTATGTACTTCAAAAACGCAACAAATTTTTGAAAAGTAAATACAAATTTTATATGAGCTCGAAATTCGTGAATACTGGAAAGGTGCCTTACACTACTAGATTAAAAATAAATCCTAAACTTCAATTACCGAGCATAAATATTCCTTAAAATTGTAAACATTATTTTCCATTTATGTAATGTTAAAATATTTTTATACGATGAATTTTCTGTAGTCGATCGCCCAAAATATTCTCTTATTAATGGCTACTTTTTAACAATAATGTTAGAAACAAAATTTTGCAATTTATTCCCTAAAAATTGCAAATCATTATGTAACCACTTACATTGTTTCGTTGAAGATTTTCGACTGTAGCCAGTTGTTCTGAACTGCCCCTTAATAAATGTTCTAAAAGTTCGCTAGAAGCATCTGACGAAGTTAATCCTTCCAATTTAGAAGGGCTAGATGTCGTTCGCTGATGGCTAACCACCAGCTTTTGTTCGGGTTCACCACGAATGCCATGTAGTGCAACTGAATCAATACTCACTTTTCGTTTATTTAAGGATTGTAACTGTTTTTCACTATTAACAAAAGAATTTAAACAATTTTTTAATTGACTGTCGTCTAAAGAATGATTAGATGATCCTCTTATCCTATTTATGCACTTAGGTTTTGGGTCTCCAGCTCCAACTGAACTACTGCACGATAGCGATACTGCACCAGGTCCTGTAATGTCTTCCAGAAACTTTAGATCATTAGTATACTGATGTTTACGACCCGCTTCTGGTTTCTTCATTTCCGCTTCCAGCATTTGCCCGTATGGGCCCCGCAAGGGACGTTTTGAATATCGCCTGGGAATATGATGAGGTGTAGATTCGTTGTTACCTGAAGGCGATTTTACCTCACAATCCGAAACGTCGGATGCTACGAAGCCTTGTTCAGTTCTGCTTAAATCGGTTTCTCCCTCTGACAGTGAGTCTGCTCTTAACAGCTGATTTCCTTTAAGGTTCAATTTTAAAGACGAATTGTCTCTTTCTTCCGAGCTTTGTGCAGACAAGGGGGGTCGCGTGGAAAAATTTAACTTAGGGCTTGGCCAGTCTGATCCTATGGAATTATCTTCCGGGCTTTGAGGTTCATCGAAAGATTTGCTAAATGATTCGCAACTGCCTTTTTCGCAGCTTACTTTTAATTGTGGTATATCTGTGGTAAAGCTTTCGCATTGCGCGAATTCACCGTCCTGTACAAATTGTGGTATTATATCTTCCGAAGTTTGATAAGAATTAGGCCACTGAGATATGTACATTCCTTTTCTTCGCCGCGATTTGTCACGTTTCTTCTCCTGCGCGTTAAGCGGGCTGTTCGTTCTTACAGGGTTATCAACTTCACTGTTTCTCACAACACAATCAGTGCTTGCAACTTTTTCATCTGCATTTTGCTCTGGGTTAGCATCATTAGGTGAATCTGCTAGCTTTTCTTCCTTGCATCCTTGATAGATCATTTCACAAAGATCGTTGACATCCTTCGAAGTGTATGGCAATTCAGTCGGGGCGGCATCAACTGGATTCTGTTTTTCTTGGTTGTCAGTATTTATACTGGCAGGTCGAATGGAAGAATTTTTAGATCGAGGCAGTGTGAGAATTGCTCGTCCGTGGGCATCTTCAGACTGCAATTGAGATTCTTCAATGGGGCATCTCCGTCTTACATATTTCTTATCGTCGGGGCAGTAATCTACTTGTGAAAACGAAGCGCTACGAAGTGGAAAACTGCGGGAAGTGTTACCTTCTGGTGCGTCCGATGGCGTGGGTGGAGGAGACTGGAGATTCCGCGGCGGCACGTGCCTCGTGCGCGGTGGTGGCACGGGCCCCCTTTTCAGCCTGTCCGTCAACTCCCGCAGTCGCAATTCGCTGGCTCTTTTGTCCCGCTCCCGTTCTTTGCCGGTGCTGCTGTTGCGGTTACCGCCGAAGCGGAATCTTGGGAGACGATCCAGGGTGTTGAAGATGTCCGCCCCGTCGCCGTCCCCGCACTCACACAGCCGTGTGTACACCTGGGGCCGGGCTATGGCACGTCGCCTCAGCTGGTTCTTCAACAACGACTTGGTGGAGTACAGCACTTGGTCGCGTACTGTCGATTGCTCGGGCAGCTCTGACGTAGCATCCTCCGCCATCCTCATTCTATTTACGCAGCTAAAAATATCGCGGTTATTAATAGACGGCGTGGCAAGCAACGGGATCCGGGAGACGAGGCCGGGGCCAGAGGTGGAAGGCCAGCAACACTGGGAGCGGTATCGTGGTCCAGCTCCTGGTGGCGGCGGCGACACAGCACCCAGGCGCACTCCGTAGCGTACAGAACCCACGGTCACGAACCTGTCAGCAAATACGCACACAGTAACAACACATTTTAGCTCGTAGAAATGCGACAGCTATTATCTGTAAGCATGTAGGGGTTACATTGTCGTGTCGTGTTCTTTATTAATTGCAGTGACATGTTACCCACTTTTTTCAAGATGTTTAACACGTTGAATGCCATGTGACTTAAGCCATATAAGAGATTCAATTGTTCCAACAGTTAACGTGTTAAACCGCTTTACCCTCTGTACTTCGCCTCGACTTTTTAAATGTGTGCAACCTTAGATATATTTATACCACCTACATATTTTACAGTTAGATCTGTAAGAAGAGCAGTTCAGACTGTCCCATCAGCAAAAATTAAATTGGTGGTTACCTTTTGGATCGAACGCTACTGGTTCCTTCGCTGATATTGTCCAAGCGCAAACAAGAGGCACAGTCGCCGCAGCGGCCGAAGCATTCTTCGTGCCACCTGGAGTCGCCGTAGCCCGTCATCTTGGTAGCCTCCTCTGTCACCACCTGTCATCCTTTTGTCTTTAGCCCTCCTGCGCCACGACGCCCGCTTCCGCATTCAACAAGTTGCAATGTGGCAGTCCATGGCTTCACTTGGTCGTGGGTCAGCCATAACACGCGCAGGTAAACTCACCAACACCATCAGCATCCTATAACGGCGCTTAACTGGACTCGTGGACTACTACACTAACGAATCGCGACTCGCGTACGACAGTATTTACGTCGGTGGGGGACGCGACACTTAGTAGATATTTAAGAATTGTATGAACACAACAATGGGAAGTAGAAACGCTTCGGCCCGGATTGGGAACGAAGGCGACGGCCACTTGCTCCGATATTGCTGACTTAACTACCTGTCCGGCTCTTCCACAGGTAGCACTTACCAGCAACCTGACGAACTCACCTGTGGCGCAGGTTGCGCTTAATGGACTCACCAATCGGCGTTTCTAGTTTTTTGCAGCTTTCCATCGCCATTTAATAGTTCAATTACAGTTGAAACCTTTAAGCCAGGGATGAGCAACCTTTTTTTACAACGGGCCAGCTACAAATTTAAAAATGTTGTGCGGGCCGCATGTAAGAAAGTTATGATAATACAAACACTCAAATGATCTCTTTATTAACAAAATAAACCTAGTATAAAAAAATACAGAAATAAAACACTCATTAATGGAGATACTATTAAAAAACGGCGAAACATAAGTGGAAAAAAGATTATAATAATAAATAGGGTACAATAAGGCTGCGAGACACTAGGAATTTTTAAAAGGTGAAATGTAAATCTTTGTAGGGCCGCATGAGAAAGTCTGGCGGGCCGCATGCGACCCGTGGGCCGCGGGTTGCTCATCCATGCTTTAAGCCCTCTAATTCGGGGGCATCCGTGGCAAAGAAAATCCAGAGTGCCACTGGCGGGCGCCGCGACGGAAATGCAATCAGCTGCACTGAAAAACATTATCCTTCTGTCTTCGTTTACTTGGAATTACACTGTTATACCTACATCACTCTTAGTTTTGAAACCCAGAGGGCGAATTATATGCGTTTTGCATATTTTGTTTATTAATATGCAGCATTCTTTTATATACCTATTTTCATTTTCCCTTGAAGGGAATCTAAATTAGTGCATATTTGCATCTAAGTGCATATTTGACATCAGTGCATACTAATGTATAGGTACATGACATTGTTTTACTGAATATTGCGAATTTTTTTTGGGTTTTCTTTTTCTGATGAATTCAAAAATGAAATATGCTTTTATAACGTGTGTTGATGTCGAAAAAAATTTAATTATGTATTGTATGTTGTGCATTTATGAGTGGAATGTGTTGGGAACTCGACAATTCAGCTCTTCCCCCTAGCGGCCGCAAAATATCCCTAAATTTGACAAAAAATCCCTCTTGAAAAATTTAAAGCGACATACGTGTAATAAACTAGGCTCATAAATTTTACCTTTAAGAAAAAAGTAATTTAAGCATATATTTTTTTAATAATTACTGATTAAGCTATTATTATTTTAAAGTTTAAATTCGAACAAATAAAATATAAAATATAAAATATTTTATTTCAAGAAAATGAAACTAAAGATTAATAGGTAAACATAATTATTTAACAAAATGCGTAAAAAAAATTATAAAAAAATTAAACTGTGATTATATGAATACAATACGAATACCTACTAAAATACTAATCGATTCTATAAATACATTTCTTTATTCATTTTAGAAAAATGATGTTCATTCGGTTTAAAATTCATACAGCCTACACCGCAAGGTAAAATGAGGTTATTGATAATACATACAATTAACATTTTCTGCAGTAAATTTAGATCTAATCACACACATTGAATTTAATTTTTTTATGTCGTTTACCACTGAAAACGTTCCCTCCACTTTTGCATTTGAATGTGGCAAACTTAGAATAAAAAGAGCAATTTTTGATATGTTGGTAAACAAATAGTTGCCAGTAAAATCTTTTACATTTGTTAATTCCAACCAAAATTCAACTGGATTTAATTTCAAAAGTTTTGTCTTTTTTTCTCGTCAAATTAGAAGGATAAGCACATTAATATAAATCAAGTGCCCGTAGTTATCACAAATACGTCTTACGCGTATCCACTTCTAAAGCAATAGAAGGTGCAAAATACGTAATTTCGGCAAATAATGTATTGTCTATTGGTAGGCGATTTAATATTTCTTCGCACATTGACACATAGAATGCTAAGATGTTTAAGATTATTTGTTTTTTATTTTTTTGGCTGCAAAATCTGTAATAAGTTTTGCAGTATTTTTGTTATAACTACAATGCTACAGTCGTGAAAAGAAATAAAATACTTCGGAAAAATGTAATAAATCTATTTGACGATCATTATGTGTACGATTGGCGAAGGTGCTTACAGTTTTAGTATTTATATCTCAGTCTAGTTTTTAAATGGAAAGAATGTTTGATAATTTTTTCCAACTTTTAAAAAATACCCTCTTTTTTGAAGAAATATCCCTTTATCTCTTTTAAAATAAAAAATCCCTCTAAAAAGAAAATTTTCCTCCCAGTTTCCAACACTGATGGAATACTGGTTATTGTTTTATGTAAATAATAATTATTCATTCCAAGTATTTATGTTAAAAATTCAAGTGTTTATTTTTTGTTATAACCTGTTTTTTACATTAAAGTTTGTATATCAACAATCTTTTTATTTTACATTGCATATTTTATATTTAGAGTGCACATTAATGCGTATTGTGTTTCGTTTAAAACTGGTTAAATAGAAACCACAATTTTGCAATACCAAAATATACTTTATTTTCCTATTGGTGAAGCACACAACTATATAACTTAATGCAAAATATGGTAAAACATTACATTAAACTTGCAGGACAGGTACGAAATATACAGGACCCGGAAACAATGCGGGCGTTACATATATTTCTAAAACTATGAGAGTTACAAAAACATTGTATGCATAAAAGATGGTCGAAGATGATCCACATTATTAAAATATGTTTGGTTATACAAGGGAGCGCACAAAAATGTGGCAACCCAAACTTTTCTTTAAATTTAGGTAGCTTAAAAGTTTATGTCGTAATGTTAATCAATTTATTATAAAGTTACATATGTCTACGTTTACCGTTTTGGAGATATTAACTATTTTATATAAAACAAATACAATTGAATGAAGGAAAACCTTACCAACAAGTTATGTTATTTGTGAATTACCTTTTAAGCGTAAAATAATGACTTATTAAGTCATTAATACCCAAATGTTATAGATTGTTAAAATTTGCAAATTTAATAATTTGGTAGGTTTCTTTAATTGAACGCCCTATATATTTTTGTATTTTTGGAAAGCCCTTTTAATGAGCTTTCTGATATTGTACTTCACACCTCTAAATTCAGCTGCTTTTTCTAGACAATTTAAGCGCTTTAAGATTGTTTCTTAAAAGGGATAATAAACAAACACTGTTAAAATGCTAAATTAGACACTTGAGCACTCCGTGCATAATACAAAACCAGGTTTTGAAAATAAAAATCCAACCATTTCATTGTTGAAGCAAGAAGCAAGACAAACTTTGCAAATTCTCGTGTTGTCTTGAAATTTGTAGACAAGACTTGACTAAGTCTAAGTCTAGATAAAGAAATCTTATTGTCTTGTCTTGAAATTTGTAGACAAGACTTAACTAAGTTTAAGTATTGATAAAAAAAATCCTCTTATTGTCTTGTCTTGAAATTTGTAGACAAGACTTGACTAAGTCTAAATCTAGATAAAGAAATCTTATTGTCTTGTCTTGAAATTTGTAGACAAGACTTAACTAAGTTTAAGTATTGATAAAAAAATCTTCTTATTGTCTTGTCTTGAAATTTGTAGACAAGACTTAACTGAGTTTAAGTTTAGATAAAAAAATCTTCCTATTGTCTTGTCTAGATATCATTACTCTAGATTGTTTCAAGACCCTTGGTTAACCAAGTATTTTTATTTCAAATAGATAACAGGATATAGTACCGTAAAAATATAGTTTAATGTTTTCCATAACAAGAGACAAATAGCTTTATTTAACTATATTGGTTCATAATAATTGCAACTTGCAACAAAGTTCTACTAAATACAAATACACGACAATAATTTCTATTGAAAGTAATTGAAAAAGTAATTTATGTTGTGCAATTATAATTACCAAGTAATTGAAAATTGAATTATTATATCATTTGAGTAATTGAAATCGCTGGTAATTCAATTACTTCATTGGTAATTGGTAACTGTAATTAATTATTTTTTAAAGTAAACTGCCCAGTTCTGCTTGTGAGATATCGTATCTCCCTGTCTAATACCTCTATTAATATTTACCGGCCTTGTTTCTTCGAATAATTTCACAATTATTTTAGCTTCTTGGTATAATTTTAATTAGTTTTATATAACGGTGGTCAATTCTGCATCGTTTTAAAACTCTGATGAGGGCCCAGGTCTCAACTGTGTCAAAAGCCTTCTCATAATCGACGAAGGCCATGTACAGTGGTTGATTTTACTGATGAGCTTTTTCCATAACTTGTCTATTGTGCTAAACCCTTTTCTGAATGCTGCTTGCTCTTGTGATTAAAATTCATCCAATTCGTCGTCAATCGGCAATAGGTTGTTATGCTGTCACAGGGCCATTTATAACGCAGCGATAAAGATGTGCATTTATTTCGCTAGCCATGGTCTAGCGCATAAGGCATTAATGCAAATTTGCAAAATTAAGTATTTCCTCTTACTATTTCAGTATTATTAGCAAATTTAAGATATTTGTACCTATTTTGTACATAATTTCTTATACTCTTTATTAAGATATTTTTTATTTACAATTCGATATTAAAGATGCAGAAATTAGTCCCTTATGTAGTCGGCTGGAAAGCTAGTTTTATAGTAAGAAATTATTTTTTCAAATTTTATATTGTTTTATTATGCGTGTATACAGTGATAGGTTTTTAAAACAAAACTTAGGGAAAACTAACAATTGGGTTGCTAAGTGACAATAGCGGGATAGCCATTGTTCGCATTGAAAAAAGTCAATCTTTTTGCATTGTGTGTGGGTTTTATGTGTTTGGCGTGAAAAACTCTCACTGTATAGATTTTGTTAACATAGATTTTGAAAGAATTATTTTTTTAAATAAAAATTTACAATAAACTATAAGCTGTTGTATCTATCATCTATGATGACAGTCAGATTTCATTTACATTTATTGACTAGATAGATAAGTTTAAGTAAACAATTTAAATTGATATGAATATTTTATATTTTTATTGACACTTTGTACTTACTTGATAATGTATGGAAGTCATAAATTCATATTAGCTACAACCTTCCAGTTAAGCAAAATTTAGAGTCTTGAAAACTATCTAGAATTTTCTCACGAGCCTTAATCTAGATCTAGAATAAGAACGTCGTGTCTTGTCTTAAAAATTATAGACCAAACTTTGGACAGTTTTATATTGATAATCTAGACGAGACAAGACACGAGTATAGCAACTACGGCATCGATAAACACGAAATAACTAGATGCAGAAGAAAATTAAATCCTAAAAACGGTTAAATTTAAGAGTATGAAATAAAATATTAAGAGAAGGCTCATTAACAAGGCTTTTCAAACATACAAAGATATACAAAGTGTTCCATTTATAAAAGTGCAAATTTTGGAGACTCTGTATAGCATTAATACACAGCGAACAGAAGTAGAAACAGTTGAATATTTAACGCGATTAGTTATCGGACATTTGTGTATTCGTTTTTGTTTTTTATCAGATTTCATTTGTTATTAGAATTAATTTATACCTGCACTTTTCGTTTTGTCGTATTTATTATTTCTTGTATCAAAATTTACTGGTTTTTTGTTTTTTAAACCTGGTTTTATCTTATGTTTGGAGAGCTCAATGATTTAAATTAACATTTTAACATTTGCTTATTATCTTGTTAAATTATGCATATTGAAAAGCTTCAATTGTTTTTTCTGTTAAAACTGGAATATTTGAAAAACAGCTAAATTTAGAGGTATGAAGTAAGATATTATAAGAAAACGCATTAAAAGAGCTTTTCAAAAATAAATATACGTACAGGTTTCCAAAAAAAATCCTAAATTATTAAATTTTCAAGTTTTGAGCATTAATTTTGTATATTTCTGTTCTTAGTATCTGTAAATTGATGTTCTTTTATTCTTGCTATGCTTTCTTCTTTGTGTCCCTTTTCATATTCCACGTTCTTTCCCTTTTCCATATCCATTCTTAATATCTTTTTGAGTATTATTTGTATTCTTCTTGATTTCCTTGCAAGTTTTTCCATTAAGAAAGTAATAAAAATCGGAAAGTGGAACGTAAGACCATTGTGCCAGGCAGGAAATGTAAAACAAGCAATTGGAGAAATGAAGATGCACAAGCTAGACATATTAGGGATCAGCAAAACGAGATGGAAAAACAGTGACGAAGTAACAGACGAACACTGTAACTTTATATACTCAAGATTAATTAAGAAGGATTGCAAGCACGAATATGGACTAGATATCCTACTTAGTAGATCCTTTAAAAGTATGATGATATAATAGAATCTAGTATCCGAGAGAACTATAACGCCTTGGATTCAAGTAGCAAATAAAAAAAATTTGGTAATAGAATGTTATGCACAGACCGAAGTAGCAGAATATAAGTAAAAGAAAAATTGTACAACTCTCTAAATGAAACGCTAAATAAATTAAATAGAAATTATAAGATAATTTTGATGGCAATTTAGACTCAGAGTAGGGATCAAAAATGAGGACGTGTAATCGACAAGCATGGAGTAGGAGAAACAAACGAGAACGGAGAGCTTATGTTAGAATTGTGTGGAATATACAACTTACAAATCGAAGGGGCCCTCTTTGAACCCAAAAGCTGTTATTAGACAAGTTAAATAGACCACTTCTGCATAAGCAAAGAAGGAAAAAATACGCTACTGGATGTACAAAATAGAAGAGGGGATGACATAGGATCAGACCATTATCTAAAGATAGCGATATTATTAGAGGTATCATTATCTATCACCACTTTAACTAGTGGTAAAAAGAATACCTGCCTATTAGGTTTAGAAAAGCAAAACTCATAGTTTCACATTGAAAGGTATTCCCATTCATTTCCAACGAATTTAACTAATGCAAGAGGGTACATAAATAATAGCAATATCTAATATGTTATTGTTTCGGTCGTAACAAGAATGAAATTTTGTAAACAAAATAGCGTCTTTGAATGTTAGTATAAGCTTTTTAAATAATAACTATCAATTTCTAGAAACTCCAAACTTCTTAGCTACCATCATCTTGATTTTTAAAGCGGGTATTGTACAATATATAGTAATCAATATAAATAGACTCCACTCTGGTGTAGCTCATAATTTTGTCAAAGTATGTAATTTATTTAAACATGACAGGACATGGGAGGCCTATTACAAAATTGTCGTTATGTCACTGTGGGAAAAGAGCAAAATTTCCCAGCACTAATAAATAAACTATTTAAATTTAAATATTTAAAAACCTAGAGACAGCAAATATCCTGCTCGTAGGCTACATAATATGTATTATTCAGTGACCGTAAGCAATAATCTACAGTAGCGCTACCATCTTTTAAATAACTAAATCAAATATTCAGATGCAATTTTGCAGAGGTGGTTTTATATACAGCCTGTTTTGTAAGAAGGGGCTATAAAAGCTATAGCACCTTTATTATAGATTTTACTACCAATAAACCGCATTTCTGACCTGGAATATTGGTACTGCCTTATCCAAATATTCGGGTTTGATTATGTGGAAATCGTAAAAGTAGACAATTGTTATTAAAATTCTTCTTATCATGTGTGGTACACATAAATCATATACGAATTTTTTATTTTCGTTTAACCAAAAAATATGTACATGTCCATCTTCTTAACTTGCTGCCAAAAGCTGCTTACTAGTTTAATTCTTGAAATAGTTCAAAATATATTCTATTCGGTTTCAAAATCAATTCGTGCATACTCAAAAATATAAAATCTATAAATGAATATAGTTGTTTATTGTGTATTAGTATTTACACGGTTTGTCTTAACTTTCGATGGACTTTACTTTAGTCCACAATGTGATTATGGTTTTCAATTGCTTGTTTTCTTGTCATATAGTAAATATTGGTAAGTTATACTGAATAAGAATTGATATAAACATTTTGAATTTATATTAATTGAGTTCATAGTGTTTAGAGCTTAATCCCAAATAACAACTAAAGGAAAAATGTGTTACCTGTGCACAGAAGAAATAAAACACACATAAAATTCATTTCCTCATTGTGTTGCAACATCTGTTTAAAATTCTGTTGTATTCTTTATAAAGACTGTTCTTTTATTATAAAAATTTAAATATTTAATAATGACGCTTAAGTAGAACTCCATCGAAACAGTATCTTGGACCATATAAATAAAATCCTTAGAATTAAGGAAAACTAGAGAATTAAAAAAAACCCTCAGAATACATATACCTTGACGGACACCACGCGATTACCACAAGGTTAATGCATGGTGGTGACATAAAAAACGTACATTTAACTGATAATTACAATTTTGAAGAGCAAAATATTAGTGCTATTCAAACATACAAAGTCAAGTCAGCTCTGCCAGATTTTTCTCGAAAGTCGCTCAAAAATGTAAGTAATTAGATCAAGTTTTTCAAAATTGTGCCGGACAATCGTTATATTGAAATTACATAGTGGACGAAACATTTTCTAAAAGTTTCTATGTATCTACTCTGCATTTAAATTCTATTTAAAAAATTAAGATTGCCAAGAATAGCACACCACGCATTGATTGTTCACTTCTCTTACTAATTGCGGATTTTTACTTTTAATATCCCCGTCGCCCTAACTGTTGTTTCATCAGACCTTACAGAAGTTCCATTTTACAAGTCGGAAAAATACAGCGACGCCTGACAAAGATACACTGCATTGTCATGCAAAATCCTTCAAATAGTCGTATGTGTAGTCTAAACCTACATCCATTCATATTCTCCTTGTTGAATCGCGAGGATTACGAGCAGTGGCAGCAAGAATATCTGCCAAGCGTTTGAAGACATGACGAGAATGTTGAAATTGGTTTTTATATATCATATGGTGTAAAGACATTCAGCAAATCTGTGTTTTCTCGATCTTGACCCAGAGCCATTAGCCTATCAAAAGACTATTCATTACTGTAGGACTCGATTTCTTCAATAAAGTAGCAATACACTCGATTGCAACAGCCAACTAAAAATCTGTAAAAGGCTTTACCCAGAACTTCCCCCGTCGACATTGTGACACTAAATAATTTTCAAAATCAAATTAAGTTAGGAGTAAAAATATCTTCACGTTTCTAATAAATCCTATCCCGCTGGGGTTTGCACCCCCGCATCTGCAGAGCGATCGTAACCGCACCCCTGCGTAGAGATCGTATCTACATCGATAACGTCAACTACGCCACCGAGCCTCTTCGAAATAAGTCCGGTGCGCGCCTCTCTTGAACAGAGCGGTGTTATTGTTGAAAGGTTTTTACTCTTTTGTGACATTATCCTGTATCGGTCGAGTCTTATTTTCGGAAAATGTAAAGCCTGGCCTATGTGAAAGTTATTACTTCCTTCTATTTCAAAATTAACCGGAAAATAAACAAAAAGTTATTTTTTTAAGGTGCTCACCCTGTATGAAATTGTACCGGTTTCATGCGAGGTAAATATATAATATGTATACAAAATATCGTCTTCCTCCGACAAATAGTTTTTGAGCTATACTGCTAACAGACAGACAGACAGACAGACAGCATTCTATTTAAAATACCAAATAGTAAAGGCGTAAAAGTATTTTGAATTTTATTTTTTTTTTATTCCCCGAAATGGAAATTTTTATAATTTGTAACATACGAGGAATTCATATATTCGTTGCCCGACTAACAAGCAGTTTTGCACAATTTTGAAATTCTAATAAGCAATCTAACCTTGCTGACATTTGTAACAAAGTTGTTTGCAAGTGAGAGAGACGGCTGGTATAATTAGAAAAATTGACAAACTAATAAATTTGACGTTCGTACAGTGATCCAATATTCAGAAAGTTTAACATCACAAAAAACTTGCATCGATATGCAGAAGCCTTGAGGAAATTCTATGTATCGATAAAAAATTATTAATTTTTTACAGTTTTTTGAACAGTCGTCTCTCACGTGCGACAACTTTGGGCACAAATGTCAGATAAATTTTTGATTTATCACTCGTGTCCGGTAAGGTTCGATTGATGCATTTCTAGAACTTAAAAACTGTGCAACTACTTGTTAGTCGGGCTACGAATATATGAATCCACCCTCGTCCTATTCTTTTGGTTCTGGCGTTGTGATATGTGCATATACGAATACTAGAACGCGCGTGGCCAGCCTCCGTCTGGTCCTCCCAGCGTAAAGAAACGGTTAACAATAAAAATGCTTTCTTAAGCTGGTAGCCAGCCTACGTCCGGCCCTGCCAGCGTTAACAATACAAATGCTTGCTGTTGACGGTCTCGCCACTTGTGCTTACGATCGGCATGTGCGCGGGCCAGTTCTTACGGTCGGTCGGCCGGCGACTGCCGGCCGGCTGCATCAGCTCTTATAATATAAGATTATAATTTTTCGTGCTTTATATTATATATTTTTCGACTCCATAAATATAAATGAAGTATAACAATTGCGATAACAATCCAAAAAAATTAAATAATACCAAAAACACAGAACTCACTATGTTTCCCCAAATAACAAAGTTATTTGCTTGATATTTCAATATGTTTTTTTAAATAACAAAGTAATTTGCTTGATATTTCAACAGTATAGAAGTTCGAATAATCGAGACTACTATATTCAAATTCTCTGCTTTGTGGTGCTTTACGATATGTCATATACAAAGAACATTTCTCAGATACAAATTATCATAAAGTTTTAGTTGAAGAATCTTCAAGTGTTATTGGAAAAAAGGTATGCACACCTGGAACCTCAGGTGAGCCTTATTAAACCCAAAGCTCTCATCTAAAATTAACAGAAATTTACTACTGCATATTTCTCTGTAGACAGATCTTTTATCTGTTGTTGCAGAGCCTAAAATTCTAATTTTTATTTTTGATTTGTAGTTTTTAATAGACTAGATCAAAAACTAGGCTAATTATCATTATGTTTTAATTAAAAGTTGCAGTAGGCACTTATACCTATTGAATAAATTTAAATACAGAATTGTAAAACTGCTGATATTTAAATTGCTTGGTTGATTGCATGTAGTGAAGGTAATGTACCAGGCTGGTTCAAGTAAAGCACGTTTAAGGCTTCTCAAATATATATTAAAAGACCTCTGTAATCTGTACTCTGCTGGCGAAACGATTCTTGAACATCCTGCTGCACATCAGCTTCTGACTTGAAACTGGGTCCATTTAATGTCTTGTTCTTTAATAATGGTGTGAACAGCTCCGATGTTAATATTTATGAGTCTCGCAATATCTCTTATTTGAATACGCCTATTTTCAAGCAATTTTTTCCACACTTAACAGTGCTTGTAGTTTTCACAACATGGCTTATTTAGTATGTGACATGCTTTTGTGTATTCCAAACCTTCTAGAAATTTCTGTTGTCATTCCACAACTGATGTTTTTGAATCCCAAACATCAAGCTTCCTTCTCAAGACATTCATTAACAATTTCCTTGAGAAAAAATCCCCTCGGTAGTCCCAAAATTTGATTACAAAAGATTGATTTTATTTGAAAGACTTTTTGTTGTAAAGGCATTTAAAAAAGTTTTTATTTAAAAATATTAAAAGACTGCTAAGATGTTTTAAATAGGTAGGTCCGTATTCTAAATGAGTGTTAAATACAAATCTTTGAATCAGCATAGTTGCAGCAAAGAATATGGAAATTAACTCCCAAAAATAATTGTAATGTCGAATATTGGTTACAATTACTTTTATAGCATCTAAACTGTACATTCAGTATGCGGCTCTAAATTGTTAATGACAAATAGCGAGTGCTGTTATAAAACCCGTTACTGTTTCCATAATGCTATTTTTGGGAACGTTTTGGTTATAGAATGTTAATCAGCTTATGCCTATAACTTACAGTTTTATTATCAAAGTCCCAGCCGACTCAAACAGGTTGTTTTGTTTGCAATAAATTTATTCAGTATCAACACACTCATTTGTACAAAGTTGACTTTCAAATATAACCTCCCGGAAAGACAAAAAAAGTGGGACACTTAATATTTTCATAATTTTGAAACAGTTTGAGACACTAGCAGTAAATAATTACTTTTATACAACAATTCAGTAACAGTAAAACATTAAAAAAACAACAAATTCAGGAAATTAATCAACATAAACAAGTATCAATAACTAAATGTGTTAAATTGAACGAACTCCAAAACTAACATTAACCAAATTAAACATAACAATGGAAGATTAATATTCGTGCATTTGACATAAACTGACAGATACAACAACGAAAACCATAACTTAATAAAATATGCACATATGCCTACTAGATTATGTTCACATTTTTATTAAAAAATAAAAGAATTTTGAATTAAATATCAAAATGAAGACTAAAACTAGTGTATCTTGTTAAATTAGAGTAGTAAATAAGCATTTCAATTCAGAGAATCCATTTATTTTTTAGATAACTTAAAAAACTAACTGTCCGACTTTTCTTGTCTTTCTGTGTATTTCAGGATTTATTTTAATAATGTATTAGTATACATAAAATTAAAATTCTGCTTCAAGAAGCTTTCAGTATTGAGAGAGTCCGACATATTGCGACTATATTTAACCAAATGTACTACTGTATTTCATAAACTACGTTGTTTTGATGTTAAAACAATAAGTTTTTGTTAACTTTTGAGAACCGGCTGTGTTTACAAAATTGTATTGCAGGAATTTCTCCAGTTGTATTTAAGCAACAATGCAAACATAATTTTGCTATTAATTTTACGACACAATAGAAAATGAAACGTATGGTATAAAAACTTTAATGTATTGCGAATAAGGAATGCTAAGTTAGCTCTAAATATTTTCCCAGGATCGAACTACGTTTGCAAAAAAAAATACTGCAAATATGATTTCTTTTATTTTGCAAACACTATTATCATTTGATACTTCCTTTCTAGTCTAAGAAATATCTTAGTATTTTTTTGACTACCTTAAGTATTTGAGTTTATTTAAAATGCTTTAAAAGCAACTTACTCTTTTGATTTTTAAACTGTGTTTATATTTACATTAATTGGACGGTTTTTTAACAATACATACAATCGAACTTCCTTAAGTCGAACCTCTATCGTATAATGAAAAATATTCTTGGAATAGAAAATTCGAGTTATAAATAAACCCAAAAAGTAAAGTAAAATTTCCCCACTCATTTATTGGCATGGTAACATATGAAAATACTACAGAAATCCACGGTCTTTCATAAATAGGTACCGTAAATTGGAAGGGTTGTAGATTTTCACAAAATAATAAAAAAGCAATTTTTCTCTGAATCTCCTCCTTTGGCTTCTACAAGTTTACACAATACATATTTTATTAAAAATCTTTCCTCTGAATAGGGATATTGATTTTGAATTAACTACATATTAGTAACTCTTACTGACCTATTATGGCACAAAATCTCAAAAAATCTCGTAAAGGAGACCTCTTAAAGTGTCTTTTTCATGGGAAATTGAATGGGGAATAGTAAACACATTTTGTTTAAATGAAAGGCGTTAAAAAATTGGTATAATTACAAACTAAATAAATACACACTAAAAATATATCATCAGGAAACCTCTTAAGAGTGTCTTTTTCATGGAAAATTGAATGGGAAATGATAAACACATTTTGTTTAAATGGAAGGCGTTAAACAATTTTGGTATAAGGATTGATGCTTAAACCCCGCATTCTCCGCCTCTGGATTATTATTGGAAAAATTAAGTATAGTAGATAATTGATCATCAGGAGCAACTAACATGCACTTATTTTGAAATCAATATCTCAATATCACCCTGTAGAACACAAAAGAGGATGTTTAAAGAAAAATCGCTTTAACTTTTTTTATTATTTTGCGAAAATCTACCACTCTTCCAATTTACGGTACTTATTTTTAAAGCACTCTGTATACAAATAAAAATTCCGGCATTCGTTGGACAATCCGCTACAACCACATCGTCGCTCACAGCTAAGTATTCTTCAAGACACTCGAGCTTATGCTCGACTTTATGAGAATAAATGTCAAAAGCGGACTTTAATTGTGATAACGGAGTAGCATCCTCTTTGTTCCAAACGGTTTCGACTTGTTTTCGAAAGCCAGCTGTAGGTAAATTTATAATGGCATCCCATTGAGTAATCTGTGTTGTTTGATTATTATCTTCTAGAGCAGTTAAAATTTTCTCTATATTCTTCTTCTGTAGTGTTGTTTCAGACTATTGATAATAATTCCTCGATCTATACATTGTAGCTCTGGCCTCATGTTTGGCGGGAGAAAAACAAGCAATACAATTGAACATTTGCCGGCTTAGAATCTTAGAAGCTTAGAAAGATTTTTTATCTAAACTATAAAGAAATTCTCCATACTGGACATTCAAGCTTTATTATTGTTTCTGCATAAAACTACTAAGTTGTTGCTGCTAAAACAACGAGAATTCATGACTGGCTAATGACCAACAGTTTCAATGGGTACCATAAATGTTAGTACCCCTACCATGACAATAATTCCTTGCTATGCTTTTCACCGGAACAGTTTTCATCCTTAAAAGTCAGTCTCTTCATCAATAAAAATGACTCTTTTGTAATACGATATTAAAAGTTCCAGTAAAAAAGTATTTCCCCTCTCTTTACAGTCTTGTTCATTAACGTCTGCACTATCACAACCACACATAACCTTTTAAATAATGTTATGTTTTTTTTTCTGAAACTTATAGAGCTAGTCTGCACTAGCGAAGAATGCAGTGTTCTCCAAGAATTCGACAAAAGAAAGAGTTTTTCCTCAAATGAGTGGCCCGGAATGTTACACATTTCAATCTCACCGTTTTAACCCATTCGAGAAAGATTCATCGATGTCTTTGTAAGTCCAACCTTTGCAATTATTGGGTACACCATCTTCCACTTTTATCAGAATTCCTTCAAGATTTTGGAGGAATCCCGAATTCTGTGATAATTTCCTTCGTTTTTGCACCTATATCTATTTCACTTATCGCACTTTATCCGATAATGATAGCGTAGTTAGCTTTGTTTTTTTCACCACTTATATTCGCAACCGTTACGGAAACAATCAGAAGAAAAATACGTACCGCACTTTAAAATATCTGCTATTTACACTCACTTTGAGGATGATTTTTATTAGGGTGGATTATAGAAGTTCGTCTTTGATTGGCCAAAATCCTTTAATTCTATACACTAAGTGCGCTATAATATCCGTGACTGTATACTTAAGAAAATATTGTGAATACTTCAAGTGGATTAAAGGTAAATGGTCTTCTATAAGCGGTTTAATTTCGAAGAATATTCACCATAAAATCATAAATTTTATGTAGCACGGTAGAAAAATTCGAGTGGCGAAAATGTACTATCGTTCTGTTTTACCTTGAGTTGTAGAAAAAATCAACATAAAGAAATGAGAGATATGGAAACAATTTTTCGACAACTTTAAAGTATACAGTATGTCCACAGACTCACTGTCTACACGAGGATCTCCATTATTATGAGAGCTAAACACTTGGTTAAAAGGGATAAAATATTCCTTAAGTAAAGTTGTACCAAAGCCAAAAAAGAAACTGAATATTTAACGTTTGATTTTCGTTTATAACTCATTTATTCTAAAAAGAAGTCGAATTTAATGTACACTCTTTTAAAGCAGTTTTTTAATAGAACTATAGTAGCTTTTCAAGAATATGTAACTTGTTATAACTAATACGAAAACTATGGGAGAATAATAACAAAACTGTTTTTACGTTAAGAAGTGAGAAAAGTTTGCCAATTGAAGGTTTTGAAAAATAAAACACAATCTAAGCAGTTGTATATTTATAGTTGACATTAAGTTTATCTTGGTTCTCAATTCTAAATAACGGTTTAAAAGTTAAATGGTTATTTATTGTTATTTAGACAACAGTCACATAAAAACAAACAAAATACGCCCCTTCCTTCCAATGCAAGAATTTTAAACCAAAAAAGCGAGATAATCACAAAGCAATTTATCCAAACAAAAAATAGTTTCGGTAACCTAAACATAGAAACAATAGAAGAGGAAGAAAGCTGTAAAGACAAGGACGACGACAAAAGTGAAAAAGAAACAGAAACGACAGAAGTCGAGAATCTGGCACCTATATTAGTTACAGTACAAACCTAAACCAATTATTAACATTAATAGATACAATACCTCATAACAACTACACACAAACTTGAAAATAAAAATAAAATCAAACTAATTCATAAAACAAGTAAATTCTACTCAGAAATAACTAAACTACTCGCGCTGTAAAAGATTCATTTTCATAGATACCAACTACCTAGATACAGATGTTATGATCCAAGGCAATGACAATCTACCCTAAAGATATTAACAAATTAAGGAATTAAATCAATGGACGTGGGAATTGATACATAAGAAAAAAGAAGATTAACAAGAATTTGGCAGACCACTAAACATCTCGAAGGTAAAATAAACTTGAACAATGCCGCCCAAAAAATCAATAGACTGCTCTATATCTTTAAAAGTACAACAGTACAACAACACCTACATAAATTATCCCCATCACAAGATACGGATGTTTCGAAGAAGAAGAAGAAAATAAAACAACCAATAAAGACAAACCCACCAATACGGAAAGTTGATTGCATCTGGGCTCGAAACGATAAGGAAGAAACAAAAGAGTTTACTGGACACACCTTGGAACTATTTCAACCTTGCCACTCGCAGATAGCGCCGGAAGAACAAGAAATTACAGAATACTTAGATGTGCCTTCCAAATGTCATCAATTAAGCTAATAAAATGGAGAAAATTGCAAAACCCCATACAATACGATCTGAATAATAAGCAAGCCCCAGGATTTGACTTCATAACTGGAAAAATCGCTAAAGAACTACCTACAATAGTGTTAAAAGATTTTGACATCGATATTTAACGCTCATATGCTGCGTATAGGATATTTTCCTGATCAATGGAAGGTAGCTAATATAATCATCATACCTAAACCAGGCATGCCAGTCCACGAAGTCAAATCATACGACCAATTAGTTTGCTTCCCACTCTATCGAAGGTTTTTTAAAAGTTAATCTTAACACGACTACTACCTATACTAGAGGAAAAAAATTAATACCAAATCATTAATTGGGTTTAGACAAGAGCGTAGCACAATAGAACAGATTCACAGGATCGTCGAAAACATCAACAAAGCATAGAAGAAAAACAATACTACTCAACGACTCTGTTGGACGTAAGTTAGGCCTTCGATAAAGTGCGGTATCAGGGATTACTTTTCAAGGTCAAACATCACTTAGCTCATCCGTTTTGTTTCATCATTTAGTCTTACCTGAGTAACAGAACTTTCAGAATTAAGTGTCAGGAGCAGGCGTATCTCAAAGTAGTGTGCTAGGTCTGGTACTGTACACCCTTTACACGGCAAATCTACCTACAACAGCAAATGTTAGAATTCCTATACATACAGACGATACAGCAATACAGGAAATTAGTGCTGATTCCGTGATAGCATCTCAATGCCTCCAAGAACAACTTGATCTAATTCATGCATGGTTCGAAAAATGGCGCATCAGAGTAAATGAAACCGAGTCAACACACATTACATTCACGATGAGTAAACAAAGATGTCCCCCGTATCATTAAACGGACAATAGTTGCCTCAAACAGACAGTATTAGGTATCTTGGTATGTACCTGGACACACGCCTTATCTGGAAAACATACTTTTGGACTAAGCATAAACAGCTAAATTCACAATTCGGTAAACTATACTGGATCATCAGGAACAATTCTCAATTATCACTACAAAATAAGCTACTTCGCTACCAAACCATCCTGAAACCCTTATGGGTTACAGCTCTGGGGTACAGCCAGCAACTGAAATATTGAAATTATACAAAGGTATCAATCTCTTCAGAATAATAAAAGGATCACCCGGTATATCACAAACACAATACTACATAGATATCCAGATATACCAACAAACAAAGGAGAAATACAGTCTAACTCGAAGCAATACTAAAAAAGGCAAACTACCTACAGCAGTCAATTTATTGGACAATAGCAGGAGTTTTCGCAGACTGAAACGCCGGCATCCAACAGTTCTGTTCGAGTAGTGTAACTAATACAATGAAACGTAAAAACATGTGTTAGGTGAATTTAACGTAACTTAACATGTAATATTATAATCTGGGAAGAAACATCAGTGGTGTGTTTCCCCCAATTGATTTGCTACACAATGTGTCTGCTTTAGTCAAATCATTTACTTATTGTTCTTATTGTAGAGCAAATTGTAAATTAAACATGGGAGTAAATCAAATAATAATATTGCTAAAACTATAGAAATTTAAGGTTAAATTTAATAGAATATGGGTCATTTACTTACCCGCAATACATCAAAATAGTTTTGTAAGCAATTACTACAAATCAACACTGGAAATTCAGGAAATTCAACATAGCACCGGCATACTCAAATCTACTGCACGTACGATTTTGGTATCTCACAAATATAATCCGTACAAGTAAATACAATGTATGGCAATCTTGTTTAAAACCAGAGGATAATGCAAGATAAAAAGAATTTTGCGAATGATGCACTAGGCAATGTGATCATAATGATTTTCCTTCTCAAATGTTATAGTTCCATGAAGCTAGTTTCACTGGTTTGTTGAATAGGCACAATTTACGATTTTGGTGTACAGAAAATCCTAATGTACTCAGACCTGCTCGACATCAAGTGCATTTTGTATTTAGTGTCTGGTGTATCACGATTGATTGGTTGTATAATCTTTAAAGAAACGTTAACGTCTGACGTTTATCTACAGTTACTACAAAACAACAACGTTGACGAGTTGCTGGATGCATTACCGTTAGCAGAGGCTCATACTTGTTAGTTTCATCAGGACGGTGCCCCTGCAGATAATTTAGGCGTTGCAACCAATTTCCACACTGAGCGTTTTCGTAACAGGTAGATCGGAACTTGTGGACCAGTTGCTTGGCCACCAAGATCTCCATATCTGACGCTGCTCGACTTCTTTCTATGGATTTACATTGTATAAAACTGTAATTTTACCGATGCTTACTTTTGCGTTGGAAATGTGGATCCTTAGCAAAGTAGACGCCACTCACATGCTTGTATTCTCAAAGTAATATTTGGAGCAATATATGAAAACGGAGCATGGCGGTGCAGATATAACCATGAACTATATGAAGCATACGACCGTTACGGTGGAATAGACGAAGTGACCATAGTTAAAACAAAACTACTTCGGTGGGCAGGCCATGTATAAGATCCGCAGACAATAACCCCTCAAAGCGTGTTATAAACACCAGATCAGAGGGCCAAAGTAAGCCAGGAAAACCGAAGCTAAGATGGGAGAACGGTGTCAACCAAGATGCAAAGAAGATAAGGGTATCAAACTGGAAAGCCGCAGCAAGAAATAGGGACGTTTGGCGAGAGAAAATTGAGAAGGTCCTGCCCCATTGATGATGAAAGAATATCAAACAACAACTTTGCATGATAAACTATACGTCAAAAAGTAATAATAATGGTTTGCGGAAAGTTCGTTCCCCACATTTCGTTCCCCACATTTCGTACCCCACATATCGTTCCGGGGATATTTCGTCTCCCCACATCTCGTACCCGGAAACTTCGTTCCCGAGCGAGCTCAATTTGTCTCCTAGATTACACGGTGTTGAAAAACGAGTACAGCGATAGGAATGCAGTTGGAAAAATGAAAGATATTTTAATTAATTTATTTATTATAATAAACTGATAAGAACTATATACAGTATGTCCCCGGATTGAGTTTACAAGAGGGAACTAAATTTTATTTTTAGTTTTACCAAAAAGCATATGCTCTTTGCTTTTACATGAAAATGTTATCGGAATTATAATTCCTTCTTGGTTTCTAGAGAATTTTAAGAAAATTTTCAGTTTTTCAAAAACAAGTCGGCCTTGACAGTTAAGCAAAAATTATTTTATTTTCAGGTAAACTACCCTTTTTGTACATGATACGGTAAAATATTACTAATAAAAGTTGTTCAGAATGAGAAATTATGGCCCTATAAAAAATATTAGGAAGATACGTACTTAGATTAAACCGTCATTTTTAATAAATACAATTTATTTTGTTCTTATCATAAATAGATTAATTAAAATATCTTTCATTTTCTAACTGTATTCAGATCGCTGCACTCGTTTTTCAACGCCCTGTAATCTAGGAGACAAATTGAGCTCGCTCGGGAACGAAGTTTCCTGGTACGAGATGTGGGGAGACGAAATATCCCGGGAACGAAATGTGGGGTACGAAATGTGGGGAACGAACTTTTCGTATCCCAATAATAATACCACAAAAAATTAAAGTAGTTAATTGCTTAAACTGATTGATGGTCACTGGAATGAATTTATATGAACTTAAGTTGGCAAAGGTGGTTACGATAAGACCGAATTTAGATAAAACGCTGGAGCAAAAAACAGCTGTTTACTGGGGAGGTTATTCGTACTCTGCTAGATCTCCAGTAAAATAGGCTAAGTTCTTCTTGTTAATTTTTAATTTAATTAGTTACTTTTTAAAAACAAAATTAAATTTGTCTTCCGAAACTTTGATGTTCTAATATTTTTGATTTTGTAATATGGCGAAATAACCTAAGAAATAGCATGATTAATGTACTCTTACTGATTTAGCTAGTAGTTCTCAAAAGTCTGTACCAGACCTACTGCGATTTTTTCCCTTAAACGATTAATTTTGCAATGTACTTCTACTTCTATTTCTACTGCCCATTTAATTAAACGACCATACTTATAAAACACTCCATAACACAAATAATCAGAATTGACAAAGCCCACATTCGAATACACAGAAAAAAGAGTCCCAGTACAATTGCTGCCATAAAAGGAAACCCCTGCATTATCCGAATAAAAACCTTTACTTAGCTTGGAAAGACTACTTTTGATTTCTCTGTAGCAGCAAACTTTCACAATTGTTCATTTTTAATTTTAATTGTTAAGTCGTTGATAACGAAGACAGATTGTTCAGCGACACGTTCGATTTTTAATAATTTTAATTTTGTAGAGTAGCGAAGTACGCAATAAACTGCATGGATTGAAACTATTAATTAAATGTTATAAAATCATTAATAATTTGCCTGTCTCTATATTATTTGCTCGTGGGGGTTTCTGAAGCAAAGGAGCAATCAGAATGTCGTCTTTAAAATTAGGCCGCCCCAAAACGGGCTTGTTTCGCTGGCGCCTGGAACTGGGTCAAATGATGAGGTCATTTGGAGTCCAGATTCAATTAATCATAAATCTGGATTTGCTTTCATTACCAGTACGCAATAATCGAATTACAAAGAAATTGTATTTATCTTTTCTATTATAATTATCTACAATGAATGTATTGATGAACGGGTGCTACAAATTTAATTTTTTTATTTAAAATGTGTTTAAAGTTATAGCTCCACAGTGGTATTGCAAAACATTATAATTTTAGCAGTATTAACTTTTGGGAAAGACTCATTTCTGGGCGTTCATTAAGAATAAAATACTCCAACTAACGCTTTTAGCATGGCTAAGATCGTAAATATTAGTAATTACAGAAGTATATTTTAAACTAGAGTTTTTGAAATAGATCTTTATTAGAATGCAAATATATTTCATTGAAAAAAAAACTTTTACGCTACTATAATGTAAA
Source organism: Agriotes lineatus (assembly GCA_940337035.1). Lineage (NCBI taxonomy): Eukaryota > Metazoa > Arthropoda > Insecta > Coleoptera > Elateridae > Agriotes > Agriotes lineatus. Next base: position 42,785,704 of record OW679202.1, read on the forward strand.
ATACTAATTTTTTTATTTGAAATGTACCTAACATAACCGACTCGAGTCTAACCTAACACTGAATACAAGATTTGATTCAAAATTATGCTCTGAGCTACTAAAAAACTATTTTCTCTTAACGTTTATATAATCACTCATATCAATTCTGATTTATTTATTATGTAATAATACCTGCGATAACTATCACTTTTTTAAAACTTTATAAACTTATAAAAAAAATGTAAATTAAGTAAAGCAAAACAGTAGCAATTAATTGCAATTTTATTAAAAACTAGCTGACCCGGCAAACGTTGTTCTGCCCAAAAATAATTTGTCTCTGAGACCCCGTTTCACCACTATACGGTTTTAATTTTAGGTCATGTCCACCGTCTTGGACTTAAAAACAAATGCCATTTTCGCAAAAAACCTCAATAACAACACCCATGCTGATTTTTAGGCTTATTTACCCCATTTCACCCCCTAAGGCGTTGATTTTCGGAAAATCACGAAATACGTGTTTGATTATTTGTTTTTAGGAGTGCTCCTACGAAGTTTCAAGTCGAAATGTCTATTTAATATTATTTTTCCGTACAAAATTGGAACCCCCATTTTACCCCTTTAGGGGTTGAGTTTCGAAATATCCTTCCTTATTCATTGTATACATCATAAAGGGAACGTCTGTGCGAAATTTCAGCTTTCTAGGTACCAGAGTTTGGGCTGGGGTTTGATGAGTCAGTGAGTCAGGACTTCTATTCTTATAATATAAGATATAACTTTAAGCGTGATTTTCAATATTTTTACTTCCTTTTACGATAACGGAAGTATTGGATTCACCCCAAAAATTCGAAATTGAGTTTTCAACAGATCTTCACGTTTTAGTGTCCCCTGATCCCAAAAAACATATTTTTTTCTCATTGGTCTATCTGTCTGTGTGCCTGTAAACAGAATATCTCAAAAACGAAGAAACATTGAAACTTCATATATAAGTTTTATGTACTATGTATATGAGACAGCAAGCTTTTGAAGAAAATCCCATCACCGGAAGTAGGTGTTTACTCTTGTAATTTTTCAATTTTTTTTTCGATTTTTTCAAAAACGGCTCTAACGATTTTTTTCAAACTTTATATTTTTATTAAATTTATGTTTATTGATGTGAGATAGGTGATTTTCCAGTTGCATATTTCTAAAATGGGGTTCTTTTGTTTTTTTTTTCTATTTTTTTTTATTAACTCCTATTTTAAATACAACACCCGATATATTATTACATTTTTGAATTCAGCTTAAAATTCTAGAAAAAAATTGTCTCTTCAACTAACTCTCTATTTTGTACCGTTTTTGTAGAATTTGCAATTTTTGAAAATTTTTGACAAATGCTTAGAAATTAAAAATCAAATTTTTTGCTAATTATAAGATCACTGTAAAAGGAAGTTGTGTGAGTGTATCACACCAGATTTTGTTAGTTTTATATGCCAATATAAAATTACTATAGAAATTCGGGAGTAGCACTATTTAGAACATTTAAAGGCAACAGAAGGGAAGTTCCTGGCAAGTCAAGTATTATAAGTTGAATGTAATAATTTTAAATTTTTAAATTGTAAAATAATATGAAAACTGATAAATATTATTTACAAAAATTCAAATTAGAACTATTTAACTCATTATACAGTATTTGAACATTTATTTTAACTGTAAAAACATATTGCTACTGCAGTATTCGCCATAAACATTTCGTTACAGTTATGGAATATGATTTTTTTTAATAGCAACACATTTTATGCGATTGAACCATCAATTAAGAACAATTATTAATATAAAACACGGTGTAGGATTTCAGTACAAATTAGTCTGCTGCTACATACACTTGCAATCATTGAAAATGAACAGGGGTCTGCATTTGACTTAACCGACGTTTTTGCAATTGCGTGCAACGTTATTTTATTATAATGATGGGTAGGGAGTTAGAACAACACGATTCTACTTTAGAGACAAGGGGAATTCAGAAAACGTAATCAACTACTGTAATGGTAGTTGCATAGCTCTGTTCATTTTCAATGATTCTTTGTGTACATGTAATTAGTTGGCTGTTATTACAATAGAAAATTAAAATGTTACTATAAACGTTTCTTTTCTTATTTTTAAACAATATTGGCATATTTATTGTGACTGCATAGCTGTGTTTAATGCTTTATGTACCGCTGTCTTCCCCGAGCGTTCCCTATGGTGAAATATCCAAGATATTTATACTTTAAATTTCCTGGGAAAATTGTAGATTATCAAAGCTTTTATTTTTAAAAATGTGCAATAGTGCAAGGTTATTCAATTTTTACTCGATCATTTGTAAAATTAGTTCAATTAAAAATCAAATACTTGGCTAAGGCATATACGAGGCTGGTTCAGATGATTTATATTAACAGACTATTTAAAACAAATCTATTGGCATTAAGACACAATTTCTATTGATTTGCTCATTTGCAGATTCCTTTCTCAAAAAAATAGTTACTGGCGAAACTATTCTTGCTGCACATTAGTATTCGACTGCAAACGCGTCCTTTCAATATCGAGTTCCTTAATAATTGGGTGAATGCCAATATTAAGGTGGAGCACAATATTTCTTAAATACGCTCATCCAAAAGCAAAGTATTTTCCACACACTTAACAGTGCTTGCAATTTTCACAGCATGCGCTTATCCAGGAGATGGCATGTCTTTTGTGCATTCCCTATTTTCACACATTTCATTTGTTATTCCACAACCGCCGTTTTTGAATAGCAAACTTCTCCATAAACGCTAAGCACGTTCGTATAAATTTCTTCGGTACTTAAAAACTGGATTACAGCCAGTTGAGCTTGTTTATATGGGATTTTTTAATATAAAGATTAATGATACTTTTGATTTGGAATTGATCTCCATTGGTTTTTTTTTTGCTCTGCTAAGTGTTTTCACATCTTAACAAAATGTGTGCATTACAACAAAAAATCCAATACATCTTTAAAAGTAAGTAAAATGTAAAAGCTATTTTTATATGTGCTGATTATACATACTGAACCATATATTTTCACTCCAGCTAATGCTACTTAGATCAATTGTATCGTCCACAATCATCTTGACCATATAGAGCAAAATAACTTGCTCCAAGAAAACACCTTCGAATATTTTATTGAAATTCTGTAATTTGTTGGTTTTTGAACCAAAGTTTAGAGCCTATACTGCTTCCGAACAACGTCAAATTAGAATCTAGCTAAAGCTGCTAGGCGCGAGGCTAAATTAAAAACTAAGATCTAAGGGGTAATCACTTTCTCATTGAGAATGTTGGGACAGAATCTAAGTACAGTATCAACTACAAATCTATGGAAGGCTTGATCGTCTATGGCAGTACTGACATGATTCGATTTGAAGTGATCTACTTTTTGTCAAAGAGTAATTATCAAAAGCTCACCAGCGCTGTTATAAGATTTATACGGACAGACGGCGTAATTCAAAGCTAAAATTCAAAGGAGAATAACAAAAAAAATATGTGAGTAACTTCATGACACAAAACAAAGGGCATCAGTCGGTTAAGAGATTTAAAAATGGAAGAACAGAACAAATCTGACTGACGATTGAAACGTTAAACCACTTCGTGTGCAGAGTTCAAAGCTTGAGTTTCTCCTTCATCCACCCTATTCTCCAGACCTAGTCCCCAACGATCATCATGTGTTTGATTCATTAAGACAGGCTTTGTGAGGCACGTCGGTTCGGTGGTAATGCTTAAGTCAAGGAAACGATAACGATGTATTCCTGGCTGTGCAGCAAACTAAAAACTGTTTTGTAAGTGAATAAAAAACTCTGGTGTTGATAAGTAAAGCGACTGTGTCGAAAAATAATGTAACGATTTTGCTCCTAGCGTTTGTATTTTTTAAATAAAATAAAATTGTCCCCAGTTTTGTATTTAGTCTCGTATATAAAAAAAATTTAAACAACTTACATGCAAGGTTTTAAAAAAATTGGATAGTAAGTATTTATTTACTTTTAATTGAAGAAAAAAGAAATTAAAAAAAATGTCTTGCTCATTCGTGGTCACAACTTACCGTTAAATTACTGCTTCTTCCTTGAACAATAGAAACATATAAGTCTTTCTACTTATATGAAGACTTAAAAAACAGAAGTTTTATATTATCTTTTGCTTATTTTAAAAATCCTTAGATTTTTTGAAATATCTAAAAATGTAATGTATAATCATTGTGTTTCAAACTTGTACAATTTATTTAACACAAAAGTGGTAGGTTTAAAACAAAAAAATCTACTGATGTTTTCAAATTAGTATGTTAATTATTTTTTCTGATACATAAAATAATTTGTTGCCATATCCAAATTGGTATTTCAGCAGCTTCAATGGTATTCCGAAGCTGGCAACGTAGCTGTTGCAGTAGTTATTGCAAGAAGATCTAACGAATAAGTTATAGTGGTATCGACTTTTGCAATAATTATTTTATTTATTTGCAAATTTTGAATTGTTTCATTTTTAACTTGAGCTAAAATGTTGAAATTGTATATACTTGAAACATCTTTCTTATTTAAAACATTTAAAAAATTGTAAATGCATTTTTATTTTGTTTCGAAGAAGAAATTAAGATAAAGTCACACATTATACATTGGTTTCTATTTTTTTAAATCGGTAAAATATTGCAAGATTCTAAAATCCGAAAATTTTGATAAAAACTATTCAATATTTTTCTAATTCGATCCCTACTATATTAAAAAAGGGATCGAAAGGTAGTCAATAATAGTTAAAGATAGATGTCAAATTTTGCATTGCCATTAACCAAGAGTTTTACATATTGGCAAAGCTACTTTAAAAAATATCGAACTAACATCTGGGCTCATCACAAATTTACAAATTGGACAAAGTGAGGTTGATGTAGGTTAAAAATCAATTTATTACAATCAGTTTTAGTATTTTAGTACCTCATAAGGTTGAGGTACAATATTTTTGTATTTTTTTTGTTTACCTTACAACCTAGATATTAAATATGTTTTATACATAACTGTGGTAAATTTTGTATTAACTAAAACAAATTATTTTCTAAAATAATACTATAGTGAATGATGTCTATTGGGTTCTTATACAGGTTGTCCGTGCAATATGTAGACTTGGCTTAATTACAGATTCCTGGGACCAAAAAATGACAATTTAACTCAATTTACCTAATGCACTTCGTTAAGCCAGTATTCAACTTCAAAGTTCTCTTTAAAAATGCTTATAGAAATATAACGCTTGAATCAATTGGGTATAATACTCCATACTGTGACTACTAGTGGATGCAACATAGGTGTCACGACATAGATCATACAGTATTAATAAAAACGCGACTACTTTTAATTTCTTTTCCAAAAAGAGACTTTCATTAGTAAATGTTTTTGTATGTGTGTAATTTTTTAGATCTGTTAAAATTTAAACAGAAAAAATAATCTAGAAACGAGTCCTATATGCTGAAAAGCAAATGGCAATTTAATACGAATTATTAATATTAGTAACAAGTAGTTGCATTAACAAATTTACAGCAACAGCTCAATTTTACCACACTATCCTGACTGCAAAAATGTATTCTACAAAAAAAATTGAACTGCACTCTCTTCAACATTCTGCTTTATTTTTAATTGAGAAGTTTTACGACTGATAGAGATCTTCTACCTCAATCTGATTTATCGAATCGCATTTAGATATAGGAAATTTGAGTTAAATCTCCTTATTTTAGGCAGAAAAATCTGTGATTAAGCCAAGTCCACGTATCTGGGAAACACCCTATACAACAGCCCAATATACCTAATTCACTATATATCATTATTTTACAAAAATGTGAGCTTTGAACGAAAAAATTACATATCTTCCTTCGAAATAAACAGCAAGCCAGCTGTCTCAGGACTAGTGCTATTCCATTCCGCAAGAGTTGTTTCTCCCGTAGGAGCAGCTGTAAAATGATTAGTCTGTAACATAGGAGGATTAATGAGGTGACCTTCGGTTTTAATTGAAATAATAGAACACATTGTCTTTAGAATCTGTATTATTAAAATTTATATTCGTACTCATAGGAGCAGTTATAGTAGCTATCACAAAGTGGTTTTAATAATACAGCGTACAGCTAAATAAATTGGCGACTTGATAAAAAGTGTATCACAAGCTGTTAATAACCTTTAACAATAACAATTATGAGTGTGAAAATCCATATCTAGCAAGTAGCAAATAACAAACAATGAAGTTATTGACAGTATTGACATTACTATAGAATCTTTACATAACATTTTAAGTAACGATAGTAGGTGAAACACGTAGGTGTTGCGCACAAATGTAATGAGAATGACCTATAGGTACACATATGCAGCAGTCTCTTCAGTGGGTTTTAACGACATTTCAACGTCACCTTTGGTAATAGATCGGTAACTGCATATAACGAGACCGTTTTATAGTTGCTGCGTAATGCATCGATCCTCTTATCGCCTCTTGGCCACGAGGATAAAATAACTGAGAAAAGTGCAATGAACGATGGACGCATTTTTGCTTTGATAAAACGCTCTAATCTTCCCTCGGCCAAGCTTCATTTCAAACAAAGATCTGCAATCTTCCTGAGTTATCCTTCTCGCTGCACTACAATTGATGTAACGTGTCCGAAAAGTAATGCGATCGCAAGCATTTTAAATTATTTAATCTCAACGACTGTCAGTTGTTAAATACAATATGTAAAAGTTTTTAATTGAAATTTTTGTGCAAACAGTTTCTATGTATACATTTTATGCACCATTCCGACCGTAGTATAGGTAGTATTGAAAACATGTAAATATTAAAGTTTAACGTTAGTAGCCTATATTTAATTTTATGATAAAACGCAACAATTCTTAAGAATTTTCTATACCAGCAATAAAATGCAAACGGCAAAATGGCAGTTGCGCCCGTGAATGATTTTTAATAAGCTTAAGATTTAAATTTTTGTATAGGGATAGAATGGGTGATAAATACTTGTCAGCAAATAATAGCATTTTGTATGGTAGGCTCTAGCCTAACTAGTTAAATGAACCTTGTCTCAACTAAACATTTACTCAATGTTAACATTTTTTCTCAAAACATCAACGGGCTACATTTCCATGCATTTTGCCGAAAACCAACATGGCTCTTAAGAATCTTGACCTCCATACACTGCAGCTGAATATTATGTAATTGCAGTGTAACTCCCTTACGAAAATTTTTGAAATAAATTGGTAATAACATTGACAGATGCATTTTAATAAAGATACAGTGACCGCCAAAAAGCCGGCATCATATAGGAAAAATTTGTATTTTTGATTTTTCAAAAATCTGTTTACGACAATAATATACGCTTGTCTAAAAATCTATGTAGCCTCTGTCATATATACCGAGGGATTTTTACTTATTTAGAAAATGGCCTTTTTCGAAATTGTCAAAATCCAAAAAATGCTATTTTTCGGAAATTAAGTAAGTTTTCAATGAGATTTTTTTAGTGTGTGTTAGTTTTAGTTAACTGAACAATTGCAAGGACAGAAAACACCTATTTTTCTTTAACTTTACCTAAAATTTATTTTAAATACTTCAGATACCAAGACCTAATTTGAAAATTCATTTTTTTAGGTGAAGACTTCAAAGGTTTATCATTTCGAAAAACAACATAAAATGTTAATTACTTCTTTAGATTTTCTATTATTTACCGAAAAGTAATATGTTCGCATAATTTTTACGTTTTTGATGAAAGGCGCTTTTTAGGAGAAATATTTTTCAATAATTAATATCTATTTAAATGGCTTCTAAAAACTCTAATCTACCCGTGTTAATTAATTACTGTCACAAAAATCCTATAAATATTATTTTACAGTTGTCTAAATGAGGAGATTTCTTCACCTAAAAAATTTGAATTTTAAAATTTAGCTTCGTATATGAAATTTTAAAAAATAATAAAAAAAATTAAAAATAAAATGTTTGCTAAATTTAAAGCAAAATAGGTGTTTTCTAGCCTTGAGATTGTTCAGGTAGCTAAAAGTAATACACTAAAAACATCTCATTAAAATCTTACTTAAATTCCGATTCTGGATTTTGACAATTTCGAAAAACGACATTTTTTAAATAAGTAAAAATCACTGGTTATATATGATAGAAGCTAAATACGTTTTTAGACAAATACAAATAATTGTTTTTTTTTAAATCAAAAATAAAAAATCCCATGTGATGACGACTTTTTGGCGGTCACTGTATATTACGAAATTTGTGACGGCTAATGAGCTGATAATTTTAGTCGCACATCAAGCATTATTCTTATGTCGTTATAACTTGAAAGTAGAGGAATGAAAACATTCGGCCAAAGCTTTGTTCTTACTCGACTGTATCTCATGAACAGGTGCCCAATAAACACTGCGGTATGTTTGAGCAAACCGTTGCGTCTTAAAAATTGCTTCAAATTTAACTGAAAATTTGCGTAGAGCTATTGCTAAACGTTACACAGACAAGCGCCAACAATGACAAAATAAAGTATTTAACAACTTGCTTTTAATATTTTCTGTAACAATATATTTTAAAACATATCTATATACAGTTTTTATTCGGTGCTCTTATAGATATTACATTTTTGCAACACAGAAATATAAAAATATGTGCACCCGCGCTTAAAGAAAATAGTAAGGAATACGAATGACGTGAAGGATTATATTATTGAAGTGGACGGGTAAACCTATTTATAGTTCTAGAATTACGTTTTTATGTAATCAATCGATATCTAGGTAATAGTCGGATTATTTTATCGGGTGTACCTAACTTTGGTGCAGTAATTCCCTTGTAAAATTTTGTAATTACTTCGACCGTAGTTGTTGCAAAAATTATAAGCTATTATTGTTTCAACTTCGTTGAATGCTTTGAGCGAACCCAAACTATCAATTGCTGCAAGAGTAACGAGTTAAAAGTCGTAAATAATAATGGACGTACCTACATACAATTTGCTTATGACATATATAAATATAGTTTTGCAAACAACTTTTTCATTTGCGTGTATATTTCAAGCAATTCACTAGGGATGTTATGTATTCACCTGCTACCTAAGGAATATGCAGACGTTTGTAATTTGGTAACTTTGTACCTGCAGATATTTTTAAGCAGAAACACGTAAATGGTATAAAGTAGGTAGGTGTAACCACTTTCTTCTTCAACTTTTTCGCTTAGGTATATAAGTTTCATATGTATCAAGCAATGACAGTTTACAAAGAAATTTAAAAACACTTCTTCGAAAACACGAGCCAAACGGTCATTATATATCCGCTATAGGACCTCCCGACGTGGAAATACTGGTAGTCATCGTTCTCCCTAGATTCCTGTAAGAGAACGTGTTCAAATGTGTAGGCCGTTTAACTAAAAATATAGGTGCAGTGAACGTGCTACACTCACCCTGGAATAGAAACCGAGTTTGCAACACCATCCCCTAAGCTTTCTCTGCTCATTTCATCTGCCATGGCCACCTTGAAGTGGTGGCCGAAGCTCGCTAAGTCTTCTCTAAAAGCTTCACTCGCAGGAGTAAGTGCACCACTGGCGGGCGGTAACGAAGTCACTTCTTGCACGCTCTCACCTTCTCCGCCATCAATGTCTTCGGCGTTCTTCTCCAACGGCTCCTTTTCTTCGTCTTCGTTATAAATTTTAAAATAGGCGAACGTCAGGTATATCACCGATATTATGAAGGACGGGATAGGAATGGCCATAGCGTACACTAAATTCATGTGAACCTGCCACATATCCAAATGACTGATGACGATGCCCGGATCTACGCGACTATAATAGCAGGAAAAATTGGTACCTATTTCCTTGTATTGCTTGAGGAAAATGGAGCAGTTGAGCATAGGCGGATAACCGCAACCTTTGACGTTGGGAAAGAGCTTGGCCCCAACATAATACCATTCCGAATCGTTGCCCATGAGGCCCGTGGGCTGGACCTCGAACGTGTCATCGTCCTGTTCTTGTTGTCGATCAAAAAGTTGCATGTAGTCATAGTCATCCCGTAATGCACGTTCCTTTCGAAAAGGGGTTACCTCCGTGGTTGCAGTGATGTTCGCTTCGGAAGCGACTTTCTTGTAGTTAACACGTATTTGCGTGCAATTGTATATTTCTCTAGTGCAGCCTTCTCGACATGAAGACCATGTACAATTGATTGTTCCTCGGCGTCTCTCTGTATTTACCGTCACGCAAAATGCGGGCGTTTCGTCGAATTCCAGAAAGATTGTTGTAAAAGCTGGGTCGATGACGAAAGGCACAAGGAATAAGAAAGAAAATACGCTGAAGATGCCGAGTAGGACAAAGAATGCCGTGGTATAAAAGAGCATTTTTTGCCTCCATGTGCGCTTAACCTTTTTCTCCTCCATGGTCGCGCTATCGACACGACTCTTAGGCCCAACATCTGCCTCTTCAATCAAACTCAAGAAGCGCGAGCGGCTGCGGCTGGCTCACTGCTCATACCGCGAGGCCGCTCTGCTCGCTCACATTAAATTTGGTATTTTCGATCCTAACTGTTTTTCTATCAATTAAAATCACTTCAGCAATTGCACCTACATAGTTCAAACAGTTACTCAAGAATAAGTTAAAATTGTTACCCCGTTTAACTTCGCTCGTTTGCACTCGCGTACCAGGTGATTGGTCACTTGAAGCACATCCATAGTTTGCTATCGGTGGACATGGTATTCAGGGCACTGCAGTCTATATTTGTTGTATCGATCTTGGCGCCGGTAGCCGTCAGATGACTCGAAGAGCGTCTGCAAGCGGGGCCCCATGTGACACGAACCTCCGAATATAACCCAGGGAGTTGAACACCCGTTTCAGCTCAAAGATCCTCAGCTAAGGTTTCCAGACCAGCACTTCGGCCACCGCAATACATTCTTTGGTAAATATTTGTAAGTAAGAACTAGATTGTATGCTGTAAGTGTAGAGGTAGGTTGCGCGCGTTATATTGATTGGGCGACGCCGCAGTGGGGTATTGATCAGGCGTAGTGCGCGAGCCGCAACAATACAGCATCAGTTCCAGTAGTAGTAGACATGTAGTGCAATAAACGATTCTGCAAAATGCCGAAGAAAAAACCAACACCAGTCGAGGACCTCGTCATCCCGCCTCAAGATAATCGCATTTGCGGTACAATATGTCTTTGTCAAATGACCCTGGTGTTGAGTAGCGTCGCAATTGTTTACCTTACTGTTGCAGTTTATGTACCCTTTACCAGAGCGTTTCAATCTGGAATCACCGAGCAACCGGTTATGTGCACCACCACCCGAAACATCTCGGTGGAGACCTGCGACTGGGGCTCCTGCGGTGAATGGTGTCTTAGCAAAACATCAGGTTCGTGCGTCCAGATATATGTGAACCTTCGACAAAATGGTTCGACCATTCTGCTGGTGGATTGTACGAGCACAGCAAATAAAACTTGCTTTGGCATCGACCACGACAGCGCACCGAAGAGCCGGTGTATTGCGGACCAATGTAGGAATTTGACCGGAACATTCAATTGCACGGGGGGTACGTGTATCAACATAACCGATGCTTTTGAGTGCATTTTCAAAGACACCGATCCTCCTTTGAAGTGCTCTGGCCGTCGAGGTAAAATAACATGCATAGATCTTGACGGCTTATACAACTGCAATAGAGGGACTTGCGAAAGAATCCGTGTACCGTATAACTGCGATCGTCGCTGCGTCGATATTCCAACACGCAACAAAAACGTAATAGTACTTAGTGGCGACAAAGTTTATTTATCGCAATGTAATCGAGCTGTAGACATGGAAAGCGGCGAAGAGGTGTGGAACGAAACCCAGAATCAGGTTATGATGGCTTCGTGTTATAGCATAGATAACACCAGCCAAGGTGTTGTAGCAGTGGATTGCGTCAATGGGTCGCTAATGCCTAACAACATCTTGAGTGATCTTACCAACTTTACTTATTTAAGTTATTTAAGTGTATATAATGTCGAACCGCTTCACAAGGAAAGACGCGTAGCACCACCAGAATCGGACTTGCTCATAGCTAACGACAGTAAACTGCTAATCAACTTAGAAGGTTGTGTAAATACCCTGCAGGACGAGTGCAAAGATTTTCTGAAAGTTTACGGGAAAGATGGAACTGATCATAACGCACGTGCGCGCTTCCCTTGTTATTTTGCAGCAGATAATGTAGGAGTCACAGTTACTAGATTTAATTTAGCCACGACAACACGTCAGTTCCTAATTGCTTTTATCTTGCCCTCAATTTTGTTCATTATTTCGTGCCTTACTTTAATTCTTTGTCAACGTACAGTGGTAGTAGGGGATGATGCTAAGATGCGATTTCAGGGCTGCAACACCACTGAAACTGGCTTGGAAAAAAGTACTTCTAATAATAATATGGCAGACAGGGGAGGCGGAGATTCCATAATGGCACTCTGAAAAAATCATGTTAGTATATTTAAATATAATATTATTTGATACTTAAAGTGATGTCTTGTTGCAGAGATTCTGCTTCCCTTGGATACTGGCTGAAGCCGAAGCTGATTTACATTTTATTGTAAAGATAGGTGCCCGTATCTATTTCATCAGAATTGCACAAGTACAAAACGGAGCACTTTAGTTAAGGGTTTAACAAGTTTTTATATTACTCAATTAATAATGATTATGACTTTAAAACAATATTCACTCATTTCTATTGCTGAAACTGCAAAATTTTACGCCTCGTTATGTTTGGGCACAACTGCTTTTATTTCGGTTTTTGCCTTTCTATTTCTGATACCTTTTGTGGTAGACCCTGCCATTAACAGTCTATTAGCCGACTACGAACCCGAACCAGTAACGTGTGTAGCTACTGAACACATATACACAGAAGGACTGCGAAATTGCTCATGGGCTTCGTGCCGAGAAGGATGCACACGAGAAGCTACTCGATGCCATCAAATCCTCGTTAATTATTCTCGTCTACCATTCCGTGAATGGAGAACATCTGTGTCCATCCACTGGGATGTAGCTGATACACGTTTCCTCATCAACGCAGAAGGTTGCGGCTACCCCCCTTCTACCAATTGTTCGGAATTCGCAAAACAGTATGGTTACAGTACGGCTGGCACACCATTCCCTTGCTACTACAGTCGTGCCTACCCTGAAATAGTGGTAGCGCGATATAATTGGGATGATACGCTACGTCATCTGGTGCTGTCAATTGCAATACCCAACTTGCTCTTTGCAGCATCAATTGGTGTACTTAGCTACTGGTACTGCCCCGGTTGCGGCCGTGCATGCCATAAGTATGTTCATCACTTCCCGGAAGAGTAAGTTTATTTTATATTTTACTATTTTACATTCCTAGTACAACAATCTTTTGCAGAGACGAAGACTACGATGACGACCCTTATTAGTCCAATTAAAATAATGCTTGGTATCTTCCTTCTTCTACTGGGATTCGTTTTTGCAAACAAAGGACGTGATACGCTGCTTCGTTAGTTACCAAATCGTGTTTACAATTTCGTTATAAATAAGATGTGGAGCACCTACTTGTAGTCGCTTTTTCCAGTAGATGAAATAGTTACCACTATTGTTTTTATTACAATTTCTTGTTATAATAACAAGTTGCTTGTTGCTTAAATTATTTTAAGATCTTAAGATGAAGCATTTATATATGTACCTACGTTAATAAAAGTCCATTTGTATTAAAATTAGTAGGATGAATAAAACAGTTTCGAATAAAAATATTAATATAATTATTGTACTTTAATTAGTGTTATCGATTCTTTTATTTCTAAATTCATTTATTTCGTGATACACATGCAATTGGATTTTTGAAAGTAAATACCAGTATTGATTATGTTAAAAGTAGTTGAAACAGTAAGAGCGCGGGCGTGTAAAACGAACGCTTGCGCCTATCACTAATACGACGTTTGTGAGGTCCCCATTCCTTCGTTCGACAGTGCCGACATGTGTCTCCTCTTCGACATGTAGTGTCATCCTTAAAACCGCGCATTCATCATACCGTGCCTTTTTCTGAAGAATGGGACGTCGTAATAAATGTAAACCTCGCCTGATTCCTCCGCAGAACAGAAGAATCTGCGGCAGCATTTGTTTTTGCCAGTTAATGGTAGTGACAAGTTGTGTATCACTTATTTACCTAACAGTGGCCATTTATATACCTGCTTATCGGACATTTCATTCCGGTTTCGAATTGACTCCTGTCATGTGCCAAACCACTAACAGAAGTATGAACAACAACTGCAGCTGGGCGTCTTGTGGCGAGTGGTGCCTTACGAAAACATCGGGATTTTGTCCTCAAATTCATGTAACTACACGCCAAAACGGAACCACGTTGCAGTTACACAAGTGCAGCAATATAACTTTTGTTTCCTGCCCCGACGTCGACCCAGATGAGCTTAAAGTTTACAACTGCAACAACGGTACGCAATGTAGAACACTTACAGGATTCTTTAATTGTTCTAAGGGCTACTGCGCCAATATTTCTTCAAAATTCTTGTGTCATTACAAGGCCGACGGGGTTACAGTTGATAGCGAAAAAGACAATATGAAACTAAATGGGTTTTTCGAATGCAAAGACTCTAGGTGCACCAAAGTTAAGCGCGCATTTCTTTGCGACAGATACTGCGATACCATAAATACTACTTCCATCAACATGTATATAACTGTAGGCGAACACCTTTACATGGGGAATTGTAAAAAAGCATATGCGACAACCGCAACCAACGGTCGACTACCGGGTTATGCGGTTAACGCTACTTCTGTTTGGAACAAAACTTCGGAGGAAGAAGTTGTGATGATATCTTGCAACGCCCTAGTGAGGGACGGTGATGCTTTAAAGTACTCATCTGTTTTAACTACCACATTTTCTTGCTAACATAACTAATTTTCAGTCTTACGGACTGCATCAATGGAACTATTTTTAATTATTCGGATATTCCAAAGCCCGATTTAAACTTCACCACATTTTGGAATCTTTCTGCTAAGTATCGACGGGTTGTTGATCCTACTCAAAGGTTTCTTCCCATGCAGTCCAACATTACAATTTATAATTCTTCCAATCTTTATATTAATTTGGATGGCTGCGTGAACACACTGAAGGGAGAATGCAAAGAGTTTTTACATACCCATGGCAGAGATGGACGCAACCAGACTGCAGCATCGCGTTTTCCATGTTTCTTCAGAAAGGTAAAATAGTGTAAACGTAAATATGTGCATAATTTATTTTTTATTCAATTTAGAACGACTCTTCGACGATACTTGCTCGTCATGATCTCAACAAAACGTGGCACGATCTCATAATAGCACTCAGCATACCATCCGGTGTCTTTGTCATTTCATTTATCAGTCTATGCATGATTATGCAACTAGTTAAAGTTGGAGACGACACGAGAATGCGATGTAAGTATTGTATGGGGAAAGCGGACCCGGAGCAGTCCGAAGTTATGGTGTCCAACAGTAAATACGAGATGTCTTCACCTTCCGATGGGCCACTGAAAAAGGACGAAACTCCTTTAATTAGGTCTTAGTTATCAGAGAGGCAACCCAGCATCTTCTTTCTTATTTAACTACTATTTTGTAGTAGCATTTCAGTGTTGGTAGCTTCTGTGTGCTCAATACAGCTTCGTGCATTTTGAGGATCGCAAAATGCTGAACTGAAACTGGAATCCAGTTAAACTCAAAATCCTAATTTATATTGCTTTTACTAGCTTTCTAAGTAACCATGCTTATCTGAGATTAGCATCAGTAAACGAGACAGGTAATAAATTATTGGCAAGTACGGAGTAAGAAAACAATTGTGTTTGCATTGATAATGAATAAAAAATATGTGATCCCATTAAATAGGGCTAAAACTCCAGTTTAAACATAGGCTAACTGTTTTTAATACAAAAAATATGTAATATATAAGAGGTCGAGTTAGGCGATTATCAACTCTGTTCGTAATGCACGCACCTTGTTTTAAAATCGAAATACAGTGGTTATCTTACTGCCTATAGAACCTGGTAAACGAGGGTAATTAATTAATTGCCGAAACTTGATACTATCGTAACTTTTGAAACTATAATGCAGATACAGGCACTCCTAACTTAAACGAACTTAAATCCAGACTCTCTCCTTAAGCTCAAGCTCTAGTTTTTTTCCGACAGGTATATCAAAGTAACTCTCGTTATTAATCATTTTTAATACCACCTTTGTTTTACAATTTTGGTTTCACCGGTGTGTTTATCATGGGTGTGACTGACTGATATTGAGAGGTGACTGACTTGGTCGTGCAAAATTTTCATTACGCCACTTGAGGAGTGCCAGTGTACCTATGCATGTATGTATAGTACTAACAATCAGTAATGACCTGCCGCCCAGCACTATCTGCGTTAGTATCAAAATTCAATAAGGAAGAATGATAAATGGCCATGCATATCTTTCCACGACATGACAGAACTGGGTCTTACTGCACAATGCATTAGTTAAATGCTTAACTAATTCAATTTTAAGTTACCGTATTGAATTCTGTAGGTCGCGAAAGCTAAGTGATATTACACTTGGTTCTGCTATTGTTTTTGTACCTTACAGATCTTACAATATTTACATACGTTAAGAAATAAAAACAATGGCAATACTAAGCTATTAGTTAATGTACCTACATGCGCTTAAATGCTCTTTTTACAAAACTTGTTGCAATGGCAACGCACATGAAGCCGAAAATATGTTACTAATGCTAATCTTTACAATTACATCGTGTCTTACTGTTAATGAACTCTGTGTGCTGCTAAACGAGTGCAACTTCAATGTAAAAGATGTCTTATTACTGTGCCTTCAGTACTAATATGTATATTGGACATAAATATTTACAATTATTTATTTTGGTATCATAGTTATAAATGTTACGCTTATATAAAAGTCTATTATTTTAACGATCATAGTTTGAAATGTCAGAAATACCATATGATCGAAAACTTTTACCCTATAGAGGGCCCTGCAACTGGTTTTACCATTGATGTTGGCAGTAAAAGTGACGTTGGCATTAGTAATGTCATTTGAACAAATATAAACATTTCTGTAGAATGCATAAAAAATTAATAACAAAAACAACTACAAATGTTCAAAGTTTTTTTCGCCATTTCCCATACGCAGCACCACTTTGTGTTGAGTATTAAACTTTCTGTAGAATTTAAATGATTCTGTCAAAATTGTATAGGCTATATTATTAAGTAGCTTTACTCATCACTGCCAACATTTTTTTTTAATTCATAGCCCTCTAAAGGGTAGGTAAACGTTTTCAATCATACGGTAAATTCCGATTTTTTATTCAACCTATATCTTCAAATTTAGGTTTACAAATGTAATAATTGCGAGGCAAACTTCTAAACTTCGTCATTTTATATTTTCCTTAGATTTCCACGAATTAATTATGCGTAGGGAAACACAATCTACACGTATAGCATAGATATATCGTGCATCTGTAATAACAGGGTCCAAACATTTTTTATTGTCACTTGTAAATCTTTGAATTAAAGTAACACAAGACATTTTTGTTAGTTCGATGAACTTTTTGTACAGTGAGTGCAAGATAATTCATATGCGAAACAAAAACTATGCCACTTACAAATATAATTTTAGAACAGTTATAGAGACAGTTTAATCGCCCTTACCAAATAATCAAAAAATCAAGTAAATTATAAAATTCTATGGGGTCTTCTCGTCTTGTTAAATGAAATAAAATTGTAAAAGTAATTTCCTCATCCAATCATTCATTCCGTCTTTCTATAAAAAAACTAACTATTATTCTATCTTTACAAGGTTAGAATGCGCCCATAATTTAAATGATTGAGACTAGACCTTAGCTTATATTTTAACGAACACGTTTTTAAAAACAAACTGAAAGTCATGCTTTCCCGTAATTCTTTGATAAACCTAACAAGAAAATATATGTTTTAATCAATATTTCTATAACATAACTAATACGAACTGCTTATTTCGACTCAAATATTTTCATTACATATCAAAAAAGACTAGTGGTAATCTAAACACTCGACAAGCCATTGGAAATAAGAATGTAGTATACAGTGTAGTCCGAATCCGAAAGTGTGTAACAAATAAGTATTAACTGTAACGAAAACGTATATAAATATAAAAACGAAAATGATACCAAGTGTATTCAGGAAAATGTATATATTACGTAGTGAGAAAAGAAAACAAAGTTGACTTAAGAACAAACCTCTAATTTTAAAAAATAAACCAAAAACATATAAACAACAGTTCTTGAGAATCTAAGACTACATATATATTATATAAAACATAGTTTCACATCCTTCACATTCTGTTCGTGCTTTTTTGAACTATCCCTGTGAAAATTAAAATGCTTCTCGGCAACATCTACCAAATTATCGGCAAAACTGATCAAAAGCAGAGGAACAGAGGTTGTTCAGTCAGGCAAAAACAGAATCAATTTTAAAATAGGAGGCCATATCTTCTAATTTCTCAATTTTTTTTAAAGTCTCTCTGTACAATTTGTTTATACTCAATTGGAATTATTTGAGTTTTTAGATTCGATAATTCATAATAATAATAGAAGATGTTTTATATGTTGCACACTTGTTGGATCACCCTGTACAGTATTACTGTAAGAACTAGAAAATTGAATACGAACTAAAATTTACGTCTCTAAATAAGAATTCCTGAAAGTGCATTAATTATGCCAAATTTAAGAAAACAAAACTATTGTATGAGTATGTACACCGTAATTTTCTTTTTCCATACTGTACGAAGAATAATTTTTAGAATTATACCAAAGAAATCGCCTTTATGTCATTTTATATAACTGTTACATTTTATCCACGTACTTGACTAATGCTGATTGCAAAACAAGTGAGCAATGAATTTTGTACATACTTTACTTTTTTAACAAGCTAATATCATTTATCCTTTTATTCGTACATATTTATAGTTACACAATAACATTTAAAATATCGACATTAGATTTTCTATATCAAAACTTATTAAAAATGTAACAAATGTCAACTATGCCTTAGCTTCATCCATATAACTATTACCAGTCGTCAACTGGACATAAATATAAAAATATAACTATACATAACCAAATAACAAACAAATTTCTAAACCTGTAACTATAAATCAATGTTGACATGCATAGTATTTTTACAAAAAGTATTAGCTCACTTGTTTCTCATAGTGAATATATTGTTAAGTAAAGGCCTGAATAATGTGTAAAAATTATTTCAAATGGCAAGAACTTGAATAGTTATTCTAAATATGATATCCGATAAGCTCTATTGGCTATTTCAACGAAGTTAAAAAGCACAATAAATTACTACTTATTTTTATATTTCGCATACTTTGCTTTCACTACATTAATTATGTCTGCGTACGGTTTTAATTGAAACTAAATTATAGAATTATATTATGAATGTTCATACATTATCGTTAACAAAGTCATATTTTAACATTCTATTATTTTTATATTAGATGTATAAGTCATACCAACTCTGTGTGATCAATTATAGTTACCTAACTCTGTGTGTAAACTGTTTTGAATATAATGATTAAACAAATCAATGATTTCTTTTCATTAATGGAATCCCAAAACTTTCACGTACAAGAAATAATGAAAATACTTCACCTTTCATGGTAACACATAAACACAATTCACCAATTTCAGCTGAACCCGCGAAGTGGATGCAAGATAGAAGGAACAACTTATCATTTCTCTGACGTCAACGTCTACTGCGCATCTAAAAGACAGAGGCCAGGCTATGTTTGCCGAATTGTACAACTAAACAATTGCATATCTATACTCTATATTTTTTATTTTCAAGTTTGCAGGTCATCTCATTTAGAAAATACATAAATAAACTATAAAAAATATTTGAATATTTGTTATGTGGAATTATGTTTAACATCTGCTAAACCAAATTTAAAACTGGTGAAAATATATTTCTGAAATTTAAAAAATAAAAAGGAAGTGAGAAAAAGTACTATACAGTCTTACAGACTTGGTTCCGTCTTCAAATGAATTGCATTTCGTAGCTTCACTACGTAGTAACAATGCAGGAGCTAATTATTAACGTTTATTTTTTTAACTAAACGATATAACTTTATATTAAAATATATCTCCTGTGCCCAATAAAAAGTTGATTAGGCAACCACTTGATCGAATAATACGTATATTGAGTGGTATAACAATAAATTTAGAAGCAATGGAAAATGCTAATCTTAAAACAATGTAGTAACGAAATATTTTAAATAGGAAATCATACAAACATTCATATTTTACCATTTAAAAAACTAGGAAGGTTGGAATTACCATTAAAGTTAACATTTTACTTTTTAGAGCAATTTGACATTATGTAGACTTGGAAACGTGCATTTCGTCTGTCTTTCTCTAAATTCACTTCGTAAAAAAGTAACAGTGTGGCCTAAAGCCTAAATTATCAGTGTTACTTGATTCTATTTGTTTTATCACACATTATGTTTTAATGCATCTGGTTCAGTTTTATGTAATTTAACAGAATGTCACACCTATGGTACGATTGGTAAGTAATGTCCATCCTCCAACTTACAGTTACCCTATTGTTTCAAAAAATTCAAATTGTCCTTAAAAGTTTAAAATAGCAGCTGTTAAAGTGATATATCAACTATTAATTTAACATACATTAATAACAGTTAATTTTTACAAAACTCCAATTTGAAAGTATTTCCCATTATGGCAAGAATGTTCTATAAACAATTTTGTGTCCTACTACTTTTGCGCACAATAACGAAAAAGAAATTCGTTAAGCTATAGTGCCCCAAAACTAAACTATTAGTGCTTTGCAGTCTAGACTATAGGTACCTACATAATCTACCACGAAATTCTATTTCAATCAAACAAACCAATGACTCTCTTATAAACTTGAAACTATGACGTAAGAACTATCAACGAGACATTAATACATTTGTTTTTTTAATTATTTACAGTTTATCTATTCCATTATATTTATTTTTACCTATTGCATTATTTTACATTATCTATAAGTAATAAATGTAAATTATATGTACACTAGGTATGTATTACTGTTAAATGGTCCGTTATTCTTTATTAGTAAAATTAAAACTTTCAGGTTGTACTGATTCAGATTTCAAGTATCAGTTACTTTGTTTATAGTAGATGTTAATAATAGCAGATCACCGGTCTCCAGCCTCAAAGGCCAAGTAATTATGGCTTGGAAAGCATACCTTTGCAGAGGTGATTAATCGTTAAGACTAATACTGTATTTATTGATTAAACTCGCTCCTTTTGTATTGAATTTTTTTCATACTTCCCGCGAATAAGTGTTAAGAAACACCTAGTAACCTAGTAACACTTGATGACTTAATTATTACTAGTAAACCCGAAACGAATTATTAGCAAACTATGCAGTTCATTTACACGCTGTAGATGGAATTTGCTGAATAGTGTTGTGTAATACTAGGAAACAATCAAGTATCCATGCCGACCAGAAATGCTGACTTGATATTGTGGCACATCCTTAAGTTAATTAAATAAAATCGTTTGGCAATAAATTGCTTAAGAATGTTAAACAATACTAAGATGATCAATGTTTAATAAAATTAAACACGGTTTTTCGGACAAACTGGTCCATGAAGTCGAAGGCCTTCTGTTATTGAATTGAATGTGCTACTGTTTTAAAATACAAAAGTTAAGGGAAATGATATAGGATTCCTGTTTCCATATTATTTTTAGCAAGGAGAATGTGCAGCTTTTGCCGTGTACCCAAAAGTACAATTTAAGTCAATCTCAATTTTTTAATTATGCTATACTGTAGCACACAGTATACCAGCTTTGGCAAAATTTCGCCAGATTTGGTGAATTCTAATTTGGTGATTTCACGAAAGGTTTTGAAAAATGTAAACACACGATATTTTGTTTAATTCGATACAGTTTCTTTTTTTCACTAAAAAGACGATTTATTTCAAATCTAGTGACACCACTGAACTGTATTATAAATAATTTTATAACATAGTTCAAAAGGTGACACGAACATTGCAGAATTATGGAATGCAACCATAGGTTTACTACTTCTGAACGCAACCGCGACAGCTGTTCTATGTTTACTTTCCATTGACAATAAACTTGACCTCAAAACACGTTATACAACTCATGGACTTGACCGAAGAGTAACAACAGTATTAATAATAATTCCAGTATTGACATATACCCAATTACATACACCATAATCGAAACAGTTCAATAAACCCCTTGAAATGTACCGCGGAGGTCAAGATGCAGACTCTCCAGCAGAACTCGAATCGCAATTTATCTTACGCTTGCCAGAGGTAAAGCTTCACATTGTGGATGGTACCATAGCATGTTATAATAAATTGTCTTTAATAGGAAGCAGCAAAGATTTTGCGGGATGCAATTCATAACAACAGCACACTCAAAGATCGTTTCTGTATCAAAATTGACAATGATATGCGCCATGGAGAAGTACGGGTGGACCATCACCTAATGAATGCCAAGGTACTCGACCTGCCAACCATTGTTGAATCGGTAAAGACTATCGATTCAAAAAGTTTTTACAAAACTGCCGATATCGGTCAGATGTTGATATGCAAGGAAGAAGATGACCAGACCACAACCGACGATGATTCGCCCCAGAAGACTAAAAAAAAAGACCCCAATAAAGTTGATAAGAAGTACTTATGGCCTCACGGTATTACCCCGCCTAGCAAAAATGTAAGGAAGCGTCGGTTTAGAAAGACTCTAAAAAAAAAGTATGTTGAAGCCCCTGAAATTGAAAAAGAAGTTAAACGTTTGCTACGCAGTGATAATGATGCAGTAAGTAATTTACATCTTTAAAATTGACCCTTAATGGAGTAGCACGGGGTACATATGGAGCCGCCCCTTTATTATTTTATTAAATACCATTTAACAAAGACGTTCAGAATGATATGATGCATTCTGTTATGCTTAAAGGTAATGTACCTACATACAGCTTTTAATTTTAAATTAGATGTTATATAAAGCAGCAATCTTTCCAAAAAATTTAAGTAGGCAATCGCAATAAATTTATATCTAATCAAATAACCTACATAGCAGTATGTTAAGGTTATCAGTACAAATTTCGATTACTTGAAAATATCAATGCCCAGCTTATTTTGCTTTCTGTTTTTCAACTTTCAACCGTATGTAAGTTTGGTATGAACGAGTTAATTAACTTTTGAATCTTGATGATTCTAGGTAGCGCAAGGTTTATCTTCACTCATATTTGCTGGCGGGTATGTTGTAATTTGTTCAGTAACACTTTTCTCTGCTATTTCTCTACACCCATGGTTTCTTGATCTTGTTTTATTTCATCCTCCCACTGTATTTTCGTCCTTTCTCCTCTTTGCATGTCCCTGCTTCCATCTTGTCATCGTCTTTACTGCCCTTGTGTTTTTCATAGATTTGATCTGCCCTCACCATCTGAGCATTCAGAATTTCCAATAATTCATTGTTGTTTTTTTGGTCTATTTTCATTTATTGATCTTAATATTTTTGAAGTAATTGGGTACCATTGCCGTTGAAAACGTGACACACATTGGCAGTTGAACGTTTCTGGTAAAATAGATGATTGCATGATAGACTTCAAAGAGTCAAATGTATTTGAATCCTAAAGAAGTATTACCCGAATTAATAGAAAATGTCCCCTAGTATCTTCTCCAAGGAATTTATTACCAACATGTTGCTTGATCCCATTGTAACGTGATTCTAGTGTGTAGTGTTTCCTGCAAGATCCTTTGATTTATTACCGATGGTTCTTTTGTGTATGGGTAGACAAAGTGTTATTTACTGTACTCAACCAATAGCTCCTAAGAACATAAGGAACAGTTGAGTGTTTAACAAATTGAAATAATTTTTAACTTTTAACATAATAATGTACAGTAAAATATTATTACTAGCAAGGTAGTATTTTAAGAATATATTTTAATACCTTGTGTCTTTTAATAACCATTTTTGTATTCTTAAAGTAGATGTATTTTATTGCACTAGCAAATCCAAAATGAGAAATGCATGCAAGATCATCGTTATGCCATTCCCCAGTGTAACAACGTACAGCTGGGCGAGTTCACTGTGTTCTTCATTAATGGGAGTAAAGTGACTTGCATTTGTGCTCTTATAAGGTGCTCTTTAGGTTGCATAAAGTTAATTTGAACTCTAGCGTTTGCTATTTTATGTCGCTGGCGGCTTTTGCGTATAAGTAGTATTTTTCTCATTTTGAGTTTATTCTATTTTCCGATTTCATGATACTTATTTTGGGCATTTATGAGCCCCATTGCACATCAGTTCACCTTTTTTTTCAATATTGGTTTGCTAATTCCTTATAAATAATGACAAATTTATTGTTTTATTAGGTGAATTATATTAAATTTGGGTCTGTGGATCTGAGTAGAGCACAGTTAATTTGGTACCCAACTGAGAATGGTCTCACCGAGCCCGATTCCAATTGCCAAGGCTCGGTTTTTGTTGTTCCAGTCTCCTCCTCTGAATCCTCTTTTTTCCATTTCACTTTCTATGTTATTTATCTATTTTTTCTGAAGTCTCCCTTGTGTATTTCTTTGTGCTGGAACCCAGTTCCATACCTTTATTGGTATTCTTTCTTCATTCATTCAGCATAGATGCCCGTACCATCTTAACTGCTTTTCATTTATCATATCCATAATAGTATCTTTGATTTCCATTTTCTCTCTCTCTATACTGAACCCTGACTGGCCAGTCTTTAACAATGTAGTGGTAATTTCTTGATCGACTGTCCCAGTCACAAACAAAACAGCAGTACTTTGTATACCCAAGTTGCAAACAGAGTAGAATTTCTACAACTTTGAGGTCTGCACTGATATGCCATTTGTACATAATTCTGTCGAGAAGATGAGTAATATTTTCATACGTTTCTTTCATGTGGATTGCGTGGCCAACTGGGATGGATGGATAAACGTTTCCTATGTGCAGAAGGACAGCTTTCAAACTCAATTTCGAAGCATCAATAAAAAGACGCCATTCTTCTGGATGGTGTTGGTGACCTAATGGCAGCATCAAATCGTCCACATTATTGCAGTATGAAAGACCCTCGTCGGTTGAAAAATACTGTGATAGTTTTTTCTGACGATTACGATACACAGAAATATGTGTGCCTGGAGCTAACAGTTTCCATCCTTGGAGTCTAGATGCTTTAGTTTTTGACAAATTCAGATCTCGAATAAGATCATTTAATTCTAACTGATTTATTAGGTGTGGTCCGTCCTCTTGAGATGGCAAATATTCATCATCGTTGGTCGATAATAATAATACTGACTCGACGCTTGGTTCTTCTGGTTCGGTAACAGCATATTCTTGTTTTTGTTGGAAAATCCGAAAGTTTTCGTGCAGCAAAAGTAGCAATCAGTCGAATGGTCCGTTTATTCACGCCAAATCATAGGTCTTGCAAATGACATAGCGATGTTCTTAACGTTTGACCAGCCCCTCAGAGTAACAGCACAACGTGCGCAGCAAATGCTGGAAGCCCATGGCTGGTCTTGATGTTTAATGGTTAAGCCAAAATAGTGAAAATATAAGTTTCCTATTAAAGGTGTAATATTCCGGTTATGCTGGTGGGTAGTGAATTCTCCACATACATAACAGAAGCTGTTTGGATTATTTATACACGTACGGGACATTATGAAATAAAAAGACGTTCAGCTATCACAAACTGATTTACATTGAATCGAAAGAGCCGGTGTAGCTCTTTATATACCCACATATCCAGAAATTGACCAATTCTTAATTTGATTGGTTCCAGAGCAAAAATGGACGTGGTTTAAGTGCTCTGACATAGGAAACATGCAAGGACATGTTCAGACGTGTCCACTCAATGTTCGGCAGAACAATATTTCTTGTACTATCTTTATTATATAAAAGTAACTTTGAAATTGTGTAAAATTTAATGCGTTTTTTGAAAAAAACTATTTAAGAACATTTCTCAAAATTGTGACATGATGGAGCAAATTTTAAATCAGCATGACAAAAGACATAAACTACATGTATTGATGTATAAGAAAACCAAACTGTGTTGACCAGTGTTATACCATCAGCAAAGTAGTGATTACATACACCTGCAGAAGACATACCAAACCATAATGGAAGCAGGAAACTTGACCGTAGTTCTTAAACAATCCATAATGTAGCTTAAGATTTTGTTCTGATGACTCGGCGCCAGCTATCACCTATAGAAATCTTGAAACGTGATTCATCATACCAGATTCCCATTGTTCCAACGATCATTTTTTATAAGTTTTAGCGCATGCCAACCGAGTTTTTGTTTGTTTTATACTTAGCAGGGGTTTCTGTTTTGCCTAACAGAATTAAAAAGGTACAAGAACGAACAAAAAAATGGAAACACTAATTTTTATATCTTGTAAATACTGCTTTTGATGTCATTGGATTATAATTGCCACTCGTCACTTTGCATTGTCAATGTGACATCTTGTTAAGTCAGTACATGAATACATATGTAACTATAATGAAAACAGTTACCTATTTAGTCAAGAGTGTGATAGGGTGTTTAGGAACAAGTTAGTATGGAACAGTCACCAGACATGACACAAACATTGATCCTAGCAATGATCGCTGTGGTCGAATCAGCCAGGATATCATCATCATCATTACATGAAAGACATAAGTACAACATTTAAAATCGATTAAAAACTAGCACTAGATTAACGTTGGTGTTTCTATTTCTTTGTCAGCAAACATCGTTAAACGAGCGTGTTTTACCTTATAAAAGTTGTAATCTCTACACTTTAATGCACATATTAAAGTTTACTTTGAATAATTTTTCCTTATAGCTTCATTCCATAGAGCAGTTAAAACAGTGCAATTGGCCCGATGGTTTTTCTTTACGAAACAACCCAAAATTCTCCATTTTCCATCTGTTATCGAAGATCTTCGTTGATAAGGTCACTTTGTAGCAATCAAACCCATCTTCTTGTGAAATTTAATAATATGTAGTATTATGTTGTGAGATAAACATAATGTTTTTGGGATACTACTTTTGGATTTACCAGATTCTGATATACTAATAACAGTTTTACACAAATCTTCAGATTAATGTATTATAAAGAATAGCATTTTTACATCATGGACTAATTGCAAATAGAAAATATGTGCAATGGGGCTGATATATCAGCATGATATTTTTGTACTGTCGGTTGAAGGCAATATATTTTCAAAAAAGTAAAAAATGTAAAACGTATATAAGGCACAAAAAATTGCTACATTTCCTATTACAGCTTGACCCTTGGTAGGCTCCGCAATGAAAAAAAACTTATCAAACTGCAGCGTATCATTCTCAACATCTGTTGTTAAGAAAATTGTTTATTGAAATTTGTATTTAACAAAATAGCAATCCAAACTCAACCTATGTAATGGTAATTTCCTTTTTTGATGATTAGGTAAGTGTAAAATGGGAAGTCATTAATGAAGATGATGAAAATAGAGTCAATAAGGGCACAGTTGTAATCAAAAAGGAGCCAGTGGAATCAACTAATCAAAATGTGGCTGAACATGACATCTTTGGTGGCGCTGTCAGTGATTCAGAAGAAGAAGATGCTCACTTAAATGTCTTAGAACTAGATGAAAATAGCCAAAATTCTGCCGACGACAGCCACTTAACCGATTCTAATTCTGTTATGGTAATATTGATCCACGGTTTTTATATTAAAATGACCTATTTTTGGTTTAGAATGCCTCTGCGGACAGTAAGATATTAACTGAATTTTCAAGCGATATGTTTGCTGAAATGCAGAATTCTCCCCTTATTGACTATTACCACCAGGCACCACCAAGCTTGTCATATTCTACCCAGCACCTTAGTAGAAGTGAGTTGTTATTTCCTATTGATACATTTTAATAATGAATTTATTTAAGGTACAATCTTGTCTCGCTTGGAAGAATTGGAGGTTGACCTGTCCGATCTGAAAGCAAGACGACAGCAACAAGAACTTGAAATAGAAAATTTGGAGAATCTTGCTCTCCGCCAGAGATTTCAAGATATTTTGGATAGACTTTTACAAGAGCAACTAGAAAAAGAACAGGAACAATTTGAATTACAAGAATTGTTAAAACAAGCTAATTAGTGTTTTATGATTATTTAACAAGTTTATATCGTACTGCTTGAGCTAGGAGAGTTTGGTGTCAGAGCTTTCAGGTTGCGTAAGCACCTCTGACATGACCTAACCACCGTTACCGAAATCTCAACTGGGACCGATGGCTTAACATACTTTCCGAAGCAAGGCTGGCTGCGATTTTACTACCATTATAAGTCGGACACGTGTCAACCACACTCTGACTGCTCTGTGGCTTATCTCCTGACGGAACCGCTTATGAAAGTGGGTGAAGCATTGAGTTCTACGATCTCAACAATGACATAGTCCAATTCCAGAAGTCGTTCATTACATAAGGACAATTTTTTTAAATGTATCTTTTGAAGGGTTTCTTAAATTGTAAACATTTTCTGTTAGATTCGTAAATGTATTATTCACGAATCTTTATTTTAATAGTTTCCATGATAAAATGACCATATACATTTACTGCTTCTGGCAAAGCCAACCTTGATTTAGTTTTCATTTGTTCACATGTTACATCTCCGACAATAACCATAAATGTCATATCCATATTCACTTAATCAGAAATCTTTAAAAGAAGTTCATAAACAAATACATTTAGGAGTGGTTTTATGTAATGATTTAAAGTGGGGGCGACACATACCTAAATTAGTTGAAGGCGTAAATTACTTATTTTTTACCAATTTTGTGCCTCTTTCAAAAATATAACTTCTTCTGTTTCTAAAAATATTGTTACGTTTTTACGTTCGGGCTATTTAAAAAAATTATTCGACGCTTGTATTAAACATTTATTTACAACTATTAATTATTATTATTTACAAACACACGAATTAACAAGGCAGAACACAAATTACTTAAACTAACGAACTACAGGCACTATTTCTAACAACGATACATTTATTTATTTATATGAGTTCGTTTATATCACGCGCGCTTTGAGTCTAAAGTGAACTACTGAGAACTCCGGCGGCCGTCTATGTATATTTGGGTAATTTCCTTCGAGATCCATCTAGACTTTGCTCGACCTTTCTGGGAACCGCATGACGCACCCATCGCAGCGGGCTCCAAGGGCGCTGACGTCACGCCTCTGCATCTGGGGCCCAAGGTTGCAAGGTCGTTTCTCGAGGCTCCAGAACAATCGGGGCACTGTGTCATAATTCTGGGGCAATGACCGGCAGCAGGATCGTCACAATATATAGATGCCATATATGACCACTAGTTGTCTTTATGGCAGTCATGTGAAATCCTTAGTTTAGCAGATATCAATACTATTGAAAAAGTTTAACGATCAACAACAAAATTATTACAAAATATAATGGTGACCGTTTACAATTTCTAAAATTAACAATGCTCAGTGAACAAAGACTATGTGGTGACATGCTAGAAACATCAGAATTTTAAACAACCATTATTTACTTACTTTAATCCTCTTGGCTCCGTTCGGAGCATAGGGCTTCTACAAGCTTCCTACACTCTTCTCTATTCTGCGCTACTGCTTTTACTGTTTCCCATATCATCTTTTGCCTCTCTATTTCCTTTGTTACACTTCTCTTCCATGTTTCTGCTGGCCTGCCCACTTTCCTCTTCCCTGTTGGTTGATAATCTAAGGCTTGTTTTGTTATGTCGTTCTCATTTTTCCTCAACGTATGACCAATAAACTTCCACATTCTTCTACTTATACTTATTGCTACTGGTTCTTGTTTAGTTCTTTCTCATAATTCTTCATTTGTTATACGGTTGGGTCAGTATATCTTTAAGATTTTCCTTAAGCACTTATTCACAAATGTTTGTACCTTCTGTATAACTCGTTTCTGTTTTCCACGTTTCTACTGCATATGCTTTTCACATTTGTGTTGAATATTCTGATTTTAGTTGCTAGTGTCTTTCCAGCTGCTTTTCCTCCTTTTAGCTGTTTGATTGCATTACTTATTTTCTCATGTGTAAATTCCGTTATTGGAAAGTTCAGTTTCTCTTTTATGTCTTCCTCTCCTAGTTCTTGTTCTATCTCTTTCTTAGCAAACACTTCTCTAAAATACTGTACCCACCTTGCAGTTATTTGTTTTTCATTTTCTAATATTCTACCTTCTTTATTTTTCACATGCACTGTACTTGTTCTGGTTTCGCTCAGCTTCTTCGTTGTTTTATATAAAGTTCTTAAATCATTTTGTTTCACCGCTGTCTCTGCTTCCGCCAGTTTCTTTGTCTTTTTCTTTATACTCTCTTTTTAAACGTTCTTTATCTTCTTGTGCATTTCCTATTAATTTCTGTTTTATTTGTCTTCGTTGCTCAATTTTCTTAAAGTTTCTTGAGACAACCATGGCTTATTTGTTATTTTTTATATTCCTATTACTTCCTTCGCCTTTTGTTTGTTTATACATTTATATCTTTCCCATAATCCTTCAATAGTACTTTCTTCTGCATTTGGCATTGTGTTTGCTGCTTCCCTCAATTTTGTTCTATACTCTTTTACACAATCACTGCCATCTTTCAACCATTGCACATTATATCTTTCTCGTTTTCCAGTAGTTGGTTTTTTAGTTCTGGCTAGCTTAATTTTTATTTTCCCTCTCACCAGCATGTGGTCGGACCCCACATCGGCTGCTCTCATCACCCGTACATCTAACAGGGAATGTCTCCAGTTCTTGTCGATTGTGATATGGTCGATTTGGTTTTTGGTTAACCCATCTGGTGAAGTCCATGTTGCTTTATGTATTTTTTTATGTTGGAACATGCTGCCTCCTATCATTAAGCTGTTTTGGGTACAGAAGTCTGCAAACATTTCTCCATTTTCGTTAATTACTCCTAGTGCTTCTTTTCCCATCACAGTTTCTCTTCCTGTATTTATTGACCCTACCTTGGCGTTCATGTCTCCCATTACTATGAACATGTTTTTTCTATGTCTAATTTGCAATTTGTCGTATGTTGACTGAAGTTGTGCATAATATTCTTCCTTGGAGACTTGTTCTGCTTCATTTGTTGGAGCATACGTGTTGATTATCGATAGGTTTTTGAATCTGGCTTTATATCTCGCCGTTATTATTCTATCGGATACTCCTTCCCATTCTATTAAGGCCATTTCGGCTTCTTTTCCTATCATAAAGGCTACTCCGCTTTCGTATCTATCTTCCTCTTGTGTTTTCCCCGAATATATGATGATTTTACCATTTTGCAGCTTCATTTTCCCGCATCCTTTCCACCTGGTTTCACTTAGCCCCATTATTGTTATATTGTTTCTATCCATTTCATCTGCTACTTGGTGTGTCTTGCTTATTTCATACATCGTGCGAAGATTCCAGCATCCTATATATTTTATCTTTCTTGTGTCCATTGTCGTTGCCTTAGTCGTCATCGTTTCATCCGTCCGGGTTGTTCCGAGGCTTGTAGAAGTTTCTTTAGCGCTTTGTTTTTTAAGTGGCGAGTTGCTAGCCCTGCGCACAACCCTCCTCCTTTCGCATCCTGGACTTGGGACCAGGCAACGGCGGAGTTACAACCATTACAGCTGTAGAATTAGTTGAACTTTTTATTATGGAGGTAATTCCCAATTGCAAGGACAACGTGTAAAATTACCTAAATGTAAAGTAAATCATTCAGTATGTCAGAAATTCTCAAGTGTTAGAATAGTTTACTTTAGGATAGATTACTATCATACGTTGGTGACTTTTAATGTAAATAACTTTTAAAATGGTTAAGTTTATGAAAATGTAATTTTAATTTATATACCTATACTGGGTATAACACAATTATGGTACATCCCCTCTTTTTTTTCATAATTTGTAAAGATACATTTTTTAAATTTGATCATATGTATCTAATAAATAATTTTTTTTTACACAAATAAAATTTTTTCCATTTCTGGTTTCAGCGGAAGGGTGCCATGACTGTTCCAATTCATTTCAATCAACTCATGTAATGTTAGAAAAATCAAGAGAACATTGAAAATACTAAACCATGCGATTTATGTGTAAACAAAGTTCTTTAAAATGGTTTTGGGACGAAACTCAATTTTCGGTGTAACCGGAAGTGGCACATAACTTGATTTTTTTAAATAGAACACTTTGTGTATGTTTCAGTATTCGGATAGAGAATTAAAACTGCGAATTTAAAACTATCTAGTTTTGTACATTCATTGAGCTTTTCTATCAAGATAGAAAAAAGTTATTAACTACTCCGCACTAAAAACCTGAATCGTGAGAAAAAACCAAATTAATGAATAATTTACTAATTAAACGAGAAACGAATACAACGTAAACATAACAAATAAATAATTAATGTATTAGAATATAGTAGATATATAGGTGTTTCCATATTTTTGCCCACCACTGTATATCATATTACATATATAATGTAATATATAATATTTTAAACAACAAGCAACTGTTAATAATTGTGTCAATCAAACGGTCGGTATTGTAACAACGTAATGACATATACTTCGATTAATCAGTATATTAGAAATGACACCAGCTTTCTATTCGAAAACGATGAAATATTAAAACTACTTTGAAAATTGCGATCACATGATATATATCAGTGGAATTAGAAAAAATTTGTCTTTCCGATGATGCCATAGCCAACTGAGTTCCATTTAAAAAAATATAACTATACGGTCACTCGGGAGTTAAAAAAAAATTTTTTTAAATAACCGCGGTCTGCATTCTTATCATAACGGTACCTGAAGAACATAGAAATTACTTTTCTCTATTTTCAAAAATAAACGAGATATAGCCACAAAACGAAAAATTGAGAAATCTAATTTTTCTTTATAACTCGAAAACAACGATAGCTAATTTTGGTTTTCACCATTAATCTTTTCTCAAAAAAAGAGATCAAGGATAGGGGGTCCATTTTTTTCATATCTCCAATAGCTATTTGAGATACCTTATGGGCAACATTGAAATTTTCCCACCCTGTAGATATAGACACTGAAAGGTAAGTCCAATTATTGCTTACTTGGGAAATCTGAGCGTGAAACAAATTCAATTTCCAAAAGATGCAAATTTTAAGACCACAAAAAAGCTGTGCGTTTTTAAATCATTTTACACATTCGCCTTTCTAAGAGGTGTTCAAAAAGTCTTTACGTCCTGGGTGGCTATGGAAATTCAAACGTATGAATAATATGTTGGGGGCACTGTAAGTCTATGTCAAATTCGAGGTTATCAGATTAGGGTTTCCGTCAGTTTTGACACAGACTAACGTAAAACCTAACCTCGAATTCCATAGCCACCCAGGACGTAAAGACTTTTTGAACACCCTTTACATACATATTTAACGCGTAATAAATCTTTCTCCAAAAACCTTTTTGATATTTTGTTAATACTGCCAGTTTTTAAAGTAGCTATATATGCTACAAGTAAGCAAAGCAAAGATCACTACATTCCGAGAGGAAGTTTGACCTGAGACTCGGAAGGTCAGGGCCGCTAATTACCTCTTCTGTAGCCTTGTAGTTTGGCACACCTTTAACAGGGTACTAGGTGATGTGGCTAACACCACTCCTAAAAAACAAGAGCTACGCGGTGCTTTGAAAATCTAACACGCCATAAATTAAATGAATTTGCTGATGGTTTCGTGCAGACGAAAACGGCAGAACCATTTTTCCAGAATCTTATAAAATTAAGCAAAAAATGTGCTCTTCATTTTCACATTTTTTTTTTCAAAATATCGATAGCAAAAGAATAAAAGAAAAATCAAAATTTTTAGTATATTTCAGATGCTTCAAGTGTTTTAAAATATTGGCTAACAGTAAATTTTACAACATTGTCGTAGTTTAACCGGCTTAATATAATTTTAGATAAGCGAAGAAACCCTGTATGCAAGTTGGTTCATAAGTATGGTCATTAAATTTAAGTGTAGTTAGAGGACATCAAATAGAATAACTTTGCAGGATAAACTATACGTCAAAAATTAATAATCTCATAATAAATTCAAACGTTTAATTGCTTAAACCGATGGACGGTCACTGGAATTAATTTCTATAAATATAAATTCCCCCAGGCGGTTGCTATAAGACCGAATTTGGATAAAATGCAGTAGCAAAAAACAGTTGCTTAGGTGTTTCAATCACATTCGGTGCATTATGTGTTAGCGCTTAATGTACTCTTATACTCATATCTAATTTACCTAATAAAGTTTTTCATGACACCCAGTGGTTCTCAAAAGCTTGAACCGCATCTTAATGTGATTTTTTCTATAAAAACAAACGTTTTTGTCTACCGTTCGTGAGGGCCCATGACGACCAATCCAACATTTTAGTATTGAGTTTTTCTACTAAGAATTTTACGAAGAATATCGCCACATGTAATTTTTCCGCCGTTTTAGTAACCCCCTCTATATTTTAAAGAAACACTGCCGGGATTATTTATAAAAAACAAGCTATGATGTTTAGATGGTGCAATTTTTCAATTAAGTAATTGAGAAAATCTCAATGAATTTAATTTCATAATCCTTAAAAATGTTCCAAAAGGAGAAATTAATCTATTCTTTACCAGCTAATTAAATTAGCCTAAATTGTTTATTTTTATTTTTTAAAATTGTTCAAAAACCCTCGTAAACGATTTTCTAACTCACATATCAATAATGGGTATTAGTGTACCAGGACAGGCCAGTCTGGTATTAACAACACAATGTTCTTTGACTTTATTATGTCTACGAATTTCTAGTTGTTCTAATACCAGATTATTGTAATTATCATTAGTGTGTAATATTTTTGTGTTTTTATTGGGATCGATGTTGTGGTTATTGTAAAGTGTATGTTCTGCAAATGCTAACTATAAGTTCATGTTATATGTGTTGTTTATCTTGCAATTCCGATCTAATTAATTTATAATATTCGATACCTCTCAATAAACACCCCATAATTATGTCGATTTTAACAACAATTTGATGTTTCTGAGTTTATTGAGAGATGTTGTATAAAATGTACTGCACACGTAGTGTTATGAGGTATTATCCACACAAGCAAATTAGTCTGCTCGGCCTATGGCTTTGTAGGCCAAACCTTTTCTTTAGTGTATAATAACACTACTTGTATAATAAATAACTATAATTTTAATATATTGATGTTTCTAGTGGTCAAGCCAATGTAGTATTTATTGCAATCTTTTGTATTACACATTAATTTGACAACACCGTCACTATACATCGTATTAGGGTCCCGAGTGGTGTAGCTTGAACAAGCGCCCACGTTCGATCAGCAGAGTTAAGCAACGCTGTCTCTGGTCAGAACTTGGATGGGAGTTCCACGGCTGCATCTCTCGGCGCCTCGTGGTACGGCTATCACGGAAAAAAGTTGGTCCCGGCGGTCATACAACATCATGACAGTCGTTAGTGGGGTTGGAAGTCCTCATAATTGCACAGCGACGCCTATAATTGGCCTAACGGCTGTTGGCTGAGTGCGAATTAAATAAATAAATAAATAATGATGTCTTTTGAATAGGTAAACTTAGTTTTTATGCTATCTGTTGATTTATATTATTATATTAGCTTTTTTAATACTCTTAATTTTATTTGAGAAGTTGTTATAAAATGTTAAACTACAATAATAATTATATCCTTGATTGCCTGTGTTTTGTTGTAAAGTGCTAATTAATGATAAAAAAGTTTTTATTATTCTTTGTAATGTATCTATTATTTTACGATCATAACCGCTATCTATAGCTAGATGTCTTATGATTTTTAGTTGTCTATCGAAATCTTTTTTTTCAATAAAAGCATTATTATATACACTTACGATAGTTATTTATGTATTGAGGGCATAATCAATAGATTATAGCACGAGGGAATGTTTAAAGCGCAAAGCGGAGAGCTTTAAATTTACCGAGAGGTATAATCGTTGATTAGGCACGTGATACATGCGATTTACTTTATGTTGGTTCTCAAAATGGACAAAATTCCAGGATTTAGTATTTTGGTTACAGACTGCTGTGTCATTGTTGTGCTGGCGCTGTGAATTTTTGGTGTGTTATGGTTACTATGCAGATTGTTGGTGTTGCTATGCTACATTGTTGTAGCTTGTTATACTGCTTAGCAACTTTATAGGCCATAAAAGCCATTTTACGCCCCCTATCGAGGGCCAATAAACAAGATTAGCATTCCAAAATAAAATAAACCTTTTTATCTTTAACAATAAATTTTATAAAAATCTTAATGCCTTCTTGCGTATCCTTTCACATAGAAGACACTTGTGACGGTCAGCAATAAAATTGAAAACAAATCATTTGTAGACATAAAAACACTCAACAATAGGCAACAAAAAAAAGCACTGTAAGTCAAATACATATGCTCAAAGTAGGCAATATAGTCATTAAAGGAAGCATTAAATAGGCAGTTGTAAATACAAAACTGCATTGTCAAAGAGCATATAATATATGCTCTTTGGTATTGTGGACATATTGGTAGGTGCAGAATTAATTGCACTTGATGTCGAATAAAGTGCAGTCTGTATTTTGTGCGAAATACAAATCTCGATTCGTATTTGGCTCCGACGCCATGCTCACGAACGACGTGACGTCGGTTAGCACCTTTCGGAGTTCTGGATATGGTCAGCAGAATGGGCGTCGGGGTTTTAAACGAATTATCGGTTCAGCGTTTTAGGCAGTCCTCATTTAGCCGAATCACTCAAGTGCTGAATTTGAACGCCTTGCTGATGAATGACGTAATGTCAGTTGGCGTCGTTCGGGGTTTTGGACACCGGTCGGCATTTTGGTCATTGACACCGTTCGGCGTTTTGGACATGGTCGTCAGAATGAGAGTCGGCGTTTTAAACGTTTATCGGCATTTTCGGCAGTCCTCATACTGCTAAATGGCCAAAGTGCCAAGTTTGTATTAGTTTCCAACGCCATGCTTAGGTACGAATGACGTAATGTCAGTTGACGTCGTTGGAGGTTTTGGACACCGGTTGGCATTTTGGACACGGTAAGCAGAATGGGCGTTGGCGTTTTGGACGGTTACATTATTAAATTACACAGGAAAAAATTACACATGATAAAATTACACTGCGAAAATTACACATGGACAGAATTATGCAGGGAATAAATTACACAAGGAAGAAATTCCACATGAAAAAATTACACTAAGAAAAAATTTCACAATTAAATTTTTATTAAGTTTTCTTTACAAAACTACTTTGAAATTAAGTTGAAACGGTTACATTCATTAAATTTATAATTAATTATAAAACATTAAACAAATAACATATCAGCTTGGCATGATCTGACATTCGATCAAGAGCCGCGCTTCTCATTCGTCGGATCGCGGCTCAATTAAAAATTCATCTCATGTCAGTAACGCCCTCGGAGTTCCGCTTTCATTTTTTCCAAGGAGCAGAAAAAGCAAGAAATTCTAATTGACCAAAAATAAGACGCCGCAGTTTTTACATAAAGAAATCCGCAAAACACAGATTTCAGCAAAATAAAGTCAAGAAACAATAAACGAACCACTACAGTTCGCCGGGCTCTCAAATAAAACCAAGTGCCGCTGTCGAAGAAACAAAAGCGTTCACGGCAAGACCCCAGCGCGGCTTTCCAATGCAAAAGAAACACAAGCCGACGGGCGAAATAAACCCGCAAATAAAAACATAAAAACATCGAGGGAAGATGCAATGTCGCACGCTAAATCGAAAATACAACGTAGAACGTTTACCAATTAGGTACGCACTTAAAGGACACAAAGAAAAAAGCAGATTTGGAAGCCGCTCAGGTAAACGCATTAAAAAGCAGGTAGTTAACGCCGCACAAGTGTTATACAAGGAAGCTTAAGTGTCAACCGCGGAGGAAAAACAATACAAAGAAACCCCGGGCGCTCACAATTTCTTTTACAAATAAATGCCACGCAATTATTATAGCCCCGTAATGGTAGTACACATATGGACGTGTGACATGTCATTGGACATCAAGACAAAAAGTAATTAAAACCAACGAAATCTCTCCCCCAGACCGTGTTTTTTATTTTACAACACAAAACTCGAGATCCGGGGAAAAAGTAAAAAGGTGGTTTCCCGTTATAAAGAAGGAACTGAAGAATAGAAGAGCATTCGATCAAACCCTGTTCTCGAATCAACTTCCTCTCTTCTCCAGGGCAAGAACTTCAATTTGCCCTGGAGGAACCAGACGACGCCGACGCCGCTCCCATCCCCGGAAGCCCGCATCGCACCGAGGGAGCTCGCCACCGTCCGTCGCTTACGCCCAGCCTGCCGTTTGCTCAACGCTGCAACTTGCAGCTAGGGAAGCCGCCGCATACACGCCGCCCTCTACCGAAGGTGCTAGAAACAAATTGCATCTGGAATAGGAACGCCGCTTCCTTTCCTAATAACGCCGCCATCGACGCTTGGGATTGCTGCAAGCCCCGAGCCCGTTGCCACCGCTTCCGTCAGCCGCTGTGCCACCATTAGCACCGCACCCTCCAGGTCGCTTCCACCAGCCGCTGTGAAACCCGGAGCGTCTCCATCAGCATCGCCTTCTCCAGGCCGCTTTCGAGACGACCCCATGTCGCCGCCCAAGACGCCGCCGCCGCCTGCCCTTGTGCCATCCGCCACAAGGAGAACGCGAGACGACCCCCACGTCGCTCAGCCCGCCGTTACAAGCTGCCACTCCAATACCCGGAAGCTCGCATCGCTCCGCCGAAACCGCCGCCGTCTGTGCTCACGCTCGGCCTCCACAGAGGATAGCCGCCAATCGACGCCGTCCACTCGCGCCGCCTACTGACGCCGTTCAGCCCAATCGCCGCTGCCGCCGCGGCATCCACAGCAGAAGGCCGCCAGACACCGCCTCCATAGAGGAAGCCCATCGCCCCGCCGCCGCAGCATCCACAGAGGACGCCACACATTGTAGCTGCAATATGCCAAACACCTCCGGAGAACCTACAGCTCGCGCCTTCCAGCACGGTTTAGTCACAGCTTATCGAGGATGAGAAGCATGGACAGCCGACGTTCGGCTATGCCGCCCACCGTCCCCAACCTCGAGGTTCGCTGCAGTAGCCCGCACCTGGAGTGTGCTGTCGTCAGACGCGTTCTGTACGGATCCAAGGCGCCCCAAGCTCCAGATCTGCGTCAGCTGCTTGCGGACCAGAGTGCGTTCCGGCCCGCCGCCCACCGTCCGGCTCCACGTCACCAGCAGGTTTGTCCAGGAACCCCAGGAACTCCGCGCCACGAGGAGGACTTTGCCTGAGTTCGCGCTCCCAGGGATCGACGCCCCGCTTCGCGCCGCTCCTCCGAGGATCCGTCTGGCCAGGACACTGACGCCCCAAGCCTCCGCCGCATCCGTTTGCATGCCGCATCCGTTTGCATGCCGCCGAGATTTATCAGGCTGCCCCAGGTGTTCCGGCACGTGGAGATAGCCCTCGCCTCCAAAGGGTTTCGCTAGGACGCGAGCCCCGGGTCCAAGAAGTCCTGGCCGAAGTTTTTCTGCCTCCAGGACGACCGCCACCATCAGCTTCTCGCCCATGGAGATGCCCTCCACCGGGCCACGCGCATTGCATATCTTATTCTATTTCTCTATCTCTAGGTTAACTTTATAAAACTCTGTACATATTAATATTAATTGTAAATAAACAAAGTTATAAACCAATCATGATCTGTCTACAGGAGCTCTAATCGTCGCCCTTCGTTGACACCCTTACTCTGAGCTAGTCTGGTAATGGCGCTAAAAAAGCCATTCTTAATCGCGGTCACACCTCCCGCAAGCGAGAGCGACTCCGTATTGAATTAAGCTATACAACGCAACAGATTTAAACGTCTATGGAGTCATAATTCTGCACAATATTTGAAATACGTTGTTTCAGAGACATGTACCTAACACGTCCGGGGTTTCGTTGACCAGTTAAGTAGTACTGTAAATAGTTTGCATCTTGTAAGAATAATTCTTTCACGATGTTATCCAAAACATTGAAAAAGTGACTGAAGTCCGTAGTGCCATTCTTCGATACAATTTCTAGTTCTTGCTATACAGTTGGCTGCAGATTGACTATGGTTCCAAATAGAAATATTAAATAGTGGTGGTTTGTAAGTGCTGTTTCTGAGTTGTTGACTCCGAACATATGTACATTCGAAATAAAGGAGAATTTGCTGGATTTGTTCATTGTATTCGTCTAAATCAGAGAACAAATCAACAACTTCCAAAAATACTTCCAGAACCTCTTCTTCTGGTATCAAAGCAAGTGATAACAACATTTTAATGTGTATCGCAAACGACTGCTTAGATTCATATAAAGATTTCAATCCACATTTATTTACTTTGCGCAGAATAGATTATGATAAATGAAAAAAACATCCTCAATTTTCAATATTTTCAAATACAGTACAGAAAGCTTTCATTGCTGCTGTTTCAAAATCAGTCCAAATTTTTCGTGGCCGGGCTTGTAGAATTTTCTACCAGCAACATATTTAACATCTCCACGTATATTTTTTCTTCTTTCCCTGGTAGAAGAGCCAGTAGATAAGGAAAAGCGATGCCTATTGCGTATTGGACATAGTTACTGTGTAACTGATAACTGATAATATACTCATATGTCTGGAGCAACTTTAAATGTACCATCTGCTAGCCAAAAAATCATTAACCACAAGAAGATCTAGAAGTGTTTTATGACCAATAAGTATTATGCGCTCTGGGTTATTTGGGCCGGAATCACGAAGAATTGAATTTGTATACTTTTGTTATTTGGATTTGCCGGAATGTTCCTAAGTGTCTTAGGTTTGGATTCATTTAATCGCCTTGTCAATGAACTTTTCTTTGGTAGACACATTTTTATCCCATCTGACATATTTATTAAATTGTAAGTTATAACTGAATGAGCTGTTGCCCCTGGATGCGACATTTCCATTTACATTTGATTTGCAACTTTATGAGCTGTAGCTTCAAAAGTCCTATATGCATGACAGTCCGAAGGCTAACGGATGATGTTGTCTCTGGTATGGAGCTGCTATCAACAGCGTAAAGTTCTGAATTTCGTACAATGACAATAAATAGTCCCTGAAGCAGTTTCATGATGACGAACAAACTCAAATCCTTTGTAAATGATAGTTTGACCACGTTCATTACTAATACCATATTTAAAATAATCCATGGTAAAATAAAAAATATTGTAATACGCTTGAACACTTATTGCACACTGTATAACTGTAGCGGATCTTTGATGAAAACGAAAACTCTCTCGAATAGCAAACAAAATTGTAGAGTTGGTTTAAAGCATTTAGAAAAAAATTATAAACTTGAAGTTAAACACAAAAGAAAATTATAGAAATAAAATATGCAAAAATAGTTAAAATTTATAAAATAAAATAAAAGTACTAAAGATGTCACTTTACAACATAACACTTGTTGTCTGTATTAACTGCAACTAAACAAGAAATGAAAAAATCAGACATAACTTTACTTTAAAGTACACTCAGGGTGGCCAAATGTCAATGTTTTCATAGGGAATCTCGGTAGCTATAGAAAATATGGAAAAATAGACCCCCAACCTCAATCTCTTTTTTTGAGAAAAACTCAATGGTGAAATTAAAAATTGGCTATCATCTTTTGTTTTCAATGCAATTTTTTGATAAAAGTGCAGTGGCATAGTCAATTTTTCAAAAATATTTTTAAAATTCGAGCTATAGCATAAAGTTGCATTTTTTTATATGGAAACCATAGTTGGCTCTGGCATCAAAAGAAAGTTTTTTTTTCAATGTCAATGATATATATCATGCAGGGTCGAATTATTTATTTTCACTACATTATAGCAAAAACTCGTAGTTTTTAATATTCCATCGTTTTCTAGTAGGATTTGTCGTTTAGAATCTACCTGATTAAACAAAGTATCTGTCAGTGCATTGTTACAACGCCGATCTTTTAATTGACAGAATTAATAACGTTTGATTATTCATTATTCACAGCAGTAACTTTTTATGTACCGTATTGTTTATCAAAAACGCAAACCTTGGATGGCTAGGCCGATTTTGAAACTAATTAAGAGAAAACGAACATTGTGGGATCGCTACAAACGTACAAAATCTCAGCGTGATCATATCTCGTATCGACGCTTATGAGCACAAACTTGTTGAACCTGGCAACCAGAAAAACTTTTTCCAATATTTGAAGAGTAATCTGACTTCTCTAGTATTTTCCTTCTCCCTGAAAGATAGCGAGGGATCTGTGCAAACCAATCCTGAATTAGTAAACAACATATTCACAGAGATATTTCCTCAGTCTTTTGTTCAAGAACCTTCTGGAAACCTGCCAAGTCTCCGTCCTTCTAATCGAGTAGAAAATCCAATACCTGCATTTACAGTAACTTCAGAAGAAGTGATCAAAATCACTGAATCATTGGATCTCCATTTATCTCCAGGGCCCTATGAAATCTCCCCTCATTTACTGAAACAGTGTTCCCATATATTGGCAGATTCGCTAACTATATTATTTAATAGTTGTTTTCAAACCTCTTCTATTCCAGCTTTATGGAAGCACTTGGTAACAGTCCCCGTATACAAAAAGGGAGATAAGCTAGACCTGGTAACTACAGACCGACTAGTTTGACTTGTATTGTGTGTGTTCTGAAAAACTAGTAGTTAAACGGCTTATGGAATTTCTCAATGCCAATGGTGTAATCCCATCAAATCAGCACGGGTTTTCTCCTGGAGAGTCCGTAGTATCCAACTTTTTATCAAACTTAAACTTAGGACAAACGCAGTAAATCAGGGAAAATGCATTGATATCATATATTTGAACTATGAAAAAGCCTTTGACCGAGTACCTATTCGAAGACTAATTCTCAAATTAGAACATTTTGGGATACTTGGACTTTTGCTTCTGCTACTGGAAGATTTTTTATCAAATCGAGCGTTTCAGTGCGTATACAGCAAACTACCTCAAAGCCTCTTTCAGTACTCAGCGGAGTTCCTCAGGACTCTGTCCTTGGTCCGATTCTGTTTATCAACGATTTATCCATCGACATGAAATCATCTGTAAGCTTTTTCGCCGATGACACTAAAATGTTTTCTACACCCACCGATCTTCCAAATAATACTCTTGTTGAAAATCTAGTAATATTAGAAGAGTGGTGCAAAAAATGGCCACTTTCTTTGAACGCTGATAAGTGTACAGTACTGCATATAGATCACAACAATTCCAAAGTGCAATATTTTCTAAATGGTAGTGTTCTACGCAAAGTGAGTGAACAATTAGATCTGGGTGTGACAATATCGAATGACCTGAAATGGAAAAAACATATTACAAAAATTGTAAAGAAAGCAAACTCCATTTTATACTTAATTCAGCTTTCATTTGGGAGTAGTATCTCACCTGAGCTGTTTAAAAAAGCTTATGTCTCATACGTACGACCTATGATTGAGTATGCAGATACAGTGTTGTGTCCTTACTTTATAACAGATATCGACCAATTATAAGGCGTATAGCGTAGAGCCACAAAGATTTATATCTGCTTAAGATCGATGTCATACGAGCAACGGCTGGAGAGACTCCATTTAACAACTCTTAGTGAACAAAGACAACGTATTGATATGATCGAGGTGTTTAAGATACTCCACAATCACTATTCGCTCCCTTTAGAAGATATACTAGTACCTAACCAGTAGCAATAGCCATCTTCGAGGACATTTCTTTAAGCTTCAGACATGAATTAATGGAACAATTTGCCTTCCAGTGTTGTGCATGCAAGCAACACAAATAACTTGAAGTCTTTTTGTTGATTCCACAAGGTCTGAATTTTTGTTTTTTCAAAACTGATAATTTTCGGCTTCGTGATATACCAGACTTGGCCACAATTTGACGGCTTGAAATCGAAGGATTTGCAACTGCCAGTCTAATAGCATTGACGGCAACTTTCTCAGCATTTTCAACATTACAATTTTCTGTTCTTGGTTTGTTAAATGTCCCATAATGAATGAGATTTTCTTTCAATCTTCCAAAAATAGATTTATTAGGTTGTCTTCTTTCCAGGTAACGATTAAAATATGTTTTAGTTACAGCTTCAGAATTATTATTACTCTGAATAAAACATTCTAACACATCAAACTTGTTGTTATTGTCATAAGCCATTTCGCACTTTTAAGGTGAAATATTATAATTAACAACCAAACTTTATTAATTCTGTCAATTAAACGATCGGTATTGTAACAATGCAATGACAGATACTTTGTTTAATCAAGTAGATTCTAAATGATCAAGCCTACTAGAAAACGATAGAATATTAGAA
The DNA here is from genome assembly GCA_940337035.1 of Agriotes lineatus. Classification (NCBI taxonomy): domain Eukaryota; kingdom Metazoa; phylum Arthropoda; class Insecta; order Coleoptera; family Elateridae; genus Agriotes; species Agriotes lineatus. The sequence continues at coordinate 42,829,993 of OW679202.1, forward strand.
ACTACGAGTTTTTGGTATAGAGTCCTAGTGAAAATAAATAATTTGACCTTGTATGATATATATCGTTAGAATGGAAAAAATATTATCTTTCTTTTGATGTTAGAGCCCACCATGCATTCCATATAAAAATACAGCTTTATGCTATAACTCAAATTTCAAAAATATTTTTGAAAAATTTACTATGCCACTACATTTTTACCAAAAAAGTGCCTGAAAAACGTAGACATTACTTTTTTCAATTTTTCATAAATAATCTAGATACAGCCATAGAACAAAAAGTCAAAAAATCGAACTTTTACTTATAACTCGAAAACAAAAGACGATAGCCAATTTTGGATTTCACCATAAGGTTTTTCTCAAAAAAGAGATCGAGGATGGAGGGGTCCATTTTTCCATATCTTCTATAGTTACCGAGACACCCCATATTTTTATTTCCACTTTTCAAAGAAAAAAAATTTTTATACAATGCAGCAACGTAATTTTATTGGGTTGCATACAAAAAAAGTTGATAAAATATATTGCTTTCAGTGAGACGGCATTGAACATTTGTGTAAAAGATGTGGCCAAAATTAATTGGAACTTAGCACCTTTTATGTTTGTTGTAAAACCAGTTTAGTTGTTTGACTGGAGATGGAGTTTATTTCGTTGTTATAAGAGATAGGGAGAGAAGGCCAGGCCATGCCAACTCTTTACGAACATTTGAAGCCTGTGTTCGTCCCCATCAATGAATACACAATCATGGTTAAAAGTATATTGAATTCTAAAACATATCACAGAGCTATATATACAGTAAATGTATGCCGTGTTTACGACCTATTATTAAAATTACAATCATATATGTTTTAACTAACGTAATTTTAAACGCTTGAGTTGTTGTCTTGGCCTAGTAGCCTCGTAAACTTGCACCGGTTGTGCTTTTGACATACGATACACTGCACTTGTAAAACTGCAGCGTCTGTTTGTAAATACGGAACTGTCACTCGATTGCATGTGTTGCTTACATTTGATTGTTATCACGACACAGAAACTTGACACATATCTTATCTGGCGCAAGTTATGCAGTTTTTGTGGACTAATTGCGTGAACTTTTGTGTTTACTTGATTACAGTTATTTTCACACTATTTACTTAAAACCCATGATCAACCATAGTTTGAACAATTTGATTTATTTTAATAATTTAGATTAAATGAAATAACTGTTTAATTATCATATAAAATAAAATAAATTTAGATTTATTTTGCTCAAAATTTGTCTTACGTAATTCCTTAAAAGCTATATATATCTTATGCACATTTTTTAATGTCATGAAAAATGTAAGATGCAATTTAAAAAATTGTGATGATGTTACAGCTGACTTGAAAATGGTGCTAAGAAAATTAATATACATCGAAAGCGTTCTTTAATGGAAATGTATTGACGTGCCTTGTATTTTTTTGGAAAATTTTTTTGTTATACTTTACAGACTGGTTGTATAAAAACAAGTGAAGGAAATAGTAACTCAGAAGATGCTTAGATAAGTAAAGAAATATTGGAGTGCTCTCATTACTAAACATGATTTCTGTAACACTTATTGCAAAACCATGTTTTTACTGTTAACGCCTTTTTTAATGCTAAACATTGCAGATGATATCAGAACATCCCAAATTTTAAAACTTTATAGGATCTAAAAATTAAAAAAATACTAAAGCAGTAGTTTACAGTTCCAGGGGCTCCCGGTTTGCAATTATAAATTTAGTGACACATACAGTTGTCGCCAATAAAAACAGGTACACCTAAATAGATCATAGTGACAATATTTTAACATTTTGGTACCGTTTAAACCGTTCCCATGGTCCTAAACTACAGTTACCTGTATTGCAGGTATTGTTTAAAACGTTTCTGTTGCCATATTATAAAAATTATGAATAAAAAACGACATGGTTAGAATATAAATAATTAAATTACAGAGAATGCATTCCAACAAAAATTATATTACAGAATCTAATCTGTCGTGAAAATTAGAAAATTTCTGATATAGTCAGGAAATTAGTTGTATTTCCTTATATTAAACTAAGTGGCAATAACTCTTATTGGCACTTCTGTCATTACCCTATCAACAATTCTTCCTTTTTCGAAATCATTCAAATGACGAGCCATGTTTTCAAATAACCAATTTTCGGTGTTCGAGGACAGCGAAAAATGTGACACTTAATTTCATATATTTATTACATATGCTTAATTTAATTGCACAGGTTACTAAGGTATTAGTCTAAAAGTTGCGTTTATATTGGGAAAAAATAAGTGTACCCGTTTTTTTTTGCGACAACTGAACAGGCAGGGTAGAGATGAATCGTTCCGCACGGAACGTTCTTTCGGAACGGTATTTGTTAGTAACGTACCGGAACGTTCCTAACATAGGATGAACGCGTTATTTTGGAACGACGGAATAAAACTGAAACGGTGAAAACGAGAAGAACGAAACACAAACCGACAGTGTTAGTGTTGTTGGTTGCGCGTCGCTGCTCGGAACTAATCACAATTCCCGTTCCACGTTCCATATTCCCAGTCTCGCAAGGAATGACGGAACTGGGAACACTTCTTTCACGTTATGTTTTTTCATTGATAGAAACGCATAATTGTAAAATATTATAAATGCTAATTTTATTGTAAAATGTAAAACGACAAATTAATTAATTTTTCAGCAAATTTTGATATCAATATAGGAATTTCATCAAGACATGAATATAAGAGTTTCACTAAAGAAATCTAACAAGTTTATTTTTTAAAAGCAAGTGTACAAGTTTCTCAATCTCACTGATATTTCTTTAGGTACAAGAATATTATAACAATCTCAAAGAACATATGTATAACATTAGATGCTCTTTGACAATACTTAAAGTGAATTTTAAAAAACACCTTATTACAGTAATGTCATTTGGTTCCCTCGTTCCGAAAGAACGTTATTTTGGAACCGTATTTTGTCGGAACGAGAACGTGTGGAACGTTCCATCTCACGCATCGTTCCGCCCATCTCTAGAACAGGGCAGATGCAATGACGTCATGTATGTAACCTTAAATAAGATCTCCACAGATCAACGCAGTGTTGCCAACACTATTACTATAGTACATACATAAAACACAGATTTATTACTTTTTACCCGCTCCTGTTACGCTATTACTCTTGAAGCAAAATTTATTACGTTTTGCAATTTCTATTACTATTCTATTACATTTCTATTAAATTTCTTTTTCTTATGTTGAAACAAAATCTGTACGTAATAGCTTTTAGTGAAACATTAACAGATTGTATAAATGTATGTTATTTTTTATAATAAAGGGCAAATTTAACACTATTATCTTGTACTTGTAAAATCTATTGAACTGCGCTCGGCATGGGGCAATCGTAGGCTAGTCAACTTTTAAAAAATGTGTCGGCTCTTGTGTAAAGTAAATAGTCATCGCTTTTATATGGTCAATTTTTTTATATGAAATGCAATCTAGGGAAAGCATTGCCACTAGATAGAATTGTGTTGGTGTATACATTTCTGGTTATTATTTTTGCAGTGAGGTTAGGTTTCATGTTGACTGGTTGACATATAAATTCTTTTTCATCCTACATGATTAGAAAATCGAATTTTACCATCTCCATAGAGACGAGAAAGTGTGCGTTTCTAAGGCTAGCCCTGCAATACAAACCCCAACGGCTAGGCAAAAAAAAATTTCGACGTTTTCCAGTAGGGGACGCTGCAATAATCTGTCAAACCAAATTTAAAAGAAAATCACGTTTATAATTAACTTGTTTGCTTTAAATAATAGCTATTCCCCTTTTACAAAAATATTTGCTCAATAAAACTTAATGTTAGCGATGTATTCGTTATATTTTTAATATACAATAAACATCAGATAGATTTCTGTAGAAGCTTATGTCTAACTACGGGTAGATGGCGCTGCAGTTACAAACGCTATTCGATATGCCAAGATTTGCAAATTGTTTTATTATTGTTGACAGCTCTGTCAATTTCAAAATAATAACCTGGATGAGAGCTATGCTGAAAAAATTATTGCAGGATGGTGTTGTCGGATGAAAAATAATGTGTAAACCATGGGCGGTAAAGTGATTTTCCAGGCTTCAAGAAGTGTCCAGGCTCGCTAAAGCTCCCCTGTCCATTTTTCTTTCAGCCTGGAAAATAATCACTTTACCGCCTAGGTTTACAATATACTATTAAATTGTAGTACTGTTTGTTATAAACTGAAATTGTCCTCAGTTAAACACCTATCTAGTTAAAGCTAATTTATACAATTAGATTTCAAGTTTATAATAGGGACAAATAAATTTAAAATAAATGTCAACCACACAACGTGAAACCTAATCTCACTGCAAAAATAATGTACCTACAGAAATCAGTCTAGTGATAATGCGTGTTGCCAATTGTTTCCTTAGAGTTTCGCTATTTGCATTTCCATATAAAAAATCTGGTGTGACACGCACACAACTTCCTTTTACAGTGATCCTATAATTAGCCAAAAATTTGATTTTTAATTTTTAAGAATTTGTCAAAATTTTACAACGTTGCAAATTCTACAGAAACCGTACAAAATAGAGCATTAGTTCAAGAGACAAATTTTCTCTGAAATTATAAGCTGAATTAAAAAATGTAATAATATACCGGGTGTTCCGTTTAAATAAGGAGTTAGTAGAAAAAAATAGGAAAAGAAAACAAAAGAAACCCATTTTAGAGGTATTCAACTGGAAAATCACATATCTCACATCAATACACATTAAAAATGTAATAAAAATGTAAAGTTTTGAAAAAATTGTTAGAGCCGTTTTTGAAAAAATCGAAAAAATTGAAAAATCACAAGAGTAAACACCATTCCGGTTATGCGATTTCCTTCAAAAGCTTTGTATCGCAACTAGATAGTAGACAAATCTTATATATGAAGTTTCAACGCCATAGGTACCTCTTTTCGTTTTTGAAATATGCTGTTCACAGACACATACAGACACACACACAGACCAATGAACAAAAACATGTTTTTTGGGTTCAGGGGACTCTAAAACGTGAAGATCTGTTGAAAATTCAATTTCGAATTTTTGGGGTGAATCCAATACTTCCTTTAGCGTAAAAGGAAGTAAAAAACTGATGATTTTGATGGATTTGAGTAGAATTTAAATTATTATTAGTCTATTACCCAAACTGCCAAATCTATTACTATTTTTACTTCTTTTTACAATAAAGTTTTAGAGTCCTCTGATCCCAAAAAACATGTTTTTTTCATTGGTCTGCTGTGTGTCTGTCTGTGAACAGAATATCTCAAAAACGGAAGGAGGTATGGCGTTGAAACTTTATATACAGGGTGTAGAAGTGCTTTACGCACCATATGGTTTTCAATTGTAATTTTTTCATATGACAATATTTGCTTCCCTAATTATTTTAGAGCAAACTTGTAAATAGGTTTTTTGTAGAGCAAACAAGTCTGCATCCATTTATGCCATCACTTTTCTCATTTTACCTCAGAAAACCTAATAATGAAATAAACTAGAATTATCATTTTTTTAAAAATCAGTGCAAATTGTGAAGTGGTGGTATGCTGGAAGCAAGTAAGGTGCAATAAGTGCCATGGTTGCAGCTACATTTGACATATGCAAACAAATAAACAACAAACTAATTTGTTGATGCTTTGAGATGCTTCAATAATTTCAAGGCACCACTGATTTGTCTAAAAATGGTAATTTTATTGCTTTAAATTTTCGGTTTTCTGAAATGTAAAATGACAAATGCTGGCATGAATGGATACAGAATTTTTTTCTCTACAAAAAACTTCCATACAAGTTTGCTCTAAAATAATTAGGGAAGGAAATATTTTCATATGGAAAAATTACCATTGAAATCCCTATGGTGCGTAAAGCATTTCTACACCCTGTATAAGTTTTGTGTACTACATATGCAGATACGACAGCAAGCTTTTGAAGAAAATCGCATAACCGGAAGTAGGTGTATACTTTTGTAATTTTTCAGTTTTTTAAAATTTTTTTAAAAACGGCTCTAACATTTTTTTTTAAACTTTACATTTTTATAAAATTTTTAATGTGTATTGATGTGAGATAGGTGATTTTCCAGTTGAATACTTCTAAAATGGGTTTCTTTTGTTTTTTTTTTATATTTTTTTATTAACTCCTATTTTAAAACACCCAGTATATTATTACATTTTTGAATTTAGCTTAAAATTCTAGAGAAAATTTGTCTCTTGAACTAACACTATTTTGTACCGTTTTTGTAAAATTTGTAATTTTTGAAAATTTTTGACAAATGCTTAAAAATTTAAAATCAAATTTTTGGCTAATTATAAGATCACTGTAAAAGGAAGTTGTGTGAGTGTATCACACCAGATTTTTTTAAATTTCTATTACGGAAAAAAATCAAGAGTTGGCAACACTGCATCAACGTGCTTCTAGCCCTCTAGTTACTGTTTTGTGCTAGTCACTTCCAATCATCCAAACGGTTAACTTTACATCAAACTAACCTAAATTTTATTAAAAAGGCGGGAGCAGTACGTAAACAATTTTGTGCCTCAAAATTAATAGTTAGCATTTAGATAAGGATCCTAAAAATTTCATTTACTTCAAAACTAATAAATAACATTTGTGGACATGGCTTCTAAAAATGCAAGTGAGCTAGTGTATCTTGTATTGCACGTTAGACAAGGTAAGACATTTTTAACATTAAGTAATTGACTACCGAATTTGAAGCTATAACCAGGTTTACGATCCTTAACATATTTTATTTGATCCAGGTGTTCATTTCGACGGTTGGCGCAAAATACGTTTGCGTATTGCTTCCTGCCTGGAAAAGCAGTACATGGTATCGGATTACGTGTTGGCTGTACCAGAACCGATTTTTAATATTTATTTTGTATGGTGCCTTACGGAACCTCATTTAAGATTGTACGCAATTCAAAGTATTTTTTCTATTATATTAGTAATATTGATTTTTTGACAGACTTCAGAGGGTAAAGCGAGATATAGTGATAGGCGTTGTAGCCGAACAGGCAGGAAAAACTTGGAGTACGGGATTTGCCAAGTTAGGCATCCAGCACGCCCAGTTATGTACACCAGACATAGCAGTAAGAGAAATTAAGTTAAGTTTATTATTTGCTACAGACAAGTATTTTAGCTACAAGGCATACGACTCCCTGTACAACTCATCAATGCGCCTGTAGAAACAGAACTCCAACCGGAGTTGTTGCTCACGTTGACCATTCAGTTGGAATTTCCGGTGGACAAGCGAGCTGTGAGTACCTTTTGTAGCTTCTCATATCACTTGCTGAATTACGCATTAATTATTCTGGTTATACTAACATAATGTATATTCTAGCAAATTCACGTAATGCATTTGACTGAACCACCAGAAGCAAAGCAACCCGAATCCAGTACTAACAGTTCGACTGGTAATATGCTCAATACGACTGATAAACCTTCGACCAGCAAAAACATAACACGAGATAATTCGTCTGAATGCAAGCTGTCAGAAGCAAAGCAATCCAGATCCAGGACTAACAGCTTAACTGGCGGTATTCTGAAGACGACTCCATCAGCAAGTAAAAATGTAAAACGAGATAATTCTTCTGAACATGAACCGTCACCTAAACCAAACGAACGAAAACAATCAAAGGTAGCCGAGACAACTACAAAAAATGTGAGATTCCAAGATCCACCGTAATTTAAAAGTGGCTTTTGTATTTTGTGAATAACCATGTACTGTATGATAAAAAAATAGAAAAAACTTAAAATGCTTATTTTGTTTTCAATTATAACTGATCTACGTAATTTCTCTTCATCTTAAAGCAACACCTTCAACAGTAAAATGTTAGAAACTGTCTTGTACTTTTTTTTATTAAGGTTAGAATAATCACGCTGCAGTTTTTATATATTATCTTCATCGAAGGGTACGCCGATGAGTTCTGTTTTTAGTAGAAAAAATATTAGTGGATATAGTTGGGTCGAACAAAAGCAAATATGTTGCATTGTAAGTGCATTTAACTAATTTTTAAAAATTACATAACTAACGTAATTGGGCACTTGGGCGTTGTATGCATTTGTGCATATGTAGGCAAAAATTATTCATGATGGCCTACAAACATTTATGATCTATCACTCTAATTTCTTGTTGCGTTGCTTTTTAAATCCTCATGTGTGCAAAGCTTGTTGACATTAACACAGGATTTCAAAAAACCGTAAATATGAAAGTCTGGTGCCATAAGATATAAGATAAGGTGACCTGGGTGAGCAATTAATAAAGGGCCTGGAAACAAGTTGCTTACAAAAAGCGTGCATATTCTTGCAATATGGCTTCTGCCATCTTGTTGAAACCATAGTTCATTATTCTCCACTTAACAATTGTCTCAATTCAAGATGTAATAAATTTACTCAACGTAACGTTCCAATGTCACTGTTACCATGTAGTTATTCTCCGCAAAGAAATAGGGTCTGATAATTTCAATTACAGAAACCTCACACCAAACGGTTTGTTTGGAACTATGCAAAGGTTGTTCATTAAGCTGTTGTGGGTTTTTGAAGACCAATATCAGAAATTGTGTTTATTAACATGTGCGTCTTATCTGACAATTAAGTTAACCAGCTAGGACTACTGAAACGGCAGTCTGTCAAACAGGTTACAACCAGTCAAATTTGCCCCGCCCTGCCCATGTCATTCTGATACAGGAGCGCATGGAGAACGATCAGTACCGATTGGCTCACCACGTATTAAACAAGTAAGTACATGTACATCTAATAATTGTATTCCTTCTAGTTTCTGTAACAATAGTTTAGAAAAATGTAATCTAAATATTCAAAATTGATCAAGTTGAGGAAATCCGCGTTTTGCGATCTAACGATTCTAAACACATTTTTAATTAAAAAATAGAGATCTATCTATGCATGGGTAGGCGTAGAAGATCTAGAAATAAACTTTTGTATAATTATAAATATAATAATGGTGAGGCACTAACACCCCATGAAGGAGCTTGGCCTGCAAGGCGGAAGGTCAGAGCTTCCGTATCCTCGCTTTCACACCTGGCTGTCGCGTGTCAAATTCATGACACGTGGTGATGTGGTGAGCATCACTCATTAGACAACCTCATTATTACCCCTTGTTCTTTCGAACGCAGGTCTCCAATTATTTAAAGCGACTAGGTAGGCCGCCCGCCAGGCATCGATTCTGCGATTTGAACTCCAGACTTCCGCACCGCAGTCCAATGCTCTAACCACTGAGCCACGCTGGCGGTATAATTATAAATAGGTACCTATATTAATTGCCTTATAGGTTGTTTTGAGTAATATTTTTAAAGTCATTAGTCAAATCCTTCCGCCCTGTTGAATATGTTAATATGTAAAGTTTGGGCAACTTAAAATTGGAATGAGGGACAAGTCCAAATAAAAATTTTCAAAAGCATGTTCTTGAGGACACCATTTTCTTCGTTTACTTAATTGTGCGTCATTAAAATGTCTTGGATTTATCTTTTTCTTTGTTTATTAAGATAATTACATTATTTTATTTATATAGGTATATTTCTGGCAGAGTAATTTTTCATTATTTGAAATATTCTTATAAGATTCTTCACAGGAAATGGAAAAATTGCACTTGACTTGTAATATTGCTCGTTTCTACACTCAGCTGCTTTTATCTGAGGTCCAAAACTTCTTCACCATGGAAAAAACATTGGATTTCTGTGGAACAAACTCATGACAAGACAAGCAGAAACATTCATTGCCAGTTAACAGCAATAGTGTCATTTAGGGAGTAGAGGAACTGGCAACTTTGTCCGGCATAATTCTGGACGTCTGGTCCCTTTACTTTTTGGACGCAATAAAAGAGGCAGAAACTTCTTACACAGTTACAATATTTGTCTCTATTACAGTTAGCAACTTCAACATTTATTAGAACTTACAGCACAGTTTACTCGTGATTGTAATCTGCAAATGATTGAAAAATTATAATTATCTTTTTAAAAGTTACAAAAAAACCTAGTTTTGACCACAGGAAACTCTTTTAAAACCTTTTGCTGCTCGAGACTAGTTTTGCTTTGGTAACAAACTGCTCTGGATTTATATGCTCACATCGTTTCAAAATTGGATCGCATTGCTGGAAGCACGAATACTCACTTTTCAATAGCACATACACATGCATTTTATTACAAGTGGTCGTAGTTAAGGCATCTTGCAAACAGTACGATTATAATTCCCTAATCAAAATTGTTGCAATAGGTCATGTAAGTATTGGTCGTAAAATGAATTAGAGGATATTTTAACAGGAACTAATAGTGAGGACAAACACGCTGCATAAAATACTGATTAGTGGAGAATCATTCTCCAACCACATGGTGGTTATTTACCTTTTTAAATATATCTTTAAGGCCCTGAACACACTGGGATTTCGTATCTGAGATTCGGTATGCAGGATACAGAATCTGAGCCTGTTCAGACACGGCGACTGAATCTCAGACGCGGGCCTTCAGTCACTTGCAGTGCCGTGCTGTTAAAGACCTAGCATTGCTGTTTTTTGTTTCTGTCGAATTAGTCTAGAAGTGCTGTATTTAAAGTCAGGGATTGGGCTCTACTAAGCTAATAAATTTTTCATTGTCAAATAATGTACGCTCTATGATTGCTGTATAGTAAGGAACGCCCTGATTATTCGATTTAAATGGAAGTTGAAGAAAATCTGCTACGCCTATGATATGATATCATATGTTCTGTCTGGCAAAAGTAGGCGTGTCCAGCCCCTGGTACACGTGGACTCATATGCTCCATATGCTCCAATGGTAAATCGGTATTTGAGATACAGAATGTGTCGCCGGCGGCCGATTTTCCTTATCTCTCCATTTCGGCCGCCGGCGACAAATTCTGTATCTCGGATACCGATTTACTATTGGAGCATATGAGTCCACATGTACCAGGGGCTGGACACGCCTACTTTTGCCAGCCAAAACATATGATATCATATCATAGGCGTAGCAGATTTTCTTCAACTTCCATTTAAATCGAATAAGCAGGGCGTTCCTTACTATACAACGATCATAGAGCGTACATTATTTGACAATGAAAAATTTATTATCTTAGTAGAACCCAATCCCTGACTTTAAATACAGCACTTCTAGACTAATTCGACAGAAACAAAGAACAGCAATGCTAGGTCCATAACAGCACGGCACTGCAAGTGACTGAAGGCCCGCGTCTCAGATTCTCCGAATCTCGGATACGAAATCCCCGTGTGTTCAGGGCCTTAAGTATTATTTTTTTTGTTTATTTACAAATCACACTTTACACTCTAATTGTAATACACATTCTAATTTCAAAAATCAAATTGGACTAGACTGCTCTAGACAAATATATTCTCAAATGGTGAAATAATTGAATCAAATATAATCGCTGCACAGCCAAAAGGTTAAAGTCGTTTGCAGTCATATAGAACTTAAAAGATAAGAGGATAAAGAATTGAAGTAAATAAAAATTCTTTTTAAAAATAATCGCATTTGACTGAGTGTTTGCCTGGTTAAATTTCAGTAGTATTATCTCATGTTAAAATTTTATCATAATGCTGTTATGTTTAAAGTAGGTAAATAAAAACAGAGGTCCACCTTCGAAGCGAGAACAGGAGTTAGACACGGTTGCATATTGGCATCGTTGCTGTTCCTCATAGTACTCAATGTTGTTTTAACTAATACCACAAAGAATAGCGAGAGAGCATTACATGGAGCATGGATGAGATGGAGAATTTACATTTCGCAGATGACATGCTCCTATTGTACAGTTCAAAACAATTGTAAGAGAAGATAAGACTGTCTAAAGCTTGAATCAAAGAAACCAGAATTAACAATCGTTAATCAACAAAAATAAAACGAACATCTCAATAATGTTACTGTGGGTTAGCCAATTTCGAGACTCACCATTAGGGTTTCGAAGGCAAGAGATACAAGATAAGTTAAATTGGGGCAAAGTTGCAGATTCTAATACTGAGTAATAGTTCAAAAAACTAAAATTTTTGTTTTTCGGTTTTTATACTAAAGTATAAGGATGTTTTCGAAATGGTGAGTGACGGATGTGTATTAACGCTAGCTCCGACAGTTTAATGAAATTAATAGTGTAGAAGTAAAACATCCAAGTGCAAAGAAGGGGAGGACAGTGTGTGAAAAGCACCTAAAATTCACCGGCGGGAAGAAGAAAAAAGAGTAGCAAATTAATGGTGTTAATGGTGACAAATATCGCGCAACATACGGACAGTGGCGGAATAGGGAGCAACCTTGCATGCCAGATGGAGCCACAATGTGCCGTAAAAATAAACACAGATGCGAAAGGGCAATAACAGAGCAATAAAATTATTCACAACAAGAAGCGGTTACGTAAAATTGTAAACAGGATATAAAACGCGGTCAAAGACCTAACAAAGCAAAAGCAACATAATCAGATGAGTAAAAACAAGCAAATACAACAACACGAAAGGGCGAGCAGTACTGGGCAGCTCAACAAGTTTTTTAAACGAAAAAGAGGAACAACTAACAACGAAGCAGAGACAAGCTCAGAAGACTACGCCGAAGTGTTTCAAAAAAGCTAAATAATACTAAGATCGCCGAATAATAAAGCAGAAAGTAAGAAAGTAAAGGAACCCTACGTAAACAAGACCCAAGAAATAGACCAGGTAGAAGCAGGGAAAGAAAAAGAAAAAATGGACGAACTAAAACAACTAATAATAAACATGTCCACAGACTTTAAAAACGAGATAAGCAAAAGTAACCAAGAGCTGAAGAAAAACAACAAAGAAATGGGGAAGATGAAAGAAGAACTAAAGAAAAACAATGAGGAAATAAGAAGGCTGAAGGAAGAAATGATATGAAAACAGACAAATTGAGAAAGAGAAAAAAATCAACTAATTAAAAGAATAAGAAGAAGAAAAAGAAGAAGGAAAAGCTGAGATTCAAGAAAAAGCAAAGAAACGAAACAACATCATCATAAAAGGTCTACAAACAAGAAAAGAGGAAACGAAGAAAGAAGTAGAGGACTTTATGCAGGAAACACTGGGAATAACGGCAAACATTACGGAAGCATACACCGTGGGTAGAGAGGAAGGAAAACAAGCAATACTCGTAGTGAGCGAATGGAGTCGGGAAAAGATTATAATGGAAAATAAACATAAACTGAGGGGTAAACGAATTTTCATTGAGCGTGACATAACACTAACAGAACGAAAAATACAGACGGTGATAAGAGAAAGGGCAAAAGAGGAAAGAGAAAAAGGAAATCAAAGCAAAGTGGAATATCGAAACTAGAAGTAGGAGGAAAACTGTAAGTATGGGACCACGAGAGCAAAGAACTAACGCCAAAAAATTAAGCAAAGAAAAGCAGAATATAAAGAAGACGACACAAGCTATGAATAGGACAGCGAGTAAGGAAAATAAACAAAAAAAGAATTATTACAAAACTAAAAAAAAAGAATTGTGACATGGAATAACATCAAAACTGCTAGAAACGGGTAAAATGAACGTAATAGCAGAAGAACTACAAAAATATAAAATAGAGGTGGCGGCAATACAGGAACTGAGATGGGCACGAAATGGAGAATAAGCAAAGAAAAATTAGCGTGCTGTACAGTGGAGAAAATAAGCAAGGACGAAAGGGGTGGGATTCATAATGAACAAAGACACCAGGAATAGAATAATACAATTTACACCAGTAAATGGCAGAATAGCGACACTAAGAATCAAAACAAAAACTAAAAACAAAACGACATTAGTAGGAGTACCTATATGCACCTACGGAATCGAGGGAAGAAGAAAAAAAGAATGGTTTTACAAAGAACTGCAAAATGTCATTGAAAGAATAACAGCACAGGATAATATAATTATATTAGGAGATTTCAATGCAGAAGTAGGCACAGAAGAATATCTAAAGGATGTAAGGGAGGAACACATGGCACAAAACTCTAAAAAAAGGCAATGGACACAGAATGTGCGGCCTAGCAGCAGCGATGAACCTAACAATAACGACAACTAGATTTCAACACCCAAGGGCCCATAAAGTAACTTGGAGACACCCGAACGGTAACATAGAAAATCAAATTGATCATATCTTAATCACAAAAAGAAATCTGAAAGACGTAAATGATGCAAGAACTTATCGTGGAGCAAATGGAGACACTGACCACGATTTAGTAGTAATGACTATGAAAGATAGAAGGGATACAGGAAGGCAAAAACAGCATCAAAAATAACAAGAAAATGGGATGTGCAAAAACTGCAAAATAAAGATCTGCAAAAAAGTGTAAAAGAAAACAAAGAACAACAAGAAGGAGAAGGGGAAGACGTGGGGCATAAATGGCAGGAATTTAAAAACAATATTATAATGGCAGCAAGAAAAACAATAGGCTACAAAAAAGGCGAAAAAAAAAACAAAGAATGGTATGACCAAGAATGCCGAGAAATAACAAAAATAAAAAACAAGATTTGGAAAACGTAGCTGGGGACCAGGAAGGAAGAGAACATGGAGCAACACAGGTATTATAGAAACAAAGCAAAAAATTTATTCAAAAGGGATAAAATCCATTCGATGAACGAGAAACTTGATAAAATAGAAAATGAGAACAAAAACAGTAATCTGAGGAATTTCTATAAAAAAATCAAAAGAAATCAGAATAAGCAAACGATAAAAATAAGAGCATTTAAGAACAAAGATGGTAAGTCAACATATACGAAGAAAAACATCAAATATGCGAAGACCACTTACACAAACTAAAAAACGAATCAACTGTATAGAGAAGACAGGCCACAAATCAGGAAAGTTGAAGAAGAAAAACCTGAACCAACTTTAGAGGAGATACAGGTAGTAATAAACAAGCTAAAAAATAACAAATCGCCCGGGAATGATGGTATACCAAATGAACTACTAAAATATGGAAAAGACAACATGCCAGATGCACAAGATGATAAGCGAGATATGGAAAAAGGAAACAATGCCAAAAGAATGGAGAAGAGGGATAATAACTCCGCTTTATAAAAAAGGAGACCCAGAAAACTGCGCCAGCTACAGAGGAATCACGTTACTCAGCACGTCATACAAAGTTTTTACGCATGTACTAAAGAACAGACTGCAACCATACACAAAAAAGATAATCCAAGACTACCAATAGGGATTTAGACCAGGAAGATGCACAACAGATGCACTACATATAATGAAACAAATAATGGAAAAAGCATAGGTATGCCTATAACATCGAACTTCACATAGCGTTTCTGGATTTCAGAAGCGCATTTGAGTCCATCAATAGACAGAAGATGATACAGGAACTGAAAGAATCAGAATTTCCCAAAAAATCTAGTAAGATTAGTAAAAATGACCCTGGAAGAGACAGAAGCAGCAGTAACGATAAATGGAATAACATCAGACTTTATCAAAATAGATACAGGTGTGAAACAAGGAGATATACTATCACCAATACTTTTCAACATGATAATTGAGAAAATCGTACAGAAAGTAGAATTACAAGGGACAATTATCAACAAAGGAACCCAAGTTGCATATGCCGACGATGTAACGATATTCAGTAGAACAAAGAAAAAGCTGATAGAGAAACTCAAAAGCATTGATAAAGAAGCTAAATACTATGGCCTCCAAATTAACGAAGCCAAAGACAGGACATTCAGGTAGAGCAGTACACATTAGAAGGGGTAAATACATTTAATTATCTTGGCTACTTGATTACAAGAACGGAACAGGAAAATGAAAGACTTAAAGAAAGAATACAAAAAATAAACAAAGCCTTTTATGCCAATAAAGCCCTTTTAAATAGTAACCAGCTACAAAAAGCAAAAAATATGGATCTACATGACACTAATAAGGGCAATAGTAACATATACGGAATGCAAACCTGGGCCCTGAGAGCAGCAGAAGAAGAAGAGCTCAGAAAGTTTGAAAGAAGAATACTAAGAAATATACTAGGACCAGTAAAGATGGACAACAATACACTTAGAAGAAAAATGAACATCAAACTACAAGAAGAAATAAAAGGAAAGGATATAGTCAGATACTTGAAAGCACAGAGACTGAAATGGTTCAGACACATTATGTGATGCCAACACAGTCGAGTCATCAGAAAAATAACAGAATGGGAACCGGAAGGGAAAAGCTACAGAGAAAGACCAAAACACAGATGGTAAGATAGTGTGCTGGAAGATCTAACACCCGTATGCATAGTCGTTCGCCAGAGGCTTGCCGGAGTTTCGTTATGAATAGTATGTTGGCGGCACTGTATGTCTACGTCAAATTCGAGGTTATCAGGTTAGATTTTCGTCAGTTTTGACAGAAACTGACACAAAATCTAACCTGCTAACCTCGAATTTGATATAGACGTACAGTGCCACCAACACACTATTCATAACGAAACTCCGGCGAGCCGCTGGTGAACGACTATGCATACGGGTGTTAGACTAATAGAAATAGAAAATTGGGGAGAGAAGAGTAATAATAGAAGAGAATAGAGACAAGTAGAAGAGAGAGCCAGATCATATTATAAGTTATAAAGACGGGAAGATATGAGGACTAATCCACCTCGAAAAATGGATTTCATAACATCCAGAAAGGATGAGGCCATAACCCTCATTGGGTTAAAAAGCCTATACATACATACATAAGGGTGTTTCCTAAGTAGGTGTAAAAAACTGACTGGCATGTTTTTTGGCTGATTTTATGACACAGTTTTTATACAAATTCTTCATTTTCAAAATATAAGGTACCTATTGAAGTTGAAAAAAAAATTGTAAATTTTATTAGTTTTTGAACAGACATTGAGATATTATTACAAATTTGGTGTGTACCTACATGCGGCACCAAGGAAATTTTTTTATATAGATAAACCACCTTTTAATTTAGCAGTGGCATACGTATGAGTCGCCTTTGCACGATTGAATAAGAAAAAGAATAGGCTATTGGATTTTTCAATTTTGATAAGTTTTTTAAATTTTTTGTTTAAAACTGTACATTTACAAAAAAGGGGACACAAGAGAATGTGACAATTATCTAGGAGTCTCTTTACTGAGTGTAGTAAGCAAGATCTACAAGAGAGTACTGGAACGACTGAGAATAAAAATAGAACCACAACTAAAGGAAGAACAAAGTAGTTTTCGGAAAAATAGAAGCCCTCAAGACTACTGGATATTCACCCTAAGACAGATAATGGCGAAAAGGATTGAACACAGCAAAGAATTATTTCTTCCATTTATAGATCTAGAAAAACTCTTCGACAAGCTACCCCGAGAAACCAGGGTTCGCCCAGCCCGAAAATACCCGTCGGGTTTTTTCGGGCTGGGCCCACGTGAAAAAACCCGCTCGAAAAACCCACTGAGTTTTTCGGTCCTGGATTCGCTGCAAGGGACTAGTAAACTCACAACTTGGGTTAAACAATTTGAACAAAAAACCTCAACTTTTAGAATTTTATTACAAATTAGTAAAACACAATTAATTACTTTTAAGAATAATAGAACATTAGAAATATAATTAATGATTGTAAAAAAACAGAATATTAGAGCAAGAACAATTAACTATTACCAGTCAATAGTGTGTGTATCAGTTGAGCGCAAATGTCTGTACTAGTTTTGTGGCTTTTTCCACGCCCAGGCGATTTCGAAGTTTACTCCAAACAAGTCCGAATGTAGAAAAGTATCGTTCAATGGAGGCTGAAGATGCCGGCGTCGAAGATAGACCTAAGAAAAAATCGCAAAAACCATGTGGCAAGGTTGAAATTTTTTCGGTTCTTTTTGCAACAAGTTTCCACCATTGTGGGGATGAAAACTGATTGATGACAGCATCCGTCATCAATGATGATGGAAAAAATGCTTCATCTTTTATTCGAAGAGCCATTATCCCGGGAAGACGGAAAAAACCTAAAGAGCCCGCAGAAGCCCGAAAAAACCCCCGATGGGCCCAGTGGGTTGGGTTTTTCTGAAAAAGCCCGGGTTTTTTCAAACCCTGCGAGAAACGATATAGAACGTATTACAAACAAGAAATATTAATAAGGAATTGATTCAAGGAATAAAAAGCTTTTACATCACCACCAGAAACTATGTATGCACAGACAGTTACACTTCTAGCGAGTTCCAAACAAGGATTAGTGTCAAGGAAGAGGGAATCCCGAGCCACCTCTTATTTATAATTGTAATGTATGAAGTCATTAAGAAAGTTAGAGTAACTAAAAACAAATTCCACATGGGCCCCAAAAAACCTATTACCAGTTTGTGTCTCGGATCTTGCCTTTGCAAATAACGTAGCATTAGGTACTATCAGGATCAACCAAAAAACTTCAACAAAACCTACAAGTCTTTGCAGGATATGAGGATGACAATAAACCCGAAGAAGACAAAACTAATGGCGATTGGGAAAAATCACGAAAATTTTAATATTATGCTGAATGGGACGAAAATAAGGAAAAGGAGAACTTTAAATATTTAAGTGCGGTAATTAATATACAGTAAAATAGACAGTGAGATAAACGAAAGAATAAGTGGCGGAGCAAAACTGTACTATGCGATAAACAAATGTATTTGGAACAAGCGAGAAGTGTCAAAGAAAACACAACTAGCAGTGTACAATGCAGCGTGTATCCCAATACAAATATACAGCAGTGAATCCTGGGTGCTCTCACTGCCTCCTACACGTAGAAGGCAGTGGTGCTCTCTACAAAGCAACTGTAAACAGTTCAAGCTATTAAAATGAAATATCTCAGGCGAATAAAAAAGTAATCAAAAGAAACCAAATCAGGAGAGTGGAGATCAGAAGATTAGAAATTAGCATCTCAGAACAAAAATTGAACGATATGTGATGGGTTGGCCATCTTAACAGGATGTGAATTAATAGATTACCAAAAACAGTTTGGTACACTAGGATGGACGCAAGCAGAGCAAGAGGAAGACCCAGGAAAACATGGACTGGAGCTATGAAGAAAATTGTAAGGAAAAGGGGATTAAACTGGAACCAGGCCCTACTTAAAACAAGGGATAGAAATGAATGGAAGGCATTTTGTAAAGCACTTAGAAATTAGAATCAATTTTGACACCTTTGGGTATATATATACAGGGTGATTTTTTGAAAACGATCCACACCTGAGATATTTCAGAAACCTAATTTTAATCAGGTAGCCGTGGAAAAAAAGAAAGCAAGCCGTTGACGTTTTGTCTAACAAACTTGCACATTAGTTGATAAGTGGACCTGTTTTCGGAAATTTTTTATTTCCTTTTGGTTTCTGAAATATCTCGGGTGGATTGTTTTCAAAAAATCATCCTGTATATAGGCAACTAAAGTTGCATCTATTTCCTTTTTGAATTCTTTCCTTTAAGCGTGTCTTTCTCATACATGGTTTCTCTATTACGGATCCTAGGTAATTAAATTTATTCACTTCTTCAAAATTAAACGTTCCTATTTTCAAGTTTTGCAGTCGGTCTTGTTTTTTGTTATAAATCATGTATTTTGTTTTTTTCTCATTAATGCGAAGGTCATAATGCCTTGCTTCTCTGTCTAGTTCTTGAAATTTTGCTATTAAATTTGTTTTACTTCTGCTAATCAACACTAGATCATCGGCGTATGCTACCACTTGCAATTGTTTGGTTGTAATTAATCCTTGCAAGTTTGCTTTACGCATTATACATTCTATAATGATGTTAAAGAGGAGTGACGAGAGCGTGTCTTCTTGTTTCACGCCTTTGTTTATATTTATGCTTTCGGTGGGTATATTATTTATTTGAATTACCGCTTCTGTATCCTGTAGAGTCATTGCAATTAATCTTCCTAATTTCCTTGGTATTTTCATGTTGTCCATTTCTTGTATTAACTTTTTTCTAGTGATTGAATCAAAGGCACTTTCGAAGTCGATAAAGATTATCTGCAGTTCTAGATTGTATGCATAAGCTTTCTCTAGAATCTGTTCTACTATATGTATTGCGTCTGTTGTGCTTCTGCTGGGGCGAAAGCCTTGTTGATAATCCCCGATGATTTTTTCAGTGTATTGTTGAAGCCTTTCTTTTAGTATACTTGCTAATAACTTGTACGCCGTGTTTAGAAGGGTTATTCCTCGGTAATTCTCGCATGGGTTTTATTATACCTTTTTTCCATTCATGTGGCATATTTTCTTCTGTCCATATTCTGCATATTAATTCATGAATTTGTCCATGAAGCGTGGGACCACCATATATTAGTAACTCTGTTGCCATTGTGTCACTGCCTGGAGCTTTGTTGTTCTTCAACTTTTCTATATTCTGAAAAACCTCTTCTATTGATGGTGGTGGTATAAAGGTGCGTAATGACTTGAGCATTTTTGCGTGCACGAACGGTTTGCGCATAAAATTGCTCTAATTAGTACCAGCCCAAATGTGCGTGCGCGTACACACCAACACGCACGAACGCAATCCATCGCTTGTCGGTTTTATAGCTGGGTACTCACTTGAGCATTTTTATGTGCACGAACGGCTTACCCGCACACACGTTTGTGCGCGTAAAAATGCTCAAGTCAGTACCGAGCTTAAGAGGTATCGACAAAGAAAAAAAAGATTAAAACTGCGAAAGTGCATCTTGGGTTTTCTGTTAAAATAGGTCGTTTTTGTATTTGACATTTGTCAACAAATGTCGAAGTTTAACAAGCAATAAATTACACGTAGAAACAATGTATTCAAATATCCGAATCATAAATTTGTGAATTGACAACTAAAGTCATGTTTTAAATTGATAAATTTTATAAAAAAGCAGGCATTTTTTGTAATTAATATCCCAACACTTTTTCAAAAATTAACAAATTTTATGATATTTTGCTTTCAACTTCAACACCCTGTATTTTGAAAATGAAGAACTTGCGGACCTATGTTGATCGGAACATTTCATCTTAAAATAAGCCGAAGAACATGCCAACCAATTTCCTACACATATTTTTGAAACACCCTGTATATACATTAATTGTTATGTTACATAGAACAAAACTGACTTTACATTATTAGGACACTTTAAATAGAAGTTCCGATTTTAGATTTTCATGTTTTCGTGATTTTCGAGATATTGATACTATTTGTCTCATTTTAAATGCACACCAAGGATTAAGTGACTATATTTAAAATGTTCCCATGCGAGACGCAGGACGGTCAGTGGGTCATATTTATATGTAGAAGTACATACTACATATTTATCTCAAATGCATATACAGGGCGTTATGGAAGTCCATGCAATAATTTTAACGAGTGATAATAATAAAGGCATTCCAATCAATAAGATTATAGCCTCTTCTTTCCGAAGTAAGTTAATCCATTTCATGGGGTGGATTAGTCCCCATTTTCCTTGGGTAGTTCGCTTCCTATAATTTCTGGTGTGTTTTAGTTTTTTTTACTATTTCTCTCCATTCAGCTCTGTTACTTGCTTTCTTCTTCCAGTCCTTGACATCCATCTTTCTTAGGTCCCCAATCACTTCGTCGTACCATCTCATCCTTGGTCTTCCTCTTGGTCTGTTTTTCTCTGGCTTCCATGTCATTATTTCTTTTATTATACTTTGATCACTTTTTCTCGTTATGTGTCCTATCCATCTGATCCTTTGTGCTGACATTACTTTTACTATATCCTCTCCTTTCAGTATTTCTGTGAGCTCGTGATTCATGTATTGCCGTTTTACTTCGTTATCAATCCTTTTGAGTCCCATTATCGATCTTAGCACCTTTCTCTCAAAAACTCTTAGTTGTTCCTTTTCTGTTTGCGTGGGGCACATTATTTCAGCAGCATATAGCACCACTGGTCTTATAAGTGTCTTGTAGATTCTTATCTTAGTTTGTACTTTTAGTTTTTTGGATTTCAACATTTCGCGGTTTGCATAGAAGGCTTTGTATCCTTTTTGTATTCTTTCGTGTATTTCATCCTTTCTTTCGTTGTCGTGTGTTATTTGTATTCCTAGATAGTTGAAGTCTTTTACCTTTTCAAACTCGTGATTTTCTATTTTGACTACTTTTCTTGCGTCATCTTTTCCTCTTTTGCACTTCATATATTTTGTTTTACTTTCGTTTATTTCTAGCCCTATCTTCTTTGATTCTTTGAGTAGCTTCTTAAAGATGTCTGTCATTTTTTTTAAAGATCTTGAAATAATAACTATGTCGTCGGCATACGCCAGTATTTGTGCCTCTCTATACTTTATGTTCCCGTGTATATTTAATCTTCTGATTGTTTCTTCTATCGCTAGGTTGAACAATGTTGCCGATAGCGCATCTCCCTGTCGCACTCCTTTATTGATTCTAAATGGTTCCGTATACCCTTCTTCTGTTTTCACTATGGCTTTCGAGTTATTCAGTGTCATTTGTATGCAGTTTCTCAGTTTACCCGGGATCCTCAAATTCTTTAGTGTTTGTATTAGTTTTTTCCTATTTATCTTGTCGAACGCCTGCCTATAGTCTACAAATATCATATGTAATTCTAGGTCATGTTCATGACTCTTCTCCAGTATTTGCAACATTACGTGCAAGGCATCAACTGTAGACCTGCCAGGACGAAATCCCATTTGGTAATCTCCTAATTCCCTCTCCGCATAGCTCATAAGTTTTCTCTGTAATATGGATGTAAGTACTTTATAGGTAGAGTTCAACAGCGTTATTCCTCGATGATTGTTGCACTGTTGGAGATCTCCTTTTTTTGCTATTGTTATAATTACCCCCATTCCCCATTCCGCTGGCATTTGTTCTCTTCTCCATATTTCTTTTATAAGGTTATATATAATTACTTGTAGTTTCTCTCCTCCATATTTCAATAACTCTCCATTTAATTCGTCATAACCTGGTGCTTTTCCATTTTTTATCCTTTTTATCGCTTCTATTGTTTCTTCGAGGGTTGGCTCTTCCACTTCTTCTTCTTCTTCTTCCACTGCATCTTCTCTTTCCCTTTCTTGCTCATACTTATCGTTTTCTTCGGTTTCTTCATATAGTAGTTTGTGGAAGTATTTCCTCCATATTTCTTTTTTCTTGTTTTCATCGTATTCAATAATCCCCCTTTCATCTCTTAGTCCTCTGTTTCTTATTGTGTTCCTCTTCTTTTGGTTTTTGATTTGCTTATAGAATTTTTTTGTATTGTTATTTTTATAGTTATCTTCAATTTCTTCCATCATTTTCTCAATCCATTCATTTCTCTTTTGCCTGCATGTCCTCTGTGCTTCCGCTTTGCTTTCCTTATATTGTTTTAAGTCTTCTTCTTTCTTGGTTGATATCCATTTTCTTCTATCTTTATTCTTTTTGTTTATCTTTTCTTGACATTCGTCGTCGTACCACTGTTTCCTCATCGTTCTTTCTTTGAATCCAATAGTTTTCGCACATGCCCTCTCGACTGAGTTCTTGAGCTCCTTCCATTCACACTCTATATCTGCTCTCCTTTCATATTTTTCCACGAGTGATAGAGCTCAGCAAAATGAACTTTTCTATTTATCGTTTTTCATTTAATAGTATATTTTCTCAATCATTTATCTCCCCTAAATTTGATGAGCCGCTTGGTAAGCAAATCTACGTTAAAGGTGAACGACACAAGTTATACTAAAATTGCAAAGTTCTTGCACAAAAAACATACAGTCAATAACTTACCTACCTCAATTGATAAAACGTTGATGACCAGTGTGAACTAAAGGTTTTATCAGTACCTATGCAGTTTTTGTTGGTTTGCATACCAGACAAATGTTTTTTTGTGTTTTGTGCAATTAAATTAAAATATTATTCCATAGGCGATTATGCATTTGTAGAGTAAAACTGTTTTGAATTTTAACTCAGTTTTGAGGGCATTTTCGAAAAAATTATAAATGGAGAAGTTGTTCAGTTTAGCGAGTTCTATTACGAGTTAAAATAGTTGCACTCATTTCCATAACACCCTGTATATTTTATATTTTCTACCTAGTTACAAGGTATCCCTAATAAATTGATCAGGTTGGTGAAAATGACACTAAATGGCACAGAAAACAGAGTGAGAGTTGAAGGAGACCTAATAAGGAAATTTGAAGTCAAAATTGGACTGAGACTGGGAGACCCGCTTTCGGCTCTACTCTTTAACGTAGCATTGGAAAAAATTATTAGAGAAAGTGGTATACATAGATCAGGATTATTGTATCACAAGCATCACCAGTGTTTGGTTGCGGATGACGTCGCCCTCCTAACACGAAGTAAGAAAGAACTGAAAGAGTTAGTGGGAGATTTGAGCAAGCAGGGCGAACAATGGGACTTGTAATAAATGAAACAAAGACTAAGTATATGAAATGGGACGACGAAGAATTCGAAACGACGGATCACTCCTAGGTGCGAGAGTCCGGCATTCCGTTTACAGATCCGCCGCTCCGCGCGCTGGCGCGGTTCGGCTTAGTTGCACAGAGGTTTGATTCATTGAAGGAACGCCGGATCAGGCGACCTACTCTTTAAGGAACGCCGAACCAGGTGCACCTACTCCGGCAAACGAACTAGGTTCAAAAAAGTAGGTCCGGGAATTGACAACCATCCCTAGTTAGAAGTAAGGTCGAACAGCAATATAAGTTCAAAGAAGTGGCAAGTTTTAGCTATTTGGGAACAGTTTTCACCAGAACACCTGAAATAGCTGAAGAAATAGGGTGTGTGTTTGCGTTAAGTGAAGTGCTCCGGAGTAAAGAAATATCACGGGCGGTAAAGATCCATATTTATAAAACCGTAATAAGACTAGTAGTAGTATACGGGAGTGAGGTGTGGACATTAATAAAAACAAATCAAAAGAGGTTAGCAGTGATGGTGTATGGGAAAGACGAACCAATCAAGAAGTAAGGGAACTGTATGCCGAACCAGACATAAAAGGAGTAATAAAAGCGCAGTGATTAAGATGGATGGGACATGTGATGAGGATGTGTGAGGAGCGTATTCCAAAAAAAGTGACCAAAAGTAAAATAGGTGGACTCAGAAGAAAAGGAAGACCAAAAACAAGGTGGACAGATGAAGTGGAAGAAGATCTACGGCAGCTAAGAATTACAAGATGGAAGGAAAAAACAATAAACAGAAAGGAATGGCAAAAAGTAGTCCAACAAGCCATGGGCTTCCAAGGCCTGTAGTGCTAAACTATACAGGGTGTTAGGTAAACATGCGGCAAAAATTCAAGGGGTTATTCCTTGGCCTATTCTAAGAATATTTTGTCCTATAATGATTTCTGAAAAAGCCCATTGTTTCGAAGATACAGGGTGAACAAAATTTGCGACAGTAACAACATTTTATTATCAAAAAGTACATGTAAAGTTGCTTAATCTACAATAAATGTTCGAAATGACTTCCTCCAGCCTGGATACTTAAGCTCATTGGCGTACGCCAAACTTTTATTTACATTAACACGTTGACGGACACATACGAAAAGAGGGAAATGCCTTTTGTGACACCATTTTAACTTCGCCATATGTGCCTATATTATTGTAAAACTTATATTTACCAGTTACTTGACTTATAAGGAGAGCAAATAATATAAAAAAAACTAAAACGGCTATAGACGTCGCTGTCACATTATAGTTTTTTCTATACTATATGTGACATAGACGTCCATAGACGTCTATAAATTCTTTTTTTTTTTTTTTTTACTCCAAGAATAATTTACAACTGTCTGTGAGACATCTAGTAAATGTAATAACAGAACATAACTAAAACAGTAACATGCAGGCAGTCATCCATTGAGTCGTGCCTCTAAGAGTTGACATCTTAACTAAAGATTTATTCTAATCATTGTCCCTAAACCTGTTTGGAATGTATGTAGGCTTAAATCGCTTGAGCCTGCGAGTGTCACTGCCTTCACTAAGAAGTCTACGCGCTAACACATTTGGGTGCACTGCCAGTTTATCACTATAAACCTCACTAAACTTTCTAGCTTCTTCTTTCACAGTAGGTATGGATAGATCTCTTCTAAGTATAACATTGGTGACGAACCAAGGTGCATTTGTAATGACTCGTAAAACCTTAGACTGAAATCTTTCTAATATCCCAATATTGGAATTTGCTGCTGTACCCCACAGCTGTATACCATATGTCCATATGGGTTTCAATATTGTTTTGTATATTAGTAGTTTATTTTCTAGGGTTAACTGAGATTTTCTGCCTATTAGCCAATACAGTTGTTTGAGTTTTATGTTTAGATGCTTCTTCTTGTTATCAATGTGTGGCCTCCACGTTAGCCTTCGGTCCAACGTTATACCTAAGTATTTAACTTGAGTAGCTTGAGGTACAGTTTGACCGTTTAGGACTATTGGCGGACAGGTAGGTCTTTTAGTTGTAAACGTTACGTGCATTGATTTCTGTTCGTTCACTCTTATTCTCCAGGTATTGAGCCAGTTTTGGATGTCATTTATGTTTTCTTGCAAAATGATAGACGCTACTGTTGGGTCTTTATGCGATGCCATTACGACAGTATCGTCTGCATATGTTGCCACGACTGTATTTTGGTGCAATGGTAGATCAGCTGTATAAAGTAAGTACATGATTGGTCCTAGGATGCTCCCTTGTGGCACACCCAATTTTATAGGTTTTAGGCTAGTCTGTTCGTCTTCATACTTGGTACAGAAGCATCTGTCTTCTAAATAAGATTTCAGGAGGTGAAATATGTTGTGCGGTAATTGATGTTTAATTTTGTATAGAATTCCTGGATGCCAAACCTTGTCAAAGGCTTGCGACACGTCGATGAAAATAGCTGAGCAAAATCTACCTTCTTCTATATCAGAATTTATTTGTCTAACTACACGGTGCACTTGCTCTATGGTTCCATGCTGATTCCTAAATCCGAATTGATGTTCAGGGATTAAGTGTCGTTCCTCTAATATTGGTTTAATTCTTTTAAGTAATAACTTTTCAAGCACTTTTGACAAGACTGGCAACAGGCTTATAGGTCTATAAGAGGCTACATTTTCAGGGTCTTTACCAGGCTTGGCTATGAGGATAATTTGGGCTATTTTCCAATATGCTGGAAAATATTCTAATCTTATAGCCGCATTGAAAAGTGAGGTTATATTGCGTACAGTATTATCTGGGAGTTCCTTAAGTATTTTGCCTGTGATTAGGTCCCATCCCGGTGCCTTTTTTTCATTTGAAATGAAAGTTTCTCAGAAGACTTTTTACAAGCGACTACCGTCACAATACAAGACCATGTTGAACCTGTAGTTATAATTAAGAATGTCGTGGAATAACTAACTTTATTTCAACATTAATATGCAATATAATTTTTAACAAATATATACAAAGCTATCACAACTATCAGCTAGTATGCTAGATGCTACCATTCGCGCCGCGGATGCCGAGTGAATTGCCGAGAGGGCCATTGGATCCGCTGGTGCTGGCTGGACGCGCAGGTTCGGAAACGCGTTTCTGGCGCGAAACTTAATTTTGGCGATGTCGCCACAAACCTATTGTATTATCAGCTGTGTATTCTCCACCAAAGCACATCATCAAAAAGGAACAATACCTACAATATTTTCAAACTTTGGGAAACCGATTCATCAGCGGAGGCGACTTCAACGCTAAACATCCTTGGTGGGGTTCTAGAACAAATGTACCAACGCCAAAAGGAAAGCAGTTATATCTAGCCATGCAATGCAAAAATTTAACACCACTGTCAACGGGTGAACCAACTTATTGGCCCGCAGATAGACGAAGAGTACCTGACGTCATCGACTTCTATATAACGAAAGGTATACCCGCTACACACTTAGATATAAAATCAAATTTAGACCTATCATCCGATCACTCCCCCTTAATTGTTACTCTGAGCGCAAACATTATACAAAAACCCAAACCTCCTAGACTGCATACTAATAAAACATACTGGGAGCTATTTAGAGACATAATGAATAATTATCACTTTAATCCATCTCTTAAAAATAAAAACGAATTAGATATAGCAATAGACACGCTGACATAAACTATACAAGAAGCCGCATGGGAAGCCACTCCTTTAGAAGATGTTAAAATGCAGCAAAAAACCTGCACAGACAATGTTAAAACAAAAATACTAGAAAAAAGAAAATTAAGAAAACAGTGGCAACAAACAAGATCCCCGCGTGATAAAACGAAATTGAATAAAGCGACAAAAGAACTAAAACTAATTCTAGAAGAAGAAAGAAATACGCACATACAAAAATATCTACAAGGACTATCGGCCACTAAGGATACAAACTACTCATTGTGGCAGGCAACTAAAAACATCAAACAACCTCAACAGTACAAGCCTGCATTGAAACTCGCTCACGGCAAGTGGGCCAGAACAAGTAAAGAAAAAGCTGAAGCTTTTTCAGAGCATCTAGAAAAAACATTTACACCTCATCCTAGACTAATACCGGTAGAAGAAGAAGAACAAATCCACAATTTTCTTGAGTCTCCCATTCAAATGGAATTTCCGGTCAAGAAGATAAAAACAAGGGAAGTGAAACAATTAATAGCCAATGATAAATTCTAAATAAGAGAACTTATATTACGAGTTATTATTGGATAACATGGTAACTTTATGGATATATATTGCAAAAAAACATAAATATTATTATTATTACATAATGCAAAAAACACAAATAATATTATTACATATTGAAAAAAAAACACAAATATTATTGTTGATGCCATAACTTAAAACATGGCGCAGGACAAAGTGAAGGTTTGTCCTCACAAGTTTCACACCTATATCTCGTTTAGCGTCTTACTTTATTTTTTGTACATTCTCTGCATTTTAGAAATAAATTTGGCTTTTTATGATTTTCCGGAACTGGAATTATTTCCAAAAAATGTTGGTTTGGTGGAGCAATCGCTCTTCCTTTTACTGGTCCCATTTTGACGAATTTTCTACCATCTTGAATATCTTCAATCTGCAAGAGAGATACGATAACAGATTCTCTAAACTCAAGAAATTTAATCTTTTTTACACCTTTTGTGTACAAGAAATATGAATTCCACATTGCAACATCCAAGAGGCGAAAAATAACCTTCATATACCAGCGGATGGTTTTACGTGGGCAGCTATAATAACTTAGCATTTGGTCACTTTTGTCAATTCCAGACATATGTCTATTGTAAGCATCTATTTCTACAGGTTTTTCTTTCTCGACACCATATTTGTTCCTAACTGTAACAATAACCGGTTTGTACCCGGTCGTTATCGCAAGAACATCGCGTTTATCCTTCCATTTACTGACATAAACGCTATCGGTCTTTTTTTTCCTCCAAACATGTTCACCTTGACGCAATTTTTTCTTAACAACTAGCAAGGGATTACCTCGTCGATTTATTCTGAGGGTTCCGGTGGAATGAGTTTTATATTTCAGTAATTTTGAAGACAGGGACACGCTATTATAGAAATTGTCCATGTAAACATGGTGGCCTTTGTTGAGGTACGGTCCTAGAAGTCTAAAAACAAGTTGCTCGGTTTTAGAATTGTTTTCTGGATCTGGCTGATCCCGATCTCTTCCTGGATAAATTTCCATATTTAAAATGTAGCCATCATGCGAAGTCAGCTCGTAGAACTTTATTCCATATTTTGATTTTTTGTTTTTAATATATTGTCTAAACACAAGACGGCCTCTAAATAATAACATTGACTCATCTATGGATAGAGCTTCAGAAGGAGTAAAGACGGAGTTGCTATTATTTATAATTAATTCCAGTAGACCTCTAACTTTGGTAAGGCGATCTTGTTGATTATTTTCATCAGAATTAGAACTCAAACATCTAAGTATTTGCTCAAATCGACGCCCACTCAAACGATGTAAAAAAATCGGATGATAGTACAATGGGTTATGTGTAAATAATTTCCTGATCACAGGTACTTTAATTTGTCCTTGAAGAAGACATAAACCAAAAAAATTATCAGCTCCCGTTCTGAAACAGGTTTGAACTCACGAAATCTACTGTTACGGATTTTAGGACGATTCACGTGGTACAGGTTTCTTCCATAATTGTTGGTACTTGTCAGTATAAAATCCATAATATCTTGGTTCCATATTTGTTTGAATACATCAATGGGCGCCATATTTTGTATACCCTCAATTTTGATACCAGACTGAGTTACATCAAATTGAAAATTAGGAGTATCAGATGTTATGTCTTCCCAATTATTGTCACTTACGTCAATGTTATTGTCAGCTGGAATCTGATTGTCATTAAGAGCATCATCCGCTAGTCCTCCATTAGTTTCTACCTCCATGGTTTCTTCTCCCGATAAATTACCTTCATCACTTTCACTGCTCGGTGAAGCAGAAGGCACATAGTCCGCATCACCACTAAGCTCCCCTACATCGCTGTACGGATCATCCTCTTCAGTCAACAACTCTTCATCGGTAGACTCCTCAAACCATTGTAAGAGTTGACGTTCTTCCCGTTCATCCATTGCTAAAACCTAACATTTATGAATAATATACTACAAAAATACGTAGCATTATTTTAGTATGAGAACGTACCTTTATAGACACTTAGCACGTCCAAACAGAATTTTTATTCAAACGATATAACAAAATATAGGACGCACAGAAAACTAAACACAACCAATAACTAGACGCAGCGGCTTC
Organism: Agriotes lineatus; assembly: GCA_940337035.1. Lineage (NCBI taxonomy): Eukaryota > Metazoa > Arthropoda > Insecta > Coleoptera > Elateridae > Agriotes > Agriotes lineatus. The sequence goes on from OW679202.1 coordinate 42,860,536, forward strand.
TGCTGCACTAAAAATAATAAATCGAGCCGAATCGAGTCAGATGTCCTAACCAGACATCACGTGTCTTCCGGCAACCCCCCCCTATTCATATCAAATGCACAGAACTAATTGTGTGTGCTTGATGTGACACCTAAGTCATATAGTATATAAACAAGACGTTTATAAACGTTGCTGTCGGGAAAAGGCAGTAATATGAAGAACGTCGTTAAATTAGGGTGTCACAGTGCGCACATTGTCAACGTGTATAGACGTCGCTGTCCGTCAACGTGTTAATGATTTAAAAAAATATCGAATATGGTTGTCGCAAGGTTTCGTCACCCTGTATCTTCGAAACAAAGGGGTTTTTCAGAAATCATCATAGGACAAAATATTCTTAGAATAGGCCAAGGAATAACCCCTTGAATTTTTGCCGCATGTTTACCTAACACCCTGTATATACCTACCTCAACATACAAAAATAGGGAAACAATCAAAATCAACAAACCTGGTTCTTATTATACGTAAATACTTCTCTGATGAATGAACTTTCCAAAGAATCTCATTATTTTATAGAATATTGTAAAGGTCTTCACAAGAACTCTCAAAATTATATTTCACGAAAGGTACAAGGTTTTTACTGACAGTTGAGCTTTTTCTAGTTTTATTTTATTTCGGAAAAATCGTTCCGTAGGAGCACACTTTCCTGGGAGGCACAAGAAATACTTTACAAGTTCCTTAATATTATCATAGATTGAATGTATTTCCGTTTTACCTGAGAACATGCTTTTCCAGGATGTTTGCTCTCACAGGACATGGTCAAATCCGGCTGTCCCACAAAATCAAAATTTTTGTTTTTTGAACATAACTCAAAAACTAAGGGGGTTTTTTGAATATTATTCAGCATAATCTGCAATTTTGCCCCCAGTTAGCCGACATTGTATTTCTTACAATTTTCAAAATCCCAGTGGCGAGCATCAAAATTAAATAACCCTGTATATGCCAAAAATAAAGAAATAAACATACAAAATGAAAAATTTTACTTGCAGGAGCTGCCACTCCGTTAATATTATGTTTTTAAAAGTTTGGTGCAGAAACTTGTAAAATTATTTTTTCATATATAGTGTGTCCCAGGATTGATGTTACAAGAGGTGAGATGGACTAAAAATCTTTTTATTTTAAGATTGTGGGATTAGGTTCTGCTTAGTCTGAAGAGAATTTTAAGAATATTTTCAGTTTTTGAAAAAACAAGGGCCTTTCACCTACTTAAACTTGAGCCAAGTTACGAAGGCGAGCGATGTAAACAAAGATTTTGACAGTTCTCGGTGCACGCTAAACCAGTTTCACACGGTGTGCATTTTATGTAAACTTCCGTCGCATGTTGCCATAAAAGAAATTACCGCACTACAGAACAACACTCATTCCTCCTCTAGTGTAACGACACGTATAAACGGTGTTCAACTTTCTCTTCGAAACGGCCAACCACAGAACGCCTTTCTATCACGTGATATTCAACGACCACGTGCGTTTGTTTACTTGGCTCGCCTTCCTATCTTGGCTGAAATTTAGATTAAACCATCATTTTTAATAAATACAATTTATTTTGCATAATTAAAAAAAAAACGGTTTGAGTAGGTAGATCTTCCTGAAATTTTATATAGGGCCATAATTTATCATTCTGAACAACTTTTCTTGGTAAAATTCTGCCGTATCATGAACAAAAAGGGTAGTTTACCTGAAAAGAAAATAGTTTTTGCTTTACTGGCAAGGCTGACTTGTTTTTTCAAACACTGAAAATACCCTTCAAATTTTCTTCAGACCAAGCACGACCTAATCCCACAATCTTAAAATAAAATTCAAAAATCTTTAGTCCATATCACCTCTTGCAGCAACATCAATCCTGGGATACACTTTATAATCATTTTCCCAACTTTTGCGTCAAAATTTTCAATACCTACTCTATACAAAGATGTAATTAAAATAAATATGGAATTTGATCAGTAGATATTAACTAAACAAACCTTTTTTATAGTTATTTGAAGTTTAGAACACATTGTATCACATTATCACTAGATGATACATTAATCGTTTTCACATATGTTTTTGCAAGTTGTGAATCGATCATATAGTCTAGTCAGTTAACATAAAAACATAAACAGAATTTCCAGAAAATATATAATCCCCGATTCAAAAATTGTATGCATATGCTAACTTCAAAGAATTTTAATATTTTTGTGGTTACTGAACAGACTATCGTTAACCATCTCTCTATAATACAATGAAAATTTCTCTTATAACTGCATTTATTAAAAATACAATAATTTAAAATACCCAAATCTTTATACATAACGCTGTACTTATAAACTGCTGTACGTTACATCCTTGGAATTCAACTAATAAAAATAAACTAAATAAAAGTAGTACATGGTACTACTCCAACATAATAAATAAAAAACTATAACATTATTTATCAATCAATGGTATTTCATTAGTAGTTGCTTCGGTAGGCTGCTCTGCTGCAATACTATCAGCAACAACTATGTTGTCCGAACTGCTTACTTCAGTGGCTGCTGTCATTTTTGCTTTTTCTTCTTGCTCTTCTAATTCCTTGACCCTTCGATTGACTATAATTTGTTGAGCATCCACATATAGAGACATAAATCGATGGTTAAGTTTAACAAATTTTTCAGAGCAGTCATTCACACATTTAATTTCGTAGTCTTCCAAGTTGCGGCTATTCAGGTTATCTATACAGCGTTTGAAACAAGTGTGGGATAAATTGTTGTAGATCTGCAGGAAATCTTTGAACTAAAAATTTGAGCTTGCTACAGAGTAATGTTTAAACTTTCAAAGAATACTTACACTTTTAAGTGTGTGATCCATACTTGGTTAATTGTCAACTGGCAAAAACACAATTATTGCATTTAAACAAGATGCATACTGACAGAAACAAGGGAATAGCTATTTTCGTGGTTATTTTGTTTTTTAAAATCGAGGACATGCGAGACTTTTTGAGGTTATGTTTTTCAAATTTATCAGTGTCTTAATTTTAAAGACGAATTAAAATATCAAAAGAAGGAACGATATGAATATATTCAGTTACCTCTGTCAATTGAAAACTATCACGAAATCTTTGTATTTTTTTATTTTGCACAAGTGCAGTGGCGTTCCTTGAGGAAATTGTATAAGGGGTCATTAATATCTACAATCACCAATATTATGTCTTAAATTGAACATTTAGAATCGGGGCGTGTATCACTTGCTGACGCCAAATCCTTAAATTTTAACTATGTAGCATTCGTTTACCTTTTTTAATGCTATTATTGACGTAGATATTAGTATAATATCAGTGTATTTTGTTAATAAATTATGATAATAGCTATACCAGCGATTCTTTTTAATTAATTTTTTTAATAACGTGGTTAAATGCTTTAAATTTGCCTTTATATTTTATCAAAACCACCTGTCTGCCTCATATATGTAGATATTAAATATATGGTCTGCCTAGGCGTTGATTTTATACAGTTCATTGATCAAAAACCTGAGATACTTGGATATTGTTTATTTAATTAGGTACTTTGAAACTTTGTTTATTTTTTTATTTAAAAATAAAGCTATTTTAGATGTAATATACACTTCTCTAAAATTTTCTTAAAGAAGTGCTAGAAGTTACAACCTTATAACGTACCTATTTGCCAACGCTTGAAAACTGAACAGAGGTTTTAGGGAATGCTACATTATAGAAAATAAAATATCTGAAATAAACTATAGACTAATTGGTAAATATTGATTCTTTCTTCTTCACCGATTAAAAACAACGCTTGGGTGGGTGCGTGCTTGCTTGCGTACGTGTGTGTGTGTGTGTGTGTAAGTAATTATCGATCTACGATATAAATTACTTGTTGCAGTGATTCCATATGTCGAACTTTAACTCAATTTTTATTGGGATCAAATATAATGTACACCAAATTAAACCATACATCCCTAGCGCTGTCCACCAAAAAATTTAATGAACATCAAAAAATCTTAATGGAACCCAAATTATTATACTTCAGAAAATGAGAACAGCACCACTAAAATAGCTATGTTGCGTATTGTTTTACCATTGCTTACATTTTAAATTCCATATGTCTATCAATTTTACTAAATGTTCACCAAATTTAGAACGCTCAAGTTACGCGTCCGTGCTGCACATAATAAATATTCGCGCTATCCATTTATATTTAGTCTTTCTCGAAAAAACTACTTGTGCGTCAAATAATTATTCTGTTACTCCAAAAATGAAATAAGCTCGAGCATCTCTCCTTGTCGCTTCCAGATCCAGACAAACTTCTTGCAGGCTTCAGCTTGCAGCCGCACACTGTGTTTGGTAGCTTTTACAGTGAGTGTAACCAGTGTATTGCCGTATGAAAAAACTTATAAGTTTAATTTTCAATTTTGTTTTGTGAAATTTGTGTTAGATTTTTATATATATACTAGCGGACCCGACAGACGTTGTCCTGCCCGCTGCCTGCTATTAGCGAGTTCAGCAAACGTTTTTTCGATATTCGAATTTTCAATTTTTTTAATTTTAAAAAATATTGGGGGTGGTGAAGTTTTGGGGTTATATGTTTTGATATGCGAGAAATCTTAAAAAATTAAAAAAGAAATTTCGTCAATTTTTTTTTAAATTGCTTAGAACCCGATTGCAGCGCCACTTACCGGGTCCAATTGTAAATCTAAACCATCCAGGGACCCACTTAAACACAAAAAAATTCATCAAAATCGGTACAGCCGGTTAGGAGGAGTTCAGTTACATACAGACGTACAGAAGCATTATATATATAAAGATATTGATTTATTTCTAAGAATTCTTCAGACTTATTTCTATGTCCCCATTAATAAACAAGACCTAATAAAACACGATAGATTTTTCTTATAAGTGATATTTAGGCCAGCAAGAAATATAAATCTGGGTATACTTTTGAAATTGAATGTGGTATAAAATATAGTAGACATTGTGTATTTTTGCCAAAGAAATAGTGTTTTTTAAATGCTAAATAATATAAGACGCTGACGAAAATTAAATATCTGGGTATCATGTTAGAATTAAATGCCGAATAAAATTTGGTGAACATTTAGCATTTTTAGCCAACGAAAGTTATTTTTGGGAACAAATAATATAAGAGACTAGCATGATGTCAATTTTTGGTTGTCGCTCTAAGATTATGTATTTTCTTAATTTTGGTGAGCATTTAGTATTTTTGGGAAACGAAAGTATTTTTTTGTGCGAAAAGGTTGGGTAAATTTGGTAGACTGTTAAATACCACCCATTTTTATTTGTGTAAAAACGATACCATAATATAGCCATATATCTAATACTTACTATATTGCTAGCGGCTATGAGTGGGAAACTTGCCGATGAAGTGAGACACACAACCAACTCCTTATTGTATACGGTGAGCTGTGCGCAAGCGCGGCGGCGTCGACCGCCCAATGGGGAAGTGGTCAAGTTTAAAATTCGCTTCTAAAGGCGGAGTTCGAACTCTCACGCATGCGCACGAGACGCGTTATACTCTAAGTGAGACTATGTCGGCGCCGTAATGTTTTCTGAAGTTTCCAGGCCCTACCAGCAATATATGTGTATTATATATATGAATATAGCACTTGGCAAAAATCAAAATGGATGACAATAAACGATAATAATACGAATCTCTTCTAAATTAATAGTAAGTAGTTTAATTCCAAGAAATATTTAATGTTGAGGCTTCGATCTTAGAAAAACACTTCTCTCAAAATATTAAAAATAGATAAATGTATTTGTAATTAGACCAATTTTCCATGCTTTCTGTCATCTGTAAACTAAATTTTACAATATAAACTAAAATTTTTAAATATTTTCATATTTCAGTTAACTATAAATGGCACCGTTAAATTTGAAAGAATGTGGGTAACCTTTGACAAGGAAGCGTTAATGTTTTTTCCATACAAGACTACTCACTAAATTCTGAAAAAAATATATTCACACAGAATTTTTAAAAACAAATACAATGTATTTAATTCGAAAACTATTACCTAATTCAAAATGCAGTTTTTAGGTTTCGGACAGGAAGTCGGTGATGTAACAATAGTAGATTTTATCAATTTTGAATGCACTGAAGCATATTCAGAATTTATTATACAGTGGTGGGCAAAAGTATTGAAACACCTATATATTTCCTTTACTCTTGAAGAGATTCCTATGAAATATAGTATTCGTTATTTTCAGGAGAATGAAAGTATTCATATTGCAATATAACTTTTGGTTTCACCGGAAGTTTCACATAACTTACGCATTTAAATAGAACACCCTGTATATTTTTTAGTATTGGGATAGAAAACTTGATACCGAATTCAAGAATGTTCTTTTGTACATTTATTGAGCTTTTCTATAGAGATATTTATAAAAGTTATTAACTACTTTGCATTAAAAACGTAAATCGTGGAAAAACAACGAAATCAATGTACACGGTGTCCCATTTTCGATGATATTACGGGGTATCTCACTTACGAGTAAAGATAGAGAGGTGCGGTTCTCGCAATACTTTTTTGTGAAAAGAAAGATGGTATAAACAAAATTTTCATAGCTCGCTTCGTTTCTGAGATACAGGGCGAAATTGAAAATATTGCATTTTGGGACTCCCCTCGTATCTCCGTTATCCTTTAACATTTCGCAAAGCTAAAAACTGGCTCTTGTACAGTTTATTGCTTAGAATCCAGTGGCGTAGTCAGAGTTTTGCTGTGAGCTGTCAATTTTTAGCTATAAATCAAACTTATGATTTTTTTAACGGATCACCCTGTATATTTTTCTTTCGTTTGATTGGAAATTTTATAAGCTTTACAAAAATATATACAGCGTGTCCCGTTAAAGAAAAATAAAGTTTGATTTATAGCTAAAAATTGACAGCTCCCAGCAAAAATCTGACTACGCCACTGGATTCTACCTAAAGAACTGTATAAGAGCCAGTTTTTAGCTTTGCGATATGTTAAAGGATAACGGAGATACGAGGGGGGCCCCAAAATGCAATATTTTCAATTTCGCCTTGTATCTTAGAAACGAAGCAGGTTATGAAAATTTTGTTTAGACCATCTTTGTTTTCACAAAAAAGTAGCAAAGTATTGTGAAAACCGCAACTCTCTATCTTTACTCGTAAGTGAGATACCCTGTAATATAATCGAAAATGGGACACTATGTACATAGACAAATCCTTTATCTAATAGACTTGTCTGTCCGGGACGCTGGTCCGTCCGGGACGCTGTTTCAGCAGCCAAACCGTAAGAGATAGAGAAAAAAGTTATGAAAGTTATATGTTTGGAATGGTCATGTCAGGTCAGGAACCGAATTTCAGTCACGTGACACTTCCGGTTTTCGAGAAATCACGTGATTTCCGTCCGTCCGGGACGCTGGTCCGTCCGGGACGCTGTTTCAGCAGCCAAACCGTAAGAGATAGAGAAAAAAGTTATTAAAGTTATATGTTTGGAATGGTCATGTCAGGTCAGGAACCGAATTTCAATCACGTGATTTTAAAATTATTGTTTTTATTTAATACGCGTTCTATTTGAAAAACGGTCTTTTTTGTTTTATTAAATGAGACATTTGTCTCACTGGTTGCTAGTAATTAATTAATATATTAGAGCAGCGTTTCTCAAACTGTAGACATCGGCGGACCCCTTAGTTGCTTAAAAAAAATCGAGGACCCCCATACAATTTTATCGACCATAGACAGTGTATGACTTATGTACCCCGGTGACCTTGAAAACAGTTTGCTGCTGCATTAGGTACCGGTAATAAAATTAAGTAATATTTGAGAGCTCATTATTTTATTAATAAAGGCTAATAAAAACACAAGAACACTTACAAAATTAATAGATTATGTAGTATCAATACAGACGTGCAATAATAATAATGGTTTATCGGGGTAGACATGCGACTTTACATATCCCCAAAGAAAATAATCTAATGGCGTCAAATCGCACGAACGAGGTGGTCAGTTAACAGATCCACGAAATATTCCAGTTAACAGTTGCCGAAATACAGCCTGATTTACTGCGAAGAGTGTGTGAAAATTGGACCTCCAGATTACGTCATGTACGGGCCAGCTGCGGCGGTCACATACCCGAAATTATATTCAAACAGTAATGCCAACAAATTATCTTTCAAGTAAAGCCAAATTCATAAATATTAAAAACATTTCTCTGTTTTATTTCAATTTAAAGTTCTTCGCCTCTAAAAAACACCCTTTATAAATCCACATTATCTATTCCATGAACAGAAATGCCTGGAGGCTGGATCAGGTTTCTGTTGGTTGCACTGGTTCTTTATCCCTAATTTTTAAGCACATGAATGAGACTGCATTCATGTATTAAGCCAATGTAGTCAATGGCACTTAAAGGAATGATAATTAGATAACTACCCGAAGTGCAGCCAATTTTAGGCTTGGAAAGGTAGTATCGATGTAATTGAATCAAACAGTAAATGTCGATTGATTTTATTACAAAAATAAATGGGCTTTTATACAATATAACTGCTTAGATACTAAATAAAAACATTTCAAAGTGCAAAGGTATAGTTTACTAGAACGATTCTAAAATTGCAAAATAAGTAGTAAGCAATTATAGTTCCGCGTTGTCTGCGAGTTCGTGCGATGAACTTGAAGTTCTAGATCATTTCGTAATATAATATGCTTACTGTTGTGATAGCGGTCTTTAAACCGACTGATTATGAAAGCAAAACTGGCTTTTAAATTGTGAACGATATTTCGTAAATTTTGACTGAAATTTTTATCTGTTTAATTCAAAATTAAACAATTCCTATTGATCTATAATAGCTCTAGGGCTTAACTCGCGGACCCCTTAGATTGCGTTTGCGGACCCCCGGGGGTCCGCGGACCCCAGTTTGAGAAACGCTGTATTAGAGTATAGAAGATATATAGGTGTTTCCACATTTTTGCTCACCACTGTATATAAATAGCTGAAGCTAAGTACTTTATCAAAAACTACTAAGAATCGAGGAAAAAATATATATTTCTAGCTACTCATTTTACTGTCGCTCACAATGCATATTTGGATGTGCACTTAAAAATGAATTTTCTTTCTCATTTCTTTACTGATTTCATGTTTGCGTGAAGTTGGTAACGTATTAATAGTGACAACAAAACCTTGGATTACAGGGTTGGCTACAGTGGGATTTGACAAACGATTGGACAAGTTGGCAAACAATCGACGTTTTAAGTTTGCCGTTAGTTCCGATTGTTTGTATTAAAATGAAGTAAAATACTGTGATTTTCACAACAGCATAATTTTATTATGCGAACTAAGTTCTGTCTGCGGACATAAAGCAAGTTTTTAGAAATTCTCTCAGGTGGTTAGGTATGTTAAAACCTGGGGTAACGTTGGGGCACTTTGTGTATTAAATGTTTATAGAAAAATGTCTCAGTTGAAAAGTTCAACTTCCGAACGAACTAGCATTCATGATATGTTAAAAGAAACGCCTCCAAATGAAAATAGAAGCAACGTAGTTGCAGCGGTGGACACAAAGCCTGCTTGTCCATACTCACGATCTGTTCCCACGGGTCTATCCTCCTGTACAAGTTCTCCTGCTATTTTAACACCTACAACTCCAACACAGAATGATGATGCCACTGTTATGAAAACTTCATCTCGAATAGAAAATCTGAAGAATTGGTCGATATCTACTTATAAGTGCACCAAACAATTGATGTTCGAAAAACTAGGAAAATCTTCAAGAACTGTAGATACAGGTTTGTTCGTTTTATACGGCACTTTTGCAGTTACATAAATTTAGCCCTTCAAATTTTAGAATTAGAAGCACAAATAGAGCAACTTAGGGAAACTCAACGAAAGTATTCGAATATTTTACGCTTATCGCGGGCTCTTACAAGTCACTTTTACCACGTCGTGCAAACGCAGGTTTGTGCTTGACCTTCCCTTAAGAAACAGGCGCTCTAATCGTTTTGTCGCTTGCAGCATGCGTTAGGCGAGGCATTTTCCGAACTTGCTCAGAAATCTCCAGAACTACAAGAAGAATTCCTGTATAATTCAGAAACACAACGAAACTTAACTAAGAACGGTGAAACTCTGCTAGGAGCACTCAATTTCTTCACGTCTTCAGTGAATACATTATGCAATAAGACTATAGAGGACACGCTGCAAAGTGTGAGACAATATGAGGCTGCAAGGATTGAGTACGACGCATATCGTACAGATTTGGAATCTCTCATGCCGAAAGCTGATGGCACGGTTGACTTTGATGAAGCGCAGAAGAGTTTTGAAGCCCACCGGCAAAATTTCATGAAACTACGTACTGAAGTTACGATTAAAATGAAGTTTCTGGATGAAAATAGGGTAAGATCATTAGTATGACTAATATTTTAAATATACTGCTGGTGAGGGTGAAGGGTATAATTGGTAGAGTTTGGTGTAGGGTTCACATGTATAAAATATGATATGATATAAATAAAAGGATTTGTGCCTGTCACTTTCTTAGAGCGACCGGGCTCGAAAATACTGTGGACGGAAGAGCACTGATGCAGTTTTGTTCATTTAGTTTATTTCAAATAATCGTAGCGAATACGTCTTCTATCCTTGATAACACGTTAATGTTTAAAAGTTTTAAGTGAAAATGTCAATGACAATCAAGTTTGAGTTCTTCACTTACGATGTTTAGTGGAAGAAAGTCAGTGTTTTACAACGGATGGCAAAATTGTAAATTTTCAGGACTGCTCAAAAGAGGTATTTTATTATACTTAAATTTTTAGTGTACGAGGGTATCAATTTGTTGAATTTATTTTAATTCTTGCGGAAATAGCGAAGATAAGTTCTAGCCCCTGTTTCATTGTTCTTCTTGTGGGAGGAATATGATCCTGTGCTTTGTTGTGTTTTGCTGTCAGCTTCCACAGTGAATATTCAAAATTGCTGTCAGGTCGAAGGGTTTTTCTGTAGCGTCATCTATCTCCGTAACAGTTTTTAATGGGATGTTAAGGTCATTTCAAGCACCAGCTAGAGCAGCGGTTTCCAAACTTTTTGAGTCACAGAGCACTTCTCCGAAGATAAATTTGTTATGGAGCACTATCATCTGCATTTTGACTGTTTTTACCTAATTGTATTTTTCAAGTTCTTGGTTGATATTTCATCCTATAACAAAAGTGCATTTTTCGAAATTTTAGTATCGTTTTCTCAAAACATCAATTTTGCACATACAGGTCTTTGGCATTAGGGCGATTATATTTTCACGTAGCACCCACATAGATACTAAACTGAACAACATTAGTATTGACGATGGATGGTATTTTTAAGCACCAAGTATTATTTCATTCGTAATGTTATTTTCTCCATCAATTAAAAAAAAATTAAAAAGTTACTTGGCTATATAAACGCAAAACAATAACAAAATAACGCAAAATTTGATATAGAATTTAAAGTAAGTGTTATAAATCCACAATATTTTTCCCACATGGTATTTAAAACTGTTTTTACAGTTGCAAAACTAAAAAATCTCACTTGGCATCAACGATAAAGCATAGTCTGGGAACTAAGATTCTAATAAGAGGAGCGGGACTGTTTTGATTTGCACAATGTTGCTATATTTGGTTGAATTTCGGACAGCTGCAATCGAACATCTGGCTCTGCATGAAGGCGGGATCTGTAAATAAGTAGAGAACCTTGATTCACATCAGTAAGTTGTTGTCAAAGGCAGAAAGATGATTTTTGCTTTATTTGACAAAACTTTAAATTAAGTCTTTTAGCTGGCATCAAAATTCTGATAGTGGTTTCGTGATTACAAAATTCCCTTTATCAATCAAGCCCCCATACTGATACAATGTCAGACAGGCTGGCTTTTGTAACAGCAGAATAGGGGTTTCCAACCCAAAAGTTTTCTTTAATTTATTTGTCGAGTTCTTCCAGAAAATAGCAAACTTCACAGGTGATCATTAAATTCTTTTACCATTGGGAACTTTGAAAGCTGTCTAGTTTTGGATTTATTATTTCTGCCCAATCCTTAATCTTCTTTTTAAACGCTTGTACTTTATCGCAGGTGCCAAAAACAGTTAGTACTGCTTTTGTTTTTTGAAGTGAGAACCTTGTCACTAACTTTTTTAGAAATATTTGCTAAATGTGCCAATTTTATAAGTCAATGTGCTTGTCAATAAGGAAGGTCCTGACTTCAGTTGTCATTTCAAAGGACCGAGAGTTTACAGTTCACTTCGCGGAGCACTTGGAGATGCTTTAAGGAGCACAGTGGCGCACAGGGGGGCGCCCGCGTGGTAGGCGGGCATTCTACCACCAGACCAAGTCTGCTTGGTTGAATGAACAGCTGCTGTAATAGCATATGAACATAGTGAATCGCCCGAGGCACCAGCTACCGCAGCACAGCCCATGCCCATACACGCAATTTAATCAAATTAAAACTTTTTCACACTTTTTTTGAAAATAAAAACCAGCCTACTATCTAAGTCTAAACATTAGCAAAATTTTAAGCCATCATACAACGTAATCGGAGCAGTATCTTCGGAGGAGATAGCGAACAAACATACATGCAAACATACACGCAAACAAACACGCAAACATACAAAGAGAGTACCGATTTTACGTTATAAGATAAAATCATTTCTGCATTTTTAAAATTGAAATGTATATGTATATAAAAGTTACAGAAGAATGGTTCTAATGATACTGAAACGCTTAGTAATGCGAATTACATTAATTACTTACTTACTACTTACTTGCTTATCGTTGCATTATGAAGGCCACAGTGGCAGTAATCGATCACAGACGAAGTGTACCCGATCTGTGGTGATGAAAACATAACACACGCAGGCATATACAACAAGCGTTTATATGCAAGGTATTTGATTATAAAAAATATGTAGTGGGAACCCTGATTTATTTAAAAACTTTTGTAGCCGAAGCTTTTTCTGGTAAACTTGTATCTTTGTATAGAAATATAAATATAGTTATTCAGCAAGATGGTTTGCACCATATTGTATTTTATAAAGGGTTATTCACGTAAGATGACGAGTTTGACCAGGTAAAAATGCAACTCAAAATACGATTTATAAAGCTAACTGGATTCTTATTGCATTCGCTTGGCACTGTTTATGTTGGTAGCACTGTAAGTGTATGTCAAATTCGAAGTTACCAACATAAACAGCTAACCTTGAATTTGATATAGACTTCCAGTGCCACCAACATAAACAATCCAGTTAGCTTTATAAATCGTATTTTGGGTTTTATTTTTACCTGGTCAGGCTCATCATCTTACGTGAATAACCCTGTATTGTTACACTAAAACTATTAGGTTTATGAAAAATAAGTCAGGCTTTTCGGTAGATACATATTTTTTTGTAATCAAAGTTATAGTAAAAATATTTATAAGGATTTCTGATTGCAGCCCCTGGAAGTCGCACACAAATTAAAAAACATGTAAGTCTGCTGTTGGTGGAACATACCTGCCAATTTTTTTGTTTACAGTAAAATTATTAAAGACCTAATTTTAACCTTCTCTGTAGGAGGGTGTAATTCAACGGGGAGGGATGTAAAAAAAAAGTGTATATGCAACATTTTTTGTTTCAACATCTCCTATAACTTCCTTAAGTTTGGCTTGGCACCATGTTCTTAAAACACCCTGTATAAAAATGTGTTTGTCGCAAAGAAAAAGCAAACATAAAGAAGGTGGTGGTAACACACATTTCTGATTTTGTATAGTTATTAGGGATGTCGTACCCGGTCTAAAATCAAACCCAGGTACCCGAAAACAGTACCCGGGTACCATCGGGGCACCGGAAGATTTTACATTTTGCCTTATTATTTTCTGGCGAATGAAAATATTTCCATACAGGCGATTTTTTTTATGGCATTTATTTGTTTGTACTTTTGTAGTTTCATACAATGTTGTTCAAGCTCTATTATCTACGCATTTTAACGCCGCGAGTTTTTTAAACTGAAGTAATTTGAAATAGTACCTACTCGCCAATTCTAACTGCAAGTCGTCTGTCGTAAATATTTTCACACTTCCAAGTGCTATCAAATTCAAGTACGTGACTTTTAATTCAAAATTGGTAGCAGCATCAAGATCACATCACACAGAGGATGTATATATGTTACTTCAACCCATACTGACGCGATTTAATGGTACTATTGACGGGTTGAATATTTCCGTGAAGCGGATTTATTGCCTTATATGAAACAATAATCAACATTATGTGGTATGGGATGGGTTGATTCTTGCTATTACTGCATTGTTGTGTTTTTCTAGAGCTTATTCCTATTGTTTTTAAGTTTTTATCATCTTCTCCGAAAAAGGCTGACTTTCTGGACATTACATAATTTACTAGTCGGGTACCCGGGTCCTGAATATATACCCGGGTAGACTCTTACCCGGGTCGGCCCGGGTACCCGCCGACATCCCTAATAGTTATTAAAAGAAATCGGACCTTAAATTTAAACAAAACCCAAACACTGTACTTGGAAGTAAATATGACGAATTTCCAAATCGTTGAAGCATTGTGTAATGACCCCAACCTGTGTAACCCTGTTTAGCGCACTTTCTTTGATCATTGCAACATATACAGAAAATCCAGATTTGCATAAATAGCAGCAATACTGAAATTGCTTGTCGTAATAGTTGTGGGTACTCATCTTCCCCACCACACCAATGTGCTGCTAGTGGGTTTTGAGCAAGAACAGCTTTCTAGGCACAATCCCAGTTCAAGTCAATTGACAACTCGTATGGCTGTGTGGCATCTGAGTTTTTTCGGTCACCACAAACGGATTTTTAACCCACATAGATTTTTTTTTCCTCGCGAAAATACTTTTTGACCGAATGATATCGGTCTTTCAAGCGTTCTAATGTTTAAAAACGACTTCTTTTTGAATGCACTGGTTGTATCGTTGAACAGTTGGAGACCAAAATTGATTTTTGATAGGTAATAGGTGAGCTAGGTACGCGTCTTAATAGCCATTCTTTGTCAGTCAGTCTATCTTCTAACCTTCCCATGCTGTGATCAGTGAAAAAAGTTATTAGCGCTGATCACAATTTAAGCCTTCAAGAAAGTCACCCAACTTCAATATAATGGAGTAACAATTTGTGGACTTACCATATCATTGCATATTAAAGGAAACAATCACATATTGAAAAGCTGAAATATAATGAAATTGATTATTTTCATTACTTCAGAGGAAGTTTTTGGGGCAGTGCTAGTTGATGTAAAATACAATGACTTCTTGTGCATTTCAAGGAAAGTTCTTTAACTTGTGCAACAGCACCAGCAGTTATTCCTGCCATCCATGCAAATATTAAGGCAGTATCAGGTGTTTTATCTGACTTTTTCCACTGTCTCCGGTGTTTATCACACGACGTTTCGGGAGTTTTTTGTCTACTCCCGTCCTCAGGTCAATGAACTCCTGGTTAGTCCTGAGAAGGACTGATTTTTGTACGTCTTTTTCACGTACACTCGGTGCCTACCCCGGGGTTTGATCCCAGGACCATATATTTTAGTTATAAACTTTTTTTTTAAATTATTATTATTGGAGGTAGAAAGGCAGCTTTAAGCTGATATATCCACATATAATACATGATATTGCATTATGTTGTATCATGTTTGTTAATAGTTAGTTGTTTTATTGTATTGTATGCTCAGTAGACTATTTTTGTAAATCTCTGCGCTATGTATGTAGCTTCTTTCAGTTTCCTAGGGAACCTGTTTTCCTCTTTAGCTGCAATTGATGCGTTATCTCATTGTATGTGATGGTCTTCGTTCCAGACGTGTTCTGCGATCTTGGATTTGATAGTTTCGCCTTTTGTCATATCTTTGCGGTGTTCCGAAAATCTCACTCGTAGGGGTCGTTGTGTTTCTCCTATGTATTGTCTGCCACACTCGCCGCACGATACGTTGTAGATACAGTTCTTTGAACTCTGATCTTCGTTCTGAGGCTTGGTATGCGTCATCATGCCTCTTGGAGTTGTTGTGGACTTGAAGGCAGTACTTATGTTGAATCTGTTTCCGATTCTTCTCAGTTTGTCAGAAACTCCTCAGATGTATTGTATTACGGCCATGGTTGTCGGTTCCATTTTCTCATCCTCTGCCGGTGGTGTATTTCTGTTCATCTCTTCTAGTGTTTGGTTAAGAGTTCTTTTTGGGTAGCCATTAGCTTGCAGCATATCTGTAATTATTTCAATTTTTCGTTTAAGGTCTTTTTCCTCCGAGCATATGGTCTTGGCTCGACTATATAGACATCTCGCGACGCCACGTTTCACGCTGTGGTTAGAATTGTAGTTTAGGTATCTCCCCGTATGGATTGGTTTTCAATATACCTTTGTTTTTACCATGTCACTATTCTTCTGGGACTAATACGTGTAGGAATGGGAGTTTGTCTTCCGATTCTATTTGCATTGTGAACTTCATTGAACTGGCTTGATTATTGAGATGTTCCAGGAAGAAGTCCAGCGTCTCTCTTCCATGGGGCCATATTACAAACGTGTCATCTACGTATCGCAGCCATATACTGCACAAAAGGTCTTTCTCAAGTGTCTTGTATAATATTGGACAAACAAAAGTAACACTGCTGATTATATCACTTTAATGAATTTGAAGACGAGACATCAAATTGCTCTCTACGTTATACATTAACTGTCATATATTTAATTTGGTGACTCACTCCAGCCCGCTTATTTATATAACTGCAAACTTCTGAACTGACTCATCAGCAGCTGTTGTGGTAATAGATGTTTTATTTTCCCTAGATAGCAATATAGCCACAGACCACAGTCTAAGACATGCTGGTTGGGAAATTTAAATGTTATAGATTAAAATAAATTAGATGCGGTTTGGTTAAGTTAGGTAATTGAGAACTATTTTGTGTAAATCGTTTTATGGGAAATTTTAAATTTTGCATTTGTAATCAACAACTCTTCACCATTTCATATTTTATATATTAATCCTTCGTTCCTCAAGGTCTACACCCCAACCTTTCGAGGGACACGTCCATATAGAATAGTGGAACCGAGATGATTATTAAAATAACTAAAACATCTTTTGTTTTCAGATTAAAGTAATGCATAAACAGTTGCTGTTGTTTCACAACGCTATTTCTGCATACTTCTCCGGAAATCAAGCAGCTTTGGAAGCAACCCTTAAGCAATTTAATATTAAAGTGAAAACACCAAATTCTACATTTCCTTCTTGGTTGGAACAGTAGTAAACAGCTGATTTGCACTTACTAATCTAGTCATTAATTCATTGTGTATTAGTCGATTAATTCGTCGTTTTTAAAGATTTTCATAATGAAAGTATCCTAGCTGTTTTCATTTTGTGAACGCAGAGGGATCATTGCATTTATTAGGAATAACGTATCCACAAATGCTGATTTTAACAGGCCTTAATTTGAAGTAATTATTTAATTTTTAATTAAATTAACTGCCCAATATAGTAGGATCCTGCTTTTCACAGGTGTTTTAATTAAATACATATTAATTTTGTGAGACTCACTTTGCCAAGTTCCAGCATCATTTTATTATTTTTGATTTTGTCTGTTTATAACTTTCAAACCTGTCTCGGTATTTGTTAAATTTGAAAAAATTATATATTTGACTTTTTGGCAATTTTTGCTTTTTGCAGGGTGTGGTAGTTAACACACCATGCAAGTGGGACCCTACTGTCATTCCTACTCACAGCTTAGGTTGTTGCCACGTCGATTTGGTTGTGTATTTGAGGAGCATGTGTTAGCACAAAAACGTAGATTTTTGTGTGACATGTTTGTTGAATTAGATAGTTTTGTTACTGAAATACAACATAGTAAAAACGTCCAGCAAGATAACATAGGTCACGGTAACTTGTTAAATATTCAAGATTCCATCAACGATCACATGAAATAGTAAATAAGTTACAAAGCTCCGTACTTATTTACCTCGTAAATTTGGTATTTAGAATAATTTTGAAATTGTGATGATTAATGTTTTAATTTATATGTTTATTGGTTAGTTCTGTAAGTGTACTTAAAGAAATTATTTATTGTTTGATCATAGGCATGTTAAACCAACAATTTAATGAAAAAGTAATTTATATTAGAACAATCCTAACTCCACGTCCATTTAAGTTTTGCTTTATTTATAATTTTAGCATTTCTTGTTAAAGATAACCAGCATAGTTGCTTTTTATGAGTTGCACTAGATATACTTTTTTATTTTGTTAATTAAGAATGTATTTAAAAGATTTTGTTTAATAGTTTTAGTGTCTTATGTATAACAAAATACAAACGATACACATACGAAATCCATGATTTGTTTTATTTTTCCATTTGCCTTTACAGGGTAACCCATCGATGGGATTAAATAGGATTCTGTGTTGTTATCACAGGTAGAAGAAAATTATTCACACTTTACGTGTTAAACTTTCGAGGGCAACACGAGAGTGAAAACAAAAATCGAATATCAGTTTTGGTTTCAAGCTACAGTTGAAAAATAACAAATGTCAGCATTTCGACATCACAGTCCATTTGCTTTTCAAAATAGCAAAAAGCAAAGTAAAGATTCTTAACCCTAGAATGGTAACATAATTTCTTTTAGCTTAAATAGTAACATGGTGTCAGATATGATTATATTTTTTCTTAATGCTGATAAGTACAAAATAAAATAAAGACATCCGATTACTGAAGCACATACTGCATTATCAGCTAAGCATACAGGGTGAGTTTTTTTTCATTATCACTATAGGGATCTCAGAAACTGTGAAAGATAGAAGGTTGGTTAAATGGAGAAAGAATTGCAGTTTTATGAGCTTATTCGAGATGTGCTTTTGTTTCTTTGAAAAAATCCAAGGCCTATTAGATATAAGCAAAATATTAAAATTACTTAATCTTTTAAAGCCTGTCTAGCGCCGTTATTATTGAAAATAGAAAAAAAATAATAAGAATAAAAGTTTTAGCTATTTTTAGAATGTTTATCTTACACTTATTAATTTCCTTCTAGCTTTCATAGTTTTTGTTTTCGTCATTTTCTTATTACAAAAATTATTATAAAAGAATTATTTGTCAAAATAGGTATAACAAACCTTAAGTCATTTTAAGCGGAAAAGTGAGCTCTTTTTAGAAATGTCTAAGCCAACTATGATTGCTATTTAAAAAAATGTGACTTAATGTTATAACTCAAAAACTATGAAAGCTAGAAGAAAACTAATAAGTGTAAGATAAACACCATAAAAATAGCTAAAACTTTTATTCTTATTATTTTTTTCTATTTTCAATAATAACGGCGCTAGACCGACTTGAAAAAATTAAGTAATTTTAATATTTTGCTTGTGTCTAGTAGGCCTTGGATTTTTTAAAAGAAACAAAAGCACTGCAATTCTTTCTCCATTTAACCAACCTTCTATCTTTCACGGTTTCCGAGATCCCTATAGTGATAATGAAAAAAAACTCACCCTGTATATTTGCTTACAAACAAACCACATTCATATACCGTTCGATCTAAAAAAAGGCCCCAGCTTATGGCCCTTTATTTAAAGATTTTTGACCTAATAAACTATATACGCTTCGTTACCAATCTACAGGGTGTTGAAATGTAAAGATTTTTTTAGTTTTTTTATAGCTCCTGCAGTTTTTGAGATACGCTGTAGGGCTTACATCATTGGGCATACCAAATGGTTGTGAGAATCTACAGGAAGATAGTTTTTTAGGGGTCATGCTTCCTTTTCTCCTCTTGAACTTTTTTGTGGTGCACCGCTGGTAGATTCTAAAATATAAAATGAGTTTTCTGTTTTGTTGAAAATCTTTTTGTTGTCTTGTAGTTTTTTCGTATCTGCGACCGTTATCGAGAAAAAAATAAATGATTTTCTGTAATTCGCTAGACGAAATTAAAATTTTTAAAATGATCAGTAGGCTCTGGCTTTATTTGGATAATCTCTTATTTCCATTAATTTTGACAGTTTAGTCGGCACTACCTGTTAAAAATTAAAGTTGGGATCACGTGGTTTTTGTAGCAATGATTTATTACAATACAAAAAACTAAATAACCATAACAAGGAAACTACGTTACAATTGTTGAAAGTAACCTCCTGCAATCCTTATACAAGCCTCCGCTCTTCTTCTCATTGATGCCCGTACTCTATTCGATTTCGTAAGTCATCAACGGTATTCACTGGTCTTATATGCACTAGAGATTTGAGGATAGGAAGAAATGTAGGCTATTTAAGTCAGGGGGCCATGACTGAGGTCCACCTCGTCCTATCCACTTGTTCTCATACACTTCATTTAAATACTGCCGAGCCGAAATAGACAAATGTGCTGGGGGTCCCAGAAAGTTTACCGAAAACACTTCACCGACGGAAAATGAAAGTTCGCCGAATGGAAAGTTTACCGAAACACAATTGACCGAAAGGAAATTTGACCGAAATTATAAAATCCTATATATTGAGACGATATCAAACATTTTCCTGCCTGCTTATTTACTTTTTATAAAATCCTGATGTTCTTATTGACTAGAGAGTCTGATTATGTAGCATCTGTTATTCCATACTGTATGCCCATATTACATAATGTTTAAAAATAAATCTACATATAAATTCTAATTACACAACCAACTACATTAACAATTCAAATTAAGATTCTTTATAAATAAACATTTTACTGTCCCCTATGCTGTATAGTCTTTCACGAATCATGCCATATTTGAGAAAAGTAACAATTAATAAATAATCAACACAACAACCTTTTTTCTAAATTCAAAATTATAGAACAAGTAACACCTGTTTTCAGCGGAAGATAAATAAATCAATAAAAAACTAAATAACGCTAGCTTGATATCGTCTCAATATACAGGATTTTATATTTTCGGTCAAATTTCCTTTCGGTCAGTTGTGGTTCGGTAAACTTTCCTTTCGGTAAACATTCCTTTCGGTCAACTTTCCATTCGGTCAATTTTCCGTCGGTAAACTTTCCGTCAGTAAAATGTTTTCGATAAACATCCTAGATTCATGTGCTGGGGCGCCATCATGCATATATCATATTTTATTTCTCAGCAAAAGAGGTAAGTGCATAATAAAGGCAAATTGTGTTGCAAAAAATACCTGCATGAGTGACCAGTAAGTCGACCAGGCAAAAAGAAAGGACCAATCAAATGATCCCCATACATTTAATGACAACTGTTTATGAAAATGCGTTTCTACAATTCCAGGTGGATTTTCTTGAGCCCATATGTGGTTCTTATGAAAATTTGTAATAGAAATTCTTGAAAAATTGGCTTCGTCGGTAAAATTTTACAATCAAAATTGGAATCTATTGCTAGCCTATTAAGGTACCACTGGCAGAAATTAATCCTTACAGGGAAATCTCGAGGAAGGAGCGCCTGCACCCTTTGTGATAAGGGTATAGCAGAGAATCACGCAAGATATGCCAAACAACTTGATGACTAATATTTAAATGGTCAGAGATTTTTCTGGTGCTAGTGTCTGGATATTCTTCTATTTCATTTAGAACAGCTTCTTCGATCTGTGGTGTTCTAACAATACATGGTCTACCTGCATCATTGGTATTGTTATTAAAAGTTCCAGTTTCTACAAGACGCCTATGAATATTCGATGATCCAGTAGCATTCTATTTGGATAGCGCTCCATGTACAGATTTCTGGCTTCTCTTGCATTTCCTTTCGCAAGGCCATAGATGAACTCCATCGCAGCCATGTCAGAATTCATAAAAAGTGGCATTGTTACGAGATTATAACGAGTATTTCAAACACTTACACCTTACAGTTTACGACTTAAACCTTTAATTTATAAACATATGCAGACACAAGCTACGATTTCAAATGCGAACTATCAAAATTAATGAGACAAGAGATTATTCAAATAAAGCCAGAGCCTACTAGACCATTTTAAAAATTTTAATTTCATGTAGCGAATTACAGAAAATGGTTTTTTATTTTTTTTTCTCGATAACGGTCGCAGATACAAAAAAACTACAAGAGAACAAAAAGATTCTAAACAAAACAGAAAACTCATTTTCTATTTTAGAATCTACCAGCGGCGGACCGTAAAAAAGTTCAGGGGGAGAAAAGGGGGCATGACCCCTGAAAAAATATCTCCCTGTAAATTCTCAACCATTTGGCGTAATGATGGGAAGTTTCGATACTTTTGCGGACTCGTTCATTCCAATCCCATTCCGCAAGTGGATCGAGTCCATCGGATTCGATCCTCGGATCGACATCGAAATTGAATGTGCATTTCAGACACCCGGGGTTCTCGGTCATTCCGGACCCGGAATGAACAACGCACGTATCTTTGTTTTGGTGAGTGTAACGCAGTCGGTAATTCAGTATGTTTATATGTCTCAAACATCAATTGGGCACATATAAAGCCGCCAAAAGCCAGAAATCACTGATAACTGATAAAAAAGCATGCAACTTCGGCCGTATCATGTGTCGCCTGTCGACGTCGAGCATCTAAAACGAACACCATCATCATTTGCTGTTCCCCATCAACACATTGTATTGTATTCTGTATTGAAATGGATTAAATAACGGAATGCCAAAGGAATCAATAACCGCGAGAATTGACGTCTCGCGAGTCGCGACCTTTTCGTTCCTCGGAACGAATCCGGACCGAAACTTGGACTCGATCCAAATCGATCCTGCCCCGGATTCGATCCTTTGTATTGAATCCGACCGGATCGACACATCGCTAATTTGGCGTGCCCAATGATGTAAGCCCTACAGTATAATAATAAATAATAAATAAATCTTTATTTCTGACCTCAAAACAATTACAAGAAAGTAACTGGTACCGAGGCCTAGGCTCTTAGTAATAAAATGAAATTTAATATTTTTAAACCCAACCTAACAATATATACTACAATTAGTTTATAATATTGAACAATACGTGTTAAATGTCAGTTTTCTAATTAACTAAGTATTTAAATTCCATATCACATATATTATGACTAATTACATATTTCATATTTTTTACATATCACATATTGGTGTAGATTTTAGTTTTGACTGTCTGCATAAAAGTAGTTTTATTATTAATTTGTTTAATGTTTGTAGGTAGTTTGTTGTATATTTGTAGACTTCTGTATATGGGGGAATCTTGTGTTTTTTTTGTTTTGCGATATTCACTGCGAAATTGTAACTGTGACCGTATATTATAACTGTGCACATTGTCCACTCTTGTTAGTTGGCAGTTACTTTTTGTTTCACCACGAGAGATATTAAAAATAAGTTTAATTTGTTCTAAATTTTTTAAGTCCTGTATATTTAGTAATTTTGTTTGATGATATACTTGCACTGTCGGAGTCATTCGGTTGATGTTGAAGAGAGATTTTATTGCTTTATTTTGCATCCGCTGTAGCATATTTATGTGGCAGCCAGCAGCATTTCCCCAGCAGGGAATCAGGTATCTAAGAGTACTTTCGATCTGACAGTGATAAACTATATTTTTAGTATAACCTGTATTCCAAATTTGAGCTAAATTTCAACACCCTGTAGATCAGTAATGAAGCATTTGCGGACCTATGTTTATATGAATTTTTACTGATAAAATAAACCAAAGAATCCGTATGTACATGATATTTAGGAACACCCTGTATATTATTAAATGGTATACTTTTACCTAGATTTTGGCGATATTATTTTGCAGATTACAGTCAACTGTTTCCACTATCAATATTCAACTTTTTTATTTTAAATGGAATATCCTGTATATTTTTAGATATTTTGATAGGATTTTTAATTTTCTTTATTTTGGTATGCATAAGTTAGGGTTTTCGTGGAAAATACTGCCAAAAAATTAGAAAAATGTATGAAATCTAGATTTCTATGGAAATTCGAATTTAAATCTAGTAGTATTAGAAAACCAAATTAAACAAAGAACAATCTTTACTGATGATTGTTTTTATTAAGTCGATCGTTAAACGCGCATATACGTCAGATTTCATTGTTAATAATGGCAGAAATTAATGAAAGAGTTGATATGCTACAGATTTATTATGAATGCCGTCAAACAGTGCTGCAGCATTACGAATGTATTGCGTACGATTTCCTGAGAGAAATATTTCAAATTGAAGACTAGGATTTTTTCCTCTGGAGCTATTTTAAAGATCACATTTTCCTCACGAGCCGAAGACCATCTCATCCCTCAAATTTTGTTCAGCGGCGGCCATCTCAAGGCTGAAAAAATGGCGGAGGGGCTGTGAACGTTTTCTGTAGTTTATTACAACTTATAAGGAAGTGACATGAACTATTACTGTATTTTTAAAATTCAGAAATTTATCGACACAAAGTACTGATGATGTACTTACGTAATCATAAATATTAGTAATGGTATATTTTAATTTTAAGAAAACAACTTCCGTGATTTATTCTGTCATGATTTACAGGGTGGCAAGATTAAAAATTTCCGCAAATAACAAAATATATTTGAAGCAAATTAGAATAAATTTACACTCTTGGAACGAATAGTGTATAAATTTACATTAATGTAACTGTAATCTACACAGAGTTGAATTGTCGATTTTCAGTCTAGACAAATAAGGGACAATTTTATTATTTTTTTCTAGATTCGGGAAGAGGGGCGACTCTGGCCTCTCCCATGGCTATGTCACTGCAGTAGGCAGCACTGGTTGCTGAATTGTGTGGCAAACGTGACTTTATACTGCTTGGGCATTTTTTTTTTAAATCCATTGTATTATACTATAGCCGGAAGGATATTCTACCGGAGGATAAAGGCTTATTTACTCGTTAATTAGTATGGAAACAGAAAATAGCTAATTCTAAGATGGAAATCGGGCCTAACACATTTGCAAGTGATGCTACTTGAAGCGTAAACTGCAATTGTTGACAAGAAACAAATTGCTGTTAAAATGCATAGCCTTCTTGATTCACGATATTAAAATCTCTCTAGGTCTTGATTATCCTGCTTGCACAGCTGCCCTCGCGGAGCACTCAATTCGAAGAAGGGCAACTCGAAAAT
Organism: Agriotes lineatus; assembly: GCA_940337035.1. Classification (NCBI taxonomy): domain Eukaryota; kingdom Metazoa; phylum Arthropoda; class Insecta; order Coleoptera; family Elateridae; genus Agriotes; species Agriotes lineatus. The sequence continues at coordinate 42,885,507 of OW679202.1, forward strand.
TTCAAGCTAGGCACCTTTATCTCGAATGTTAAGCGTTTTTGCGTAAAAATTCAACATTCCTGCGCGTGGCTTAGCTGGAAAGAGATGCGTGCGTGATTATTCAAGTCAGAGATGCGAACCAAAATTGAAGGTGGGGTTCACAACAAAAGAAAATTAAATGGGGCATTACATAGGTGATACTGATAATAGTGATGAAATATTTTATTCTGTATGCTGTTGTAAGGTTGTAAGTTTACAATTTATATGCCGTTTACTGATGTAAGATAATAAATGATACAAATCATACCCAGCTCTGCCATCAACATACATAAATTATGATTTATTACATCAATAGAACAATGCAATAATCAGGACATAATATACCTATGAAAAATAGGTTATTGTTGCCAAGACCTTAATGGACACGTGGGAAGAAGTGAAGAAGAAAATTTCCCTGTGGAAAAACATGGGGAGAATACAAAGTGTAATAATAATGGACAAAGAATAATTGACTTTTGCATCCAAAACATACTCCTTATAACTAACACAATGTACAATCATAAAGATACCTATTCATAAATTTACAAGAGTGCTAGATAGTAGGGGGGAAAATCAATTACAGATTTGATAATAGTAAAGGCACAAAATAGAAATATGATTACGGATACGAAAGTGAAAAGAGGCAACGAAATTGGTAGTGATCACTTTTTAGTGCAAACAATAATAAAAGAATATACAAATAACAAAGTAAATAAGGAAAGTAAAGGCATTAAAAGTAGAAATTAAATAATTAAAGTTTACAGATTACGAGGAGCGTTCAAATATGAACGATAATTTGAATGGCGCGCCAAAAGACAAAGACATGCACAGAAGTTTTACACATTAATTAATGCTCTGGAATATGGCCTACCTTCATTCAGTCGTTAAGTCGTCATAATGCATTTTTGTTCAATTAGCAAGCATAAGTGAGGTGGGAGTGCATGCAAGCGTGGAACAACGCATTAGTAGTAAATTTGTTATCAACGAAGATATCAAACAATAAGAAATTTGTGTAAGAGTTAAAAGACAGTTTGATGCGCAACTACTATTAGGCATAAGCGTTTACAAAAGGAGTAAAGCGCTTAAAGATGGCTGCAAAGGTGCGGAGAATGACCGGAATCTCGCCGTCAAAAAACATTGACAACAGAAGAGAATGTTGACAGAGTAAAGTGCACTTATTTTAAACGATTGTCGATTTACAGTGAAGGATATTACTTCTGCATTAAATATCAGTAGGGGTAACTTGAAAAAAAACGCGAGTTCTTTGTCTGCGTCTTACAGGATAATGCTCGACCCCATTTCGCTATGCACACTCTGACCAGGGGAGCGCCGCCCCAGTGTGCGGTGTGTGCACCGCACACGGGCAACAGTCCGTTTAGGGGCAACACGAAAGGAATTCGATATGTTTTATTCTTCTATTACTGAGTCTCCCTATCTAATAAAAATTATCAAAGAGTGAAAAATAAAATTTCATGCCTACCGAGTTGATTATGTAAACCTATCCGTCTTATCTTGATAAACGCGATCACACACCCGAAAACTTTGTAAATAAATATTAAGCACGTACGAATCTTTAAAACGATTATTTATTACTGTTTTGGCTGCAGCAATTCGATTTATTTTTAGTTCTATTTCTCTTAGGGAGAAAATAACATTTTCGGGTTCATTGTCATTTCCGCATTCAAGTGATAAAGTGTGCAAGTTGTGTTGAGTGTTGCAATAGAAGTAGTACGGAGACAAAAGCGAAACATGTAAGTAATCAAATAATTTTCAATTTTTTAATTCTTTTTATTCGGGGCTGAAATTCGTTTTGAATTTTTTCTCATTTCTTTACTTTGTTATGCTTTCAGATATTTAATTACTGCAGCTGAACAATGCCGAGAAAACAAGAATCTGGTTATCAACATAGAAAAAAACAACTAGAAAAACGGAAAAATGTAGAAAAACAAGCTGCGGCATTAGAAAAATATTTGAAATTACAACACCCGCAACCATCTACATCTACTAGTAAAACCGAGCAAGAGTCCTCTGAAGACATTGAAGAAAAAACTGAGGAGCAGTTAGAAGAGGGAGAAGAGGAAATTCAAGAACATCTCCGGCCATCTACATCTACCAGTAAAGCCCAGCAACAACCGTCTGAAGACATTGCAGAAAAAACTGAGCAAGAATTAGGAGACGGACAAGAGGAAATTCATCAGCATGTAACAGCCCCTTTCCCACCCGAACTTGCCGAAGATATAATAAGTGATGATCCTGGTATGTGGCCAGATAATTTATCAAATAACTCTATTCAAATCTTGGTACAAAATGAACCTAAGCAAGTAAAAAAACGTAACTATCCTGCCGATGAGAAGGGACGCAAATTTTCTGACGTATATTATTATAGGACATTGCCAAATGGCGATAAATGCGAAAGAAATTGGTTATTGTACTCGGTATTGAAAAATTCAGTTTTTTGTCAACATTTATCGTTGATATTATCCAGGCATGAAAAAAAGTTCAATACACATTAAAAATTGCAAGAAATGGATAAAACTAGCAAAAGCATTTAAGACCCAAACAACTATAGACAAAATTCAACAAGAAGTTCATAACATTGAAAAAAAAAAACATTGGTATGACGAGATAGAACGAATTATATACTTCATACAATTTTTGGCTTGTCAAAATCGCGTTTCTTGGAAAATCAAATAAACTTTTTGATGCCAATAACGGGAATTTTTTAAAACTTGTTGAAATGGTGTCTAAATTCGATGCTACTATGTCAGCCCACGTAAGACGAATTAAAACTTCAAGAAGTTTGAAATATATGCCCACTTATCTGGGCGACAAAATTCAGAACGAAATCCTAAATTTATTGTCAAATGAAATAAAAGAATCTATTTTGGGAATGGTACAAGAGTCAAAATATTTCTCTTTAATATTAGACTGCACACCCGATGCTAGTCACACGGAACAATTAACGATTATCATTCGTTTCGTAAAACTAAACACCACATCTAGAAAGGTAGAAGTCCATGAACATTTCTTAGGTTTTTGCCCTATTACAAATTCGACAGGTGAAGGGTTAAGTGAATTTGTTATAGCAAAATTGGAGGATCTAAATTTGAACAACATGCGTGGTCAAAGTTATGACAATGGAGCGAATATGAGAGGGGTTCACAACGGTTTACAGAGAAAAATTTTAAACATTGTGCCTTGTTCAGCACACAGTCTGAACCTTGTAGTTAATGACGCTGCAAAAATCAATTTCGAATCTGTTGATTTTTTTAATACAGTTCAAGAGCTGTTTGTATTTTTTTCTTCGTCCACACAAAGATGGGGAGTTTTAGAAACTCACATACAAAGTTTAACATTAAAGCCTATATCGCAAACAAGGTGGGAGAGTAGAATTGATGCAGTTTTATCTTTGCGATTTCAACTTCCTGAAATTCACGACGCATTACTAGATATTGTAGAAGATTCAAATAAAGATTCTACTACGCGCCATCAAGCCAAGTGTTTAGCAGCCAAAATTCAATCTTTTAAATTTATTTGCTGTATTGCAGTTTGGCATGAAATTTTCTCAAAAATTAATGTTGTAAGTAAAATGATCCAACAGCCAACGTTAAATCTTGCAATATGTTTGGACTTAATAAATAATCTCATCACATTTTTTCAAACAAAACGTAGCGATGAAGGTTTTTCCGACTGTATATATACTGCAAAACAAATAGCTGAAGAGATGGAGGTAGAACCAAAATTTCTCGATAATTTCACTGTACGACGAAGAAAAAAGAAAACCCAATTTCAGTATGAACATTCAGATGAAAGTGTGCATACTCGCGAATTAAATTTCAAAATTAATTTTTATTTGATTGTAATAGACACGGCTTTAAGTTCCTTAAATAATAGATTTGACCTAATAAACGAACACAGTAGCATGTTTAATTTTCTTTATAATGTGCACGGTTTAAAAGAAGTTGAAGATGAAGCCATTTTAAACAACTGCAAAGACCTACAACTAAAACTGTCTGACAGTAGTAGAAATGAAACGGACATTGATGCCCTAGAACTTTACCAAGAAATAAATATTTTGAAGTATATGCTAAGACCTAGTTTGACTGCGTTTAACGTACTGGAATATATTTTAGAAAACAGTTTATGCACTACGTTTCCTAACACTGTGATTGCGCTAAGAATTTTACTAACTTTGCCTGTATCAGTAGCATCAGGCGAACGATCATTTTAAAAACTCAAAATTATAAAAAATTATTTGAGAACCACCATGACCCCAACCAGACTGGCCAATATGGCTACAATTTCAATAGAACATGAACATGCCGAGCAACTACAACTTCATGAATTTATAAAAAAGTTTTCGGAAATAAAAACCAGGCGCGTTGAGTTCTTGTAAATACTTAGATTTATTCTAATCATATGTTTGTGCCTATATTTACTGTTATTTTGTTAAAAGTTCAGCCATTTTATTTATGTATTAAACTTCTTAAGGTTTGTTATAAACTTTTTTTTCTTTTGTATTTTATTTTATATTTTTATTCTGTATTTTAATATAGGAAATTTCTTTGTGAGTTTGAAGTTTTTTTTACTTTTGAAAGTAGGTACTACTAGAGTTAGGGGCAACAAAAAATATCCGCACACAGGCAACCAAAATATGCGGCGCGGCCCTGACTCTGACTATGATCCAAAAATTTAATTGGACCATGCAGTCCTATTTACCATTCATTTCGGACCTTGTTCTATCACTTTCTTATTTGTTAGGACCCTTAAAAGAGTTTCTAGGAGAAAAATACCTCATTGTAACAAAGAAGTCATCGAAATTGTTCCGAAATGGGTGCGACAGCACCCAAAAGAATTTTATCGTTGAATACAGAAACTTCCGGAAAGATGGCACCAGTTTATTAAAGGAGAGGAAGGCTGAGTAGAATAATGACATGATATACATTAGACTCCTTGCGTGTGTTTTTGAATAAATATTAAAATATCGTTTAAATTTGAACGCTCCTCGTATATGAAAAAGAATGCAAGAAACAATATGCTGAAGAAATGGAAGAAAAATTAAAGAAAATAAAATGGGAAAAATCGACGTAGAATCTCTATGGACCCACTAAAAGAGATAATTATTAAAACTGCCGAGAACATATGTGGAAAAACTAACAAAACTGATTTCAAAGGAACAGACTGGTGGAATGGAGAATTAAAACAAGCAGTAAAACTAAAGAAAAAACTTTGAAGAATACCTGGGTAACAAAACAGTAGAAAAATATAGGTAATAAATAAAATAACAAGAGAAAGTAGTGAAGATAATCACCATAGTGCCAAAAAGAAGATCGTGGGAAGAGTTTGGTCATAAAATGGAAGAAAACAGTCATGGAAACAGCAAACTTCTATAGAGAACTTTAAAAACACTACGAAATAATAAAAACGAACATATTAATATTATAGAAGATGGGAATGGAATCTTCTTGACGAGAGATGAACAAATAATAAAGGGATGGTACGAACATTTTAGCAGAAGAGTGAAAAGAAGCAGCAAAACACATGTGAATCCCAACAGGCAAGAAATAGTATCTGCGGAAGATAAAAATAAAATCACACGAAGAAGTAGTTAATGCAGTAAGAAAACTAAAAAATAGAAAGGCACCTGGGTTGGATAATATTAAAACAGATTTTTTAAAGTATATGCAAAACACCTGAACACAATATCTACACAAAATTATAAATACATCGTGAGAAACAAGAGTAATTCCAAAAGATTGGTCCATAGCGACAGTTCTACCTCTATTTAAAAAAGACGATAAGAAAAAATGCTTCAATTATAAACCGATTTCCTTATTAAGTGCAGGCGTTAAAGTGTATGAAATTATACTCGAACAGAGGCTTTGAAATAAAGTAGAAAATGATCTAAATGAGAACCAATGTGGATTTAGACCTAGTAAGGGAACGATGGATCACATATTCAGTCTACCTCCACTGATGGAGAAAAACAGCCAGGCAGATACGACCTTATACATATGTTTCGTATCTATTTTCACACGAGAAATGTAGCCAGGACACAAAATATGTGCAGTGAAGAATTCAATACTTTCTGCGGAGTCAGGCAAGGAGGAGTTTTAAGTCCGTTGCTTTTTATCATTCTGATGGACGAAATTGCCAAAGAATGTCGGAATAGTCTAGAGGGCATCAGGGTGGGAATAAGGCATCTTAAGAGTATGTACATCTTGAAGTTAATATACGCAGACGATCTGGTAATATTCGCAAATAGTAAGGAAAACCTACAGAACAATTTAAACATATGGGAAAAGAACTTTGAAAAATTTTATATGAAAATTAATGTAATCATAACAGAATTTGTGGTAGTGGCAAAAGAGAAAAAACATGGCAATATATACCTGAATAATGAAGCAATTAAACAAGCAGAAAATTTTAAATACTTGGGTTCAACTCTAAAAGCACAAAACAGCTTAGATCCAGAAATAATGAACAGACTAAACAGCTCAAATAAGCTTTACTTCGCTTTGAACAAAGTGTTTATAAGGAGGGAAAAGATATCAGCAGAAACTAAAATCAAAATCTTCAACAGTGTCTTTACACCAGTTTTAATTTATAGCTGCAAAGTTTGGTGTATGAATAGAGTCCAAGCCAGTGAAATTAGATTTCCTTCGTGCAACATTAAGAGTTTTCAGAAGAGACCATATACGAAATACAGAAATATTAGAAATCAATTAAAGGTAGTGCCGGTACAAGAAACAATAGAGAGAAGACAACTAATATGGTTGGGACATCTAACCAGAATGGAAAATATGAGAACAATATGGGAATAGACTAGCGTAGAAAAAGAGGGTGGCCCACGAGTACTTGAAATGGAGAAATTATTAAAGTACTGATGAGGAAAAACACAAAATGGAATGAAATCGAAACACTTGCCAAGGACAGAAAACGGTGAAGAAAATTCTGTCACCATTCCTCTACAATGGTAATGGTAGATGAGGCTGGATTATGTATGTATGTTGTCACATTTACAAAATGTAAGTTTTTAGATAAATGAAGCATTGTTTTATACAGGCACATAGGAGTGTCTGTTAGACTGTGGGAGCCATCGTATTTTCGATAAATATGTATACTTCTGTATTACTTGATTCATTAATACAAGTTACAATATTTCTGAATTGTTGATTATCAATTTGAGCTTAATGCTATAATAATACATTTTAGTCCCTGGTTACTTAAAAAATACCATTTTATAAAAAAAACATTGTACCACAAAAAATGTAGTTTAACAATGAACACTCCGTTATTTATTATCAGATTATCACATATGCAAAGAATATACATTACTAAAAAAACTAAAATGACTAAACGTAATGTTAAAGATTTCTGGAAGGATTTGAAGCAACAAAAAGTCAAACAAAATTCCACTACACCTTAAAGATGTTAATATTATTAATTTTTTTTTATTGATTCTACTCAGCAGTTTGGTGACGTAGATCCTGAAGTCTTGCAGCTTTATGCTCAAGTAAGATCTGATGTCTCCTCCACAACATTTACAAAGTGTATAAATCTGTACCAAAGTGTTTTAAAACTGTCTCGGTATCTGTTTTTAGATCACGTATGAAAGAGTGGCTTAGTTGTAAGTAGATTTTAAGTAATTTTAAAAGTAAGTAGGTACGTATATCAAATTTGCGAGTGTCAGTAGCTATAATTTTCTGCTTTCAGTTTGTTGTATTTGTAAACCTACAACAACTACATGTATATATACAGGGTGAGTTTTTTTTAATGTTTAGCATGGGGATCTCGGAAAGTATTGGAGATAGAGAGACGGTTCAATGGGGAAAGAATTTCAGTTTTATGAGCTCAATTTAATTAGGTTTTTGGAGAAAATGTAAGGCTAACTAGATATTTCGCAAAAATAATTTTTTTCTAATTTTGTTCGGTGCCTATAGCTCTGTTATTATTGACTTTAGAAAAAATGTATAAAGGAAAAAGTTGTAGATAATTATGTGCTTAATAACGCAGTCTAACCAAATTTTTTATTTAAGCTATAATTTTTGAGTTATGACACAAACCTGTGTTTTTTCTAATGGAAACCATAGTTGGCCATGACTTTATAGAAAAGGCCATTTTTCAACGATTCTAACAATATACACTTGACATAGTTACTTTTATAAATGAATAAATTATGGCCACTTTTCTCTTTTTGTTTTCGAACTGTTCAAGTAGTAGGCTATGGAAACAATTAATAGATGCAAGCATATATGTATTATACATATATTGCTAGTAGGGCCTAGAAACGGCCGAAAACATTACGGCACCGACATAGTTTCACTCTGAGTATTACGCGTCTCGTGCGCATGCCTGAGAATTCGAACTCCGCCTTTAGAAGCGGATTTTAAACTTGACTGTGAGGTTCACTTCCCCACCGCGCGGACAACGCGCTTACGCACAGCTCACCAAATACATCAAAGAGTTGGTTGTCTGTCTCACTTACTTCGTGACCTCCCCACTCATAGCCGCTAGCAATATAGTAGTATAAATATATGGATGCAAGAGACAATTATCGACAGGTGCATATCATTTAGTTTCTAATTAATGTTGATTGAGGTTTCCTAAATTATCAATATGAATTTTTCTAATCAAGAAAAGCGTGATATGATTGAGTGTTACATTTTGTGCCATAAAAATGCCGTACAAGCTGCACAACAGTATTTCGAACAGTATTTTGATCATCACCAGCCTTCTCTACCTACCTTTAAGAGACTGTATGATAATTTGGGAGAGTATGTAACAAACGACTTCCGGGATTGGACCGTGTCATGATTGAGATCGAAGAACTCAACGTTTCGCCCACTTTCATAAGGGGCTTCATCAGGAGGAAAAAAGCAAAAGAGCACGGTAATTCAACGTGTTACCCACGCCAGAGGCGAAACTCTTTGCAAGGGAAGGGACAGAAGAGCATGGTAACTTAACATGTGCATCACGTCAGAGGCGAAACTCGACTGACTATCGGAAGAAGAAAGGCGAGAATTTATAGGCAAGCGCTGTCGCGATTCAGCAAATGCCGTCGCGGTTCAGTGGCGGAGGGCGGGGCTTAGGAATTAGCACTTTCCACATATAAGGAAGGGGAAAGCCTTCGTCCCGATTGAGATTATTAGGGTGTTTGCAAATCTCAATGGCTTCGCGAATCTTTCTGCTAAAGAAGAATGGAGATTGGCAGATGATGGAAGTTTCATCAAAAAGGATCAGTATCGCGTATCGCTGGTGCTCAGAGATGCGAGTTTTCACTGAACGACCTGTTTCACCAATGTATACAGCATTACAAGAGCAAGGGACTCTATAAACACCTTTAGATGACATAGTCTTTAATTTATCTTTAAATGAAGGAAGAACCTGTGAGATTTTGCTCGGGGGTTTGAATACTGTTTTAATGTTTTGTTTTCGAAGAAACTTTCCTATGCGGTCAGTGACTTGGTGGGTATAGGGAAGAAAGACTATTGCTGCAGGAGGATCGGGTTTTGGAGGTTTGGGTGGCCGTGGATGAAGATGGCAATTGATGGGAGACTGTATATCCCTAGCACGGTAACCGTTATTCCTAAGAGCTTTCCGAATGTGATTTAATTCAGCGTGGATATTATCGGGTTGGGATATGGAAACAGCCCGGTGTACAAGCGAACTGATAATGGAAAGTTTTTATGTAAGATGATGGTGGGAATCGGCATGTAAATAGATAGCGATCAGTGTGAGTGGGTTTGCGATATACAGAATGACCAAGTTTGCCACTGGATTGGCGAGAGACCTGTACATCTAAGAAAGGAAGGGAACCGTTACTTTCTATCTCCATGGTAAAGTTAATGTCTGGATGTTGACTATTGAGATGATTTAAGAAGACGGGTAACGTGTCTTTACCATGTGGCCAAATAATAAAGGTATCGTCAACGTATCAGAGCCAAACCTTAGGTTTTGATTCTGAAGATTCTAGAGCTACGGTTTCGAAAGCTTTCATGAAGATATTGGCAACGGCAGGTGAAAGAGGAGAACCCATGGACGCACCAGAGATTTGTTTAAAGAACTGACCTTGAAATAGGAAATAAGTGGAAGAGAGGCATTTTTCTATTTTTCCGCTTCGAAACAGTCAGGTGTTTACGTTCATCTAAACCACCTAAAAGTAACATTACAAAAGACGAAAGGAATACTCTCAAATTGATTTGGGTATAGCTGTCAACTTTTTCAAGTCAAGGCAACTCTAAAAAACATGAAAACTTTTCATTAATATTTATCAATGAAAATTGATAAAACTAATTTTATTTTTGGTTCGTTAAGCCTGTATGACACGGCGCTAAATTTTGTGCAAAATTTACTTGTAAATTTTCAAATAAATTCACTGATAATTTTTCTTTCAAAAACACAATTTCCTGTTTGCAACGTGTGCTAAATTTGATGTTAAATTTGGCCTGCGCACATGCGTAGTAGCAAATATTTTGAGTTGAAACAGTCCCCTCTAGAGGGTATTGGTTGAAGTATGCGTTTGTTTTCATGTTATTTGTCGTTTGTTAGCTATTTTCTGAGGTTGGGTTAAGGTATTTATCTTAGAGACCCTTAAATGTATCTTAGATAGGAGCGCCAACATTAAACACGTGGCTAAACAATGCTAATAAAATGCAGGTTATGTTTATGTTTACATTCCGCGTCATGCGCTGCAGTTTAGTCTGATTACGATACTTCTGCGCATTTTTACACGCATATTTACCAGGAAATTTAGAACAAGTTCTAAATAATTTACATGAAAATTCAGCGCAAAATTTAGCAGCCAATTTTCTGTATGCAACGGTGCTTAATATTTTTATGAAAATTTACAAGTAAATTTTGCATAAAATTTAGCGTCGTGTCATACAGGCTTTAGATGCGCAATAAATTTCTCTTTCCATTAATACCAAAACATTTTCTGTAGGTTGAATTGGCGAGCAGGAATCCATAAAACTGTTAAAAACAATGTTAAATCCCTATGTTCCAGTTTGAAAGTGGACACGCGGTATATATTGAAATGGTATTTAGCTCGTTAATCAAATCTGCTTGCAGAATCAATAATTTAAAGCAAGTCAATAAAGCACAGAGCTGGGGTAAGCAGGCAACTGCAAGAAGTCACACTAGAAATTTTAATTTATGATTACATTGCTCAAGCATTGCCAATATTAAATGAAATCACTTTAGAATGAATGGCAATAAGGCAAAGCTCAAATCGTAAATTAGAATCACATATTTATCAATTAACATAAATTAAGAGGTTGGTGCAATGTAAAGCCAATCAAAAGGCAACAAATCTATCACCAAAGGGATTTATTAGATGCAGGTTAATTAAATTTACATGTCAGTATAATTAAATAAGTACAGTTCTATGAACTTTTTAAATAAAGGTAAAATGGACAGAATGTTCCCAATACAGTGCAAAAGAAAACAACGCTAGATCGAATAAGGCTATAAGAAAATGGAGCAGTAATATTTGAAGATTGGTAAAATTCAGACAGGTTTTGTGGAACTGCAAGAAAATCACACTACAGGAAATGGACAAGATTTGTGTTTATAAAAATAGGTCAGTGTAATGACACAAGTGAACAGACAATTAAAATAAAAGTTTGTGAGTGGCGCTAGAACTTAGATAAATTGCAAACATGCACAAACAATAATTTAGAAATAAGAATATGTACAGTTTTATAAATTAAGTTGTAAATTTAGATGATAAGTAATTGCATTGTATTCAGTTAACATCCGTTTTTATGTAGCCAGATAGGCAATTGTTGTTAACGAACGAGGGGAGAAAACAATTGAAATAAATTAATTCCAGACAAGCCAAATTGTGTCTCCAGTTTATTTGCATTTTATATTAGTTAACATTAAAATAAATTAAAAAGAATTATACCGGCGTAATCAGGAGTTTACAGTGCACATGTGAGAGTGTGGGTGGAAAAATCCATCACTAAAAAAATATTTTCTCCGGTGACCGCCTCCGACAACATCGGCAGCCAGCTCTAGTTTCTGATCATCAGTTGCGGGTTTCAACAAAGGTCCAGAGCCTGAGAGAGGGTGTCAGCAGTTCCGCCCGGTGTGTAAGAGGCCAGCACAGCAGTTGCAGCATCCCGGGGGTTCAGCATCCAGCCACAAGCATCAGGAGAAGCTGTCCGACGAAGTTGCCGCTGCCTAAGAAAGGTCAGGTTAGTGGTGCCAAGCAAATAAGCGTGCTAGAGCTACGAAATTTACCATGAGAAACGAGCCCTATGAGAGGAAGCCGATCCCAGTATTACAAGACGTCAAAATAGAGCAGGAGTTCCAAAAATTGTGAAAATATAAGTTGAGGTTATGTTAGGGACGCGTTGAAAACATCTGAATTGCGAAGGAAGCCGCCAACGATCTAAAACAAAACACGATTAGGAACGCTTAATAAAGCGTGAGATTTGAATTGCCTGTTAATTTGTTCATTGATTTGCTTTAAAATTCACTTTAATCACACATAAATGAACTGCACGTGGAATCGATTTGCTGATAAATATTATTGACAGAGCAGCGAGTCTGTGTGTTTGCTACTTCTAAATTTCACAGCCCAGTGGCGTATCACGGGGATTTTTATTTTGAACAAATAGGTGAACCCAACCAGATTTTGAGTCTATGCCTACCGAAAAATGAGTTAGCCATAACTTATTTTATTTGCAGATGTGCGCAATACTACAAAGGGCAAAACACTGAATTCAATGAACCCATTGATATATTCATTTGTTTTTAATCAGTAAAAATTTGATATCAGAACAAAATAAAAATGCGTGTAGGGTGTGTAGTTATTTATTAAATTAAATTATAAATCATAATCATAATAATATTTAACATAAGCCTTTACAATATATATATATATAAAACTTAGTGTTTAGTTTTTAGCGGAGGTATGGTAGAGCAGTGGCTTTTCTTAGAAAGAACCACCTGAATACCTTCGTTTTTCCAAATTTGTATGTGTAATAGTTTTAGTTGTTAATGTATAATATTATTTTGGATAAAACTTATATATTATATTATTATATTAGACAAAACAATTTTCAGAAAAATAATATATAATATATAATATATAAAAAACAAAAAATGTAGGAACCTGTACCAAAAACAGAAATTCTAGTTGGTAAAGAACTCATAAAATCATTACAAGATCGTTTAGATCTAAATGTTTCACCTTCTCTATACATGTGTACTCTGCCTGCACAACATAGGAAATCCCATGTTAAATTCTTAATGCTAATATATCTGCTCCCCTATTAATCCTAGGTGGACACACAAAAGTTTTAGGGGTTTCTTTAGTCTAACTGAATTATTATTTTACTTTCTGTGAATCCTACAAAACACCTTAAAAAAATAGCAGCTGTTATGGAAATTCAGCATCGATGGGAAAAACTCCAATCTGGTTTATTTATTTGTTAACGTACTGAGTCTTCTATCCTTATCTCCTTTTCCCAATCGATTATGTTACAACAATAATTTTTAATCAAAGTACCTATTGGTTGTAGTTAATATTTACTATTTTTCCTAGTTATGATAATGGCACCCAAGAAAATAAACTACATAATCCTCCTGTTGTGTTCCGGTAATTTGATATAAAAAATAAATTCGTTTTATTTTAAACCAAATTACTGGAATGCGACATCTCTGTAGGAAATTTCAAAACCAGCTCCATTAAAGTCCACAATAATATTTTCTTTGTGAAAATGTAACTTGCATACTTTGGTACTTTAATATGTAAAGTCTGCCCTTGGTATACCAGTAATTCATATTTGGCATAAGGATTCATCTGTAGAGAAACTAAATACATTCACTACCACGTTTGCGAAGTTTCATTAACACTCACTAATTGAACACTTGTTCGGCATAATAATGAAAATAAAAACACTTGCACAAATAAGCTATACAATTAACAATAATTTTTTTCACTGGCAACTGTTTTAAAACACTAGCAAATCTCAATGTGATGACAATACATTTATTTTGGAATCATATAAAACGCCTATTTACGTGTTTATTTGTGCAATACTGATGATAAATCACTCACACGCACATCACCAACACCAACGAAGGCATTCAATGTATCTCATGCTTGCGGCAATCGTTCTTTAAAAAAGGCGGCAGACATATTAATGGTATTTAATGAAAAAAAAAACTTTACACCTAACAAAACAGGAAATATTCGATAAGAGTATTATTATACCGGGTGTCTTAAAATGAATTACATCTAGTATGCTTTGAATTTCCCATAATGCAATCTAAAATTTTACTTGAAATTGGCAAGACTGTAAGTCTATGTCAAATTCAAGGTTAGTAGGTTAGGTTTTGCGGCAGTTTTGACACAGACTGACGCAAAATCTAACCTGCTAACCTCTAATTTGACATAGACTTACAGTCTTGCCAATTTCAAGTAAAATTTTAGATTGCATTATGGGAAATTCAAAGCATACTAGATGTAATTCATTTTAAGACACCCGGTAGTAGTGGGATTTCATTCTGTATATTCGACCGGATCAACTACTTTCTAGAATAGCGAAATTTAATATCACTCATTATTGATATATTGATTTTTTCATGTTAATTGTTATAAGAAATTAGTAAAGTAAGTTATGATAAAACTAGAAAAAAAAAATTTTACTGGAGGCAAGCTCCCCTACAATTTATTTGTGGGGTCACTGCCCTATTCCCTCCACGGTTGCGCCTGGTTTTACATTGTAAGAGTATTTCAAGCACCTTGTAATACAAAAACTACAAGTAGATATAATTCAAAATTCCTAATTGTTATTGTTTTGAAAAAAAATTTTGACAAGCTCCTTTGCTTTATATTTTTTCTTCTAACTTTAAGAGCTGGCCGTTTACATTTTTAAGTGTTATGGCTGGTCTCCAATTACAAATATAGATTTTGTTTACAGTTTCGATTGTTAATTTAATTTTTTGTTTCTTTTATTAAAATTGCTTAGTCATTTAGAAGTAAGTTTATGGAAAAAATCGTATAAGTACCACACAGATACAGATAGTCAGCTACATTTTAATACTTTTATTGAGGAAAAGAAAAAAATGATTAAAATCCAACTTAAAATTTCAAATTATTGTAGATTTACGCAAGTGCTGCCATCTATCGCTCTCACAAAACTTTATTTACAGGAAAACTGCAAATGTTTTTTCGCACCAAAACAAGTGACAATTGACAGCTGAATTAGTTTATTCTGTGATTCTGTACAGACAAGTTTAGATCAACCTTTACTTTATTAATAATATTGTCCCAATAGAAAACAAACTAGTCAATTTACATTATTCATTTAATTTGCAACATTACAAGAAGCCTACTAATGTAACAAATATTTTTCCTTGTACAAAATAAAATGTTATAATTGTAAGTATAAATCAATGGTTAAGAAAGTACTATGTTATTTATAAACGCAACTTGAAACAAATATAAAGTTCCTGACATTCTGCATGTTTTTCCAGACGTTATTTGTTACAATTTTCAGATAAACCCTACGTAAAAATGAGCACCAGTTTTCTATTCCACGATTTACCACCCAGACATCCTGAAACCGAGACAAGGGAAGAGTATATGGTATATTTACGAAGATGGGTAAATGAAGCGCAAAAGCATCATACACGAATATTCGTATTATGGTGCAGATACGCTGCTGCTCATGTAGAAGAGCAGTGTGAACAACTTAGACTTAGACAGAGTACAAATCCACACTCACCAGAAAGACCTGTGCCAAATGAGCCAGGTAAAGGTATCAAATCACAGAAACTATTTACTACTGCCCTTAATTTTTCCAGAAACTGTGATTAGACCTGGAAATTATATCTATGTTATTCCTCCGATGTGGAAACGTATGGTTGCAGAGATAATCGATTTTTTAATTTTGTTCGTGATTAAAATGTTCTTGACAATTATTGTTTTGGAGAGCTTTGATATAATGTGAGTAATAACACTATAATTAGTAAATTTTTCTAATTGCGTCTTTTTAAGTGATATGGAAACTTACGGTTTAACCGCTTTTCATAAGAAATTACAAAATCCCAAATTAGCAATGCAGATGTCCATGGAAATACTAACGCTGGAAATTTTACACCGCTGCATCGTCTGCTGCTATGAGGTAAATAGAACAAACAGGTAGGATAGCGCATTAAACTTCTTATTTCAGACCTATTGGTTGGTAGTGCAGTGTGCCACACCAGGGAAGAGATACATGGGACTAATTGTCGTGCATGCCGTCAACGTAGTGCATGTGCATCGGCAAGGTCAATTAGAAGAAACCGTGCTTGCTCATCCATGCACCTCGTTGACTTTCAAGAATGCAATCGCCCGTGCTGTATTGAAAAATGTATTTATTGGACTGTTACTGCCTATCTGTTTTGTGCTACTGTTTTTCAAATATAATCGAACCGGATATGATTTGATGACTAACACCTTAGTCGTGGAATACAATCCAAATCCTCCCATCGTTCAACAACATCGTTGACAATTTCTAAATCAAGTTGTTAAATGTTGACATAGTTTATTGTTTTACTTGTTGGGACCAAAAATAAATTATTTTCAAGTAGATTGTGGTGTTATTGCATCTATCTGGCATTATTAAGTGGTACAAAAACTTAACCAATCTGGAAATTCATGTGCGCAAGTGGTTAACACAGTTCCATACAGTGAAAAATTAGCTCCTTAATGTTATTTGGGGTAGCTCACCTCTACGACTAGTGACTTCTGAACCACTGAGAAGTGCTCTAGGATCTAACAAATATTCAAACTAATTCAAAATTGCACCGACATATTTTGAAGACCAATTCTGCTGGATCAAATAAGAAATAAAACTATAAATAGGAGTTCTGAAACACTTCGTTAAGGAAATACAACCCTTTGAAGATGGTGAGTGATGATTTGCTTTTTGTTTATTCCAAGTTAATATCTTATAACGATGGGGCTGTAATTATAATATGTGAGAAAATGAAATCAAGCTTGGCTTTGAAAATTGAAATGTATGTCGATTATTAATTCATATTATGTTGATATTCTAGAATGAAATACACATACATAACCTAAACCATTGCATAACTGTCACCTACTGTGTGTCAAAATTTTATTTGAAAATTAACATAAAAACTAAAATTTTTAAACAAATAATGTAATATCTGCTACATCAATCATTTTGATTATAAAAACTTTTTGTTCTTGGTTAAACATGTGCAATTTAAAATTTGATAATTTAAACAACTTGACACTGCTACTAATGGGCGCGTTCAGCCGGGACAGCACTGCGTTGGCGATTGCGCAGAACGCCTTGCTGAGCGACAGCGCTGGGGCAGCGGTTGCCATTTTTTCCAGCAAATTTATTTTCGCTTCCTTTCCGCTAGATTACTCAGTGAGAGTGGTGGGAGATAACCGCAAAGCGCAGTTTTAAATTTTAAAAATTGTAGCCTGAAATGACCGTGCTGTATTTCTGCATTAACGGCGAAATTGTAGAGGCACATTTTGGGAAACCGAAAATAAGAAATTAAAATGACCATTTTCTCAAAATCAGTAGTTCCTTGAAATTATTGAAACAAATAGCCACTGAAATGTGATAGAAAAGTAGTAATTAAAAAAATTCAATCTAATTTTGACAAGAGTTAAATGCTCAAACTCAAAATTCTTCATGAGGTCTGAGGTCCATCCTCATTCTAATTATTTTCGTCCACATTTAAATGGAAATTTTGCAGCCCTCGTCATCCTGGCAAAAATACGTCACTACGCAATCACAACATAACTGACGTTTCTCTTTGTAAACATAGCGCTCGCTAACCAAGGTCGTTCAGCCGTTCGTAACTGCTGCAACTCAGCAAAAAGCGACCGCTGAGACAGCGCTGCTCCGGCTGAACGCGCCCATTATAATAATTGTCATAACATCACAAGTAATAGAGCACATGACTTCATTTTTTCAAAGCCAAGCTTAATTTCGTTTTCATTTGCTCACATGCTATACAGTGTGTTCAAAATGAAATTACATAAGGGTTGGCCATGGAAACTAAAAGTAATGTAAACAGCAAGCTTTGGAAGCAGTAAGTTGGAAAAGGTTCATATACAATTTGCCATAAGAGTACGCAAAATATAAAATGCAATAATTAATTTTGTAGCTAGACAACAAGTAGGTACAATGACAACTTGTTGCCTAGTTGCCTTGCTACCAAAGTATTGCCATGTTCTATACAATTTTAGGCAACCTGTATAATGTTGGCCCCATTGGTATAATAGTATATTATGTTATTAGGAGCAAAAGTTATATTTTATGTGGCGTGGCTGAACGGTTTATCTGCCGAGCTTGTGAGGCAGATAAGTACAGTTGAACCACATAAAGATATTTTTGCTCCGAATAACATATAGCATTTTTTCTTCAAACGTTTATAAGAAAATCCGAAGAAAATTACTCAATCTCGTCAGCGGCAGATAATATTATTTGCCGCTGACGAGCGGCAGATAATATTATCAGCCGCTGACGAACGGCAGATAAAGTCGTCAGCGGCAGATAATATTATCTGCCGCATGGCAATAAAGTGACAGTTTAGCATCATCAATCCAGCAGGATAATGACACATTTTACTGCCGTTTGAAAATTTTTTTTACAAAAATTGCTAATGAGATTTTATAGTTTATTTATTTAATAGTACAAGTGTAACGGGCACAGGCCCAATTCTGGCACTTGGAATCTCGTATATATCGTAAGATACATAAAATTTAATATTGATTAAAAATTTACTTATCTATAGACTGAAATAGGAAAATATGTAAATACAGGAAGGGAAATTGAAAAAAGGCTTATGCTAGGTACAAGTAGAGTTGGAGCTTTGAGGAAACTATTGAAGAGTAAAAATCTATCGTTCAAAATAAAAATACATATTTACTAATCTTTAATAAGACCAGTGGTCACATATGCAAGTGATGCGTGGACTCTTAGAAGTAAGGACATAAAAAAGATAGAAGTATGGGAAAGGAAAAATACTAAGAACTATCTACGGAGGTACAAAGCAAAATGAGGTATGGAGAAGGAAAACAAACAAAGAATTGGAAGAACTCTACAATGACGACAGCTTGATTACAAGGATAAAACAGAGTAGAGCCAAATGGATAGGATATGTAATGCGAATGGAGAACAATCGAACACCAAAATCTGTTCTGATAGAGGACCCATATGGGAAAAACCGCAGGGGAAGACCTAAACAAAACTGGAAACAGTGTGTAGAAGAAGATATGAAAGAACTGGGCATTACAGACTGGGAAAACAAGGCAATATGTAGGGAACAGTACAAAGAAGTGATCAAACTAGCCATGGGGGTTAAAGGCTTGCAGTGCTGAATTGTGTGTGTGTGTGTCTCTAATAGTTCAGGAGTAATTCTCCGTTCACATGACAAATGGCAGAACATTGGGCAGTCAATTTGTGTATAAACAACACTACTGATTTTTCCCTCCTCTCGTTTAATTTAAAAACGCAATTGCTTTACATTATGAAGAGAAGGAGTTGCTGCCTTGCGGAACTCTCGACGGTGTTAAATATTTTTCATATATTTCCATTTAACTTAACGTATTGGTAACTATTTTATTGAAAAATATACCATGTTAATGTAGCAGCCAGATGCATACAGTTTCTGCAGAAATATGTCTTGATTAACCTTGTCGAAAGCTTTAGCGAAATCGTAGTACGTATTTTGCTGATATTTGAGCCATCTAGCAGCTACAGCAAAATCAATAAAATTATTCCTACTGCTAGGTTACTTATTCTGCTCCTCATTGTCTTCGTTCTCTTCTACAAACGTCATCTGGTTCTACACCACAAAATGTTATCAAACTATTTCATTAATATGGTTCTGCCACCTTCCCGACAAGATCGCCATAAGACCCTTCTTCTTCAATTAACTGTTTATGAGAAGAATTGCATTCTTTGGGATTCTGCTAGCCATAACTGTTCTAATTACTGGCGCCGACTATTTGGGTTTTCCGGGGGATTTTTTCTGTGGGTGCCCCGGCACCCACAAAAACTCAAACTCCGAATATGACGAGCAGCTCGTGTCTGCAATTTGGATCCCATGAAAAAATGTATTAGCAACTATATATTTTTAAACTCTTAATTTAAAATATTTGTTATTATGTCATACCTCAAATTTTACTGCAAACAACAACATTAATATACATAGAATTATTATTGGTGCTTCTAGCACTGCAAGAGCTGATTTTGTTCGTTGTTTCTGTCTTTTTGTGTTTGTTAGAATTTACCAGCTTAATTCTGTTCTTCAAAGCAAATTGTTATTTTATTGAGACATCAACTTGCACGTGGAAAATTTATCTGTATCAAAGAAATGAAACAACAGAAAAAGCGAAGAAATTAAACATCGGTGAACCAAGAATGCAGGCTTTCACGGCCGTTGTCCATAATGGTAGATTCTTCCGGTCGGTTTAAACTTGATGTTTCGCTGCTTATGCTGTCAGCTTCTTCAGAAATTTTCTAAAGACTTGTTGGTACCTTCTGCTTCTGGTTACATACTGAGGAGTCATTACGGTTGGCTGCGCATGTAGATCTTGTATGTTATTGGGACTTGTCGTTTTTCCACTTGGTTGCTCACATGAAACTTGTATATGGTTTGATTGGTTTTGCAGAACTACCTTCCATGTGTTACTAAGGTGGTAGCCGTCTTCTCGATTGAAAGTGTTTGGATTTTTAATCATTTCTAGGGATTTCCGAATAACACGAGGGAAGTATTTTTTAGTCCTGGCTAGTATATTCACGGAGTCGTAATTTATTCTGTGGTCCCCTGATCCTAATAAGTGTTCTGCAATGGCTGATTTTTGTGTATTTCCAAGTACATTGGAGTTGGTAAACGCCTTCTGTCTGTAGCCTGGGCAACGAATTTTTGTTGGAGGGGATATTGTACCATAGCGAACCCCAATGTTTTTCTTATCTAAGACCTTTCTTATTCTGCCAGTTACTCCGGCGATGAAGGGAAGGCAGGCGTAATTCATAGATTTAGGTTTAGGTTCCTTCAGTTTTATGGTGTATTGGCATGCATTCCTGATGTCTCGTTGAGTGTAGCCATTCCTATGTAAAGCTTCTTCCACATGACTCTGTTCTTGTAGTTTACGGTCCTCGTCACAAATAGCGTTGGCCTGATGAATAAGAGTCTTGATCAATGATCGCTTTTGTTGGGGATGATGATGAGACGAAGCGAGTCTTTCGATATACTGTATGGCTTAATCTGTTGTTAGCGGTTTGTTTTACTAACACTTCGAGGAAAGGTAGGCGTCCATTTTCTTCAATTTCTATAGTGAATCTTATTTTGGCATAGTGGTTGTTTAAGTGTGCAAAGAACACTTCAAGAGCTGCTTTTCCATGGGGCCATATAAAGAAAGTATCATCGACGTAGCAGAATCAGCATTTAGGTTTGAGATGGCTGGACTGAATAGCTTCTTCTTCAAAGGCTTTCATAAATATGTTGGCAATGACTGGAGATAACGGGGATCCCATAGCGGCTCATTCCTTTGGCTCGTAATAGATTCCTTCTCAAAGAAAGTAGGTCATCGTGAGGAACATTCTTACTAACTCTGGGACGTTTTCTCAATAACAAGATCTACATGAGCAGCCAACCATAACGACTGTGCTGTATATAATCAGGAGCAAATGGCACATACATCAGTCTTTAGAAAACTTCTGAAGAAGCTGATAGCATGAGTGTCAAGCGTTATTAATTATATTTGAGGTATTGAAACAGAATTTGCAGAAATCCCTTAAAATTAGTCAAGCGTAAAATTTTCTAGGAAAACCGGGACAGCATTTCGTTACGGGACAACTAGCTCCAAATCGTCACAATCCTGAAAAATCGGGACTTATGGCAACCCTATTAACCCCCCAGTTAAATAAATTGTTTTATAAAACTGTTTAACAGCACATTTTTTCTTATCAGAACCAAAGGTGTGTACACTGTTTGTTGGTGCACCCTCATGAGGTTGATTTGAAAAGAAACTTGATACTTGTTTTGACTGAAGGATAAGCTAATTTAATTGTTTTAATGATTCATGCACATTGAGTTTAATATGTATTACTCATTCTCCTATACCAGTTTACAAAAAAATCAAAACTTGGGCCTCTGCTAAACCATGATGAAAAATAAAAAACCGCTGGAATGTACTGCACCACCTTGCCCTAAGATAGCTATGCCACTGGATAGATATAAGTGCCTAGGCATACACAGCGCCAAGCAAGTTGCTCAAGTTTTAGTTGTCAATTTAACAATTTAAAAAAATATATCAAATACGTGTGAGACATGCTCAATAATGAAAGGTATAGGTCTTCTAAAGAAACTTCCATTGCACATTATAAACTTTCATGACGTCATATCTGTGTGGTGTTGCTGGTATGTTAGCAAAATTTTAACAGTTCACAAATCAAAGTTTTGCCTAAAGCGACCTATAGTGCCATTTTAGAATATCCACGTCTCCTCAAAAAACAAATTGATACAATTCTTCTTTTTTTATGTGCTCATAAAAACGTATCTGTTTTAAAGAATGTTGTTCAATTCCATGGGACCTCTTCGAGGATTATTCTTTTGCCAATTAAATTCTATATTTTTAGGACCGTGTGTAAGGATGCTTGACTGCCCGTAAAAATTTCTTCCTCTCACAGTTTTTCTCATAAATTATAAAAGGTTAGGTACATGTTGCTCGAAAAACAAGTTATTTAAATATGGCAAAATATATCTATTAACCCTCGCCCGGCGGGAATAATTTCAGTTACGCGGAGTGCGGAAATGGGTCACTAGTGACCCGGATCGAATTCAATTTTTTAAAATTATTTTTAAAGCACCACAATGTCTGTGTTTCTAATACATACTTGCACATGATAATTTAATCATAAAACTTTTATTTTTATTGACCTGCAGACTAAAAAGTTCTTCATATTCAGCGTCACTTTTATCGCTGCCACTGTCCTCACCAGACAAAAAATGAAAGTCGTTTTCGTCATCATCACGCATTAGTTTGTCATAGAATTGTTGTTCCGTAAGGGGAATTTTATTAGGAGCCATTCTTTTTGCCTATTATTTTATACAGTGTTATACTCCAGAAAACAAGAAAAAAAACCAATGGAGCACGAAACGCGAAAACCGGGTCTCAAGTGACCCAAGCGGATTATCTCAGGTATACCAAGACATTTTTCTACAAAATTTATTCTACAGCATCTCCACAACAGCTTCGAGGAATACGCAAACACCCAAAGCAGTATATTGGAAAACGGTAGAATTACTTAAAAAAAAAAGAAATGATTTTCAATTACCACTACTTTCCAGGCTAAAAGTGAAGTATTCAAAACTACTATTTGAGAATTTATTACATAGGATTGTGTATTTATTGTACCCACTTTTTGAGTATTTGCATGGGGATCTTAAAAGACACGTTGTCACTCAAATTGGGGTAGAGTTGGGCAATTTAGTTCTGATCAATATTCTAAGAAATTATGTACAAAATACTGAAATTTTAATTTTGTTTTTTTCGCCTCTGTGCTTTTATATGAAATTCTGTGAAGACTTTCTTAAGGTAGTTTTTATGCTTAATCAGTTGATGGTTGATAAGTGGGGGTAGTCGAACACTCAAAGACCTTTTTTACATGGTGCTGCCCATTTTCTTATTTCTTCAGAATTTGTCAGGCTTATAATTGCTTGCGATTTATCAGAAGAGCAGCCTTGGCTGTTGAAATTCTTTCGAGGATTATGAGACTGCTGAGTTGTTGCTACAATTTAAATACTATATGCTAAAACAGATAATTTACAGTTTTAAATCCATCATAGTGCATATTACAAATTTCAGTAATGAAATGTGTGAACAGTGGCGGCTCGTGGAGAATTTTGATGATAGAGCTAACCATCAAATGTAAAATGCATTTTCCAACCCCTCATAGACAAAGACAGATTCCGATGTCCCAAAATTTAAGTATTTTGCATATGGACTGGCAAAAGTTAGCATCCGTGAAACAGTATATCAAACTTTATGGGCTAATAATGAATTTTATTTTAAGATGTGCGACAATTTACAAATCAATTATGAGTATAGTAAAATAAATCATACCATAATTATTTTGAGAAAATTCCAAAGTGTTTCTTCTGTTAGAATTATACACACGGCCGCCTTCATATGCTCCAAGGAACGCGGCATTTTTTTATCAGAATTCGACGAAGTGAACGTACAGGCCAAAATTGTGATACGCTGGTGTTATCGCAGGGCTCAGATCATGCTGAGGCTGCTTGAGGCTTGAGCTTTCCATTGAATCTTGACCTACTTCTTGCCATTCTGCATCTGCTGCAGTCTATAAACCGTCGGAAAGCTGTGGAGCCACTTTGACCTGGCACCAATGCGTTTGAAGAAGCAAGCTGTGCTTATCTTACAGTCAGTTTATATTCGTGAAACAAAAATTACTCGTACTTTATTTAAGCTTTAAAATGAGAAGAATTATGAAAAATGAGTACAAAACAGTTTCTTTCAGAATAAAAAATTTTGAATGACTGGTTATGGTGACTAGAGCCATGGCTTCTTGGCTCCTTATAGTGAGCAGCAACTGCGTGTAAATAAAATAATTGTTATAGAAATACATATATTTTAAATAGAAAAATGTATTACAATGAGATAATAAACCTGCTATATACAGTTTATATATTTACATTAAACAAAATATTTGAACATAATGCAATGAATGACAAATTGACATTATCAATGACAAAAAAAGACAGAGGGTACTTTCAAAAGTTTCGAATCATATCAGCTACTAACCAGAAGCTCCAGTTCAATTCTAAGGTTAAACCATGCAGTTGATAAGTACATAATTGTGTGAGTCATATAGATTACTAAGGGATTTCCACAATGGTACTGATGAATTCTTATCAATTCGTCCCGTTTCTCTAAATACAACTGTAGCCTGGTACGTATATCATCCATTTCTGCACTGAAAATAAAATTCAACATATTGTGACCATAGGTATTCAAATTTACAAAATCAATCAACATACCGTATTTCATCAATAGTTGTGTTAAAGCTGAAATAAAGATAATAATGGTTAACAAATTCTTAATGCATGTATACTTGCAAATGATACAACATAATTTTTCTTTAAATCAATACAGTAGAACCCAAATTATCCGAGGTAATGTGGGCGGCACCCAGCCGGATTTACTTTAAAAAAATGTACCTATACAAAAGAGATAAATATTCCCAGTCTCGTTGACCCATATAGTGGAGGATATCTTCTTCACTCGATTAAGCATTTCAGTTAAACCCGACCACTGAAACCCATGACTTAAAATAATCATGATTTCCTGTTCATAGGTTTCATTTTATAGGCTCGGTTAATCCTCGGACAATCGGGGTTCAATTGTAATCACTAATCATCTGTATTAATAGATTATTGGAAGACGATATTGGCATTGACAACTGCTACATCCTGTTCCATAAATTATATTTAAAAGTGTCATCATATACATTATACATGTTAGTTTGACCGTTAATTCTTCATTTGAAATAAAAGGAGATTTTATTAAATCCTTTCATTCACAATACTGTAATGTAATCAAAGGTGCTCAGATATACACTGACCGGCAAAATTATCGGATCACTTTTTTTATGCAATAATGCATAAACTATTCAACTGAAAGTCACACTAGTAGTCACATTTACAGCGTAGACATCTCTCCTATTCCAGTTGATTAAAGAACGGCCATTGGCATGTTTTGCGATGGCGAATACTTATTAAAACAGATATAATACAAAGAAACAAAAATTTAATTGGCACGGTAAAACATAACAATGGAGCACAAAAAAAATTGAATCAATTTTTGACGTTAGTAGTGTACTTAGGCGGGTTCTGGACCAAACATGTCTACTACGCAGGTTCCTGCGCGGGGTTATTGCGCAGATTTTTGGCGGAAAATTCAAATTTTGCGCATCATTTTGGCGTTAAATTTAAACTGCGCAGGTTTTTGGCGGGAAATTCAAATTCTGCGCATCATTTTGACGATAAATTTAAATTCTGCGCAGGTTTTTGGCGGGAAATTTAAATTCTGCGCAGGTTTTGACGAGAAATTTAAATTCTGCGCAGGTTTTTGGCGGGAAATTCAAATTCTGCGCAGGTTTTGGCGGTGAATTCAAATTATGCTCAGGGGTTTTGGTGGGAAATTCAATGCTTGTCTGTCTGTCTATCTGCCTGCATGTCTGTCTGTCTGTCTGTCTGCCTGCCTGTCTGTCTGTCTGCCTGCCTGTCTGTCTGTCTGTCTGTCTGTCTGCCTGCCTGTCTGTTTGTCTGCCTGCCTGTCTGTCTGTCTGCCTGCCTGCCTGCCCATCTAATTGCCTGCCCGTGTGCTTGCCTGTCCGTATGCCTGCCTGTCTGTCTGTCTGTGTGCCTGCCTGCCTGTCTGTCTGTCTGTCTGCCTGCCTGCCTGTCTGTCTGTCTGTCTGTCTGCCTGCCTGCCTACCTACCTGTCTACCTTCCTACCTGTCTACCTGTCTAGAAGTATAAGCAAGGGCTGGACTCCGATAATATTCCAACTATATTTATTAAAAACTGTTCGATCTGACCCGTTAACTATTATGCAATTTCAACTTGCGCAACATAAATTGGGTTAAGAGTGGCAATGAGCTTCAACGTACGACAACAATGCTAATTTATTTGTGGATTGTATATTTGAAAGTGGAATTGTTAAAAATATCAATTCGAGGATTCTAGACCTCTAGACACTGAGGTTATTCAATGCGAAAGCCCCCCCTTACTGTTGTAGATCAAAACTATCCTCCGATATAAGTTTACAAAACCTCTTATTGCAGCTGCTCAAAATTTTCGTAATTTCTCCAAAGCTGATTATAATGTTATTAATGGTAAATTACTGTCTTATGGCTGGAATGTTGAACTGAAAATCGCTTAGCACTGAGAACTGTGTAAAATCTGCTATTTCAAAACATGTACCGATGTTTAATAAACGATCAGATTATTTTCCTAATTAAGCTGATGAGGGGTAGCGGGTAGCACTTATCTACGACCCCGGTAGAGAATAGGCTGCTACAAGGTTTGGCGAATCTTGCCCCTACGTAAGCTACTGATCAACTCCCATCTCCGAACCCCCAGGAGAGATCAGGTCCCAAACCTCATTCATCCTTCAACTTCTATATATCCTCTCCTACATCCTATCCAAACTCGCCAACCCGCCTGACAAGCGAGGCGTTTTAATGTCAAACCCCAAAATATGCCAAGCTCTAAAGAAGGGAGGCCTATGCCCAATACTGGGCGCAACAAGGCTGTGGATTTTCCCAATGTCTCTCCAGCCCCAACACTTTTGTATTATGTTAAATACTGCCTACCAGTACACTTAAACAGTCCTCCAGAGGATCGAACACATTACCTATCTTGTAATTCCGTGCTCTCTAGCCAAAGAAGACGTAAATGTTTCTTTTTAATCGTGCATCAATAATATGGTTTCCGATTTTCTTGTTAACTCCTGGACTTTTTGGCAAATAAATTTGTTATATTTCTTAATTCGAGTTCATCCATATTAGACAGTCAATCCCCGCTGTCTACAATCACATTACAATTTTCCTGGTACTCTCTTTGGAGGAAAAAGTTGTGATTAGTCATTAAATTATCGCGCATATCCGTGCAAATGCCAGCAAAGTCTTGTGTTATATCCATAAGGTTGAAGTTATCAACTTGGAGCTGTTTTAATATTCTAGTTCCCACTTTAACATCCGCCAGCTCTAGTTTGTATGGGATAGCAACTGGATTTTCATATTTCCTTGCGATTTTTTTCAATAGGCCTATGGTTCTTTCAATGAGAACAGGTCTGGACAGGTTTGAACCCTAGACACTGATAATGGGAGTCATTGACCCCCTCATTAACCACATCCGGTGCACATTTTCAGACAAAGACTCCATACATTTATTTTTAGCAACCTTGCAGATTCACAGATGCTCACATCCGTTTAAACAAGTCTGGACAGGTATTTTCTATAGTCTGCAAATTTTGTACCTCCTTCAAGCATTCTAATTTTAGCTTTATTTACACTATTACAATTTCTAATGTGATTGTTTAGTTACAAAATGATTTAAACAAGTTTGAGATTTTCTCTTATGTATGATTTTTAACCAATCTAGATAAGTTTTTTATCCAGCAAAAATGAAACTGTCCTTCACCGTTGGGTATCAGATGTTGGGGAGCATCCTTATTCATTAGAGTATTTTTACTAATATATTGCTGTGGTCTAATAGCTTTTATTTGGCTTTATTTAATTTAATTCTTATTCTCAGGGCTTTAATTTAAAATTTTTTATTTTAATCTTACCTTTTGTCCGCAGTTTTTAGCATGTAATTGTAATAACCTTAGTTATTCGACTCAACTTGCTTTATGTAAGGTATCCAAGCATTGTGTTTATTAAGTGTTAAAATTCTCCAGCTCTAATGTTACATTTTTGCCAAATATTTATGTCGTCTGTGTTCACATCATTTTCTACAATTTCTACATAATTAACTGACAGATAATTAAAACTAAAAGTAGAAAGTGCATAATTTATCATCTTATTTCGGTTTTCTAGGTTAGATAGATAAAATAAGTAAATTAGGCAGCGGCAATGTGATTAGAGGCCAAACACGATAAGTTTTGTTTAATGTGTTTATTTTTTTAACACAACTGCGGGATGAAAGTTATGAAATACCTGCACACACTACAGATACAGAACTACAGGGTCATCTTTGTGCAGCTTCCGGAATATCGCTTAGCATGGTTGGAAGAGTAATGAGGGAAGCCAAAATCAAATCAGGAGAACCTTTTAAATCTCGTCAAAAGAAAAGACAAAGGAAGCATCCTGTTGTAAATACTACTGATGCAGATAAAAGTGTGCTTAAATCCTTAATTTATGATTTTCATAAACTTTATTAAGAATGCTTTAGCTTGAAAACCCTACTAAGCTAGGCACAAGGAAGCATTAAACTTCCAAGGAAGTATGTCATCTTTAGGGAGGATCTTAAAAAACATGGATTTTAGATGGGTTAAAACTCAAAATACATAATCAAAAGGTTTTACGTTACTCTATATATTTAACATTGTTTATTTATTTTACTGTATGCATTTAAAATTATCTATTTAATGCTATTGTCTTAATTTGCAATAAGTTTTCCTGTTTATGTTATCTACATTGAATAAATTAAGAAATTTCCCAAACCAGTGTTTTATTTATTAAGTTAAATACCTATTGAAAACAAATAATTCTGTGTATTTACAGTAATTAGTCTCAAAATGTACAGGGTGGGCCAAAGTAGACGTTTTCTTATGGAAACTCACGTTCCTGTCAGAGATAGAAAAAAATTGACCGTCTCCCGAGCTCAAATTTTATGAAAAAGTTACTGGTGCAAACGGAATTTTACTATTGTAAACCGTTAGGCCGCTAGTAGGGTTTCCAGTCCCGGGATCCAGTCCCGGGATCCAGTGTTGGTATATGGGAGGGATATTCCCTTTTTCGTGGGAATTTTTAAGGACTGTGGGAAAGGGGGAATTTTTTTAAATAATTCCGCTTTTGGAGGGAATTTTCCTATATTTTACATACTAACTCTAAAAATGTATTAAATAACTACTATTATCTAAAAAACTAAAAATTTAGGTTTTTATCCTAAAAAATTTTAAAAAGAAGAGAATCTAAGATTTGAAAACGTAGTTTTTATTAATTATGCAAAGTGTGGCAGTAGACACAACTCGATGACCAGTCACCTGGAAGACCGCCTCGTCAACCACAAAACAATAACTACGTCAACTGTTTCTTACAAACAGTCAAAACAGCGTTGCCAAGTCTTTTATTGTGCAGCAGTAGAATATAACATTAAAAAGCGGTGAATCACAATATAGAGCATTTTAATAATTATTGAATAAAATATTTACTTATTTTTGTAGCTTTAAGTCTGAGAAGTAATTCTTATTAGAATACAATACGTTTATTTTTATATTTATGTACTTACATGTACAGTGTATATGTTTATTTTCTATAATTATTTGACGGGTAATTTGTTTTTGTTCTTTTGTAATAAAAGTTATGTTCAGTTAACGAATATTTTATTGTAGAATTTATTAACAATTTTCAAATTTATCACCAATAAGCGGGAGGGATTTTGACACCTACAGTGGGAATTATTTAATAAGGTAGAGGGAGCTGCAGTACACAGCATATACCAACACTGCCGGGATCCGGTCCCGGGACTACAGCCAGCCCAGGAGAAGTCCCGGGACCATGTTGACATGGATGCGTATATTCGATATCAGAGAATTAGGACGGGTATTCACCGGCGTCCGGCTTATTACTCATGCCTCTTGCACATTCTGCATTATTTGCGTTTTGTGTAGGCAGGAGAGCTATTGTCTTCAGTAGGTTAGAATTAAACCTGTGTGTGGTTTCAGCCACATCTGCATATCTTCTTCTATTTATGCATTTGTCTGTTTCTTTTGTTGGAGTTATATATATTTTTTGCGTAGTCGTGTGCGTACGCAGTAACAGTAAGGTAACTAAATTTGTAGACTTTTAAAATTATGTGCGAAGAAGCTGAATAATTAATATTTTTGAGTTTTAAAGGTGTTCGTTATTTGTCTGCTAAAGCGTTACAATTAGAATGAATTCTGATTCGCAACCTACCTTTATTCTATATTAAAAAAAATTAACGATTTGAGGTCAAGATAACAACGATTTTATATATTGAAGATAAACAATTGGCAAAATGTAAAGTTTGTTCTTATAAAATTATCATAATCAGAGACAGTTTGACGAAATGATTATACAAGCACTTTGCAGTTCAAACAAACGCAAAAGATGAAGAGGGACATTTTTAATAACAGAAGAAAGCAATGAAGTTATAGACGAGTCCCAACGCAGATTATCGGCACAAAAATACTTTATTTAACTTAAAACACTTGTTTTTCGGTGGAAATTGCATTCGCAAATTTTACCTGAACACTATTTCCCTTTCGGGACCATTTTTGGGATCTTCGGGACTAGTCCCGGGACTTGAAATTTAGCTCGTTAGTCCCGAAAACACTTTTGGTCCCGGGACTTGGAAACCCTAGCCGCTAGGGGTCGTTTTTCAAAATTTGTCGATTTCTTTAAACCCTTATAGCTTTTTTATTTTTAGGAATAATTGATTTCTGTAAAAACTTTCTCATAGCAGTTTTGGTGTAGAATAGGCTGGTGAATTTGGTTTTAATACAGGGTGATTCGTAAATTTGCTGCAACAAAAATTTTCTTTTTTCTTATGGGACACCCGGTATATTTAGACATTTTTTGTAGTCCTTAAAATTCTCTTTTCAAAAATATATAATACTATATGTCTAAAGTTAGCATTTTACGGTATATTTGACTTTAAGTTAAATAAACTAAAAATATCAAGTAGCCATTGTGTCATAGCGCCGCATGACGATTGTTTTAAACCAACATTAGCAATATTTATGAGAAAAACAAAGTTGGGGCTAACTAAATAAAAAAAACAAAAAGCATATAGGGTTACAAACATTTAGAACAAATAACAAAATTAATAAAACATATTACCACCCAACGATATGTCCTTTTATAACATATGTTCAAACTGGGCACCGTTCTGATTAATACACAAGCGGCAACGTTGTTTGACAGCATTTTCAGCGTTTCTTAGCTCAAATTTAGAAAAAATAGCAAATGCATTTTGCACTGCTTCCTCTTGCAATTCTCTTGATGTAATCGGTTGTCTATATGTCAAATCTTTAATTTTTTCCCAAAAATAGCAGTCTAGGGGTGTCATATCGGGGAACTTCTCTGGCCAAGGGATTGGTCCTTGGTTCCCTATACACTCTTCTCCAAACTGCACTTTCTTATAATTAGTTATAAGACTTCAATTATGAGGCGATGCATCATCTTGTTAGAAGATGGAAATTTAAATAGACACGGATAAAAAACCAGTTTCTGTTCAAATTCAAAAGCTATTCGACTAAATTACCAGCGGCCAACTTCGTTTTCCTCATAAATATTGCTAATGTCGGTTTAAAACAATGGTCATGCGGCGCTATGACACAATGGCTACTTGATATTTTTAGTTTATTTAACTTAAATTCAAATACACCGTAAAATGCTGAATTTGGACATATATTATTATATATTTTTGAATAGAGAATTTTAAGGACTACAAAAAAATTTATAAATATACTGGGTGTCCCATAAGAAAAAAGAAAATTTTTGGTGCAGCAAATTTACGAATCACCCTGTATTAAAACAAAATGCACCAGCTTATTCTACACTAAAAACTGCTATGAGAAAGTTTTTACAGTAATCAATTATTCCTAAAAACAAAAAATCTAGAAGGGTTTAAAGAAATTGACGAATTTTGAAAAACGCCCCCTAGCGGCCTAACGGTTTACGATAGCAAAATTCTGTTTGCACCAGTAACTTTTTCATAAAATTTGAGCTCGGGAGATGTTGGTCAAAATTTTTCTATCTTTGACAGGAACTTGAGTTTCCATAAGAAAGCGTCTACTTTGGCCCACCCTGTACAACATAATTATGCACACTTTTACCTACAATAGGAAAATACTTCTGATCAATTGGTTTTTAATTACCTATAAGAAAATAGAAATACATACTACTTTCTAGATAACTTTTGATCTGTGATAACAAATAAATTAGCCTAGATACCTAGATTTCAAGTGGTTCAAGTAAGACTACATTAAAACTGCACCCCTCCACTGATGGTGCGTTTGCAAGCAGGTCTTTACAATTCTACTACGATAGTAAACGCCATCCGAGTCTAAGCAAAAGTTACTTCGGGATGCGCTGGTTTTATTCTTACATGATTTTAGCTGTAACATTGTTTATGGTAAATCATGTAATAAAGTGGTTAATGATATTTTAACTAGAGAGATAACTTCTGGAACTATTTCATTTTCTGAATACAGAAATAATTTAGAGTTATATATTTACTTATTGCTTTGTTTTTCCATAGATCTTGCCTTTTGCTGTAACAATAATACAAGCTAAATTAAACTATTTATCTGAGTACATATTACATGTAAATAATCATTATTGTAAATGTATCGTACAGAATTTAAAATAGAGATTATATGAACATACAGCCTAGAAGCCACTTTGCAAGTGATTTATTTTTGCATTCTTCTTCTTCAGGTGCCATCTTCTAACGAAGGTTGGCTATCATCGTGGCAATCCTAACTCTGTTAACTGCTGCTCTAAACAATTCAACGGGACTGCAACTGTACCACTCTCTGAGATTCTTCAACCAAGAGCCTCGTCTCTGCCCTACGTTTCTTTTTCCGCAAATTTTTCCCTGGATGATTATATGGAGTAATGAGTACCTTTCTCCTCTTATGACATGTGCAAGGTATTCTAATTTTCTTCATTTTATGGTGTTAATAACTTCTACCTGTTTGCTCATACGATTGAGTACTTCTACGTTGATGACTATCCGTCCAGGGTATTTTTAATATGCGTCTAAAGACCACATTTCAAAAGCCTCAACTCTCCTTGATTTCTATTATTAATTGTTGGTCCAAGGAAATTTTTACGATTTTTTCAGAAACATCTTACAAAAACACCCTTAAAACAAAAGTTCTTGATAATTACATAATATATGATCTTGTTTGAAAGAATGTCATTCTTATCAATTATAAAAATTTCCCAGAAAACAAAGTAAGAAATGTGATTATAGAAATATGTACCTTAAGTAACAAACAACTTCCGGGATTGGACCGTGTCATGATTGAGATCGAAGAGTTCTTCGATCTCAATCATGACACGGTCGTTTGTTACTTAATGACAATGGCCGAGAAAGCCTCAGAAATCATTTAAATATGTACCTATTTCATTTTTCTACAAATACTTATCTACTTCATACACATATGTGTATTAATATACTTTTTTGTTATCATTTATCAGAATTTTTTATTCTTGATGAAAGTCCCTGCATCTTCTCAAACTACTCACTTGCCAAAATTTAATAAATATCTCCTTTCATATCAGAAATCGCAATGTAGAAATTTATGGTGTTAAACAAAATTTGGTGGAGAATTGCAAGTATATTGTGGTAAATATTACTAAAGAACCAAAACTGGTTATAATGGAGGCGGATATAGAAGTGGCATATCGCTTACCAACAAACAGAAGAGATGCTCATCCCCCTATTGCGGCACAGTTCCTGTCTAAGAGCAAACGCGATTCATTAATACAAAAGGAAGCATTAGTTCCTACAAATAACAAATTAATAGGTACCTGAAATGTCAATTGGCAACAAAATCTATCTAAACGAACATTTAACATACCATAATAAACAGCTTCTGAAGAAAGCAAAAGAACAGGCAAGGATAGCTGGATTTCGATATGTTTGGTTCAAGAACGGAAAGCTGTTAGCAAAAAAGAATGATAATGATCCGACTATTAGAATAAGCAATCAAGAGGACATACTTTCGATGAAGCCTACTGAATAAATACCAGGTATGTTTCTTACGTGCAAGTAACATTTTATTATATGTTTTTCGGACTTTTTCCACTGTCTAGGGTGTAAATCACACAACGTTTCGGGAGTTTTGTTCTACACCCGTCATTCTAACATTTTTGCGGTGTTCCGATAATCTCACTCATAGGGGTCGTTGTGTTTCCCCTATGTATTGTCTTCCACACTCACACGGTACGCTGTAGATACAGCTCTTTGAACTCTGATCTTCGTTCTGAGGCTTGGTATGCGTCATCATGCCTCTTAGAGTTGTTGTGGACTTGAAGGCAGTTCTTATATTGAATCTGTTTCCGATTCTTCTCAGTTTGTCGGAAACTCCTCGGATGTATGGTATTACGGCCGTGGTTGTAGGCTCCGTTTTCTCATCCCCTGCCGGTGTTGTATTTCTGCCCATCTCTTCTAGCGTTTGGTTTAGAGTTCTTTTTGGGTAGCCATTACCTTGCAGCATTTCTGTGATTATCCCAATTTCGCGTTTAAGGTCTTCTTCCTCCGAGCATATGGTCTTGGCTCGGCTATATAGGCATCTCGCGATGCCACGTTTCACGCTATTGTGGTGGTTAGAATCGTAGTGTAGGTATCTCCCCGTACATAAGAAGCATATTGAAGATTTACAAATATTAGTGGCAGAATTTGATTTTGTTTTTGATTGTATAGTGCTTTTGGAAACTTGGATCATTGAAAATTTAAATTGTTTTAATTTAGAGAGGTACACACCACTTACTATAATCAGAGCAAATTTAATAAAAATGAGAGTGTTGTGGTATTTGTGGGGACATCCTGCCCACGATAAAAAAAATTCAAAGACTTTCCAATAATTACAATTTAATGAGGTTACAGATAACAAAACTTAATAAACACATTGGTATAACGTCAATTTATAAACGACCATCCTATGATACTGCAACATTTCTAATTTTCTAATGACAATGAATTTGCAAGAACTGTATTATAATTCTATCTTAAGATGTATATGGAAATATTCAGAAGTTATTAAATTACAGTCACATGATTGCTCTTAAGAACAGGTCAGGTTCGTGCATTTCAGATTATTGTTACACCTGAAAAGTCATTTTGTTCAATGAAAGCTTGCTTTGAAAATTATCTGACATTTTTATACTTGTCAATGTCAAAAAAATATAAAAGTTGAAAATCAGTCAAATATTATTTGTTACAGTTCCAATTATCTGATAAACATGTAAAATGTAAGTAGTTCCTTTTATTATTCAATTGACTTTATTATAATGTTTATACTTTTACCCCTTTCTACAAATACCTGCAGTTGTCACTACTCCAAGTACTTCAGTCTGTCCCTTCACCACTTCAAATGCGCTGTATCTACTTGCCGAAGCTTTGCTCCGCACATCAATCTAATAGCAACCACAAACGTCCTCTATCCAAACACGACAGTACACCCGCTAACTTCTATCAAAAAGCTAGACAGTGTCCCCTACTAGTAACTGCAATACCTTTTATCCAATTCACAAGACGTTCAGTCCAACTAGAAGCTCGATGATATATGGTATCAGCAAATGAAACACCCTTTATCCAATTCATAAGATGTCTACTTTGACAAGAAACTTGACAAGGTACAAAACCAATTTAATGGAACATCCTTTATCCAATTCACAAGATGTCCACTCCAACTGGAAGCCACCAAATGAAATGCCTTCTATCCAATTCACACGATGTCAATTTCAAGTCCCGGGACTAGTCCTGAAGATCCCGAACATGGTCCCAATTGTTTATCTTTCGATATATAAGAGTGTTGCCATATTAACTTTAAATTGCAATTTTTTTTTATGTAGAATGAATGTAGGTTGGGAATCGGAATTCATTCTAACTCTAATGCTTTAGCAGACCAATAGCAAACACCTTTAAAACCCAAACATATAAATTATTCATCTTCTTCGCACATAATTTTAAAAGTCTACAAATTTAGTTACCTTACTGTTACTACGAACACACACGACTACGCATAAAATATATCTAAATCCGACAAAACAAACAAATACTCAATAAAGAACACTTGCAAATGTGGCTGAAACAACACACAGGTTTAATTCTAACCTACCGAAAACAATACCTCTCCTGTCTCCGTAAAACGCAAATAATGCAGAAAGAGGCATGACGCAGGTGAATGTCGGTCCTAATTTACTGATATCGAGTATACGCAGTCAGGTTGACATGGTCCCGGGACTTCGCTTGTGGTGGCTCTGGTCCCGGGACGCAGTTTTTTTTTTAGAATCCCGGGACTAGAAACCCTAGGTGCATTATCCTGCGAAAGCAACCCACCTTTTGCTAACATACCACGTCTTTTTGCCTTAATTTTCTCTCTTAGGGTGGCTAGTAATTTAGAATAATAAGCTCCAGTTATTGTTCCGCCCTGTTCTAGATAATCGACCATAATTACTCCACAGATATCCCAAAAAACTGAAGCAAGAACTTTTCTAGTGGATTTTTGAACTCGAAACTTTAGGCCTTCGAGAACCATGATGTTTCCATTCCATCGATTGTTGTTTCGTTTCTGGGTCGTAAAAATAATCCCAAATTTCATTCATTGTCACAACACATTTCAAAAAGTCTGGATCTTCTTCAAAACGGGCACAGATTGAGCATGACGCTTTTTTTTATCGCCATTCAAGCATTTGTGGAACCATTTTGCAGAAATTTTTTTCATATAATCGACGTGAACTATATGATGGACGCGTTCATATGAACTCTTTAGTGTCTCACCTATATGTTTCAGCCCAATTCGACGGTTTGACAATATCATGTCATGAACTGCATCAATATTTTCGGGCGTAGACACCGAAATTGGTCTTCCCGGCCTCTTCTCATCTTCAACGGAAAGTTTTCCTCTTTTGAATGACGCAATCCAATTTTTCACAGTTGCGTAAGAAGGGCATTGATTGCCGAGTGTATTAAGCATATCTTCGTAAATCTGCTTACCCCTTAACCCCTTCAAATACAGGTACTTAATGATAGCATTTCGATATACTTTTTTTTTAATTTATTGCGCAGCAATGCTTCTTAAAGTAAAATTTTACAGTGACATTTCTAATAAGTCATTGTTGTTGCCATGATAACAAGATTTTGTTTTGTTCAAGGAAAGTGGCCTAGGCTAACTAGATATCAATACCCCCTCATATAAATATTGATATTTAATATTTATATGACTGCCATATTGGCTATGCTTTCTGTGATATTCTCATGGGTCAGGCCCTTCCGTAAGTTAATTTAACTGATGTACACAGACGAATATTGTATGTAATAACAGTGCACTATATTTCGTTTACACTTATTGGAAATTATGTGGTGCAATAGTTATCTAGAGCAATTAGTTGATTTTTATTTGTTAAGGATTACTATTTTTGTCGGTGCCCGGAAAGAAGTAGGCTCACTCTTTATGTTCCTGCATACGAGAAAAGAATTTGTTGATTGAAATGCAAATATTTTTATATGCTGTACGAGTGATATTCTTGCAACACATTTACATTCTGGATTGCTATAAATATTAATTGGAACTATAATTTTGCATTTAGATAGCAACTTGAAAATTTTGTTGAAGAAATATTTGTGTTGTTTTAAAAATAGTCGATGTGTCGTTTTTGAAAAGGAGTTACGACTGCTTATTGTAAATACAATATCAGAAAACTATATTATTGCTGAAAATTTCATTCGTTCTTTCAAATATTTTTTTCATTCATTATCAATAGCCTCTTTTACCATTTGGCTGTCGAGAACCATTCATACCTGGCAGAAAGTGCAACGGAGATAAAGAGGTGCTCGCGACTTACACTACGCTTCCCCACATCCACACACTCAACCATTCCAAACCTAAATTAAAGCTAACTTAACTAATGCATTCAAATCTATTTCCACTCCAAGAAAATTCTCGCAGTGAAATTTGAACCCATGTCCACCTGGTTGCTAAGCAGATTTCTAACCCACTCAACCGCCCAGGTGGCCTTTCCTTCAAAATTATTATTTTAAACTAGCGTTCTGCACCCAAATTGGGCGCGAAATAATTCATTTAATGCAATTTGTACAAGAGTGATCCATTTTGGGTGTCGAGTTAATTTTGAGGTTAGAAAATCCACATAAAAAAAAATTACTTATAAAAATTCGAAAACTCTCCAACTGGCTTACTTGCGTCGGCCTGAGTCGATTGACACCAAAATTCATTCAGTTTTCTTTTACTCGTGCATATTTTAAGTGTCATTACTCATTACCATTAGAAAAACATTTTTGTACGTAGCGGCCACAGAATTTATTTCTCTGTAAATCCAATTTTATTGTTTGTGAATTACTTTATGGATTAAGCCAAGTTTTGTTAAAATCTTTTATGGTTAAGTTAATAAATTTAATAAATAAAGTTAATACATGGGGAGGTTCAAAAATATGAAAATGCCTCAAGAATAAAGTACCCTTATTTTTCAAAATACACAAAAATGCTATTGGGAACAGTTGTTTGATTATAAGGAGGTGTCAAATACAAAGTCACAGCCACTTAATCTGAAAAAAAATAATTGCTTTTTCCTATTTTTTTCTGTGTATTACGGAAAATGAGATACTTCAAAGTGAACTTATTATCGAATACGGTAAAGATGTATTGTCGAACTTTAGAAATAAAAAACATCAAACATAGAAGATAATAATAAAGAAGGAAATTTCAACAATTTCATCCATGTGCCCCCCTTCCTCTCTAAATATTTCTTATAACATTTCAATTTCAAATTATAATTGTTTTGAATTGTTGTTGATGTTCAGATCGTTTGTTATTCATTCCTGTCTTTTGGGTTGCCTGCAGAGCGATTACAAGAAAAACGTAATTGATTACCAATTACAATCATTTGTATAAAAATTGAATCGATTTTTACTTGTTTCAATTACAATTACTATTTGCAATTCTATCAAAAATAAATATTAACAAACGACCATCCCAAGCCAAAGTATACGAGGTGTCATCAACAGTGCGACCCAAATAGACAATTTGGGCAAATACAAGAAATAAATTCGAAAAGATTTTTGTGACTTAAAGCATCGTAAAGCTGCTACGGAGCATTCTTTTACACCATCCTCAAGTTTGGTGCAACTGTTTCTCTCTTTAAAAATACATAAGCAATAAAACAATTCTAATCCACTCGCGCTTGTGACTAATACAAATTTGTAGTAAATTTCGATGTATTTATCAACTAACAAACAATAGAGTGGTTTATTAGCATTTTTTTTAAATAATAACAAACAAAAACAACAATAGAAATAAAGGGTGTTTCAATACGAATGCACTTTTTAATTTTAAAATAAAACGCAAGTTTTTTTGAGGAATTGCTGATATTTTTATGGAATTTTAAAGTAGACATGTTCCGATTAATTATGGAATAAAATATCCTTCAAATGGCCCTTGCGACTCTGGACGCAGACCCTTCCTCTTTTGATGAAATTATATATGACGTTTTGTTAAGAGTTGCGACTCTATCTCAGAAATTGTTGGAGGGTTATTCACATAGACCTGAGATTTCAAAAACCCCAAAGAAAGAAGTGGCACGGTGTCAAATCGCACGATCTCAGTGGCCAACTCCCTTGGCGTTTCAGAAGACAATGCGGGTCCAGAAATCGTTTTCCCAATAAATCGAACTGGTGCTGGTGCTGGTGCTCCAGCTCGTGCTCGAGTACCAGGTGGTGGTCGAGCTGGTGCTCGAGCAGGAGGTTGGCCGGGTGTTCGAGCTGGTGGTGAAGCAGCAGGAGCTCCAGCCCGAGTACCAAGTATAAGAATAATACTATTAGGTGAGTAAACGTTAACTTAGCCTTATAAATATTACAAATTTGATAAATACCATTTTTAGGTATTTCTGAGGCAGAGGTAAATACCCAGCCCACATCACTAGTCATGGCCAGCCTATATAATTCAGTCAACTTGTATTATGGTTCATTAGAAGCAGTTTTTAAAGCTGAACAAATTTATTATTCACTATTTTGCTATTAAATTGTTAGGGGATCCAATATTTACAGCAGTTGAATTCTGCATGTTAAAGGCCTGTCTTAAATCTGAATCAACAGCGTGTATACATAGGTAAATAAGACATTCCTTTATGCTATGTGTACAATTCTTTCTAGAAGCTAGGCAGTATATTTCAGACACTCGGGTTACTTCTTCTTCCTCTTATGGTAGGCCAGTGAACTATTTTATTCTAGCTAACAGTTTCCTTGTTAGGGGTTAATGACTACCACAGATGTTAGAAGTCTTTCAGTTTGTAAAGTACACCTCGTTATAGATGCACACAACGCTAGAAACGTCCGGACAAGTCCATTCGTTCAACAAGGTGATTTCCGCTGTTGTATTCAGTTTATTGCCGTTCGTCGTGTCATTTTGTTTTCTCGTGTGTTTATTAAAGCTTAACTCCACTTTCTACTTTTTTCGCTTTTTAAAACAGTACTTTTCAGAACTAAACAGCTAGGATTGAGGATTATTTTCATGTAAGCAAAAATTTTCGTTTACAGTATGAATTTGAGGTTACGATTACCATACACGCCTCGAGTAAACGCATGCACTGCAAACTGTAAATAAATTGTATATTGTTTTAGTGATAATACCAGAAATATGGCGAACACTGTTGGCACAAAAGGAAAAATTAATCACAGCCAGGCACGACAAATAATAGCAAACGTGTTGGAGTTTATGAAGACGGAAGCCTTAAAACGGAGCCCCCAAGATACCATTGTGTAATTTTAAAGAACGCCTTCTCCCTGCCACAAAGATATCTGAGAAAACATATAGAGCGATTGTTAAAGAAACCAATGACATACAAGCTGGTGCCAGTACGTCATTTTCAACTCCACGGAAAAAGAGACCTCGCACGTCCCCTAAAAGAATGAAGGACGGCAAATTATAATGGGTGCGGCAAAATATACTCAGCTATAGCGCCAGCGTGGCTCGGTGGTTAGAGCATTGGACTGCGGCGCGGAAGTCTGGAGTTCAAATCCCAGATCGATGCCTGGCAGGCGGCCTACCCAGTCGCTTTAAATAATTGGGAACCTGCGTTCGAAGGAACAAGGGGTAATAATGCGGTTGTCTAATGCGTGATGCTCACCACATCACCACGTGTCATGAATTTGACACGCGACAGCCGGGTGTGAAAGCGAGGATACGGAAGCTCTGACCTTCCGCCTTGCAGGCCAAGCTCCTTCATGGGGTGTTAGTGCCTCACCATTATTATTATGAAATATCGTTATAACTTGTTATTTCCTTGGCAGCTGTCAAAAGTGAAGTTTTATATCAAAGTGGAGAGATAAAGAATTTTGTTATGGAGCGTTATTCGGCTCAACAACAAGCAGAAATTGTTCAATTGTATGTCCAAAACTTGTCTTCTATAATTTCAACTCAACACGCTTTTAGGAGAGCATATCCTAATCGAAGACCTCCACACGGAGAAACAATTCGACGTTTAGCAAATGAATTTTTACAAAATGACACAGTAAGTGATGTAAAGCATACTGGAAGACCTCGTTCTGATCGTTCAAACTAAAATATTGAGCTTCTTCGGGCTGATGTTCAGGCAGAACCAAAAACTTTCACAGAAAACCCTAATTGCGCCGCATGTCTTATTGTGGAAGTTTTTGGTTGGTCGTCCAGCATGATTTATATCACTTACTGTGCCATTTTGTAAAAATTCGTTTGCTAAACGTCGAATTGTTTCTCCGCATAGAGGTCTTCGATTAAGATATGCTCGCCTAAAAGCGCGTTGAGTTGAAATTACAGAAGAAAAGTTTTGAAAATACAATTTAACAATTTCTGCTCATTGTTGAGCCGAATAACGCTCCATAACAAAATTCTGTATCTTTCTACTTTGATATAAAACTTCACTTTTGACAGTTGTCAAGGAAATAACAAAGTTATAACATTATTCCATAGTTGGGTATATTTTGCCTCGCCCATTATATACTGATGAATCATACAATTATAGTTCACATACGACCCCTTACGAGTGGTCTGATAATAGTTTACGTGGCTTAAAGAAACCAATTGGAAAGGGACCTCGACTCATAATGGTCCATGCTGGTGGTGCAAACGGTTTTATACCAAATGCGTTGCTCATGTTTCGATCTGGTAAAGTTGAATAAATAATTTATTATTTACATTTTTCAGTATTTATATTTCTTGTAGGAGCGAAGTCGGGTGATTATCACGACGATATGAACTCAACTAATTTTATGAACTGGGTAAAGAAACAACTCCTGCCTAATCTCCCTCCGTCATCTGTCTTAATAATTGACAATGATTCTTACCACAATACGACTCTGGAAAAACATCTCACATCTGGAACTTTAAAAAAGGACTGATACAATGGCTAAGGGTACGAAACATTCCTTTTTATGATTGGGCCGCTGTGTGTGAAAATGCAGATAAAGCTGCAGAGAAATATATGAAGGAAGCCCATATGTTGGAACATGCAATAGAAACGATAGCTTTCAGATTCAGATGACAGTAAAGACGATGGTGTTGCTCCTTTGTCAGACAGTAATTAATGAATTATATTATTTTATTTACTATTTGTATGTAATTAATTTACATTTGTTTATTTTACTGAACATATTTCAGATGATGTCTGACACCTGTCGTCATTATAATATGAAATTATAAAGGGGCAACAGATTTTATACCAATTATTTAAAAACAAACTGTAAATGTCAAATAAAAAAAACTTTCACTGTTTTACCAAGTATGATGTCGATGGGAAAATTATATCTGGGCTGGTTGGTTTTGGTTTTTACATTTAAGCACAGCAAAACAAATTTAGAAACCTTAAAACATAATTAATTTACAGTTAAAAATTAATTTATATTATATTCACTTTCATTTACATTGACAAATTTTTCAACTCTTACCAGCAAATGAAATCTATACATTAAAATAGTTAATGTGGAACTATATTTTACAGCACTATAAAAAGAAAACCGAGAAAATGTAAAACGAAAAAAAAAACGATACATTCAAATAAAAGTTTAATTACGCAAATACAACGGAAAACATAAAAACTAAAATATATTACTTTTAAATATCTTGAAAAGTACCCACAGTCTCACAAGATTGAATTTCACATTTAACGTATGTAACATTTTGGGAACATAAAAATAAATGGTATGTACTACTATTAACAGGTACACAAAACAAAGACGATGACCAAGTTAATGTTTCTATAGCAATGTATTTAGCAACATATAATTTTTTAGGTATATACCATTTTATTCATGCCATAGAACCACATTGTAGTCACCATCAACAACACAAAGTAGATAGTTACTTACATTCGTGGTTGATAAGATTTTTTCGTTTTAACTTTGGAAGATTTAAAACTGTAAGGATGAAAAAAAAAGATTAGCGTTCAAAGTTTAATTTTCGATTACTACAGAAATGCTTACCCCTTTGCAGACTGGGATTGCTTTGGTTTAATGTCTTTTGGTAGTTTGCTAAAAAAGTTATTTTTATATCTTCTGCGCAGTTAATTGAATAGTGATTAACCTACCTAAGAACCTTACATGCTTCACAGGGATTCTTTCTCGGGGTGCTCTTTGCTTTTCTGAAAATAGTAGACGTTATTTGTGTCAAATACCAGAATTGTTGAAAACCTACTTATCTTTCTCGACAGAACTTCCTTTCTGATCTTCATCTTCTACACTATAAAAGTCAGAATTGTGAAAAATAATATAAAAAAAGCATCGTTACTTACATTTTAATTGTCAGATCATGCAAACGTCTGAATTCATTAATTTCGTGTTTTAAATCTTGCGCTCTGGCGTATCTCTTCATTTCAATACTGTAATATTATTTACAATCAATTAAATGAAAAAAAAATACATTTGTTATGCTCTAGTTTTAAATCATAAATATATACAAAAACAACTTTAAATAACCTAAAAATTGCAATCGCCATTTTATAATTTTTAAATACTAAACACCCTGTTAACTATGCAGAATAGTAAATAGAAGTTTGAAACAAAATGATCACTTACTAAGGTATGTTTTCCTTCAAAGATTCGAGTTCTTGGATAGCATTTGAGTACTCAATTTCTAACTGTGTATTGGCATGTTGGGTGTGAAGTAATGACTGGGTTAAAACGTGCTGCAATTAGAGAACGATACAAAAACAGCTTTGTTATTATTTCAATTTACCTGT
This sequence comes from Agriotes lineatus, assembly GCA_940337035.1. Classification (NCBI taxonomy): domain Eukaryota; kingdom Metazoa; phylum Arthropoda; class Insecta; order Coleoptera; family Elateridae; genus Agriotes; species Agriotes lineatus. Next base: position 42,930,257 of record OW679202.1, read on the forward strand.
GCTGCGCTTAAGTAGTTACATTTGTCTTTACCGGGATAATTCTCTGTTATTTGCTTATTTGTATTTCTTAATACATCCAGTGGCTCTATTAATCTAGAACCTTTGTTAGTTTGTTCCGGACAAGTTTCTTGTACTTGTAATTGGTGTCTTGTATGGTTGCAGTCTTTATTTGAAAGGGTTACCTCATTCTAGAAACAAAATAGCATGGATGTACACATAAACACACTTATGATATAATAATAATAATAATAATAATAATAAAGGCCTTTATTTGTCACACATTATACAATCAAAATAATACAGTTCATTTATTTATTAACCCGGGCGAGATTCAGATTCGCGAAGCTGCGAACCTGTTCTTCCACCTAACCCTAAATTCCGCTTTTACCAAGGAATACAAAATAAAAATTAAACACAACTGAATTATAGATTTATATTCATTGCAAAATGTATATGTATCTATAAATTTAAAAAATTTAAGTACAATCACTCTCAGCACAAATTATCGTAGTTTATCGTTTGTAGTTAAGAGATTATTATCACAGGTAAGTACTTAATTTTATTTTTTTTTTAATTTTACACCGCCATAAATTTTGAAATAACTACATTCTTATATTTCTGAAATGATATCTTTGTGATGTCCATAGTCAATGTATTATACCATTTACATATGTTATATAGGAACGACCGTTTAAACAGTTCGCTTGTGTGTGCAGGAGGAGTAAGCATTCCCTTATATCTTAAATTTAACGTATGGACTTCAGTTCTGAATTTAAGTTTTCGGCATAGATATGAGGGTTGTTTATTAATAAAATCACATCACATTCTGATAAACATTTTTAAACCCTCCGTTCCAAGGCTGGTTCGAACATTACACGGTTCCACGGATTGGTCCTTACAGGCCCAATTTATATTGCTAATTATTTTGTTGTTAAATTATTAACATTTTTATTTTATTGTCATTTTAAGTTAAAATCGTATACTGTAAAAATGGTCATATAACCTGTTCTTCCACCTAACCCTAAATTCCGCTTTTACCAAGGAATACAAAATAAAAATTAAACACAACTGAATTATAGATTTATATTCATTGCAAAATGTATATGTATCTATAAATTTAAAAAATTTAAGTACAATCACTCTCAGCACAAATTATCGTAGTTTATCGTTTGTAGTTAAGAGATTATTATCACAGGTAAGTACTTAATTTTATTTTTTTTTTAATTTTACACCGCCATAAATTTTGAAATAACTACATTCTTATATTTCTGAAATGATATCTTTGTGATGTCCATAGTCAATGTATTATACCATTTACATATGTTATATAGGAACGACCGTTTAAACAGTTCGCTTGTGTGTGCAGGAGGAGTAAGCATTCCCTTATATCTTAAATTTAACGTATGGACTTCAGTTCTGAATTTAAGTTTTCGGCATAGATATGAGGGTTGTTTATTAATAAAATCACATCACATTCTGATAAACATTTTTAAACCCTCCGTTCCAAGGCTGGTTCGAACATTACACGGTTCCACGGATTGGTCCTTACAGGCCCAATTTATATTGCTAATTATTTTGTTGTTAAATTATTAACATTTTTATTTTATTGTCATTACACCTTACACCTTAGGGTAAAAGGTTATCGATTATATATATATATATAGGAACGACCGTTTAAACAGTTCGCTTGTGTGTGCAGGAGGAGTAAGCATTCCCTTATATCTTAAATTTAACGTATGGACTTCAGTTCTGAATTTAAGTTTTCGGCATAGATATGAGGGTTGTTTATTAATAAAATCACATCACATTCTGATAAACATTTTTAAACCCTCCGTTCCAAGGCTGGTTCGAACATTACACGGTTCCACGGATTGGTCCTTACAGGCCCAATTTATATTGCTAATTATTTTGTTGTTAAATTATTAACATTTTTATTTTATTGTCATTTTAAGTTAAAATCGTATACTGTAAAAATGGTCATATGAAAAAAAGTTATAGAAAAAGGTGATCTTAGAATTTATTATTTATTGGAAAAACCTTACAGTTTTGCATATACTTAAGTAAACTAATTTTCTTTCAAAAGTAATAGGAAAAATAAAACTAAAATAATTACCATAGTCAGCTAGGGACATGTCGTGATTATAAAAGCAGAAAAAAAAAACATAAAAAGTGTTTGCGTTACACAAAATATCGATTCCCAAAGTCAGCTATTGAAATTTATTGGCGTAGTATTGACCTAACCTTACTTTTCAATGCGGCCCTCAGGTTAGAATACTTCCCTGTTTTCTGGGAAACAGCTCAAATTATCCTCATAGCTCAATCTGGTAAAAACCCTGAAAATTTTGCTTCCTACAGACCTATAAGTCTGTTACTAATCTTGTCAAAGGTTTTCGAAAAGCTATTGCTTAAAAGAATAAAACCACTATTTGAGGAACGTCAATTAATCCCTGAGCATCAATTTGGTTTTAGGAATCAACACGGTACCACAGAGCAAGTACATCGTGTAGTTAGACAAATAAACACTGACTTAGAAGAAGGCAAATTTTGCTCAGCCGCTTTCCTGGACGTCTCGCAAGCCTTTGATAAGGTCTGTCACCCAGGACTCCTTCATAAAATTAAACAATTACCGCACAGTATATATTACCTCCTAAAATCTTATTTAGAAGACAGATGCTACTACACCAAGTACGAGGACGAACAAACAAATCTAAAACCTATAAAATCAGGTGTGCCACAAGGGAGCATCCTGGGGCCAATCTTATATTTACTTTATACTGCGGAGTTACCGGTGGACCAAAATACAGTTGTGTGTTATTGCAGAATTTACAATGGTAAAGGAATCTTAAATTCTTGCAATATTTGTAATGTCCTCGTCGTCTGGCTGTTGAGGTTTGGGATTGTTTTTCTGTGGTTACCCCTGAATTACCTTCTTGTATTTTAAGGACGATTTTATAGAAGAGGGGAATATTCCAAGCTCGATACTACAAAATGGTATTTACATATGAAATATGGGAATTACCTAGTTTCCAGTAGAAGACAAACCTGAGTTTGAAAATTTAAGGAATTGGTTACCACAGTAACACGAACCCACAGGTTGGGCCTCGCAGGTCCAACACCCCTACCACATCTAAACAAAAAGGGCTAAGTTAAAAACAACCATATTACAATATGTCCCATCTAACAATTGAAACGTAGATAGGAGCTTACCCATTAAGTCCCAACTTTAAAATTTTTGGGAATTTAATTTTATGTTTCTATAAAATCTTTTATTTGGGAAACAGTGATACATACAATCTATCAGAATTATAATAAAATCTTTAGTTTTGAAATTATAAGCCGTCCTAAAAATTGGACGCTGGCTCTTTAACAGTATCAGACCTAATAGTGCACACAGTTATAGAGATGGATTCACTGGAATTATAGAAAGCTATATAATGGGTAAGTTTGCATAAAAAACGTTTTTCTTCAAACGTCAGTAAAATGTGACATTATACTGTTGGATTGATGGTGCTAAACTGTCACTTCATTGTCATGGCAGATAATAACTTTATTTGCCGCTCGTTAGCGGCAGATAATATTATCTGCCGTTGGCGACTTTATTTGCCGCTGACGAGATCGAGTAATTTTTTTCGGATTTTGTTATAAACGTTTGAAGAAAAAATGCTCTATGTTACTCGGAGCAAAAGTATCTTTATGTGGCTCAGCTGTCCAGCCATGCCACATAAGGTATAACTTTTTCTCCTAATAACATAATATACTATTATTATATAGAAGGTATTTTAAACGAATTATATTATTTTGAATTATTCGGTATAAAACATTTGTAATGGATTACTCGACATTTCACGTAAAAAGCTAAAAGCTGCAATTTTACAATCTTTTTCTTAGCATCTTCATCGTTTTCCCTAGTTTCCATAAAATTACAATGATGGCCTGGACAAACATCATCAAAAACTGTTGAAAGTGATGACATTGTTGAACGTACAATAGTAGCCTTCACCCCTAATTTCATATACGTAACAGCCATAGCACGTTGGAAATCCAATAAAGTGCTGCCCGAGGAATGTATGGTATCAGAAAGAATCCATGCATACCGATCGCCATATCTAAGTTATATTTTATGTAGCATGGCTGGACGGTTTATCTGTCGAGCTTGCGAGGCCGATAAGTACAGCCGAGCCACAGAAAGATACTTTTGCTCCGAATAACATATAGTATTTTTTCTTCAAACGTTTATAAGAAAATCCGAAGAAAATTACTCTATCTCATCAGTAGCAGATAAAGTCGTCAGCGGTAGATAATAACTTTATCTGCCGTTCGTCAGCGGCAGATAATATTATCTGCCGCATGGCAATAAAGTGACAGTTTAGCATCATCAATTCAGCAGTATAATGCCACATTTTACTGCCGTTTGAAGAAAAAAATTATTATTATTGAAATACTAGATAGATACTATGATTATAGTAAAACTAAGATATTATTAAAGCTATCTGTAAGTTCAAACCATATTGAAAAAAAATATAATGAAAAAGAAATATATGAAACGTAAAGTGCTGCTATTCAATGAGAAAGTGATCATATTCACTAAGTTGTATTTCTTTAGTATGAAAGAGTACTTGTACTAAAAAACTGTCTTTAGGGTTACAGCTTACTTTCTTTGAACATTTTACAGTATATTATGTCACACACATTTTTAAGAAAAAAATGAAATCTCAGGTGTCCTATAATAGGACGCTGGAACTTACTGGGTTAAGCAGATATTTTTTACAAGAGTAACAAAAAAATAAGTTTTTGCTGGGCCTCGTAGGCCAACCCGTGGAATGAGGGTTAACAAATATAATTTCTAAATTTTGATAGCCGAGCGGTCTTGCTGCTCGCAGTCGACGTCACAGTGAGAACTCGAGCGCGCTTAGAGAGTTTGACTCCCGGTCGGGGCGCTCCGGTTCTCACTTAGGTAAAGCATGATAGTTAAGCGACGCCCGCACCCCCTGATGTAATGCGAAAAGCGGTTCCAGGGAGGAACGATAGAAGAGCTTATGGGGGAAAAAAAATGGAGAGCAGTTTTTACAAAAACACTTCACCATACAGTGCAAAAATGGTTTTTTATATATTTTACTACAAATGATAAAACCCTAACTTACCGGTAATCCAGGTTCTTTTAATGATTTTGAGCAACATGGTTGATTAATATTATCTGGAACAGTTTTTCCTAAGTGAACTTTTTCTAGAGGTCCTGAATTTGTATTTATAGTCTCCTTCAAGATCCCTTTGAGTGATTTACATTGTGTTGCACTTGCTTTCTTTGTCGTTTCACCATGCTTTGGGAACACATAAAAACTAACTTGTTTCTGTACACCTTTGCTTTGTTGAGCAGCTGATTCGTGTTTCATTGTATTTACAAATTCGCCAGTGTCAATTACTTTAATATAATTATCAAATTTTGGTTCCATTAATGGTCTGTAGTTTAAATTATGATGAGGAATTGGATTTTCAGTGAATTTTTGAAACCCTGCTGCTATCTTACTGTACGTAGCTTTCAGTTTCTCGTGGATTTTTAGTAATCTCGCAAAATCCTTAGCAAGATCACCTATTTCTGCTTCTGATTTATCGCGTTGTTGGAATTTAGAAATGCAATTTGTAGGATGGAGATCTGTTAGTGATGATATCACTCCTAAATCTTGAAATGTTATCGTAACTGATATATGTCCAACAATTTCCTTTTCTTTTGTGGTTAATGCTATATAACTTTGAAAATGTTCCATCTAGAATAATAAGTAAATTTTTGAAAGGCACGTAATATAAAGATTTTCAATAAAATATATAAATGTTACTGAAGGCAACTCTGCTACAGATTTAATACTGCAATCAGATGACTGCAAGATATATGATACTGTAACTTAAAAAAAACTAATAACATACCTTAGGGTCAGCTTGCATATACTTCACCTTCACACTGCCCACTGTAATGACTTGATTAGTATATGCTTTAGAAATCAAAAGTAGTGGAGGATGACACAAAACCGTTTTTAACAAGTTATTGGGTATTGAAATATAATACATTCGACAAATTATTTGTGGTAAAAAAACATTCAACAGATTCAAATCTTCATTTTCAATCGCCGTTGCTAGACTATTATCAGTTGGATTGCAAAATCTACAATTAGATTCCAAAAAATAAGTTTCAAGCAAGAATTATAGTATGTGTTCAAAAAGGATAAAATAAAATAGGTAATTTTTTTATGGTAATTGTAGAGAAAAATAGATCTTAAAATGCTTCAATCATCAATTTTGTATTGTTAATATTGAATTTTTTAAATAACCTTAAAGGTTTTTTTACAATGATGTAACTAATATAAGATACAAGGATTACAAAAGATTATCAATAAACCAAACTGAAATGCTATAATTAGGGTATAGGAATAAATTCACAAAACTGCAATGGTTGTCCAAACCAAACTTTGAATTAAAGAGTAAAAAACATATGTAAACTTACAACCAGGGCCATCTTAAGTGGGGGTACAAAGGGTGCACGGCACCCGGGCGGTAGAGTTTAGGGGGCGGCAGCTAGGCCTTGTGTACCTTATGTACATCGAATATAACAACAAAGATGGGAAACTGGCACGTGAGCTCAGAGGAGAATTTAAGCCCCCATAAAAACATATACGTACAGGTACAGGTACAGGATAATGAAATAAACATTAAAAGACAACAGACCGGTAGCAACGGCTGGGTATACAACCAAGGCAAGGCCAAACTTTTCATGGAAAGACTGGAACTAGAAACAACTCGCAGAAACAACGAATGCACACCTGAAGAATTCATGAAAATAATAGAGCAGGTAGCCAACATGACACTCAGAAGAAAGGGTGAGAACAACACAAAGAGGCCGGTATTTTGGTGCAGCGATACCATTGCTGAACTCAGACGGACCTGTTTGAGAGCAAAAGGGAGGTCACCAGGACGCATGCCAACAGAAACACTGGGGAAGCAGTTAAAGTTAAAGATGAGAAAGAGATATAAAGACACTGTGTCTGCTCCTGTAGATTTAATCACTATGCAATCTGTAAAATTACCAGCAATCGAATTAGCTACTTTTAAAGGTCAGTACAGCGAGTGGTTAAGCTATTGCGATTCTTATCTTGCACTAATTCATAATAATGACTCAATTAGCGATGTTCAGAAATTTTTTATCTAAAGAGCTCCCTGGATTTGCTGGTCAAGTTATACAATCTTCAGAAGTCAAACTACAAAACTGCTTGGGATTTGTTGCAAGAACGATTTGAAAATAAATGATTAATTGTGTATAATTACGTAAAGGCCAGTGTCCAACATCCTGTGTTACTAAAGGAATCCTGCAAACAATTGTAAGTCCTTTAAATGCAATTTGTTCAAGCAGGAGCACACAATTTACAATTGCGAGGCATTTTTAAAATAAGATGTTCATGCAAGGCTTCAAGAAATTAAACATTTGCACCTCTGTATTAATTGCTTACGACCAAAGCACCAAGCTCAAGATTGCAATTATCTCGCTGCAAGTCATTCAAAAATTATAACCATCAAAGAAAGTTAAAAGTTAGAAGCGCCCAGCTCCCACTCAGAATATGTTACCGTTGACCATGTTGTGACTCACGAAAATCCCGTTAAGGTGCTGTTCCGTCACCTAGCGAGCTATTTAAAAAAAAAAATTAAATAAAGATTTAATTTTAAAGGAAAAATTTGTAAAATTTATGCAAGAGTATGAGAGGTTAGGTCTCATGCCACAAATGGTAGAGCCTGAATAAAACAGGAAATCAAGTTTTTATTTGCCCCACCATTCAGTTTCTAAAAAGGATAGTTTGATCACTAAATTACGGGTTGTTTTAAATATATCTGCTAAATCAGACAGCAGGCCCCACCGTTCAAAGCAAATTATTCCCCTATTATTTTAAAATTCAGGACCTATGCATTTGTAATGATAGCTGATATTTCTAAAATGTACAGGCAAATACTGATACTGATTCTAATCAACAACAATTTAAACGCAGTTTTTGGCGATCGCACACAAATGAACCTTTAAAATGTTATCAATTCAACACCGTCACGTACGGGACAGCTTCTGCACCCTTTTTGACGACAAGATGCTTGCTCAAGATAATATGTTGAGATATCCTAAAGCAAGTCGCCAGCATGACTGAGCGATTAGGGTGTCAGGCTGACACTTCTTCTGTAAGGCAAATTACCTTACACCGATTAAAGTTAAGAGCTGTTAGGTTAAATTAAGGGCTATCTTGCTAGATAAATGAGTAAAAATAGTATCCAAATCTATTAACATTTTATGTAATAATTATTTTTATTGGTCTGGCGCAACCATTGTTCTAAGTGGATAAAAGCTTCCCCACAAAGATGGAAAACCTTTGTAACAAATCGAGTGTGATACAGAAAATACAAACATAAACAATTGGCATCATGTAAAAACAACCAACAATCCAGCCGATTTAATTTCTCGTGGCACAACAGCGACATTTTTGTTGAATTTACAACTTTGGTGGCATGGACCATCATGGTTTAATACGGATGACAAAATTTGGGAAAATTTAGTTATCCCTTGTAACAATTCTGAAAATTTACTTGAAGAACGTCTGATTTGCAACATTGCAATTGCTTATTACTTAAGGCTGCCAACCGTCCCGGATTGTGCGGGACGGTCCCGCAATAGCAGTACTAGTCCCGCATTCAAATACTGCATTGAAAACGTCCCGCAAAACGTCAAATGCGTCCCGCTAGTCCCGCATTTCTTGTCTCGAATGCTAACGAAACCTCGGCTCTACGCTTTCCCAAACTGCATTCTCGATCTGAAAAGTGTCACTTACAATTCATGGTACGTGATATACTATTGAAAATAATAGTAAAGGGCAGTATTTTTTTTCAATGCCTACTTGTAAAGCTGTGTTTTATCTACGAAAATCTCTATAATAAAGTAACATTTTAACGATGAGTGTGGATAATATGCTACTTTATTCACTAGTGAGTAAAATAGTCCATAATCCATAGCAACTAACAAAATAAATACGTGATACCCTGGTAACTAATACAAAAACAAGTAACATGATATTTATTTGAAATTATGTATTATACAATTTCAAAATTTTATATAACTAAATTTAGGTATTGCAAAAAAAATTGATATGCCACACCTGAATAAAGGGATGGATTTTATCCATTCGGGGAAATTATCTTACTTGCCCCCCCCCCCCCCCCCCGCTCATAGTAACCATGTCCCGCATTGAGGCCTTCAATAGGTGGCAGCCTTATTATTACTATTTCCTAAATATTGCTTATTGTTTCAAATTCATTAATAACTGTAAATTTCAATATACCGATAGGGCCACAATTATATATAACAGCAATGAGATAACATGAATAAGAAGATAACACATATTGCTTGAGTAAGAAAGAGATAAACATAGTAGCAAATATACGAGTAGGCTTGAAGCTTACTTTAATTATGACATATGTCAACAATTGTGCCTACTAAAATAATTTTGTTGTATGGTCATCTCTTTCTTACTCAAGCATTTTATTTTGTTGTTCATGTTATCTCATTGCTGTTATATATAATTGTGGCCCCATCGGTATACTCAATCGCAGTACAGAAAACTCTATGACACAAGAATTACAAAATGCATTTGGTATTTTAATTAAACTAGCACAATTTGAATCATTTCCAACAGAACTCACCTGATTATAGAATAGACTTGCCATTCCAAAAACCAGTAACACTCTGGAGGAAAAGGGAATAATAAGAGTAGGGGGGAGAATAGAAAAATCTATGATGAGTTTTCAGAGGAACCACCCAATCATTCTTCCCGTAAGCCACAATTTAACAATATCGATTATAAAACACGAGCACATTAGATTATTTCATGAAGGGCCACAACAATTACTCGTAAATATTCATGAAAGCTTTTGGCCAATATCTGGGAGAACCCAAATAAGAAAGACAATCCCTGATTGTGTCTTATGTTTCTGTGCGAAACCAACAAGTGAAAAATATAAAATGGACAATTAATTATAATGGACTATTAGTGTAGTTGAACACAGTTCAAGGGGCGCGGCTAATTTCCCACAGGACGCAGCACCTGCTTATTCACCTAGCGTACGTAGCAGTGGTGGGAGGCAACGAGGGGTGCACAATGATTACGTCTGGAAAGGACGCTCTCTGTGATTCTAGAACTTGGTGTTTAAATTCAACAGTAAAACTACAGTCCACTGCATACCATACATATTGAACAAATATAAACATAGTTCGATGACCACAAAGCATAAATAGTTGAATTGCACTCTATAATATGATACAGCACTCTTCATTCGAACGGGTTCTCCAGATGCCGTTAAAACTAGAATTTTACTTGCACAGCACTATGCAGTTCTTACATAATAATAATATGTATTTGAAATTGCAAATAGAAGGGAGATTTTTTAAAAACACTTAAAAACGATGGCAGGTTTTATCCTGGCCATTTTGCTTACTAGCCTTTAAAAATTGAAGCTTTTTGACTTGTCCAACGAAAGTAGGTAATTTCCCTATTTATTTGAACACTTTCCCTGATATTATAAATAAGCCCATAGCATTTATTTATCTTAGTGTCTTAGTACACACGCTTGTTTGCTTCCCAGTGCTATATCGTTAGTGAAAACTGTGGAAAGGCAGTCTATTTTGAGGATTGTTGTACGAGGTATCTACCAATAGTACCTATCAACTATAAAATAAAAGGTGAGTTACATTGGCTTTCGTTTTTTTACAAAAAATAGTAATAGCTTGTCTGCCTGCCAGTGCTATATCATTATGAAAACTGTGGAGAGGCAGCCTATTTTGAGGATTGTTGTATGAGGTATCTACCAATAGTACCAATGAACTGTAAAATAAAAGGTAAGTTATATTGGCTTCATGTTTTTTGTACAACAGTAAAAAAGTGGTTTCATGATTGCAGATGGCTGATAGAGGAAAAAACTTTCTGGTTTCCAATACCGAAAATGGAAATCAGAAAAAGAAGAAAACATGAGAAAAATTGCGAGCTCTATCAGGAAGTTTCTTGAACCAGGAACTTTAACAACTTTAGTAGCAGCAGTCTCACCCTCAGTATCAGTCGCTGAACTTTCTGATTCTAGCACAAACGGCAACTTAGTGCTGATGGCATTGACAGATCCTGCTCTTTGGCCACAGCTTATTTCAGATAATATTAAATTAAATATTGGAAAACGGGAACAAAGACATAGAAATAGAGAAGAGATTAATGGCAGGAAACCGCAGTGCAGGAGCATTACAAACGGTGTTTTGTGCAAAAAAATGTGTCGAGAAAAACAAAAACAAATATATATAAGACAACTAGCTGGCCCGGCAAACGTTGTTCTGCCCAAAAATAATTTGTCTCTGAAACCCCGTTTCATCACTATAGAGTTTTAATTTTATGTCATGTCCATCGTCTTGGACTTAAAAATAAATGCCATTTTCGCAATCAACGTCCCAAAAAACCTCAATAACGACACTCATATCGATTTTTAGGCTTATTTACCCCATTTCACCCCCTAAGGGGTAGCAGATCCGACAGACGTTGTCCTTCCCGAACATTGGTTTGCCTGATATTAGCGGGTTCAGCAAACGTTTTTTTGATATTGGAATTTTCGATTTTTTTAATTTTAAAAAATTTTGGGGGGTGGTAGGGGGGGGATGAAATTTTGGGGTTATATGTTCTGATATGCGAGAAATCTTCAAACAAATTAAAATTTTTTAAAAAGTTCCTAGAACCCGATTGCAGTGCCACCTACCGGGTCCAATTGTGAATCTAAACCATCCAGGAACCCACTCAAACACACTAAAAATTTCATCAAAATCGGTCCAGCCGTTTAGGAGGAGTTCAGTCACATACACACGTATAGAAGAATTATATATATAAATATTTTCATTTTAAAAAATATTGGGGAGTGGGGGGAGGGTGAAATTTTGGGGAACCAACAGACGTTGTCCTGCCCAAACGTTGGTTTGCCTGCTATTAGCAGGTTCAGCAAAGGTTTTTTCAATTTTTTCTTTTTAAAAAATATTGGGGGTTGGTGGGGGCGGGGGTTGAAATTTTGGGGTTATATGTTATGATATGCGGGAAATCTTAAATAAATTTTAAAAAAAATCGTCAAACAGACGTACAGAAGAATTATATATACAGATTGTCCGAAATCCGTTTTGAACATAGGAAATACATGAGTGCGACAAGGGAGACATAAACAAAATGAGTAGCAGGACAAAGATATAATGTAATCACGGCTAGGTAAATCGTCAAACTAAAATTAAGTCAATTAAACAAACAAACACTTCTGTCAAGTATTTAATCTGTCATTAAGAGTATAAACTGAGGTTTAAACAATTAATAGTAATTTATTATACAAGACAATAAAGTTAAATTTTATCCACGAGTGAATCGTTTAACGTCGAGACGAAGTCGAGACGTTAATGATTCAAGAGTGGATAGAAATAACTTTATCGTCGTGTATAATACGATTTTTTTTTATAGCAATTTCAAAAGACAATAAGGACAGTCAATCACATTTCAAAATGTCAGTAGCTAGATTGGGTTGCTACGATAATACGAAGCTGTCATATTTAATTTAAACAAAAGTTAGAAAATTAAACTACTTTATCTATCCTTGATGTTAAAGTGCTACTTTATCTACCCTTGCTGTTAAAGTAAAACTTGACCTTTTGTTTTGAGTTGATAAAAGCACACTTTAACATGTGCTATAGAAAAAAATAATTATGTGAATAGTAAACAATAGTATATTTAAACCTCACTTTATACTCTTAATCACAGATAAAATATTTGACAGAAGTGTTTGTTTGTTTCATTGACTTAATTTTAGTTTAAAAATTTACCTAGACATGATTACATACTATTTTTGTCCTGCTACTCATTTTGTTTATGTCTCCCTTGTCGCACTCATGTATTTCCTATGTTCAAAACGGATTTCGGACAATCTGTATAAAGATAGTGAGACCAAGTGCAATTTACACGTGTGAAACATGGACATTAACGAAAAAGACTCAGGACAAATTGGAAATCTGAGAACGAAAAATTCTGAGCAGAATATACGGAGGAAAAAAAGGGGCTGGCCAATGGAGACAAAGAACTAATCAAAAAATACTAGACCTGTACAACGAACCTAACATATTGACAATAGTCCGTATACAACGACTAAGGTGGATTGGTCACATAGCACGAATGGATGATAACAGGACAACAAAAAAAGCATATATGGAAGAACCGAAAGGCACATGCAGAAGAGGAAGGCCAAAAAGAAAATGGAAAGAATGTGTAGAAGCCGATTTACTAGCCATAGGAGCGGAAGACTGGAAAATATAGCACAGAATAGGAAGCACTGGAAAGCAATGATTATCCAAGCAATGGGCCTCTAAGGCCTATAATGCTGTATAATACTAAAAATTAAATTGAATATGAACTAAAGGTAAGTTCACTGATCTTGCTGCTGGTAGAAGTTGAGAACTGCAGACACCTTTTTAGCCCCGTCTATATTTTCCACTTTTACGTAGACGGGTTGTGTACCAACAAAAGTGGTGGCGTTCAATATTTAACATCTTTCAGCTCGTATACCGGAGCACAGCTTTATTCTAGGGTAGTACAGAACCAGCCCTTCTCCCTGAGCATTTTAAAGCCAGAGAAACCTCCTGTTCCCGTCCATCGTAACGGGGTTGACGTATCTGGTTCGAATTCCCGATTGTGTCGTAAAGTCGCGTTTTGTGGGTAACAACTATGCTGGCCCCCTAGCCACATCAAATGAAAATAAGTGAAGCAGCAGGGCAGCGAACTGGTCGCTAACCAGCAAAGGTCGAAGAGCCGCCCACCTACAAGATGGGAGGATGAACTGAGAAAAGCTGCAGGAAAGAAATAGAGAACAACGGCTCAGAACTGAAACAAATGGAATACTTTGGGGGAGGCCTTTGCCTGCCAGTGAAATGTCGGCTACATAATAATAATATTCTATGTGAACCTAATGGTTAGAGACTTATTTATCAACACAAACCTTCAAACACAGTAGAATTAAATAATTGCTAAAGTAATGAAATGGCTCCCACAAAATCTAAATTACAATTCCATAGAATTAGTATGAATTTAATTAGCAAAATGTGGAAAGAAGCATTTTGAAAACTGTAATAAATGTATATGAACTAATATAAGATTAACTTGAATTAAATTTATTCCATATATTTTGAACACATAGTATAAATGTTTGTTATTATTTTAATTGCTGGTTTCATACCTGAGGGACATTTTAACATTCGTCAGGGCTGCATACCATTTCACTGAACCACACTGCATTTCTAACTGGTACTGGTGAAATGGTACAGAAACTTCCTGTTGATCTTCATCAGGTGGAGTAGCAGAATCTGCATTTGGTGTAGCAGAAGGTTCTGTATTTCGTTTAGCAGAAGAATCTGTATTTGGTTTAGCAGGCTTGCTTGATTCTATCTTTTTGTCATTTAACTTCGGAGGTTTTGGAGCAGTCCTTCTACGTGTGTCTTTATTAGACTATAAAATAAGAGAAATACACATAGCTAAAATAACAATAAATTAATTCATTTTATTTTGTGCCCTAACTGTACAACTGATAGAATTACCAGATCTATATTTTATAGGTCTACATTTTTTCATTTAGAAGAGCTTATTTTGTACCACAACATAAATGTCGACTTGGGGCAAGTATATTATATCTGACCTTCAATTATCAACTAATTTATATCAGAAGGAATAGCTTAGAGCCGTAGAAACGCAGTGGTGAAAGAATCTTGTAAGGGGTTTATCGCAATTTTTTATTTCTTGTTTTGTAAACATCCTTAATGACATGAAAACACAATATGTGGTGTAACTGTTTGTCGGTGCCATTTTCAAACACCCTGTATATCATTGTAAAATGTACTCAAATAATTCTAGTCTCGGCTATAAAGATTAGCATTGCAAAAAAACGTTTGGCCATATACATATTATGAACTATCTGTTTTTTTTGTGTGCCAGGGAGTCAAAATCACAATTTCATTCAGTAATTGCGTAATACTGTTTGTATTTTGCATCAAGCGTGTTATATTTACAATTAAATCCGTCAGTATGAACTTTCTATTAGGATTAAGTTGTTAGTTATTCAAGATGGTGGACAATACACTTAATGAAGCTGTTACGCAGCATATTATTTGTTTTCTCGTGAACGAAGATATCAAATGGGTAGAAAATGTGCAAAGACTTACAGTCCAGTTTGGACTTTGAAGATACAGGTGTATGAATGGTCTGCACGTTTTAAAACAAGGAAACTTTTAGAGACAATACTGGAAGAGGAGGGTCAGATGCCATGATGGTGATTAGTGTCAATAAATGTGTGGAGAACCTCATTTTGAGCAATAGATGTATAACCAACTACATTTAAAGTCTCCGCGAGGTGGGTTCCTGGAACACATAGTCACTTGTGATGAAACATGGATAAACCATACATCACACACCAGAATTAAATAGCATGGAATGGAGGCATTCAGGATTCCATCCACCAAAAAATTTCTGAGTCACTTTATGAGTAGGTAAAGTCATAGCATCTGTTTTAAGGGATCACAAACTACAAATTGTTCAACTCTGTTGATATTAAAGCATTATCAATGAGATAAATGCTATGATAAATATAAAATAAAAGTTCTTTACTGGTCATAATTTTGTCTTTACCTGTCTAAAAATCAAATTTCAGTTTTGACGTGAACATCCTTCATATACTACGTAGAATATTGATAATAAAGGTTTTCATGATAATTTTTATTATTGGTATATTCTTAGCACCCTGGCAAAACAATATTTTCCAAATATTCCAAATTGCAGTTTATAGGAACTAGTGTTTAGAGGAAATTGCAAATACATGAAATAAATTATGAATATAGAGCGCTTTCAGCATACACGAGGTGCTTGTTCGTCCAAACTAATAAAGTTGTCTTGTGTTTTCTAAAAAAATTGTTACTGAATAAATAGGAACAACACTAGTCGAGAAAAATATAAAAAAAAGTTGAATCATATACAACAATGATATGGTGGATGCCAACAACTAACCTGTTAACTAAACCTAATAATAATAAATGTTGACAGATTATCCCATTGGAAATTCTAAACATTTTATTTGGGGTGTTTTGAAACATTAATATTATAAAAATAGTTTGTATACTTATGAATCTGTTGTTTAGTATTGAAGGAACAAATTTCAAACTTCTGAACTTTGGTATTGCCTGTAAGGTCACTAGATTAATATACTACATATAAGGTACCGCCATTGCATTTTGCGTGAGAAAATTGTAAGATAAAGATGACGAATACAAATTTCTCAAGTGCAATAGGGAAGACACTAGCCTTTGGGGATTTTGCTTTTGGTGTAATGACACTGCTGTAAAGTCAAACTATGATTAGATTGTGTTTTTTATCCCCAGTTGGAGAAAATTGTGCGACAAGGATAGGTATAAAAATCACTACACTTTGTTGATCTAGTAACCTTAATTGTCTGTCATTTGTAGAGCTATCTGTTAGTACAACTGTGCACTACCTCGAGGTAGTAGTTCTTGTACCGACCAACAGGTGTTGCTGTGTCCCAACACTAACACTGGTATACAAAATTTGATAAATTTTTTGTCCCAGAAGTAAAAATGGGTAAATTCAATAGCATTTTACCCGCTGAATTCAAATATGGTTTCAGAATTATTCTATCATGTGAGAATTATTAGAGACAATTATTTTAATGTTACAAGATAGCATATTTAAAATGTAAGTGTAATATAATCTTACCTAAAAAGTAGTACTTGCCCTGGTACTGCTTTTCCATATCTTTGTTTCGTGGTGGAGGAGATTCCAACTTTTTCATCGAGAGCCTAAAAGTTCTGCCTCCTTTTCTAGATAAATTCAGATCTCGTACAAGGTCACTGAAGTCTCCTTGTGTTAGTAAATGCGGTTCACCAGACGAACACAAAGCTTCATAGTTTGGATCAACCTTACATCATCATTATCCTCTACCAAATCTTTGTGTTATTCATGATCGCTAAGTATATTTTCTGTGGTTTAGGCATAGGCAGTTCTGCACTGTATCACAGCAGATGGTAAATTAGGGTATGAACTAGTGTGCTTTGATTTTGAACTAATGCCCGAAATATTAGCCAGACAAAAGTAACAATCGGTGGCATGATCTTTTGGTTCCCGCTAAATCATTGGAACAGCAAAGTTCATGTGCCGAGAACCCTTTGACCAGCTTGTAAGGAGTCTGATACAAGTAGCACACCAAATGTGAGGAACCAATTTGTCTTGGTCACCAACTTTGTGGCCATAATAAGGCTCATAACATTTTTTTATGAGAGGAGTAAAACTACATTTTTGAAATTTAAATGTAACCTCACCACAAATATAGCAAAAGCTGTCCGGCGGATTTACATGATTTCTACACATTTTGCAAAATCACACAATACAAAAACAATACAAAAAATAGTCACTACATGTCTTGAATTCAAAGAATGAAATGAAAATTTAGAATACGCCGTAACTGAGAAACGTTTACACTGAATTTGTTATATCAGCACATACACACGAAAGATGTACAGATGTCAACAGAGTGGACACTGGCCACAGACTGGCTATGGCTTGAACTAGTAACTCAGCTCTTAAATCAAATCAGATGTTGCTTGTGACATCACTTTGACAATGATGACTAAGTCTGTAAGAAAGCCATCGTATGACTAGTTTTTGAATTGCATCATCCAGCAGTTATGACTAATTGCATTGTTCTATGCCATTGCAGACTTTCTTTCATAACAAACTAATCATTTTTAAATGCTTAATCAATACATTTACATAACAGTGAACAGGGTGTAACTTGAAAACTAAGGTGATATAACATTTTTGAATTCAAGAGGAAAAATACATATATAGGGTTTACCAATAAGGGTTACCTAGAATTGAAATAGAATAAAACTCAAAATATTTAAGGAAATTCAGAAATGCTTATTAAATATGAAAATATAAAACATCTCAATTATGGGTGAAACAGAACTTCGGCCAAATGACCGCCGCACGGCGCGTGCGACACTGGATTTGTTGCAAACAAAATTCCCCGGCCGTGTTATCTCTAGAAACGGCAATTAGAATTGGCCACCACGCTCATGTGATTTGACGCCGCTAGGTTTTTTTTGTGGGGATACGTGAAGGGAAAGGTCTACGCTACCCATCCACAGAATATTGAACAACTTAAACTCGAAATCCAACGGGTCATCGGCGACATTCCGAGAGAAATGTGCAGGAATGTGGTGAATTTCATCAAGCGAATTGAGGCCTGCCAAAGGAGCCGCGGCGGTCATTTGGCCGAAGTTCTGTTTCACACATAATTGAGATGTTTTATATTTTCATATTTTAATAAACATTTCTGAATTTCCTTAAATATTTTGAGTTTTATTCTATTTCAATTGTAGGTAACCCTTATTGGTAAACCCGTTAGAAACCACTTCTACATGCTCAGGGACAAAATTTTGTATACCAATGTAATTACTAACAGTGTTCTTTCAGACCCTGTTGTAAATCATTTCGTGGCGTCTTTGTAATTCTTCTTCGAATTCAGGGGCGTCATATGTATTTTTTTAAATTGTTTTTGACAAGAAACAATTTAAAATTTAAAAAAACCATACTCTACACGTACACATGGTGTACAAAAAAAAATAGTAAACAATTTTAAAATTGTATAATCTGATCTACCAAAATTACTTTACAGTCTATGTTTTTAAGATGATTCCGAGCAGGTTGTGACTTCTAATATATTTTAGGGTACTAACCTGTACCGGGGCTGGTAGCTTAGCGGAAAGCATTCTGCGGCATCCTGACTACTGATCTAAGGGTCACGAGTTCGATTCCCGGTCTTGGTGAAGATGTTAAAAATAAACAAATGCGGATGAAAGCCTCTACAGAATGCCATCATTCGGAAGTGATGTAAAGCCGTGGGTTCCATGCTACTACGATGTATAGCATGTAAAAGAAGATCCTTAGCTAGGGTTGGAACTCCATAGTCTCGGCAAAATTCTAAGTACGACTTCGACTATATGACCAAAGCAGTGTCCATAACAAACAAACAAACAACAAATGTACTGACCTAACCTTAAAAATATCACAAACGTCACTTTTGACAGCTGTTTGAACACAGCACAAGTTATTACACGTTTTTGTAAAATATACCTTCAAATGCTAAAAACGCTATCAAAAGAAACTGAGCAAGCTATTCATTGTTGCTTTCGTAAGTTTAATGACAAATTTTTGAAAATGAGCAGACATTTTAGTTCTGGGTCACCTTGCTAACTTCACTTCTAACCAACATCAAAACCTGGTATCTACACTCTTACAAAAATGTATGGTCATGGCCTGTTCACATCATAGAAATTGTTTGTCATATTGTATTTACAGTTTTGGTTTTCTAATTGCAAAAGCTTTTGCGGCACCGTAGTAATTTTTCTACGGGTTTGAGGGAGCAACACAAAAAAATCTACTGCACAGGAGTGGGATACCCACAGGATATGAGACACGGACAACAATCAATCATAATGATTTGAAATTTTGGTGGCTTGTACAGACTTGCATACAAGCCTAATACGAACGAGTAAAGATGTGAATTTTCCTAAACTTACCCTAGCGATCAAAGTAGGCTCTATTTGATTTTAAAATCCTTTTCAGCATACTCAAAAAACAATAATAGTCGCATTACGATAAAAACATAAAATAACATAAAACCAAAATTTGATATTTTGCAATAAAACAAAATCTTCCTTTAATTTTTATATTTTACAGGAACATATAACAGTGTCCTTATGTGATTTAGTGTTTTAGGTATCAAAGATATGAAGGTATTAAGCGATAAAGTGGGACACACTGTACGTAGTTTGGAAATGGGGAATATAGAAATGAAGTCTCCATGGCACGGAGAAGAAAAGAGAATACGAACTTTAAAGTTTATTTTGAAATATGATATCAAAATAAGTTATTTTAGCGATTTAGTGGAGATATCATTGATTGAAGAGCCACAATAAACTTGTGGCTCCTGTAACGAAGGTGTGAAGGTCGGCCCTTACCTGTTGGCAAAAGTTATACTAGTTGTTTTGCCAGCTGGTAAATATCGCCTTAGGTCGGCTAACTCGTCGTGAGTGTCAGGGTTCCAATGAAGCTGAAAGAGAAACTAAAGAAAAGGGGGCCAGGTCCTCAACGCAGACAAATCCTAGGGTCGGACCTCCCCAAGGTTAGGATATACCAAGCTAACAAAAAGAATACCAAGACAAACTAGTAATGAGTTTTATTAAATATTCGGTTCTATAGTGCATACCAAACCATAGCGTAAAAACACATATAATCATACATAAATGATCCAACAAACTTCATAAATATATCACAAGTTCGACACATAGTAAATACTAAGTAACCATCTAGTTTTACTTTCCAATCATGAATCAAATAAATAAACTCATAAGCGAAACTGACTTTTATTACCATCGAGGTCTCCGTGAAGCGAAGATGTAAACATAACGGGGCACGTCTAAATAAATTTGCAAACAAATATAGTCCTGAAAGGTTCAAACGATTTCTGTGAAGCAGAGTTCGGTCTAAATCGTGACCTGGGTGAGGGGTACTAAAGTTCAACCCCGAATGTTAGGTCACTGAGCCAATTTTAAGACGCTCAAAATTTTGACGGGGCAGTATATACCAGTTTATGGGGTGCTATGTCCTAAAGCAAAATTCCCGCGGGTGGTCATATAGCTACAGCGTAAATCTGTCAAACCACAATGCAAAACAAATCGAGGTTAAAATACTAAATTGTTATGCACATGAAAAAGTGAATTCTGAAGCAGCAGTGTAATATGTTGATGCAATCAGAAGCGGCTGCGGGAGTAACCGGGTAGGTACACAAATTAATCTAATATGTAATTACGCTACCATTGCACAAATAAGTCCTAGATATAAGAAAACAATCAAGGCAAAATTTTCTATCACTTAAGTGCACCTATACATTGTGAAACTATTACTAAACTTCATAGAAACGTGGTGCATGGTGTTACACGGGTGGAGGTGACAACCAGGCCGGGTGAGGTGGCCATGTGGCTCTTCGGGCAGCATGAAACAGAAGCGGGCAAGCAAGGGGGCTCGTAATGGGCCGTTGGAGTCCCTCGATCCAGGGCAGCGGTAGCAGGGGGAAATTGACAGCAACCAGCTACAGGTATGATTAGCGGGCGTTCTAATCCCATGCAGAAAAATTATCCCAAATAGAAAAAGACTAAAAATATAAATTCCTAGGTGTATAACGGAGCTAAAGGGAAGAAGCCGAAGAAAACTAACCTCACAGTTGGTGGGCAGCCTTACAATGCAGTTTTATCGAAGACAAACCAACAAACCCAAAAAGAGCAACCATCAATCTTGATCGAATCTGAGATGGAATAAGATGAAATTCTGCCAAAAACAATTCACCTCTGGTTATCAAAAGCTCCAAAAATTGAAAAAGGACAACCAGAAAAACTATTGGAATGCAGAGTGGGCCAACTGATAACAATATAGCTGTACATTGACCAAAATTTTATTAAAAGATGTAAATAGGGCTGCCTAGCCACTCGGGAAAAACTTATTTAAGACAATGTAAATAGGATTGCCTAACCATTCAGGGGAGTACTTAATAAATTCTTAAGCCTGTATGACGACGCTAAATTTTATGTAAAATTTACTTGTAAATTTTCATAAAAATATTAAGCACCGTTGCATACAGAAAATTGGCTGCTAAATTTTTCGCTGAATTTTCATGTAAATTATTTAGAACTTGTTCTAAATTTCCTGGTAAATATGCGTGTAAAAATGCGCAGAAGTATCGTAATCAGACTAAACTGCAGCGCATGACGCGGAATGTAAACATAAACATAACCTGCATTTTATTAGCATTGTTTAACTACGTGTTTAATGTTGGCGCACCTATCTAAGATACATTTAAGGGTCTTTAAGATAAATGCCTTAACCCAACCTCAGAAAATAGCTAACAAACGACAAATAACATGAAAACAAACACATACTTCAACCAATACCCTCTAGAGGGTACTGTTTCCACTTAAAATATTTGCTACTACGCATGAGCGCATGCCAAATTTAACATCAAATTTAGCACACGTTGCAAACAGGAAATTGTGTTTTTGAAAGAAAAATTATCAGTGAATTTATTTGAAAATTTACAAGTAAATTTTGCACAAAATTTAGCGCCGTGTCATACAGGCTTTAGAAGTAAAATCCAATTAGCTATTTTAAATATTGCATGCATAACTACAAACCAAGCGTAACACTCCTAATACCGTAAAGACATATTGCTGATTTTATGACGATCAATTTAAAGGGGAAGCCACTAAATCAACTTAATTTTTATCCCTATTTCAAATCTATTCTCAAAAGTCTTCGGTCAGTTATGGAATCAAATAGGAGACCAGAAAATAGTAAACAAGGAGAAAATGTCACTTATACATGACAGAATTTTACGTGGTTTTAATTTTTTGATAATTAAATATTATTCTATTTTACAATATTTGTGATATACAGTGTGTCCACGGATTGAGTTCACATAAGGTGTAACTAAAAATTTTTTTTTGAGTTAGATGCTAATATTTTCGGAATCGCTCCTGCTTGTTTTTAAACCAAGATTTTGAGAAAATCAATCAAATTAATTAATATACAGGGTGTTTTTAGAATTCAGTTTTAAAAAATAGTTAAGAGTAAACTACCATTATTAGAAGAGCTAACATAAAAAAGTATTACGGAAAGTTGTTTAGAATTAAGAGTAATGTCAGACTCAATTTTCAGACAAATCAGCCTACTGTGATTTTTTTTAAAATTTTTTATACCAACATACTTTTTATCGTGGCTGTAGGAGGCACTGTTACTAGTTCACAAACTAAGATGTTTAAAAAACAATAGACTGCCTCGTACGACCACAATAAAGTTATGTTGGTATGAAAAAAATCTTGGTTTAAGAACAAGCAGAAGCGATTCAAAGAATATTAGCATCTAACTCAATTTTTTTTTGTCATTTACACCTTATGTGAACTCAATCCGCGGACACACTCCAACTCCATTGGAGAATAAATTGTGTGGGTGTTTTCTGGCGCTTTTAAAATGCG
The DNA here is from genome assembly GCA_940337035.1 of Agriotes lineatus. Classification (NCBI taxonomy): domain Eukaryota; kingdom Metazoa; phylum Arthropoda; class Insecta; order Coleoptera; family Elateridae; genus Agriotes; species Agriotes lineatus. The sequence continues at coordinate 42,953,475 of OW679202.1, forward strand.
AATGCACTGTTATATCATTATAATGGAGCACACGGTGCCACAACTAAATTTTTTTTTTGCTCGTTAGAAAGTATTAAGTATGCAAGAGGATAAATTACTGTATTTCATTGATTTTGTTCCCTTATTACACACCAACACGTCAAAAAGATTGCACTGCGAAGCTGTACTGAAATGAAAAGTTAATGTGAACATGGAAATAGAGTTGCGGGTTGATATTTTGCCATTAGAGTAAATGTTTGTTGTTGGAGAAATGATCGCAGTTCTATAATTTTGCGGTAATAAATAGGTACTATTGTTGTTAATAAATTAAATTCCATTGCAATTAAAATATGTTACATATATTTTAACTATTTATTATTTTTAATCAAAGCTTTTACTGTTGGTAGTAGTGAAATTACGATGCATGTTACAATCAATGGCATTTTAGAATCGAAACAATATGGTATATAGAACTGTATTTTGAAATACCCGTGTATAAGTACTTTATTTAACCGTTTAACGCTCTCTGGTATGCCAGTTATACCACTGTAGATAATAGTCAATAATACTTGTTTTGAAACTTAATACTGCTCTGAAACGTCTTGCTTCCGTTCTTCAGACATTGCAGTTCCTTTATCTAATTTTATATTTTCTAGAATTATTGTAGTTATAAAACTACGCTTATAAACCTTGGTGTAAATGTGCAGCTGGTATGACAGTATTACCAGCGTGCATTCTGCGACACGACATTGTAGTGTGTACACGCATTAGTGAAGCTTTATTTTTCTTACTATTTTGTAGGAGCAACTTTCAAGTTTTCAGCTGGTAAGTGTTGTAGTGTAATATGTAAGGATTATAATACTGATAAGTAGTAGAAATTATTTTGTCCTGATTTTGAAAATTAAATTGATATTTGGAAACCTTTACGTCGTAAAAATAGTCTATATTTATGTCCAATTTTTTAGTAATAACATACGTTTTATACAATTTATTTTTGTGTTTTAAGTATTTATAATAATAATAATAATAATATTGTTTATTGTGTTAATATACATATATATATATATATATATATATATATACATAACACAAATGGAAGGAGTTCGATAAAAACCGATCTTCCACTCCCCCAAATTATCCTATACACGATTTACAACATGCACCATAGTAAATCAAAACTAAATATTATTACAAAATAAAAGAATATATAATATTATGATACCAAGTATGCTAACTAACTAAAATAAACAAAAGTTCTTCTAAGTACATACTTTAAGTTTTAGTTTTTGTTTAAACAATGATTTTGACAAATATAAAATATCTAATACAGAGTTTAATAATCTGGCAGCACAATAGACGAAATAACCTTCAAATTTTGAAGTTCTGTGAACAGGTATTATAAAATAGTTATACCTTATATTCAAACTATGTATATTCGAGCTTCTTGTTAGCAATTCATACAAATATGGCGGGCATTTAGAATGTACAAGTTTGAACAAAAGCATCCTAAATAAATATTCTGATCTACTTCGAATATTTAGTTCATTGCTTCTTACTAGATAAGGCGTAATTGAGTGACGAAAAGGTACACAAAAGGCAAATCGAATGCAAGCATTTTGGATTCTCTGTAATTTATTCCTATTATCTTGAGTTAAAAATTTAAAATAAACTGCGTTACAGTAGTATGTTAGGATAGATTAGGCTCTGGATTAATTTTAACTTAACTTCACAATCTAATGTGTATTTGAATCTATACAATAGCTTTAATTTCATAAAAGACACTCTAAAAATTTTATTGACATGATCATCGAAGGCAAGAGCATTATCAATTATTAGTCCGAGACTTTTAGCCGAAGTCACCCACTTTATTTCAGACCCATTTATAATCAACTGATGATTAGATAAATCTATGTTTTGTCTATTTTTACCACTACCAATACACATAGCGACCGATTTTGTAGGGTTAACACGCATACCATTTCTCTCATACCACTAATAAAAACTGGATAAGTCTTTATTTATATTGTCGATGGTAATACCGATTTCATCAATTGCGGAAGATATGTAGAGTTGTACATCATCGGCATACAGATGATATTGGCAGTATTTTAATGATCGCGGTAGATCAAAAGTAAAGATGGAGAACAATAAGGGACCCAGAATACTGCCCTGTGGAACTCCACTTCTAGTATTGTGTTCGGGAGAAAAGTTTTTTTGGTATTTAACTGTTTGACTACGAGTAGTTATGTAATCACTAAACCATGCACACGCTGTTGGGTCAAGTCCTATGTAGTGCAACTTCGATAACAGTAGTTGAAAGTTTACTGTATCAAAGGCCTTGCTTTGATCAAGTAATATTAAAATTGCAATTTTATTATCATCAATGGCGCTACTAATATCATTTATAATTTTAAGAAGCGCTGTTTGAGTACTATGATTCGTTCTGAATCCTGACTGCAACGCAGGTACTATATGATTTGCTTCTAAATGTTTTTTGAGTTGAGCTGCAGCTATCTTCTCTATTACTTTTGATAATAAGGGTAAAATGCTAAGAGGTCGAATGTCATTTAATGTTGTTGCTTGTGGTATTTTAGGGAAGACCATTACTATGGCAGACTTCCAAATATTCGGTAATATACCTCGCTGGAATGATTCATTAATAATTTGTACAAACACTGTGATGCAATATGGCATTACTAATTTGACCATTTGTAAACTTAGCCCATCGATGCCCACTGCTTCTGACTTGATTGATGTTACAGCTCTGTAAACTTCATTTTCCATTACTGGTGCAAAAGAGAAGCTAGTGACCTGGTTAAATGTATTTTCGTTATAATATTCTAATAAGTGTTTGCTGATATTTATATCTCCTGCTATATTAATAATATAATTATTGATATCATCCGCACTTACTACGTTGGGTAAATTAATTGTATTTGTCTGGAATTTGTTGTTCAGACCCCAATTTTTTAGTTTTTTCCACATAGTACCTGATTTATGCTTATTTACTTGAAGTTTATATTTCATATACGCTGATTTCGTTCTTTTTATAGCATTTTTTAAATAATTTTTCAACTCAACGTAATACTCCTATCAGTCGATGATTTGGTTTTTAGATACTTTTTGTGCGCCTTATCTTTTAATTTTATCATAGTCTTAATTGTATAAGTTATATAGGGGGGTGTTTATAAACATTATTGAAGATATAATCGAATTGGTTTTGCTACTATGTTGCGCTAGGAAAATATTTACGTTCAAACGCATTTGGGTCGCATTTTAGCTGATGTTTTTGAGGCAGGTCGCGGCGGCTCGCATTGTTTACGATGGGGTAGTCATAAATTTTAAACAGAACGTTAGTGTTCCACTTGCAAGTGTTTATATTATTCAGTTCAAATTCAAAAATTATTTTACTTTGTCCATTCAAGTAACTTCTGTTATTTGCAACCTCTTGAAAAGTGTATGTTGTTTCTATTCAAGGCAGGTTTTTTTGTAAGTGATCAAATAGTTGCTACTAACTTTACTAATAAAAAAATATGCCAATGTAATTGAATTATTTGTTAGAAATTTTACAAGGAGACTACTCCAAAAAATAAATTTTTATTTATAGCAAGAGTTTTCACGCTTTTTACAAAAAATACATACATATTTTGTCTCCAATGAACAAAAAAAATATACTTTTCAGTAGTTTTTCCAGGTCAAAAAATGCATGGTTTCGGTATGTTTATGTGGTTGCATATAACAAAAACTAACAGTACGCAAATGTATTCGTTGCTAAGACGAAAGAAATAACAGTAGAAAATGGTATATTTTACAAGAGATCAAAGTACTGTTTTTTCGTGAATTGAAAATTTTGATTTCACGAACAAAAAAAAAGTATTTTATCGCGAGTAGAAAATGCTATATGTTATTTAGTAATTTAGTAAGTGGAAGAGCAACATCTGTTGAACTTCGCCTTTTTTCTTGTACTATATGGGAAAATAAAGTAATTTATTATTATTATCTAAATAAATAGCTCGACAATATTATAAAGTGGTATACCTGTTATACAAGTAAACATTCACAACATATTTTGTCCTGAATGCTCACTGGTAGAACGGTTTACCAGCATCTTTTGAAAAACTGAAAATAGATTTTTGATAAAAACATTGTTTTTCGGTTTCCTGGCATCTCAAAGAACGCATACGAATTAAAATTTTAATTTTTTCTGTAAACTAATTTTGCCCCTTAAAAGGGTTAAAATAATATCGTACATTATTTTAAATGTGTTTTGAACAGCTGAAGTGCAACGGAAAATAAAACCGGTCAAAGCTAAAGTAAAACGGAACAAAGGGCCTAAAAGTCAAGTTCTTACGGGTAGCGATACCATAAGGGCGAGAATCGCAACATGTGAAGAAAGAGCCATGATTGGCCCATTAAAACTGGCCAACAGAAAGCGAGAGCGCTGTCCGAGGTGCTTGGGACGGAAAGAGCAGATAAACTGTTGCTACGAACCACGCTCCCCCGATTCCCGATTCCTGATTTCCTAATAACGGATGTGAAAATCTTCCGTTCCTGGCAATTGACGGGAAAGTTTGAAGTGAATCTAAATTCAAATAGTGAGGACAGTTTATATATACCACGAATCAAATAAAGCGGAAATAACAAAATGGAGGAATTACTGGGAAAAATATGGATGAAAGATGAGAATGGGCAGAGCGCGTTGAGAAAAAAATTGATCTATTTCAGCAAGAAATAGCTAAAATTAAGGCAGAGTATGCTGAAAAAGAAAAAGAATGGAATCGCGAAAAACAACAACTATGCAATAAAATTAATGAGCTGGAAAATAGAATGGAAATACAGGAAAAGCAAGAACAGAGAAATAATATAATAATAAAAGGACTAGTGATAAAAAATGATGAAACAAATGAAAAGGAAAAGGTAGAGGATTTCTTAGCCAAGGAAGTAGGAGTACAAGCGCAAGTGACTGAAGCATTTAAGATTGGAAGAACTGAAGACAGAAAAGTGATAGTCGCTAAGATTCAGAACTAGAACCAAAAAGGGACATCATGACAAATAAGAAAAACCTCAAAGGGAGAAGAATATATATCGACAACGACCTAACAGTAAAAGAGAAGCAAATCCAGAATAAAATCAGAGAAATAGCCAAAGAAGAAGCAAATCTAGGAAGAAGAATTAGGATAGGATATCAGAAACTTACAATAGATAACAAAACGTATCAGTGGAACAAAAAAAATGATCAGCTATGTTGTGTAAACGAGAAATTGCAAGTGCGACCAAAAAACTAATTGAAGCAAAGCAGGACGGACAAACAGCAACGACCGCACGAAAACTGACAATGAATATGGATATAAAAAGCGCAAAAAATACAAAGATGTATAAGAAAAAAGAAAAAAAGAGAAACACAATAAACTTGGGAACCTGGAACATAAGAACACTGTTAACATCTGGAAAAATGATAGAAGTGGCGAATGAAGTAGCAAGATACAAGGTAGGAATCGCAGCTATCCAAGAAGTAAGATGGAAGGAACAGGGAGAAATCAATAAAAAAGCTTTTATAATGCTGTATTCGGGGGAAAAAAACAAGGAAAAAATGGTACTACTTTTATAGTATCAAAGGAAATTAAGGATAAAATTCTGCAATTTAAGCCCATTAACAGACTATTCAGATTACAGAAAAATGCCATGAATATAATATAGACGCGCACATGCTATTCATTGACTTCAAACAAGCGTTTGATAAAATTAACAGAAACAGTTTATTTACGGACATGAAAATTCTACAGATACCATCTAAACTGATAAAACTAATACAAATGGCATTAGAGGGATCCACGACAATGATCACAACGGCAGAAGGGACAACTGATAGAATTGTAATTAACACTGGAGTACTCCAAGGTGACTCGTTGTCGGTAACACTATTTAATATTGTATTAGAAAACATCAAAAGAAAAATAGGTGGACAAGGAACAATAATGACCAAACAGATACAAATCATTGCTTATGCTGACGATGTGGTGATTATTGCAAGAAATGAAAGAGCACTATGTGAGACATTTACACAACTGAAGCAAGCAGCAGAAGAGAGAGGACTAAAAGTAAATGAAAATAAAACAAAATACATGCTACACCAGAATAATAAAAATAAAAACAGGAAAGAAGATCTCAGAATAGGAAAATATATATTCGAAGAAGTGCAAAAATTCAAATACCTTGGAAAAATTTAAGTGACACGAATGAGAGAGAAGATATAAGAGACAGAATACAAGTTGGAAACAGAGCCTACTATAGTAATAAAAATGTTCTGAAAAATAAGAACATCAGTAAGAAAACCAAATTATGAATATACAAAGGACTAATAAGACCAGTTGTGATGTATGCAGCCGAAACACTATGTGTAACAAAAAGAGAGGAAGAACATCTAAGAATATGGGAGAGAAAAACACTTAGAACAATATTAGAACTAAAGAAAATCAGTAATACCAAATACCGCTCGAAGATGAACCACGAAATATTAGAAGAAATAAATGGAAAGGACATTGTGAGAGCAATTAAAGCACAGAGATTAAGATGTTTAGGACACATATGGAGATCAAACGATGACAGAATGATAAAAAGAATAACACTATGGCAACCAATACTAGTAAGATGGAAAGACAGACCAAGAATGAGATGGATGGATGTAGTTGAAGAAGATATAAGAACAATGGAAATCACGAGATGGAAAGACAAGACTACAGATAGAAAACAATGGCGAAGCATTGTTGAAATAGCTACAGCACACAGCCAGTAGTAAAATATAGTAGAGGAAGATATAGGATTAATCCACCCTGAAAATAGGATTATGAGAGCTCCAGAAAGGAGCGGTGACAAATCTCCCACGGATAATGGCCAGTTATACAGTGTGTCCCAGGATTGATGTTACAAAAGGTGAGATGAACTAAAAATTTTTGAATTTTATTTTAAGGTTCTGGGATTTGGTCCTGCTTGGTTTGAAAAGAATTTTAAGAATATTTTCATTTTTTGAAAAACAAGTAGGCCTCGACAGGAAAGCGAAAACTATTTTATTTTCAGGTAAACTACCCTTTCTGTTCATGATACGGAAAAATTTTATTAAGAAAAGTTGTTTATAATGATAAATTATGGCCCTATACAAAATTTCAGAAAGATCTGTTGACTTATAAGAAACCGTTGTTTTTTAGATAATTGTATTTTATTTTCTGGTAAACTACCCTTTTTGTTAATGATACGGCAAGATTTTATTAAGAAAAGTTGCTCAGAATGAGAAATTGTGATCCTATACAAAATTTCAGGAAGATCTTTCGACTTAGATTAAACCGTTATTTTTTAGACTAAACAAATTGCATTTACTAAAAATGACGGCTTAATCTAAGTCGACAGGTCTTTCTGAAATTTTGTATAGGGTCATAATTTCTCATTCTGAACAACTTTCCTTAATACAATATTGCCGTATCATGAACAAAAAGAGTAGTTTACCTGAAAATAAAATACAATTTTCTAAAAAATAAAGGTTTTTTATAAGTCGGCAGATCTTTCTGAAATTTTGTATAGGGCCATAATTTATCATTATAAACAACTTTTCTTAATAAAATTTTTCCGTATCATGAACAGAAAGGGTAGTTTACCTGAAAATAAAATAGTTTTCGCTTTCCTGTCGAGGCCTACTTGTTTTTCAAAAAATGAAAATACTCTTAAAATTCTTTTCAAACCAAGCAGGACCAAATCCCAGAACCTTAAAATAAAATTCAAAAATTTTTAGTCCATCTCACCTTTTGTAACATCAATCCTGGGACACACTGTGTATATATACAGGGTGGTCCACTTTTTTATAGCAGGACTTTAATATTAGACAGAAAAACTTATTTCAAGGCGAAAATTTCATATGAACATAGGCCCTGAAACTCTTCGTTTTAAAGATACAGGGCGTTCAAATTTTCGAAAAAATATTATTTTTTCTATACAGTATCCCAACCAGCTGAGATAATTCAACTAAATTTGGTGTGCAACTCGAGCCTAAATGCTACTACATTCCATGACAATATCAAGGTCCTCGATCGACCAGTGGCGGAGATGTGGGGTTTTGCGACCAATAAATTTAAAAATTTACTAGTACGGCCCTGTTGAAAATCGAAATTGTTTTTTTTTCAAAAAAAGCGTTTAATTCTCTACAAAAAATGTCTCTTTACATTTCCCCATATCTCCCACGGTTGCTTAGCATTTTTTAATAGTTTGGTCAAATTCATGTTTTCTTATTCAAAATAAACTCGACTAGTTTTGGGGTAGAATATTCTAATTAAATAAGTTACATTCCTTATTACTTATTACTGAACATTGAAAACAGGTTTTCAAATATGGGAAACATTTATTTAATTAAACTTATTTAATTAGAATATTCTACCCTAAAACTAGTTGAGTTTATTTTGAATAAAAAACATGAATTTGACCAAACTATTAAAAATTGCTAAGCAACCGTTGGAAATATGGGAAAATGTGAAGAGACATTTTTTGTAGAGAATTAAATGCTTTTTTTGAAAAAAGAAACAATTTCGATTTTCAACAGGGTCGTACTAGTGAATTTTTAAATTTATTGGTCGCGAAACCCCACATCTCTGCCACTGGTCGATCGAGGACCTTGATATTGTCATGGAATGTAGTAGCACACCAAATTTAGTTGAATTATCTCAGCTGGTTGGAATACTGTATAGAAAAAATAATATTTTTTCGAAAATTTGAACGCCCTGTATCTTTAAAACGAAGAGTTTCAGGACCTATGTTTATATGAAATTTTCGCCTTGAAATAAGTTTTTTTGTCTACTATTAAAGTCCTGCTACAAAAAAGTGGACCACCCTGTATATTTTATTAATATTTTTTTATATTACAAATAAATAAAAATGCCAAAAAAACTGAGCCCGTTCTTAAAATTTCCTATAAGCAATTAAAAGTGTGATATACGAAAATATTAAGGTTTGCTATTATATGTGATTGCACGCTTAATAAAAAAATTAAATTAAATGGTTCTGAGCCCAACTTTTAAAGCATTAAAACATTGGTTTCCAAAAATAGTTATGAGATGATGTGGACAGATATCAGGAAGTTATGTAAATCAATAATCATTAAACATTAAGTGGAATATTTTAACAACTATTAATTTCTATTGCAATTTGGTACACCATTGGCAGTCCTGTGCCGAGTACTGTATCAAGTCTTTTTTGTGAGTGCTCAATGAAAGTACTCATGAGTACAACGTTACGAGTACTTATTAGTTAAATACATACGAGTAACGAGTAGTACTCGCAACTCCTGGTGCAAAATTACGAATACTGCACATGAGTACTTTCACCTGACAATGACAGGTGACAGCTAAAATTAGTAAGTTTCAATATTTATTTTGCTTTGTAAACATTTCCTTAAAATAAAAGAATGTCAAACAATATTTCAACAATATTTAATAGTTATTTAACAAACAAGTATGTTAATGAGAGTGATTAATAATCGAAACTAGCGTCAGCTCGCGCGTTAATTGTAGAGATTATTAATCGCCGATTAACATACGAGTTCTTTACAATATTTTTCTGTTGATCATATATTATTAATTTGAAGAAAATCTAATTTTATTCCATGAAAAGAATTTGACACTTAAAGTTTTGGCTTTAATGGTACCGGGTGACCATACATGGTTGTGATTTTTTTTTAGGTTGGCACTGTTTATGTTGGTGGTTAGGTTTTGCTAACCTCGAATTTGACATAGACTTACTTTTAAATCGTTGTTGACCTTTTTTTTTCTTTTACATTTACCCTGTATCTGTTGGATCCCATTTTCGTCAAAGGTAAAGCCTGAGCTCTGTGCAAATTATCAATTTTATCTATTTCTCAGTTAAGGCAAAAATAAACAACATCTAATTGTTTTAAGGAGCTCACCCTGTATATACTTGGTCCAAAATATGCCCTTTGTCATCAAGGGTAAAAACATGAGCTATGTGCAAAATATTATTTTCGTTTAAGTAATAGTTATTGAATTAAAGCAAAAATAGGCAGAATGTTATCTTTTTAAGGTATTAACACTGTATATATTTTACCGAAATGTTCTCGGTTTCATGCCAGGAAGGCATATAATCCGCATACAAAATATCGTCTTCCTCCAAGCAATAGTTTTTGAGTTATACTTTTGTACAATTTATTTTTAAACTTCTATTTAGTTCTGTATCCTCACATATTTATTTAAAGTGTTTTTCTATAATATTTATATCTCTGTGGCAAATATACATCATTGTGTTGTCTGTAAAGACTTAGAGAATAGTTTTTGATTACACTGGTAACGTCATTTATGTAGGTACAGTATAAAAAGTAGTGGCCTCAATATGGAACATTGGGGCACACCACTATTCAGTGGTGCACGTTAGGTTTTGCGTCAGTTTGTGTCAAAACTGACGCAAAACCTAACCTAAATAGCTAACCTCGAATTTGACATAGACTTACAGTGCCACCAACATAAACATATTTTTAAAAATCGTTCATTAATAAAAAAAATCATTCATTAATAAGGGTCATTAATAGACGATTATACATTAATGAAACCCATAAATAAACGATCAACAGAAAAAACTATTTAATCACCATGTTTATTTTGACTTGCACAAGTAGAAAAATAGAGACATTTAAGCAAATAAGCTAGTCATAAAAGGTTTTAATTTTATAAAATTTAAACATGTGTACTCTACAACACAAAATACAATCTACACTAGAAACGGCCACAGAAGGTTAGGTCTACCATGTATGTGTAAAAAAAAAGTTATTCTAATAATAAAGATAAAAAAAACATAACAATACACAAATCAAAACTTATTAAATTTTCATCCAAAAAGAATATTACAGATGATTTTTTATAGTACTAGTTTTTCAAAATTTCCGTCAGATAGTGCACGCCTTTTTGGACTGTTGATAATAGTGGCAAAAGAAAACAGCCTTTCTACAGGTGCAGATGAAGGCAGAGGCGTATTGAACTTAATAACACTTTTTATTAGCTGATAATCATTTAACATTGCTAAGCTACTTCTTGTGTCATTAATATATCTTAAATATTCTAATTCAGCTTTATTCTTGCTAAAAATTTTATCACCACTTGCACTGTCAAGATTGACATCATCGAAATTAAAAACACGTTTTCCACTATGTTTGTTAGGTCATCTTCAACAAATTTATTTAATTCAGTAATCGCTAATTGTTGGATAGATGCCAAAGATGTTTCTTTATAGCAGCATTTTAATGTCCGAATTAGGGGAATCACATACTCACAAAAATACTTGTAAATACATTGAGTACTCATTTAGTACTTTATTACGAGTACTTGCGATAATTATCACGAGTACAGGTAACGATTATCAACAAAAAAAAGTACTCATGAGTACTTTGAACTGAGTACTTAACAGTACTCGAGTACAAATTTAAAGAAAAGTATTGAGTACTTGCCCAGGACTGACCATTGGTGAGTGAAAATACGAGTGATAGAAATAAAACAAACCCAACACTAAAGCTCGACAACTTTTTAGTTACAACCGCCTTGTGAAAGCAAAAATGTAATTATTTACCAATGTAAAAATTACCCCTTAAATTTGTTCGTTGTATCAGTTTATAAATGTATACTGGTTTATTCACTAACTGGAGACATGATTCCCCACCTTTGATTTTGAAACTGCACTCGATATAGTTTTTCAAAATATATAAAATAAATCTTATTACCTGTTTCTGATTAGGATCAATACTTGATGGTGGATCCGAGTTTTTTTGCTTCGGTGGTTGATCGTATGATTTCTGTGCTTTGACTGTCTTTTTTGTAGCTGTTGCTAAATTACTTGCCCTTTGAATTTGGCCAGAGTTACGATATTTATGGTTGGGAACATCTGTTAAATTCGCCAAGTAGACCTTCTAAAAGATTACATTATGATTGGTAGAATATGGAAACTTACTGCATAATTCATTAAAATAAGTCAAACATGAAAGTTACTCACCGCGTTAACAGCAACAAATGGATTACACTGAACATTTAAAGTAACGAACAGTTCTGGTGGACGCACTCCAAATTGGGCTTTTATATTTTGTATATGCAAACGTCGATAAGATATCTAAAATGCTGATCTGTAGAAAATATTACGGTAATTTTTTTTTCTTACGGAAACATTTGGCGTCACAATCTCAGCATGTTGAGCCCCAATCACAGCATATCCAGCTGCCCACGTTTGGTCAGATTTGGTAGCCCAGATATCTATTTGAATATTAGAGCGACGTTTTTGTAATCTACAGAAATAACAGTTGTTATTAGCATAACGGAGCTTTCACACCAAAGTAGCATGCGACTTGCGACTTGCTGGCTAAAGCAGGAAGCACGTCGCAACTTGCATCTCCCATGTTTACTTTCATACCAAAGTCGCACAGTGCGACTCCATCATTAGTCCTCTGTTGCTAATAATAAAACAGTTGGCTAGATGTCGTGGGAAGAAGACAATATTATGTTAATTGCTGTTGTGACTGCCTTTAAAGTGTGATCATAAAGACACTGGTACTTCTCGACTGTCTGAACAAACGATATATTAAATTGTTCATCGTCCGGTAAACATTTTTTGCCAGACATCACGGAAAAAGTACAAGAAATATTAGAACTCAGCCACCAAAGCAAACAACGTGTGAGTGGCTTGGAAACACGTCGCAGTGTCAAAATTATACGACATGCTTTATATTCGGGTCGCAAGTCGCATGTTGCATGTTGCCACGTCGCATTTTTGCGAAGCGACTCTGGTGTGAAAATACCCATATATCTGAGTAGGTTTTAAAATAAGCGGCATGCTTCCTGCTTTCTGACAGTAAGTCGCACAACGCATGCTACTTTGGTGTGAAAGCTCCCTAGGAGAAAATGCAGGGTGTATTGCCTACCTTTTCAAATGACTGTCAGTAGTGCACCAAATAAAATGGAAATTAAACTTCGGTTCTGAGACGCCAAATACATAGTCAGATATAAGGGGCTGACCTTCAAATACAGGGCAAATGCGTAAAAGAAAATTTTTTAGGCAACCAAAACCAAATCCTAAATAAAATAAAAGATATTAACATTTATAATCGCTATTATAATCTACTTATAGTTTAAAACTTTGTAGTGATGTGTAGTAAAAGCCTTACCTTCCCTTACAGACAAAACAAGGTATTTTACATCTTCGTCAGATTTGTCCCGAGACATACTCACGTTCAATCTCGTAAAAATTTTAAGAATACATGTAGTCGTTTTTCCGATTGTATTACAGTTTTCCAAAACTGTTATTTCGAAAACGTGCTTGTAAAAACTTCTACTGCATATATGTATTACAATATATGTTCTACTGTATTTAAAAATAATATAGGTTATGAGTATCAATACAAAGCTTTTGTGGCATTATGGGAACTTATGTAAACAACGTACTACCAACCAAAATGTAAAACTGAATTATTAGAAACGTTATAGAATTAAAAATAACTAGAATAAAGAATAATGTAGAGAGGATGGAGGGGTCCATTTTTCCATATCTTCTATAGTTACCGAGACACCCCATATTTTTAATTCCACTTTTCAAAAAAAAAACATTTTTATACAATACAGCAACATAATTTTATTGGGTTGCATACAAAAAAAGTTGATAAAATATATTGATTTCAGTGAGACGGCATTGAACATTTGTGTAAAAGATGTGGCCAAAATTAATTGGAACTTAGCACCTTTATGTTTGTTGTAAAACCAGTTTAGTTGTTTAACAGGAGATGGAGTTTATTTCATTGTTAAAAAAGATAGGGAGAGAAGGCCAGGCCATGCCAACTCTTTACGAACATTTTAAGCCTGTGTTCGTCCCCATCAATGAATACACAATCATGGTTAAAAGTATATTGGATTCTAAAACATATCACAGAGCTATATATACAGTAAATGTATGCCGTGTTTACGACCTATTATTAAAATTACGATCATATATGTTTTAACTAACGTAATTCTAAACGCTTGAGTTGTTGGCTTGACCTAGTAGCCTCGCAAACGTGCACCGTTTGTGCTTTTGACATACGATACACTGCACTTGTAAAACTGCAGTGTCTGTTTGTAAATACGGAACTGTCACTCGATTGCATGTGTCGCTTACATTTAATTGTTATCACGACACAGAAACTTGACACATATCTTATCTGGCGCAAGTTATGCAGTTTTTGTGGACTAATTGCGTGAATTTTTGTGTTTACTTGATTACAGTTATTTTCACACTATTTACTTAAAACCCATGATCAAACATAGTTTGAACAATTTGATTTATTTTAATAATTTAGATTAAATGAAATAACTGTTTAATTATCATATAAAATAAAATAAATTTAGATTTATTTTGCTCAAAATTTGTCTTACGTAACTCCTTAAAAGCTATATATCGTATGCACATTTTTAATGTCATGAAAAATTTAAGATGCAATTTAAAAAATTGTGGATGATGTTACAGCTGACTTGAAAATGGTGCTAAGAAAATTAATATACATCGAAAGCGATCTTTAATGGAAATGTATTGACGTACCTTGTATTTTTTTTGAAATTTTTTTTGTTATATTTTACAGACTGGTTGTATAAAAACAAGTGAAGGAAATAGTAACTCACAAAAAGCTTAGATAAGTAAAGAAATATTGTAGTACTCTCATTACTAAACATGATTTCTGTAACACTTATTGCAAAACCATGTTTTTACTGTTAATGCCTTTTTTAATGCTAAACATTGCAGATGATATCAGAACATCCCAAATTTTAAAACTTTATAGGATCTAAAAATTAAAAAAATACTAAAGCGGTAGTTTACAGTTCCAGGGGCTCCCGGTTTGCAATTGTAAATTTAGTGACACATACAGTTGTCGCCAATAAAAACAGGTACACCTAAATAGATCATAGTGACAATATTTTAACATTTTGGTACCGTTTAAACCGTTCCCATGGTCCTAAACTACAGTTAACTGTATTGCAGGCATTGTTTAAAACGTTTCTGTTGCCATATTATAAAAATTATGCATAAAAAACATGGTTAGAATATAAATAATTAAATTACAGAGAATGCATTCCAACAAAAATTATATTACAGCTTGCAATCTAATCTGTCGTGAAAATTAGAAAATTTCTGATATATTCAGGAAATTAGTTGTATTTCCTTATATTAAACTGAGTGGCAATAACTCTTATTGGCACTTCTGTCATTACCCTATCGACAATTCTTCTTTTTTCAAAATCATTCAAATGACGAGCCATGTTTTCAAATAACCAATTTTCGGTGTTCGATGACAGCGAAAAATGCGACACTTAATTTCATAAAATTTATTACATATGCTTAATTTAAATGCACAGGTTACTAAGGTATTAGTCTAAAAGTTGCGTTTATATTGGGAAAAAATAAGTGTACCCGTTTTTTTTGCGACAACCGAACAGTCAGGGTAGAGCTGAGTCGTTCCGCACGGAACGTTCTTTCGGAACGGTATTTGTTAGTAACGTACCGGAACGTTCCTAACATAGGATGAACGACTGAATAAAACTGAAACGGTGAAAACGAGAAGAACGAAACACAAACAGACAGTGTTAGTTGTTTTTTGTATGATTAACTTGAAAAGAGCTTTCCACGAATGGGGCCCCCAGTTAATCCGCTGCGAATTCCGGTTCAATGGGATTGCCGGTAACTGCCACTTAATAACCCTTGACTTGGGTTCAGTTAGTTGTTGGAGTGAAACAAGACTTAACAAACACGAGTATATTGAATAACAACGATTACAAACGTCACTGATGGACCGATGGTTTTTTACAAAAGCTTTAACTGTTGTGACACGCTTGGATTGGCCACGCGAAAATAGCGAATTGCGCGTAACCGTAACACAAAACAACCTGGAAACGCCTTTACCAGGGAGTTAGAACGACCGCAACCCATCACAAAGCATAGCTGAACTTGCTTACTCGAAATTCTGAATCTAACTACCGCTGAATTTACAACGAGCCGAACTCGCAAATTCATCAAGGAGGGGAAAGCTCAAACACTATTGGCTGAGGCGATCCTGCGTAGCCAATCGGAGCGTCGCACGTAGGAATAAATACTTATTCTAAGAATATTAATGCTAAGCTCTCTCAATGAGGCAATTGAACGAAATCCATAAACCCATGATTCCCAAATATGCTAAGTCGGCTTAAGTTCTAGTAGAAAATGTATCCATCCGCTTAAAAGCCATTAAGGGAAGCTTACAAATTCCTTTCCAATATTAACAGAGGCAAACAAATACGGCAAGATGCAAATTTGACTTTACCACGACCTTTGAATGAGATAGAACAGTTATGACTTGAATTACATGAGTAATTATAATCAAAAAGGTTTTGATGCACGCATCTGTGTGAATCAAACATGCCGCCCCCGAAGTGCCGAATATGGCACGACGTGATTAAATCCCAAAATTAAACTGAAATCTGACACTACCAAATAATCAAATGCATAACAAGAACTAAGGACAGATGATAATCCAAGAGCCTTACAAAAAACCTACAACTAGCATGAATACAAGCAAAGAAACAACTAAACCTAGCAAAATGTTCAATTAGCGAAAACTACCAACTAAGAACAAAGTCAATGTTTATTGCCCTTGATCGCAATGATCGTCTTTGGGTAGGATGTACACTTTACGCACCGAGCGTTTCAGGAGATTCCCTCGGGAATCGCGCACCTGCACCACACGCACAACACCATCCGCTCCTGGATATGCGGCCGAGATGATTGCAAGTGGCCAACGGTAGCTTGGAGATGCCTCGTCGTGGACGAGTACCACGTCGCCCACCTGGGGGGCTAGAGACGTGCTGAAGGACTTCCACTTAGGCCGGCGCTGCAGGAGGTGGAGGTAGTCCCGGGACCAACGGTCCCAAAACTGCTGGGACAGCCGCTGGACCAGCCCATAGCGGCTGAGACGATTTTCCGGTATGTCCTGGAGTTGGGCTTCCGGAAACGAAGTCAGCTTCCGACCGATCAAGAAGTGGGCAGGAGTAAGGACTTCGGGGAATGAGGCGTCGGTAGGAAGAACACAGAGTGGGCGGGAATTTAGTATCGCCTCCACTTGAGTCAGCATGGTGTAATACTCAACGAAAGTTAACTTTGCATTGCAAGATATTCGCCTTAAATAATATTTCAATGACTTTACCCCCGCTTCCCAAATGCCGCCAAAGTGCGGAGAGCGTGCCGGAATAAAATTCCACTTAATGCTATGTTTCGACAATTCCTCCCTTATGCATTGCTCACTAGAGCCTGACAGGATATTTTTTAATTCCGATAGCTGATTTCTGGCACCGGTGAAACTGGAATAGCGCCTGAAAAGTTCAAATTCTGGGACGCGATGGTGAAGAGTGGCCACTACTGGGCGCGACTCTTGGGCTGCTAGCTCACCCGAATCAATTTTAACGGGCTGGGGTTTTAAGTCCGCCTGTGAAAAAACTCTGGCCCGTGCCACCACAAGCGTGAGTTGAGTAACTCCTGGGGTAACATTCCCCTGCTAATTATATCGGACGGGTTGCAATTTGTACGCACGTGAAACCATTCTTCCCTATTGCTTAGTTCGTGAATCTCGGACAACCGGTTCGCGACGAACGTCTTCCAATTACTCGCATCCTTATTTATCCAGTGCAGAGTTATGGTGGAGTCCGACCAATAGTACACGCGGTCAAATTTAAATGCGGAGGAGTCGAGTATAGTTTTAATCAAACGAGCCAACAGTAAGGCTGCGCAAAGCTACAAACGAGGCAAGGATATTGTTTTTAATGGAGCGACCCTTGACTTAGCACAAAGCAAATTGGTGGTGACATTACCGCGCGCGTCAACACAACGTATATACACGGCGCACCCATAGGCTACAGAACTCGCGTACGCAAATCCGTGGAGATATATCGAATTTATGTCATCGCAAATTACCCGTCTCGGAATTGCCAATGAGCCCAAAGCGCGTAATGAAGAATGGAGTTCGTCGTATCTGGAGCGCATCTCCATGGACAGCGTTTCGTCCCATGACAACTTCAACTGCCAAAGCCGTTGCACGAGAAGTTTCAAAGTTAGAACGCTTGGACCAAGTAGTCCCAAGGGATCGAATACTTGAGCCATACTAGAGAGTATAGCCCGCTTGGTAACTGATTTGCAACAGCTAGGGTTCACTCTATAACTTAGCACGTCCCGCCGAGTATCCCAAAAAATGCCAAGAGTTTTCTCCGTGGCGTCTTCCGTCAAAGAAATGGGCTCTACGCTGCCGCGATCTACACCAATGGCGCTAGCTACTTCACCGTCGTTGGATGCCCACTTTCGCAATTCAAAGCCGTACCCCGACAAAGCGCTACTAATTTCGAATTGCGTTTTTATGGCTTCCGCCCTATTTTCAAAACCAGTCAGTAGGTCATCTACATAAAAATCCCGGCTAATTCTTAATGAGGCCTCTGGAAGCGATGCTTCGATTTCCTGGGCGATTTGTATCAAGCACCTAGTTGCTAGGTACGAGGCTGATTTAGTACCGTAGGTGACCGTTAATAATTTGAAGCATTTTACCGCTGAGGTTTCGTCGTCACGCCATAAAATTAATTGGTATTGCGTCTGCGAGGGGTCCACGAGGATTTGCCTATACATTTTGGCGCAATCTGCTTTCAGCACGTACTTGAATTGCCTAAAGCGACAAAGAATTGCAAACAACGACTGCTGGACCACTGGGCCCTTATGTTGAAGGTCGCTAAGCGATACTCCGGAGGAGGACGCACAACTGCCGTCAAAAACAACGCGATGCTTGGTCGTTGAACTGTCCTCCTTTATGACTGGCAAATGTGGCAAATAAAACCGAGGATGAGGAAGGCTCGCTTCGTCGTCCGCCTTGCTCAAGTGACCAAGCGACTCGTATTCTTTGAGAAATGCGGAATACGCGGTTTTCAACTCGGGATTTTTTGACAATTTGTTTTCTAATGAATAGAAACGCTTTAACGCTATACCGCGCGAGTTTCCCAGCGATGGAGCATCTTTCCTGAAAGGTATGCTCACGATGAACCTACGCGGCTCCGACGACGCCCGTTTCGTAGTCGATTGAAAATGGTCTTCGCAAAATCTGTCATCAGCAGAGAGTCGGCCTGATGAACCGTACGCCCCCTCGATTTCCCAAAATCTCTGAATGCCGTGCTCGATGCCGGCTACACTTAAATGAACTCTATTTGAAAGAATGAGCGCTCGATTTTCGACATTCATGTTTCCGCCTAAAACCCAACCAAAAAGAGTTTTTGTTAAGAATGGCTTCTCTGGGCCCAATTTCACCTGTCCCTGACAGAGCACTTGCCAAAAGACATTCGCGCCTAATAGAAGATCAATCTTTCCCGGTGTATTACAATCTGAATCGGCTAGCACAATGTTTGGTGGGATCTTCAAATCCCTCAACGAGAAAGAAAGGGCCGGCAGAGGGTCCGTAATTTTGTCTAACACAACACAACTCAAAATGTCCTCGTATTTCCCGTTGCGGGAGCGGATTCGAACGTTTACTCTGAATTCAGCGTTCAGAGCCCTGGCACCAACACCCGACAGTGAGGTGATATTACCTCGTTTCTCATAATCTCTGAAACTTCTTTGTGGCGTGAATTCATAATTCATTTTCTTATATGGGTATTTCGCCACTCTGCAAATTAAAATATTAAATAACGAAAATATTAACAACGAACGTTTCGAGGGACAATCTGCCCTCGTTATCAACGAATAACAATTAAAACTAACAAGAACTTATCTTTTTTTCACTGGAAGAAAAAACGACCAACCTCCAATGAATTTTCTGACATTGACGTTTGTTGATATCTGTACCTACTTGATCTCATCTTTAAGAATCGATAGCCAACTATTGTCTAAAAATATTGAGAAAGACGACACGCATTTTTCTTCGTTAAGTAAAATGTATGCCGTTTCCTTAATTTTTCGCCTAGTTGACATCGATTCTTTAGACAAGATCTTTGTGTTGTCCCATTGTATTTTATGGTTTTCATCCCAAGCATGTTCTGCCAGCTTAGACTTATTGAATTGATACGTTTTCAACATATTTTTATGTTCTTTAACTCTTACTGCTAAAGGCCTGGATGTTTCACCGATATAATATTTCCCGCATTCACAGGGAATACTATATATACAATTCCTTGAATGCTGTTCTTCGTTGAACGGTTTAGTTTTTGTAAGAACTGACCGTAAAGTATTCATCGTTTTGAATACCGTCCTAACATTGAATCTATTTCCAATTCGTCTAATTTTGTCAGATATGCCTGGAATATATGGTATAGTAAGAGTATTATATTTTTGAGTGTCATTCCTTTGTATGTGTGTGGCATTGCTTCGTGTATTGAAAATGTTCCGAACAAGAGTCTCTGGATAGCCATTATCTTGTAAAACATTAATAATAAATTCTTTCTCTTTTTTGAAAATTGTATCATTAGAGCAAACAACTTTGGCTCTGTCGTAAAGACTTTTTACAACGCCTGTCTTTATGTTTTTGTGATGGTTAGAATTAAAATGTAAGTACCTATTAGTATTGGTTTTCTTACGGTATACTGATGTTTCAAAAGTATTTATTGTGCGTGTGTATCAAGAAAGGGTAACTGATTGTTTTGCTCTGTTTCTAATGTGAATTTGATGGAGGTTTCTTTACTGTTAATATGTTGAAGAAATTTGTCCACCTCATCTATATCATGAGGCCAAATTGCAAAAACATCATCGACATATCTCCACCAAACTACTGGTTTGTTGGTGTACGTGTAGACATGTTGTTGTTCAAAGTCTTCCATAAAAATGTTACTAACAATGGGAGATAAAGGTGAACCCATTGCCATCCCGAAATCTTGTTGGTAAAATTCATTGTTTAGTTGAAAGTATGTCGTTTTAATGCATAGTGTTAAGAGTTCCATAATGGTACCAACGTTTAATGTTGTTCGTGTATGTAATGTGTTATCGTTTTGTAGCTTATGTTTAATGATGTTGAGTGTTTTGTCTACTGGAACATTAGTGAAGAGACTAACTACATCGAAACTAACCATTAAGTGTTGTGTGTTTATGTTTGCTTCTTTAAGTTTTTCAAGGAAATGGGGCGTGTTCTTTATATACGTGTCTGTATTTCCTGATATAGGAGTCAGTATCTTAAGTAAATATTTAGCTAAACTGTGACAAGGAGAACCTATAGAACTAACTATTGGCCTAAGTGGTACATTTGGTTTGTGTATCTTTGGTAATCCATAAAAATGTGGTGGTTTACTGTAGTGTGGTGTTAGCGTACGTCTTACAAAATCTGTAAATTGTTCTCTGTGTTTGTAAAGTGTTCTGTATATTTTTGTTTCTATTGTATGTGTTGGATCTTTATTTAGTTTAGTGTATTGTCCCTCACTAATTAGTGTTAAAAGTTTTTCGTTGTATGTGGTTGTGTCAAGTACTACTGTGGCGTTGCCTTTGTCTGCAGGTAGAATTTTAATTGTGTTATCGGTTTTTAGTGTGTGTAGTGAATGTTTTTCTTGTTTGGATATATTTTGTCTGATTGTGTAAGGTCGTTCTAGTATGATTTTGTTTCTAATTCTGTATTCCTGTCTAATGTCTTCTGGAAGTTTTTTAACACAATTAAAATTCTACCTGCAGACAAAGGCAACGCCACAGTAGTACTTGACACAACCACATACAACGAAAAACTTTTAACACTAATTAGTGAGGGACAATACACTAAACTAAATAAAGATCCAACACATACAATAGAAACAAAAATATACAGAACACTTTACAAACACAGAGAACAATTTACAGATTTTGTAAGACGTACGCTAACACCACACTACAGTAAACCACCACATTTTTATGGATTACCAAAGATACACAAACCAAATGTACCACTTAGGCCAATAGTTAGTTCTATAGGTTCTCCTTGTCACAGTTTAGCTAAATATTTACTTAAGATACTGACTCCTATATCAGGAAATACAGACACGTATATAAAGAACACGCCCCATTTCCTTGAAAAACTTAAAGAAGCAAACATAAACACACAACACTTAATGGTTAGTTTCGATGTAGTTAGTCTCTTCACTAATGTTCCAGTAAACAAAACACTCAACATCATTAAACATAAGCTACAAAACGATAACACATTACATACACGAACAACATTAAACGTTGGTACCATTATGGAACTCTTAACACTATGCATTAAAACGACATACTTTCAACTAAACAATGAATTTTACCAACAATATTTCGGGATGGCAATGGGTTCACCTTTATCTCCCATTGTTAGTAACATTTTTATGGAAGACTTTGAACAACAACATGTCTACACGTACACCAACAAACCAGTAGTTTGGTGGAGATATGTCGATGATGTTTTTGCAATTTGGCCTCATGATATAGATGAGGTGGACAAATTTCTTGAACATATTAACAGTAAAGAAACCTCCATCAAATTCACATTAGAAACAGAGCAAAACAATCAGTTACCCTTTCTTGATACACACGCACAATAAATACTTTTGAAACATCAGTATACCGTAAGAAAACCAATACTAATAGGTACTTACATTTTAATTCTAACCATCACAAAAACATAAAGACAGGCGTTGTAAAAAGTCTTTACGAACGAGCCAAAGTTGTTTGCTCTAATGATACAATTTTCAAAAAAGAGAAAGAATTTATTATTAATGTTTTACAAGATAATGGCTATCCAGAGACTCTTGTTCGGAACATTTTCAATACACGAAGCAATGCCACACACATACAAAGGAATGACACTCAAAAATATAATACTCTTACTATACCATATATTCCAGGCATATCTGACAAAATTAGACGAATTGGAAATAGATTCAATGTTAGGACGGTATTCAAAACGATGAATACTTTACGGTCAGTTCTTACAAAAACTAAACCGTTCAACGAAGAACAGCATTCAAGGAATTGTATATATAGTATTCCCTGTGAATGCGGGAAATATTATATCGGTGAAACATCCAGGCCTTTAGCAGTAAGAGTTAAAGAACATAAAAATATGTTGAAAACGTATCAATTCAATAAGTCTAAGCTGGCAGAACATGCTTGGGATGAAAACCATAAAATACAATGGGACAACACAAAGATCTTGTCTAAAGAATCGATGTCAACTAGGCGAAAAATTAAGGAAACGGCATACATTTTACTTAACGAAGAAAAATGCGTGTCGTCTTTCTCAATATTTTTAGACAATAGTTGGCTATCGATTCTTAAAGATGAGATCAAGTAGGTACAGATATCAACAAACGTCAATGTCAGAAAATTCATTGGAGGTTGGTCGTTTTTTCTTCCAGTGAAAAAAAGATAAGTTCTTGTTAGTTTTAATTGTTATTCGTTGATAACGAGGGCAGATTGTCCCTCGAAACGTTCGTTGTTAATATTTTCGTTATTTAATATTTTAATTTGCAGAGTGGCGAAATACCCATATAAGAAAATGAACCTCGTTTCTCAATTTTCAAATTTTGACACAAGTCGGCGCTAACTAAATTAAGTTGGGATCCGGGGTCCAAAAGAGCTTTTGCCCGGGAAAATGACCCGGAGGATCCTTCTACGAATACGCTAACCGTGGACAATAAAACTTGCGCTGGCGCCGCGATTGCAGGACGGCCACAAGCTGCTGAAACGGATGCGACGGGTGCCTCGCTCGGGGCGACGGCCCCGACCTCCCGTGTGTCGCTGCTGGTTTCTGGCGGTCCAGGACGCGGCGACGGAGTATTTTCGTGCGCGTCGCGCTTTGGACGCAAACACAGTAAAGTATGGTGCTTTTTTCTGCATACGCGGCATCTCGACGATGTGCATTTTACCACGAAATGTCCGGGCTTGAGACAATTGTTGCATAGTTTCAAACGACGCGCCTCTTCGATACGAGCGTTAACCGACAATTTTGAAAAAGATTCGCAAGCGCTAATCGAATGATTACTATTTTTGCAAAAATCACAAGAGTGATTACCTTGCTCTCTGGCTACATGAGCGCGTGCATGACTTTTTTGCTCGGATCCCTGACTTCCCAAACTCGAACCTATTTTCGCAGCTTCCAGCGAACCTAATAAGTGACTTTTGCTCTCTAAAAAATCTAACAACTCTCGCAAAGTAGGAAATTGTCCGGCATGTTTGCATAATTCCCAGTCAGTCTGCATTGCTGAGCTGAGCTTCGAAACTATGATATGTATTAGTATGGTGTCGACTGTGGGTTCCCCGTACGCCTTTAAAATTTCCAAAATTCTAACTACACTATCGAGCAGCCTTTGAACAGACGAATGTGAATCCTTTTTTACGCTCTCTAAACTGAATAACGCATTTATGTTTGATTTTACTATCAGCTTCTTATTTTCAAATCGCTTGACTAGGATGTCCCAAGCAATGGTATAGTTATCGTTGGTAACTTTTAACGACGAGATTGAACTAGCAGCTTCTCCCTTGAGGGAAGAAATCAAATAGTAAAATTTCTGAACGTTGGTCAAATTAACGTTGTTATGAATAAGCGACGTAAAGGAGTCATGAAATTCAACCCAAATCTCGAATTTCCCCGAAAAGGAAGGCAAATCTAAGGGTGGTAATCTTAATCCAGCGAGCTCTCCTGAAGGGCCACTTTGCGAAGAATTTTGACCTAGATTCGGTTTTATACCCGGACTGATCTTATTTTTTGATAAGAATTCCTTTACTGCGCTACTAATCTCGCTAAAATGAGTCATAAAAGAGTCGAATTCATTGAAAAGTTCATCAAAGCGTTCAGCGTCGGCCTCCATTAGGCCCTCCATTGACTGCTTATACTCATCCAACAAATTTTGGAAACAACTAAACTCTTCTGACAAGTTGCCGACCTCGTGAGCCTTCACGGGGCTGGACGAAGAAATTCTATGAAATAGAGTTTTGAAACGATCTACTTGGGCTTTTATGAATTTGCAACGAGTGGTTAAAGCGCGAGTTTCCGACATGACCGCTGATGCCGAACGAGTTTCCACCATGACTGACACAAGCAAAAAACAACACTAAACGAAGGCGTAATGGAAAAGGACTTACTTTTGATTTGAGAACGTAGTAACTTCTTGACGAACAGAAAACCAACCCGCTGCCGATCGCTGCCGCTTGACGTGGGAACTGGACTCGGTATAGGCTCTCGATGGTTGAATTTCCTGGTGTTGGCGAAGCTTCTTGACGCTCTCCGACGAAATGATGTTGGAGCGATTGCATCCACCAGCTACTGGAAACTTGTACACTCGCGTTTTTTAGCTTCTTCCACATCCGGCTCGAAGGACCAATGTTTTTTGTATGATTAACTTGAAAAGAGGCTTCCACGAATGGGGCCCCCAGTTAATCCGCTGCGAATTCCGGTTCAATGGGATTGCCGGGAACTGCCACTTAATAACCCTTGACTTGGGTTCAGTTAGTTGTTGGAGTGAAACAAGACTTAACAAACACGAGTATATTGAATAACAACGATTACAAACGTCACTGATGGACCGATGGTTTTTTACAAAAGCTTCAACTGTTGTGACACGCTTGGATTGGCCACGCGAAAATAGCGAATTGCGCGTAACCGTAACACAAAACAACCTGGAAACGCCTTTACCAGGGAGTTAGAACGACCGCAACCCAGCACAAAGCATAGCTGAACTTGCTTACTCGAAATTCTGAATCTAACTAACGCTGAATTTACAACGAGCCGAACTCGCAAATTCATCAAGGAGGGGAAAGCTCAAACACTATTGGCTGAGGCGATCCTGCGTAGCCAATCGGAGCGTCGCACGTAGGAATAAATACTTATTCTAAGAATCTTAATGCTAAGCTCTCTCAATGAGGCAATTGAACGAAATCCATAAACCCATGATTCCCAAATATGCTAAGTCGGCTTAAGTTCTAGTAGAAAATGTATCCATCCGCTTAAAAGCCATTAAGGGAAGCTTACAAATTCCTTTCCAATATTAACAGAGGCAAACAAATACGGCAAGATGCAAATTTGACTTTACCACGACCTTTGAATGAGATAGAACAGTTATGACTTGAATTACATGATTAATTATAATCAAAAAGGTTTTGATGCACGCATCTGGTTGCGTGTCGCTGCTCGGAACTAATCACGATTTCCGTTCCTAGTTCCATATTCCCAGTCTCGCAAGGAAGGACGGAACTGGGAACACTTCTTTCACGTTATGTTTTTTCATTGATAGAAACGCATAATTGTAAAATATTATAAATGCTAATTTTATTGTAAAATGTAAAACGACAAATGAATTAATTTTTCAGCAAATTTTGATATCAATATAGGAATTTCATCAAGACATGAATATAAGAGTTTCACTAAAGAAATCTAACAAGTTTATTTTTTAAAAGCAA
Organism: Agriotes lineatus; assembly: GCA_940337035.1. NCBI lineage: Eukaryota > Metazoa > Arthropoda > Insecta > Coleoptera > Elateridae > Agriotes > Agriotes lineatus. The sequence goes on from OW679202.1 coordinate 42,979,881, forward strand.
ATGTACAAGTGGCTCAATCTCACTGATATTTCTTTAGGTACAAGAATATTATAACAATCTCAAAGAACATATGTATAACATTAGATGCTCTTTGACAATACTTAAAATGAATTTTAAAAAACACCTTATTACAGTAATGTCATTTGGTTCCCTCGTTCCGGAAGAACATTATTTTGGAACGGTATTTTGTCGGAACGAGAACGTGTGGAACGTTCCATCTCACGCATCGTAGGGCCTGGAAACTTCAGAAAACATTACGGCGCCGACATAGTCTCACTTCGAGTATAACGCGTCTCGTGCGCATGCGTGAGAATTCGAACTCCGCCTTTAGAAGCGAATTTTAAACTTGACCACTTCCCCATTGGGCGGACGACGCCGCCGCGCTTGCGCACAGCTCACCGTATACATGAAGAAGTTGGTTGTGTGTCTCACTTCATGTGCGAGTTTCCCACTCATAGCCGCTAGCAATATAGTAAGTTTTAGATATATGGTTCCGCCCATCTCTAGAACAGGGCGGATACAATGACGTCATGTATGTAACCCTAAAAAATAAGATCTCCACAGATCAAGGCAGTGTTGCCAACACTATTACTATAGTACATACATAAAACACAGATTTATTACTTTTTACCCGCGCCTATTACGCTATTACTCTTAAAGCAAAATTTATTACGTTTTGCAATTTCTATTACTATTCTATTACGTTTCTATTAAATTTCTTTTTCTTATGTTGAAACACAATCTGTACGTAATAGTTTTTAGTTAAACATTAACAGATTGTATAAATGTATGTTATTTTTTATAATAAAGGGCAAATTTAACACTATTATCTTGTACTTGTAAAATCTATTGAACTGCGCTCGGCATGGGGCAATCGTAGGCTAGTAAACTTTTAAAAAATGTGTTGGCTCTTGTGTAAAGTAAATAGTCTTCGCTTTTATATGGTCAATTTTTTTATATGAAATGCAATCTAGGGAAAGCATTGCCACTAGATAGAATTGTGTTGGTATATACATTTCTGGTTATTATTTTTGCAGTGAGGTTAGGTTTCATGTTGACTGGTTGACATATAAATTCTTTTTCATCCTACATGATTAGAAAATCGAATTTTACCATCTCCATAGAGACGAGAAAGTGTGCGTTTCTAAGGCTAGCCCTGCAATACAAACCCCAATGGCTAGGCAAGAAAAAAATTTCTACGTTTTCCAGTAGGGGACGCTGCAATAATCTGTCAAACCAAATTTAAAAGAAAATCACGTTTATAATTAATTTGTTTGCTTTAAATAATAGCTATTCCCCTTTTACAAAAATATTTGCTCAATAAAACTTAATTTTAGCGATGTATTCGTTATATTTTTAATATACAATAAACATCAGATAGATTTCTGTAGAAGCTTATGTCTAACTACGGTTAGATGGCGCTGCAGTTAGAAACGCTATTCGATATGCCAAGATTTGCAACTTGTGTTATTGTTGACAGCTCTGTCAATTTCAAAATAATAACCTGGATGAGAGCTATGTTGAAAAAATTATTGCAGGATGGTGTTCTCGGATGAAAAATAATGTGTAAACCATGGGCGGTAAAGTGATTTTCCAGGCTTTAAGAAGTGTCCAGGCTCGCTAAAGCTCCCCTGTCCATTTCTTCTTTCAGCCTGGAAAATAATCACTTTACCGCCTAGGTTTACAATATACTATTAAATTGTAGTACCGTTTGTTATAAACTGAAATTGTCCTCAGTTCAATACCTATCTAGTTAAAACTAATTTATACAATTAGATTTCAAGTTTATAATAGAGACAAATAAATTTAAAATAAATGTCAACCACACAACATAAAACCTAATCTCACTGCAAATATAATGTACCTACAGAAATCAGTCTAGTGATAATGCTTGTTGCCAATTGTTTCGCTATTTGCATTTCCATATAAAAAATTTGGTGTGACACGCACACAACTTCCTTTTACAGTGATCCTATAATTAGCCAAAAATTTGATTTTTAATTTTTAAGAATTCGTGAAAAATTTTACAACGTTGCAAATTCTACAGAAACCGTACAAAATAGAGCATTAGTTCAAGAGACAAATTTTCTCTGAAATTATAAGCTGAATTAAAAAATTTAATAATTCAACTGGAAAATCACATATCTCACATCAATACACATTAAAAATGTAATAAAAATGTAAAGTTTTGAAAAAATCGTTAGAGCCGTTTTGAAAAAATCGAAAAAACTGAAAAATCACAAGAGTAAACACCATTCGGGTTATGCGATTTCCTTCAAAAGCTTTGTATCGCAACTAGATAGTAGACAAATCTTATATATGAAGTTTCAACGCCATACCTCTTTTCGTTTTTGAAATATTCTGTTCACAGACACATACAGACACACACACAGACCAATGAACAAAAACATGTTTTTTGGGTTCAGGGGACTCTAAAACGTGAAGATCTGTTGAAAACTCAATTTCGAATTTTTGGGGTGAATCCAATACTTTCTTTAGCGTAAAAGGAAGTAAAAAACTGATGATTTTGACGGATTTGAGTAGAATTTAAATTATTATTAGTCTATTACCCAAACTGCCAAATCTATTACTATTTTTACTTCCTTTTACAATAAAGTTTTAGAGTCCTCTGATCCCAAAAAACATATGTTTTTTTCATTGGTCTGCTGTGTGTCTGTCTGTGAACAGAATATCTCAAAAAACGGAAAGAGAGGTATGGCGTTGAAACTTCATATACAGGGTGTAGAAGTGCTTTACGCACCATAGGGTTTTCAATGGTAATTTTTTCATATGACAATATTTGCTTCCCTAATTATTTTAGAGCAAACTTGTAAATAGGTTTTTTGTAGAGCAAACAATTCTGCATCCATTTATGCCATCACTTTTCTCATTTTACGTCAGAAAACCTAATAATGAAATAAACTAGAATTATCTTTTTTTTTAAATCAGTGCAAATTGTGAAGTGGTGGTATGCTGGAAGCAAGTAAGGTGCAATAAGTGCCATGGTTGCAGCTACATTTGACATATGCAAACAAATAAACAACAAACTAATTTGTTGATGCTTTGAGATGCTTCAATAATTTCAAGGCACCACTGATTTGTCTAAAAATGGTAATTTTATTGCTTTAAATTTTCGGTTTTCTGAAATGTAAAATGACAGATGTTGGCATGAATGGATACAGAATTTTTTTCTCTACAAAAAACTTCCATACAAGTTTGCTCTAAAATAATTAGGGAAGCAAATATTTTCATATGGAAAAATTACCATTGAAATCCCTATGGTGCGTAAAGCATTTCTACACCCTATATAAGTTTTGTGTACTATGTAGATGCGACAGCAAGCTTTTGAAGAAAATCGTATAACCGGAACTAGGTGTATACTTTTGTGATTTTTCAGTTTTTTTCGATTTTTTTAAAAACGGTTCTAACATTTTTTTTTAAACTTTACATTTTATAAAATTTTTAATGTGTATTGATGTGAGATAGGTGATTTTCCAGTTGAATACTTCTGAAATGGGTTTCTTTTGTTTTTTTATATTTTTGTATTAACTCCTATTTTAAAACACCCAGTATATTATTACATTTTTGAATTCAGCTTAAAATTCTAGAGAAAATTTGTCTCTTGAACTAATACTCTATTTTGTACCGTTTTTTGTAAAATTTGTAATTTTTGAAAATTTTTGACAAATGCTTAAAAATTTAAAATCAAATTTTTGGCTAATTATAAGATCACTGTAAAAGGAAGTTGTGTGAGTGTATCACAACAGATTTGTTTAAAATATTACGGAAAAAAATCAAGAGTTGGCAACACTGCATCAACGTGCCTCTAGCCCTCTAGTTATTGTTTTGTGCTAGTCACAAAGAGGATATATATGTATCCTCTTTGGCTAGTCACTTCCAATCATCCAAAGGGTTAACTTTACATCAAACTAACCTAAGTTTTATTAAAAAGGCGGGAGCAGTACGTAAACAATTTTGTGCCTCAAAATTAATAGTTAACATTTAGATAAGGATCCTAAAAATTTCATTTACTTCAAAATCAACAATTAATATCTTTGGACATGGCATCTAAAAATGCAAGTGAGCTAGTGTATCTTGTATTGCACGTTAGACAAGGTAAGACATTTTTAACATTAAGTAATTGACTACCGAATTTGAAGCTATAACCAGGTTTACGATCCTTAACATATTTTATTTGATCCAGGTGTTCATTTCGACGGTTGGCGCAAAATACGTTTGCGTATTGCTCCCTGCCTGGAAAAGCAGTACATGGTATCGGATTATGTGTTAGCAGTTCCAGAACCGATTTTTAATATTTATTTTGTATGGTGCCTTACGGAACCTCATTTAAGATTGTACGCAATTCAAAGTATTTTTTCTATTATATTAGTAATATTGATTTTTTGACAGACTTCAGAGGGTAAAGCGAGATATAGTGATAGGCGTTGTAGCCGAACAGGCAGGAAAAACTTGGAGTACGGGATTTGCCAAGTTAGGCATCCAGCACGCCCAGTTATGTACACCACACACAGCAGTAAGAGAAATTAAGTTAAGTTTATTATTTGCTACAGACAAGTATTTTAGCTACACGGCATACGACTCCCTGTACAACTCATCAATGCGCCTGTAGAAACAGAATTCCAACCGGAATTGTTGCTCACATTGACCATTGAGTTGGAATTTCCGGTGGACAAGCGAGCTGTGAGTACCTTTTGTACCTAGCTTATATCACTTGCTGAATTACGCATTAATTATTCTGGTTATACTAACATAATGTATATTCTAGCAAATTCACGTAATGCATTTGACTGAACCACCAGAAGCAAAGCAACCCGAATCCAGTACTAACAGTTCGACTGGTAATATGCTCAATACGACTGATAAACCTTCGACCAGCAAAAACATAACACGAGATAATTCGTCTGAATGCAAGCTGTCAGAAGCAAAGCAATCCAGATCCAGGACTAACAGCTTAACTGCCGGTATTCTGAAGACGACTCCATCAGCAAGTAAAAATGTAAAACGAGATAATTCGTCTGAACATGAACCGTCACCTAAACCAAACGAACGAAAACAATCAAAGGTAGCCGAGACAACTACAAAAAATGTGAGATTCCAAGATCCACCGTAATTTAAAAGTGGCTTTTGTATTTTGTGAATAACCATGTACTGTATGATAAAAAAATAGAAAAAACTTAAAATGATTATTTTGTTTTCAATTATAACTGATCTACGTAATTTCTCTTCATCTTAAAGCAACACCTTCAACAGTAAAATGTTAGAAACTGTCTTGTACTTTTTTTTATTGAGGTTAGAATAATCACGCTGCAGTTTTTATATATCTTCATCGAAGGGTACGCCGATGAGTTCTGTTTTTAGTAGAAAAATATTAGTGGATATAGTTGGGTCAAACAAAATCAAATATGTTGCATTGTAAGTGCATTTAACCAATTTTTAAAAATTACATAACTAACTTAATTGGGCATTTGGGCGTTGTATCCATTTGTGCAAACATTTATTATCTGTCACTCTAATTTCTTGTTTCGTTGCTTTTTAAATCCTTGTGTGCAAAGCTTGTTGACATTAACACAGGATTTCAAAAAACCGTATATATGAAAGTCTGGTGCCATAAGATAAGGTGACCTGGGTGAGCAATTAATAAAGGGCCTGGAAACAAGTTCCTTACAAGCGTGCATATTCTTGCAATATGGCTTCTGCCATCTTGTTGAAACCATAGTTCATTATTCTCCACTTAACAATTGTCTCAATATTTAATAAATTTACTCAACGTAACGTCGGAATTCGTGCATGGGACAGTGTTGGTTTACGTATATATAACGATCTCCCGATTGAAATAAAAATGATCCGGAATAGAGGCTGTTTTGGTTATGCAGTGAAAAATTTTATAATGAAAAATTGGCACGGAATAGAGGGAGGGCTTACATAGTCAGTGCAGGATAAGAGGTTCAAGGTACAGTTGTTGTTTAAGTTTATGCTGGTTTTATCTTATTTTATAATTTAGTTGATATTTCGCTACAGAGTTTATTTGTTGTTTCGAGGGGGCAATATTTTGTAGGTTGATATACACTCCGTTATTAGGAGCTGGATAAAATGGCGTTGAGCGCCAGGGAAGTTAAAACCATATTTCAATTTTTTTAAACTTTTTTTCTTTGTATATGTTCTGAGAAGAAGGAAGGCAATGTGCGTCATTAGGGTTAAATTAGTTGTAAGTTATATATGCGGTTGTCATATAAGTAGACGTGATATGGAATTGTGTTAGTCGATGAGGCCTGTTTCGGGACACGAGTGTTTGAGCGCTCTTCCGGGGTTGTTATCTGCTAACTCTAGCGAGGTATAATGCGAATATGTGAGTAAATTATTTAAATCTGTCAAAATTACATTTTCAAATATAGTAAAGTAGCATTAAAATCTAGATAGGGGAGATCAGTCTGTGTTGGCATACTGGGTATGATGGCACCCTACTAATAACTGTTGAATGCAACCATAATGCGATCTGGCAACGTTGTGGTGCATTGCACAAATGCGCCAAAAGTCATTGTACAAAACGACAACGCCGTGGCAAGCAAGAGTATATAAATAATCAAGTTATAAGAAATTTGTGGGTGGTAATTTATCATTAGTAGGTACGTAATTATGTTGTAACAATTTCATTTATTAAAGAATTTTGTTGTATTAATTTACACATTAAGAAGCATGTCTTGTGCACGTGCTATCAAAGTTAGAAACATGTAAGGTTAGAATTTGCTAGTGTAAAACAATTATGTTTGCTTCTTTTCTTATCAGGCAATGATGGCACCTTAAACGTCCGGATATGTTGGCATAGGGTGACATCATATCCAAATGCAACAATTCAGTATATTTTTATTTTAGAAATGGATAATTCCATAAATAAAAAAGGCAGTCTTGGAGAGAAGATGACATGAAATCGGCATTGGAAGAAATAAGAAACAAAACGGATGGGTTGGAAACTTGCTGCAAAAACTTACAATGTGCCTGCAAGTACATTACGAAGAAGATTTCATGAAAAAAATCGTTATGCTGCAGCTTCCAGTAAAGGTTTTTTGGGAGGGAAACGTCCTACATTTAGCAAGGAGTTTGAAGAAGAGGTGCAACAGGTGTTTTAAACAGCTCACCAGCTGCTATTGCAGCAGCACAACTTGCAGAGGCAGAAAGGAAAGAGAAAGAAAGACGAGAGTCGATTAGAAAGAAGAATGAAACTGTGAGGAAAATAATTGATGAAAGCGAAGAAGAGGAAGAAGTTGAAATATATGAAAGTGACCATGAATCAGATGCAGCATGTCTGTACTGTAATGAATTATATTCCATTTCCCAAAAGGGAGAAACCTGGATTCGTTGTCAGACCTGTAGCAGTTGGTGCCATACAGAATGTGCAGATGTAGATAGAAAAATTAAAATATTTAATTGTGAATTATGTATGTAAACGTTTTTATTTATTACAGAATATAGTTTTTGAGTTACTTTACATTCTATGCTTTATATATTTTAAAATATTCAACTTGGAGGTCATATGCCATCATACCCGAATAGTCGGGTATGATGGCATACTTTGTACTTTTTCTTAATTTGTCTGTCAAATTCTCAGTTTTGCTTTCTTTGTCAAAACTTTTTGCGATCTCAAAGAGTACAGCCTCACTCATTTTTTCATCATAAAAGAAATCTTTTATCTATTTTATTAACGATATTAGAGCCACTTTTTGTTAGGGGTGCCAACACAGACTGATCTCCCCTACTTCGTTGCATATGACAGAAGAATAAACAATAGCAAGTTATATTTTTACATATGTAAATATTTGTAAGTGTAATCACTTGGTTTGTAACTTTGTAAACTGTGTAAATAAACATGAAACGTTCCAATGTCACTGTTACCATGTAGTTATTCTCCGTAAAGAAATAGGGTCTGATAATTTCTATTACAGAAACCTCACACCAAACGGTTTGTTTGGAACTATGCAAAGGTTGTTCATTAAGCTGTTGTGGGTTTTTGAAGACCAATATCAGAAATTGTGTTTATTAACATACCCTAATAAATGAAAGTACGTCTTATCAGAAACTACTGAAACGGCAGTCTGTCAAACAGGTTACAACTAGTCAAATTTGCCCCTCCCTGCCAATTTCATTCTGATACAGGAGCGCATGGAGAACCATCAGTACCGATTGGCTCACCACGTATTAAACAAGTAAGCACATGTACATCTAATAATTGTATTCCGTCTAGTTTCTGTGACAATAGTTTAGAAAAATGTAATCTAAATATTCAAAATTGATCAAGTTGAGGAAATCCTTGTTTTGCGATCTAACGATTCTAAACACATTTTTAATTAAAAAATAGTGATCTATCTATGCATGGGTAAGCGTAGAAGATCTAGAACTAAACTTTTGTATAATTATAAATATAATAATGGTGAGGCACTAACACCCCATGAAGGAGCTTGGCCTGCAAGCCGGAAGGTCAGAGCTTCCGTATCCTCGCTCTCACACCCGGCTGTCGTGTGTGAAATTCATGACACGTGGTGATGTGGTGAGCATCACGCATTAGACAACCGCATTATTACCCCTTGTTCTTTCGAACGCAGGTCCCCAATTATTTAAAGTGAATGGGTAGACCGACTGCCAGGTAATGATTCTGGGATTTGAACTAAAGACTTCCGTACCGCAGTACAATGCTCTAACCACTGAGCTATGCTGGGATGGAGAAGATATAAGTAAGTTATCAAAAAACTTTAGTAGTAAAAGTAATAAGAAAGGAAAAAAGACCAGTCTAAGGACGAACTAAACAAATAAATCAAGAGAGGAAAAGATGTCACAAATTAAGAAGAGGAAATTCTAGACCCACAAAAGAACCCTGGAGTGGGAGCAGAGAGTGATCGAAGGAAAATGCAAAGAAGCAAAAAATAAATATAAAAAAAAACTAATAAGTATGTGAATCTAAGGATAGGGAATGTAAACAACTATGTAGAGAAATGTATAACAATGCATGGGGCGATGGCTAACGAATCATAACCAAAAAGTTTAGAGCAATGCCCAAAATCATGAAACTTAAGAGAAAATTGTCAAAGAACTATTCTTTACTTGCGAGAAAATAAGACAAAATGTAAGAGAAGTGAAGCATATACCGATGTTTTATGTGGAAGAACTAATTTATGCCATAAGCAAATTGAAACTGAAGAAAGCACCAGGCCCTGATGGACTAAAAACCAAAATCATGAAAATCACCGTTACAGCCAATCCGAATAAAACTCTTGAGATTATGACCGAAGTGCTAGAAACAGAAAACTTTCCAGAGAAGCTAAACTAGTTCTTATTGAAAAAGAGGGCCCTGAAAAAATATATGGGCCAGTCTGTCTTCTAGACTCAGTTTAGGAAATACTAGTAACACTAATACGAGGTCGATTGTTTAGATAAATAGAAGGTGAACGATTTGCCGAATATTAATATGGCTTAAGGACAGTTATAACAATGATAGACCCCATACAAGGAATAACAGACAAAATTTGCAAAAATAGGAAGTTTTGTCTCACGACAGATATAAAGAATGACTGTAACTCAACTTGATGTGGTGAAATAATTAAAGAACTGAAGAGACTGAAAATAACTAATCTATAAGGATTAACTAGTAATCTTGAGTATTTTGAAAAACAGATCAACAATCCTGGAGTACGGTAACAGTCATATGACGACGTTCGATGCACTGCAGCAATTGGTAGTTGGCCCCCTGTTTTGAAACGTTGACTAGGATACAGTAATTTGAGAAGAAATGTCTGAAGACAGAACTGAATATAGAAATAAACAAAGAGAAGGAAAAATAAGTAGCAAGGACTCGATACCTTACTTGCAGATCATCTTTAACCAAAGCCTTATGACGAAAGCAGCCATAAACTATGCCCTCCAGAAAACTGAAAAAAAAAAAACAATAGACACCCTGAGTAGATTTCTGCCAAAGATAGATGGACCGAAAGCTTCAAAAAGAAAAGTCTTAGGCTCAGTGGTGTACTCCATATTTCCAAACAAGGCCTTCATCTGGAGGAAAATCATGCAAGAAGTATAAACAGAAAATGTTAAGAACAAATATGCCGATGCGATTGCAGGAGTAGGTAGAACCACATCTACCGAGGTCATACTTGCCACTGCCGACTTAGTAGAACATAGATCCTTTGTGAACTATGTAACAGTAAGAGAAATATCAAGCATCTGAAAAGTGCAACAACTGATATCAGGGAGGGGTTTTAGTTGGTAAAAACCCCATACTACCATGTGAAACTGTATATCTTTTTGTAAAAGGTCTTTTAAAGGTTTCCCTTTCCCTGTAATACAAATACAGGTTAGATTAGCTAGTTTCAGCTTGGTTGGGTTAGCTAAAATGGTATAAAATATATGCAATGCCTATGGTTGAAAACGGTGCTTTGTCTGACCCCACATAACTTTCACGTTTTGTGAATTTCTTTTCAATTAAAATTGTACCTTCAGGTTTTAATGTTTTATACAGGGTGCTTAAAATTAGCAAATTTAATCATTTCAGATTGTGTGAACTACAAAATTTACTGAAGGCAGCTTGCTTGATGGTAACGATGGTGTTGATATTCGAAAGCAAAGTCTGGAATTTATAGAAAATGTTAAAAAAAATACGTTGGGCAAAAAGTTTAATACAATAACCAGCGTTAAGCATTTTACAGCTCTCGGTTTCATTAAAAACACTCCTCTTCGCGTCGTGCTTCAAAAACTAAAACTTTGTGCTATAAAACATAAACTACCGTACTCGTAATGTAAATAACTATTGCCTTTCTCATTTCATTCATTAACAGCACTACAGGCCACTTTGGCCTATGGTTTCAACTTTTTTCCTCCATAGTTTCCTATACTGGATCTCTATTTTCCATCTTCTTAGGTCGAGTAGATCCTCTTCTATTTGTCTCTTCCATGTTTTTTTCGGCCTTCCTATCTTCTGTCTTCCTTCTGGTTCTTGTTTGTGTGCCCTCCGAATGGGTTCTTCTTTCCTTCTCCTCATCACATGTCCGATCCATCTTAATCTATTTTGTCTTAGTAATACGGCAATGTTAGCTTCTTTAAATTGTTCTTGTACTTCTTTGTTTGTTCTCTTGCGCCATGTTTGGTCGTCCTTTATGCCTCCAAAAATCCTTCGAAGTATTTTTTCTTCCCATGCCATTAGACTGTTTTCTACTGCTTTTGTTAGCACCCACGTTTTACCTTATATACTAGTATGGGTTTAATCACTGTATTATATATACGTATTTTCACTGCTCTGGAACACTTTTGTTAGTTAATAGATAGTTTAAAGCACCTGCGCACTTCATGCTTTCAACATTCTTATTTGGATTTCAGTTTCTTGTTTCCCTTCACTATTTATTTCGACTCCTAAGTATGTCAGGCTGTTTGTTAATTTGAAGGTCAGTTTTCCGTTAGTTGTTTTTATATGTAGTTCATGACTTTTGTTTTGTTTGGTGTTGCCCATTATCATGTAGTTCGATTTGTTTATATTAATTTCCAGTCCTGCTTCTTGGGCTTTTCTTTCAAAACTCTTCACCAAACCTATAAGTTGTTGTTTCGTTCTGGACATTATGACTACATCGTCAGCAAATGCTAGTATTTGGAAGGAACCACTTAAAATTTCCGTGGATGCATTAATTTTTGCTCTCCTAATAATATATTCTAATGTGATGTTAAAAAGTTGTGGTGATAGTGGGTCTCCTTGCTTTAGACCTGTATTACTTACGAATCCCTTGGAGAGGCAGTCTTTGTATCTTACTTTGTTATTTGTTTTTCTTAAGGTTAACGCTACTAGGTCTATCAAGTCTTGGCTATACTGTAATTCTTTCATCGCTTCTATTATCGTTGTTCTGTGTAATCTGTCAAAAGCTTGTCGAAAATCTAGAAATAATGCATGAATTCTTGTTCTTTGCTCTAAATTTTTCGATTTTCCTTTCTTAAATACTGCCTGGTAATGTCCTATATTTCCTTGTGATTTCTGTTTGCCTTTTTGGTTGATTAATGATGCCAGAATTTTATTTGCCTTAGGGCACAAAAAATTCCCTAGCTACTGCATTCTTCTGTACTCTGTACTTGTATGTATGTATATTAGACCGGCGGCCGCAGAGTCGAAATGTTTCATCAACCCAATATTTCGGTATAATTTTATGGGACCTTTACTGATCGATTTCTGGTAAGTTTCTGCATCGTAAATAGAAAAAGAGGACATTTTTTTTTAGTCGAGGCAAATGTTATCGGGGAAAAACCGAAAAAAAGGCGACTTTTTATGCGGTGCCTTTGCTTCCTGATATCTCAATCCCTATAAACGATATTCGATAGCCCGTTTAATTTACTTTAAAATGGCGTCTTAGAAATTTGCGCGCTTTTAATATTTACAACAATAAAAAATATTTGCTACTGTGACGGCAATATTTTGCGGTATTCCGCCGTGTTTAACGCGCTCCACATCATTACTCGTAAAAGATATTGGAATGAAATGAACGTAGAAAACTTTCAAATTTTATAAGGATTATTTTTGCTCAATTATGTATACCCTGAACTTGAATAATAAAACGTCCACAATCAATTTTCTGTTGCGATGTACCATTAGCTCGCTCGAGTTCTCGATCACTCTCCCGCGCCTCGACCGCACCGCAGGTCCCTATACTTCTGGCACGGGTTAGCTTGAGACGGCCGTAGTGTAGGTATAACCAATAATTCCACTTATATTACTTATATTATTTATGTATTTCTATTTTTTAATGGAATTATGTGACTGAATGATAACATGTACCTCAACATATTGTTTTTTTTTAAATTTAATTAACGTCACGTTTCTTGTAAACACGATAACTCAAGAACGCAACTTCCGATCATGTTGAAATTTGGAGAGTAAATTAGTGTTAGCTAAAGGAAGAACCCTATTGTTTTTGAAGAATATCGATCAATAAATAAAAAGTTATTGGCAGACCTGTTTGTACCCTGTGTTAGCTTTATTCTGATTTGGTTGAGGTCCTTGCACTTGTTCTCGCGGTAAAGGGAAGAAATCAGCTTCCTCGCCGCAATCAGCCTTTCCTCTAAAGAAGCCTTCCCAAAACATTGTAATCCAAAGTCTTTACTATTTTTAAAATATATTTGCCATGCTGACTTTTTTCTATTTTAAAAAATGAACTGGTTGTGTCACACCCAGTCAAAGCATGAAAAGCTAGCAATCCATCACAAACATGTTTTCCTAAAACTTTCGCAATTGAATGGATCGGGACAAACCTATGCCTATTAGTTGCTATGGTTTTGTGTCCTTTCTCCATAAATATTTCAGTTGAATTTAATTTCTCGTTATTCCAGTAAAAGTGAAGAAGTAAAATGAGGATATCGGTATCATCTGCTTTAACAATAATTCGCTTGGAAGTATTCTCGCTAATTAAATGAAAAATTAAACGAGTGTCGGCTTCTTCATGGCTGCACTTTAAAAACTCTTCTTCTTCGATAGTAGAATTTGTAATCTGAAAATTTTTTCAAACATAGTTTAGGAAGTTGTGTACGAAAATACGAATGATTTTATTTACCTTTATACTACAATTTCCATCAGGAAGTCCACCAGCAACGACAATTTCTTTGCCAGCAGGCAATTTCCGTGACGTATCCATTAAATGTTGTGTAACAAATCTGATTAAAGACAATTTATTCACCGTAGATTTAAGAAAGGTTTTATAATTTGGTACATTTCTTGAACTAATAATTGTATATGTTCCTAAGCTATTTTGGCCTCGTAGTTTTCGCTCTGCACTTTTGATGGAGTCTTTAAAATCGTATCTATCAAATATAATTGATACTTTGTTACAACGTGGATTTTCTTGAAAGATCGTTAAAAGTCTTTTCAAAACAATATCTCCTAGATCTCCAAATGTTTTAAAAGCCTTTTCATTTATTTCCTGTAGAATCAACATGCCATCTATAAAATATGATCCAAACTGTTCAGGTTTCTCAGATATGTCGGCAAAGGCTTCTAATTTATTTGCTAACTCCGATTTTGCTGTTTTCCTCATCGTACCATCTTCATTAAATATCGACACTGGTACCGGGGTTAGTTCATAGCTAAGAATATCAACGAAATTCAAGTCTTTGTATTGGGCAGCAGTAATAATCCTGCGAAACATGAATTCTGGGTTGATGTTTCTTGCTTCATCACTGTTTTTGTAAGTTATATTCTCAGAACAAAATGTCTTTAGTTTGTCCCTGGGTACGGATTTCCAAAAACTGACTTTACTGGTAAGCGTCAGTCTGTCTGTAACAAACTTTTGGTTACTGGATAAAGCCTTCTCTTTAAAATGTAACAAAGACTCTTTAACACCTTCAGACGCGATTTTTCCAGTGGCTATATGGATCAACTCGTTTGAGAAACTATCGGTATCGAAAGGATTCACCCATGCAGATTTGATCAGAGTTAACATTTTCTTGACATCTTCTTCATCTCTGACTTTTGCAGATGTTCCAAAAGAAACATTCCTTTCGTTCGATTGCAATATTAGCCCTTCTACTTTACTCGAATATTCCCCCATTAAATGTCGAGTTATGAGCCACCTACCTAAAGTTTCTTCACTTCTCGTAAACCCTACCACACCACCAGAGCTTTTACAATCTCTATTAACGGTTTGCTCTAACACCATGTCAGAAGCTACGCAATTAAACTTTTTTGCATCCGTTCTTTTAACGACAAAATTTCCACTTTCGAGGAATTCGTACATATCGGGATGCTGATTCTTCAGATTTTCCATGTCAAGTAGATATACAGGAGTATATTTTGCATAGTTGTTCTGTCCACCAGCTTTAAGGAACGAGCGAGCTTCATTGACTGCTTTCAAATGCAGTTTAAAATATGCATTTCTTTCGGCTCTTTGTAATATATAATTATAATATATTTGCAGCTTCAAGAAATAAAAACCAGTAATTGAATGTCGGAAAATTTTTACAACCATTATCAATAAATTGCGACATCTTTTCATGAAAATTATTGGAATTATTCAAAAGGTTTTCAATATTATCCTTACACTTCTCTAAGGAATGCTGCTCATTAATGAAAAGATTTTCTACCTGGCTTAATAGTGTATGCATTAAATCGCTAAACAGACTTATTCCGTGATTATCTTGAAACCAAATTTCCATAGATTCAAAAAACAGTCGACTCAGAGTATCTAAAACAAGACGTAGGCCACGTATGGCGCGATTTATATGTTTGCCTTGTAGCATTTGTCTGCAAGAGTTTTCTCCATATGCCCTCGATTCAACTAAAATGTTGGTGAGACCACCATCACCAAAAATGTTCCCAATACTGGCGATAAACGCCATCGTAAAATGCATTCCTCCCAATTGCATGGCGATATTGTTGGCTATGTTAGAATGGTTGTTCCATAAAATTTCTTGTGCCTTACTGTATATAGCCAAATCAGCAGTAACAATAATGTGTTTCTGCCCTAGTTTTTCTGCCACCTTCGTTAGCTGCACTAGTGCGGTATATATAGTGTCGTATGATGTTGGGAGAGCATTAATAAATGGATAATAGAATACATTAGATACCGGCAACTCAGTTTTGGAAATAATCTCATTGAACTGGTTCCAGCCAATGAAAGTGTCTGTTCTCTTTCTGTATCTCAATAACCTCCATATTGTATCTGTATTAATATCAAATTCCTGATGATTACGTAAACATTGTTGAATGGTACTTTCATCATATTTAGGTGGTTCTGGGCGATGTGAAAGTTTTTTATATGATATAAGCCGTTGCTCTAAATCAATGTTTGGTATTTCACCCAGCGAGCGTTTAGTCTGCCGTTGAAATGTCGAATTATGAAACAATTGTCTTTCTTCCTGAAAAATAACCATTGCTAGAGAGTGGGTTGTACATTTTCCATCTAAGGTCTCCTCATTGAGGTCAAAATTGTCTATACTTGCTCTTATGAAACATTTGTCTGTGTCGGTTACTGGAGCTAGTCCTTGAGGAATGAAAACTTCATTTTCACTAATTTGTATCTGTTGAACAGCTAAGGACGTCAAGAATTTTCTCATTTCATCATACGAAGTTCCATATCCAAAGTGATATAAAATGTCAATAATTTTTTTGCTTCGAACCATCTGATATATATAAATAGAAAGACTTAAGGTAAAGCTATTGGTAGTTTTGTTTTTATCAAAATTGTTTAAGATAGTTGAGCATATGGCCACAACATTGATGTCAAATTCAGTAGATGATGAGTGGGTGAAACAATTTTCCTTTAAAATCCACGAAACGAAGTTGTACAATACATTTGGAATATCTTCCTTGCATTTAGTTTCATTTAATGCCCGTGGGGTAATATAACATTGCTCAGAAGTTTGACTTGTGTGGTGTAACATTATTTTCCGCAAAATTCCTGCAGCTTTATGTAAAATAACATTTTCATTTTCGTCACAAACCATAAGGTCGTCGTCAGAACTTGAATCACATTGTGTTGTCAAAATTGCTGAATAAATAAGATCATATTCTGAGTCTCTAGAAACTACTATTGTTGGTTTTCCAGAACGACTTACAAATGATAACGATTCTGCGAAATGTTTTGCCAAATGTTTTCTAATGTTGCTAGTACTTTGACACATGTCTGAATGTATATTCAGGTCATCTAATATTTTCTGCAGCTGCTTGCATACAGTTTTCAATGTTACACATTTTCTACCTTCTAAAATGTCATCTGTTATTTTTGCGTACCATACCGATAATGCTTTATCTATGGGAACTTGTTCTTTAGCAAAATCCTCAAATTCTCGCTTTCTAGATGTTATGTTTCTTTTGCTTATGTATTTGGCATAACACGAGTTATGATATTTAGCATCTGCAGCAAATAAATCAGTGTAATACTCCATTCTGCCTCGTATTTCCTCGTCATTTCGTTCTATAGCACTGTTTAATATTTTTTGACGAGTGTTACTTCCCGTTCCAGTACTAATTGAGACTAAGCCTTTCTTTTTAAAGTGCCACTTTTTCCACAAATCAAGCAATCGAGCCTTACATTAAAATTCTTGTCACTTAACCTATTTCTACTACTGCTAGAACACGGATCCTCTACTCCTTCAGGTTTTTCTTTTGACTGAATTGCTTTATTGATATTGCTTTTACTACAAAACGTCTTTCTACAACTCAAATGCAAATGAAATTTATCTGGTTTCTTATTTATTTCACTCTGTTGTGATAGTATTCTTAAGGCTACACCATCAGTTCGTAATTTCGCTGCCGTGAAAATCGTAGCGAATCCTCGAGGGGTAGGCTTCTTAACAACGTCCTCAGAATTATTCAGTGTTTTGCAGCAAAAAAGGCAAGTATCCATAATGCTACAAACGGTATCGGTAATGGGCATGCAATTCAATCTACTTATCTAAATTTCTTACCGTCTGCCTCTATTCAAATTAACCCAAAATGGGAACACACTAAATGAGATAGTAAATAAGAAAACTATATCACACACGCAAACAAAAACTTTATGGAAGAAATGCAGACCACGTAATAAGTGACATTGTCGCACCTATAGTGATACTATACACACCGTGCCAGAAGTATGGGGACCTGCGGTGCGGTTGAGGCGCGGGAGGGTGATCGAGAACTCGAGCGCGCTAATGGTACATCGCGACAGAAAATTGATTGTGGACGTTTTATTATTAAAGTTAAGGGTATACATAATTGAGCAAAAATAATCCTTATAAAATTTGGAAGTTTTCTACGTTCATTTCATTCCAATATCTTTTACGAGTAATGATGTGGAGCGCGTTAAACACGGCGGAATACCGCAAAATATTGCCGTCACAGTAGAAAATATTTTTTATTGTTGTAAATATTAAAAGCGCGCAAATTTCTAAGAAGCCATTTTAAAGTAAATTAAACGGGCTATCAAACTGTGCAAAATTCAAGTTGATATCGTTTATAGGGATTGAGATATCAGGAACCAAAGGCACCGCATAAAAAGTCGCCTTTTTTTCGGTTTTTTCCTGATAATATTTGTCTCGACCAAAAATAATTGTCCTCCTTTTCCATTTACGATGTAGAAACTTACCACAAATCGATGAGTAAAGGTCCCATAAAATTATACCGAAATATTAGGTCACCCTGTAACACCCTGTATGTATAATCTGTAACCACCTGGTGCTGTATAAGTATTAAAGTATCATCATCATCTATCAGCTCAAAAGGCCTTGAAGGCCCGTGGCTACAATCTTCCTCCATTGCTTCCTATTTCCGACTCGTGTCTCCCAATTATCGGCTATGTCCATGCGTGCTAGGTCTTCCATTACGTCCTACATCCAAGTTTTTGGTGGTCTGCCCTTTCTGTTTCTGCCCTCTGATTCCTCTTTTAGAACCCTCTTTGGCACTCTTGTCTCCTCCATTCTCGATAGGTGGCCCAGCCAGCGTAACCTTCCTTGTTTGATTATAATTCCAATTTCGGGTTCTCGGTACAGTTCGTACACCTTCTCCTCCACTCTCCCTGTGTTTTCACTCCTCTGAATATCCTTCTTGGCATTTTCCTCTTCCACCTTGCTATTTTACTACGCACTTCCTCTGTCAACACCCATACTTCACTCCTGTACGTCACTACTGGTCGTATCATCGTTTTATAGATCCGAACTTTAACCTCCCTTGATAATGTCTTGTTGTTTAGCACTGAATTCAGCATTGCCACACACCTTGATCCTGCCGCAATTCTTCGTTGTATTTCCTGATTTCTGTGTTTGTTGCTGCTTATATTTACACCAAGAAATGTAAAGTTCTGCACTTTTTCGAAGTTGTATTTTAGGTTTTGTTGATTGTCCAGTATAGCAAGCCCATTAGCTCTGGGATCGTTGGAGTTGAGGATCATGTACTTTGTTTTACTCTCATTTATCATTAATTCAAATTTTCTTGCTTCCTTTTCCAGGCGTTGGAATACCAGTTGTAACTCCTCTTGTGTCCATGCCATAATTGAGAGATCATCAGCGTAGGCTAGTATCTGGTAAGGGCTATTTATAATACTCTTATTGACCTTCACTCCACTTCGTCTGATTGTTGTTTCCAAGGCCAGATTGAATAGTAAGGGTGACAAAGGGTCCCCTGGTCTTAGTCCTTTCTGTATCCTGAATTTGTTTGACCTTTCTCCTTCAATCCTCACCCTACTCTCTGGCTCTTCTAATGTCATTGTTATCAGTTGTATAATCCATTCTGGTAATTCCATTTCACTAAGTGCAATTAATAGTTCCTTTCTGCATATATGGGGTCCTGAGTGGTGTAGCTTGAACAAGCGTCCACGTTCGATCAGCAGAGTTAAGCAATGCTGTCTCTGGTCAGAACTTGGATGGGAGTTCCACGGCTGCATCTCTCGGCGCCTCGTGGTACGGCTATCACGGAAAAAAGTTGGTCCCGGCGGTCATACAACATCATGACAGTCGTTAGTGGGGTTGGAAGTCCTCATAACTGCACAGCGACGCCTATAATTGGCCTAACGGCTGTTGGCTGAGTGCGAATTAAATAAATAAATAAATAAATATTGTCGTACGCTTGTTTAAAGTCGACATACAATATGTCCTTTCCTTTTCATTTTTTCTTGTATAGTTTTAAGGGTGAAGATAGGGTCTGTTACTGCTCTCTGCTTCCGGAATCCCGCTTGGTATTCACCTATCTCATCCTCCACAAGATCCTTTAGCTTGTCGTTTATTAGTGATGCTAAAATTTTATACACGACGCTTATCAAGAAAATAGGCCTATAATTTTCACAGTCCAACTTATTGCCCTTTTTATAAATCGGAATTATTATGGCTTCACTCCATTCTTTTGGAATTTTACAGGTGGTCCAGATTTGCAATATGAGCTCATATATTTTCTTTTCTAGGGTTTCACCGCCGTATTTTATTAATTCTGGTTGGATTGCGTCTATACCTGGGCTTTTGTTGTTCCTCATTTTGTATATGGTTATTTTTATCTCTTCCAGTGTTGGGAAGATTTTGTCGATTATTCGCGATTGGTTCAGTGCATTTTCTTCTTCTGCTTCCTCCCCGTGCTCAGCAATAGCTCTTCATAGAATTCCAGCCACCTTTGCGCCACTTTTTCGGTACCAACTATCAAATTGGCTAGTTTATCTTTACACATGGGTAGTGCATGTAGGTGTTCTTTTTTTGTAAAGCTTACTTGTTTGTAACATAATTTCATGTTCTTTTTACTGTAGTGTTCTTCTATAATTTCGATTGTTTTTTCCTGCATTCTCATCTTCTTCCTCCTACAAAGGCTTTTAAGTTTTCTTCTCTTTTCTTTTTGTTTGAGTCTCTCAGGGGAGTATTTCACTTTGTTTGTCCTGTTCGTATTTGCCTCCTGCTTGGGTGATTTTTCCACGAGATCCTCTAGCTCCTTGTAAAGTGCTTTCATTTCTTTTTTCCACTTTTCTTCTACTCTCGCCACTTCCTCTCTTAGCTCTCTTATCAGCGCTCTTTGCTCCGCTAACTTTCCTGTACTATATTCTAGTTCCCTTGTATAATTCTCTCTTATTTCACTTATTTGCGCCCTTTGCTGTTCCAGTTCTGCTATGCACCGGTCCAGTACTTCCTTGTCGCTCATTTGTGAAGATTTTTGTTTACCTCTTCAGCCCTATTTTATCTTTTTAATCCACTTTACTTAGCACTTCCTTAGCTCCTGTATCACAATCGACACATTCCTCCTTTCAATTGCTCTAAAAACCCAACTATTGCCCACTTGTACTCTACGCCACTGCTTTTATAATGATCCTACAAAATGCACCAATCACGGCCCGCTACGTTATGACGTGTCTCGTAACGGTTACGATGACGTGCACGCCAGCTGTTAAATGGTAGACACCTTATCAGTACTGACTTCTCACCAATTTACGGTAATTTCGTCGCTGTTTGTTTACGCGGCGCCCGAACTTTACACTAACTCCAAACTTCACACTTTACTTCGTCCTCTTTCACTGTTCACCGTTTTTTAAAGGTCGTACTTTCGTTGTAAACTCGTAAATTTGTTCGCGAGTCAAGGTATTTTTGGTAACCTTTCAGGATTGTGTCACTATAAAAAGAATTTCTTTTCATAATCAGAGCCGGATTAAGGATATGCGAAGCCCAGGGCAAAATTTTTTTAGAGGCCCCATTCCCATTTATGCGACGGGTACAAATGGATCTAAATGATTAGAAACTGCAATAGATTATAACCTTCGAATCTTTTCTAGGCCCCCGAAATTCGGTGGCCCGGGCCTGCAGCCCCCTTAATCCGGCTCTGTTCATAATTTGGTTTAAATAAAACTAAGTCCATTAATAAAATATCATTTCATAATTTTGAATTTTGCCCAAATGTTGATAGCACATTGCATACAAAGTATGCCAAATCGTTGCCAAACATTTTTAAACGTTCCTAGGAGACTCAAAAACTATTAATTTCTTTTTTTTGTTCTTCCTCATATTTTTGTTAAATATTTTCTGCTGTAATACAAAATACGAATATGCTCTATCGTTTTTGCACTTGCAAGCACAGCATTCAAAATAAAGAACACAACACGCTTATTTTTATTTTTCAAAAACGTATGTTGGTTACTACAACTTTTAAGAATGACACATCAAGTGTCAAACTAAAACATATTTGGGGCCTAAAAATTTCTCGAATAGGTATTTGATATTAATCCTCCACTTTATTTCAGATAATAATTAAATTATGTTAGAACTTTTCTGTTTCTTATATTGCATCGTTCAATAAATTGAATTTAAATTCTACTTCATTATTTTACCAAATACCTATTAATAATTTTGATATTCTAATATTTAAATTCATCTTTGTAATTAATACTGTATTATTGTAATCTTTTTTTAATCTGATATCAAATCTTTATACTAAAACCATTACAATACATATAGATTATTTTGCTTGAGAAAAAGTGGTACAATATAGTATGTCTTGGTTACGTTAGCACCATAGGGAAAGCTTATGTTTGTATCTATATCCTTAAAAATCACTGATTAAAATGGATTTCGGCTATTTGGGTGATTTTGAGCAACTTTTGATTTTTTGAACCTGACAGTAGTCTGTGAATCTGAAGACAACAGAAAAGATAATTTGAGCAATAAATTTAATTGGAAACATATTTTTGCCTATAATTCTCTTTTTTTTAAACGTAGTTTGTGTGGATTCAAAAATACGTGATAATACTAAGAGACTAGATTGTTTTGAATTTTTTATCTCGGGATATTATGAAGATTATCGTGAAGCAAACAAATTTATACGACCACTTGAATGAAGATAACCAAACCCCAAATCAGACTCACACGAAAAAAACTAACTTTTCTGATGCCGCACATAAAAAAATAGATGAAGCTTACTGATTGTTGGACCAAGAATTATTGTTCGGCAAATTCGTTGTTTGGTCAACTAAGCTGAACCAAGTTTACGCTCACTTATACCTCAAGGTGTGCCCTTTGTGTTACCTCCAAGTCATGTGTGTGTGTAATCTTGTTACTCTACCTCATAGACCAGTCTTCAGAGGAGAGTGACATTAATTGTATCCCAACGTCGAATAGTTACCTGGCACAGTATTGATCCTGTTGATTGCGGAAAAAGGTCTACCTATCCGCCAATTTCAACCCAGAACTTGTTAATTCCATACCTGGCGCTTTATCAACCAAGCCACCAAGGCAAGTTGGTTTCTAATAGTGTTAAAAATTTTCCCCGTAGCGAAAGAGTTAATGTACTGCCTCAACAACCACTGAGAATATTCCATCTATTGATCAAATCTTTAAGTAAAAGTTCCTGGACGTGTTATAAAGTAGCAGTTGTACTATTTTTTTTGTTGCAATTAGAAAAAGAAAGATTTAGTGTTCTGTGCGATTAAAAATGCAATGTAACGATTAATACAATTTTTGTACGGTTTTAAATTCACTCTCACCCCCTAAAACACTCCTCTCACTGTAGAAACTTAATAAAATTAGGGTTTGCTAAACAGCCTTTCCACCTTTTTACACTTTTAGAAATAGTAAATTTTCTTTAAATTTGAATTTTAACTTTGGGAAGGTGGGAGTGCGTTGAATCAGATTTAAGACAGTCCTTTAACAAGCAATATAAACTGTTGTACGAGGGTAAATTGAAAAGTCTCCGGCCTAGACAAGAAAACAAAAGAAAATCATGTAAACATTAATTTTATTTTTCAACGTAATCCCCGTCAAGTTCAATGCACTTGGTCCACTTATATTCAAGTGCTCTTATTCCATCCCTATAAGCCTTTTCATCCAACTGGTCAAAATTGACATTTGTGGTCACATCTTCATCGGACTCGTACTTCTTTCCAGCATGAAATTTTTTCAAGTTTGGAAATAAACTAAAATCTGAGGGGGCTAAGTGCGGCGAGTAGGGGGCATGGGGTACCAATTCAAACCGCAATTAATTAATTTTTGCCATGGCAATAGCTGACTTGTGACAGGGGCATTATCCTGATGATACAGAATTTTTTTCTTTGCTAACCCGCATCGTTTTTCAAGAATTTTTTCTTCTAGCTGGTCAAGTAGGGTAGCATAGTATGCCCCGTTGATGTTTTACCTTTTTTAAGATAATCCACAAAAAGAATACCCTTGGCATCCCAAAAAACTGAAGCCAAAACTTTTCCGGTCGACGGAACTGTTTTAGCCTTTTTCGGAGCAGGTTCTCCTTTGGTAGTCCATTGCTTTGATTGCTGCTTCGTTTCTGGTGTATAGTGGTGAATCCACGTCTCGTTCATGGTAATAAATCGTCTCAAAATATCTACTGGATTGCGTTTAAACAAGTCCAAACACTCCTCCGAAACTGTTTGGCGTGTCAGCTTTTGCTCCAGTGTGAGCAGTCACGGCACCCATCGCGCAGACAACTTTCTCATCCCCAAAACTTCAGTTAGGATATAATATGTCCGCTCTGTTGAAATGCCCACAGTATCTGCTATCTCCATCAACTTGAATCGCCGGTCATTCAAGACAATTTTATGAACTTTTTCGATAATTTCTGTTGTGGTGGCTGTTTTTGGTCTTCCTGAACGCGGTGCATTTTCTGTACTCCTGCGACAATGTTTAAAGTCAGCAACCCAAGTTTTAACTATGGTGTATGAAGGGGAAGATTCGCGTAATGTGCCGTCTAGTTCAGCTTTTAGTTCTTTTGGGGCTAAACCTTTAATATGAAAATATTTAATAACTGCACAAATTTCAATTTGCTCCATGCTTACAGCATGCAAAACCTTAGCAACTTTGACAGCCTGTCAAACAATTATTATTTTACAGAAACTTTTGCTATTCCAGAGCCAGACTGATAAATCTTGAAGCAATATAACGCCGTAAAAACATTACGCAAATTTGTATCCTATCTGAGTTAGGCCGGGGACTTTTCAATTTATCCTCGTAAATATTGGCTCCTAATTATTTTAGAGCAAAATAGTGAATAGTAAATGTATTCAGCTTTAAAAACTGCATCCAATGCATAATTTAAAATTTCTAGTATTATAACCACTTTTCTGGAAAATAATGAAAACCATTCAAAACTTGACTTAATTAATATTTTCTGGCTGAGTGACAACTACAAACAATCATTGCTTTACATTTGCATATTTTATGAACACTTCCAGTAGTTGCAAAATGAATAACAATTCTATTAATGGTTGCGGTAGAAGGTATTTGGAGTTCCATAAAAATCTCTGCAGAGATCTCTAACATACCGCAAAGAATTTCCAGAGTAACTAATACTACTTTATAAATGAAATTAGCTCTTCTGTAGTATGATATTCCATATTATACCTACAAAATTATATCGCACACAAAACTTTGGTCTAAACACAAAAACCAGGTACTACTTAGTATAACAATGATTCATATTAGTTGTCAATGTCATGGTCATGACCAGCCTATATTAATTCAGTCAATTTTTAAATGGTTTTTATTATTACTAAGGAAAATGCTTCTAATATTAAAAATGTAAAATTATGCTTCAGATGTAGTTTTTAAAGCTGAACAAATGTACTATTCATGCTATAAAATAATTAGGAAGAGGATCAGCCACACCTGAAGTAGTTCTTGCCTACATTTTCCTTTCGTTTCCCCTGTTAAATGTACATACATCTGCCCCTCTGTATATATTTATACGTTAAATAAAAACAACAAAAACAAACCAACTTATTACTCGCTGCTCTTCGTTAACACTCTCTCTGCTGAGCTATTGGGTGAATGGTCGTAAAACGCCATTTTTGATATTAGTCACACCCTCGCACACACAAGGCCGAGGATGAGTCAAGTAACAATATTTACAACAGTTTAATTTTGCATGTTAAAGATGTCTTAAATCTGAATCAACATCGAGTATACATAGGTAAATACGAAATGCTTTACGCTATGTGTATAATACTTTCCTAGAAGCTTGTTAGTATGTTTTAGATACTCTGGTTACTTCTTCTTCTATTCTTACACTATTTAATTCAAACCAGGTAGGTGGGTAGCCTGGCTTGTCGAAATTGAGAAACAGTTTTCTTGTTAGGGGTTAACGACTACCACAGATATTAGCATGGTAGCCGATATTTAAAACCCCTGTGTAGTTACAGGAAATCTAACTCAATCTGGCATATTGCCTGCTCGGCCATTTGCTCTTTCCACTCTGTTTACCAACAACAATTCAAAAAGGTTCTAACAGATTGAAGTCGCATGAGTGCTGCAAACTCCACTACTACCATGTTCACAACAAATTGTAATGGAAAATGATGACTGTATATTTAATTTTCTTTACTTCTCAATGTGTTACGTATATTCTGAAAAGTTTAGTAGAAAGACTGCAATTTGTTCCGTTTTGCATTTTCAAACTACTGTTGTTACAAATGACACAATTTTACTTGATCTTTTGCTTATCATTCAATTAGTTTTTTCAATATTTGGTGTATGTGTAACGTTTAGGCAGAGATGACAGTACCCACAATCTATAGTTCTACCAGATGAAAGTAAATGTGGAATAAAAACACCCTTCACTTTTTTACCATAAGTTTGAAATAAGGTGTGTATGGGAAAAACTATATGTGGGCTGGTTGATTTTGGTTTTTACATTCAACCAAAGCAAAAAAAAAGAAACCTTAAAACATAATTGCAGTTAAAAAAATTAATTTATATCATATTCACTTTCATTTTCATTGACTAGATTGTAACTTACTATTACTATTAAAAAACTGAGAAAATGCAAAACAAAAAATATGTAAACTCAATAAAAGTTTATTTATGCAAATATGGAAAACATAAAAACTAACATATATTATTTTTAAATATCTTGAACAGTGCTCTTAGTATCACAACATTGAATTTCACATTTAAGGTATGTAACAGTTTGGGAACATAAAAATAAATGGTATATACTACCATTAACAGGTACACAAAACAGTGACGGTGACAAAAACAATGTTTCTATAGCAATATATTTAGAATTTTTTTTTTTTTTTTAGATATATACCATTTCAGGCATGCCATAGAACCATAATTCGGTAGGTCACCATCAACAACACAAAGTAGACAGGTACTTACATTCGTGGTTGATAAGACTTTTTCTTTTTCCCTTTTGAGGAATTAGAGCTGCAAAGATGAAAAAACGGATTAATGTCCAAAGTTTAATTTTCGATTATTACAGAAATGCTTACCCCTTTATAGACTGGGATTCGTTCGATTTAGTGTCTTTTGGCACTTTGCTAAAAAAGTTATTTTTATATCTTCTGTGCAGTTAATTGAATAGAGTGATTAACCTACCTAAGAACCTTACAGGCTTCACAGGGATTCTTTCTTGTGGTACTCTCTGCTTTTCTGAAAATAAGTAAAAGTTATTTGTGTCAAATACCAGAATTGTTGAAAGCTTACTTATCTTTCTGGACAGAATTTCCTTTTTGATCTTCGTCTTCTACACTATAAAAGTAGGAATTGTGAAAAATAATATAAAAAAGCACCGTTACTTACATTTTAATTGTCAGACCACGCACAGGTCTGGATTTATTAATTTGGTATTTCAAGTTCTGTATTTCGGTGTATCTTCTCATTTCCATACTGTAATATTATTTACAATCAATTAAATGAACAAAAATTTTGCATTTATTGTGCTCTAGTTTTAAACAATAAATATACGAGATCTGTTCTCTTTCCGCTGAGTCTATCTAGCAAGCTGTGCTATTTTGAAACAAATTTTGCTTGATATTTTAACCTAGTTGTTTACAAGTTGAATTATAGTGAAAGTTGTTGAATAGACTTGAAGGTTTTTAAAATAAATAATTTTAAATTGAATAAAAAGGATTATCGAGCTGGGATTTTTTACAATTTCAAGGTGGCTTAAGCCGTAAAGAATGTTTTGAGAAAATCAATTGAGCGACAAGTCGTGTTCCTTAGCTGCCGTAAAGTGGTGGTACAATGAATTTCATCGTGGTCGACTTTCTTTAAATGACAATTTTCAAGCTCCCAAGCTAAAAATGGCAGTTACCGAAAAGAATATTCGTCTTGTACAAACCATGATTGATAAGAACTGGCATGTTACTGCCAGGAGTATTCAAGCAACTTTAAAGATTGGTGTGAAAACAATTGACCATTTTACACAAACATTTGATGGTACATAAGCCTTGTGCCCGTTGGATTCCCTACAATTTGAGTCCAGTTCAAAAAGAAAATCGTGTGGCATGGTGCAGATCTATACTGAATCGCTTTGACAATAGATCATCTCATTTCGTGTACAACATCGGTACAGGTGATGAAACGTGGGTATACTGCTACAATCCTGAAAGAAAGCAACAGTCAGCAGTTTGGGTCTGAGAACGAATCAGCTCCAATAAAAGGTTTGTGAAAAAAGCCGAAACAAAAATATGGTCGCTACATTTTATGGAATTACTGGACTTGTTTCCACTGTAGCACTGGCTGTTAACTGCCCCAGAATCATTTCGGCATTTATCTTACCAATCCTAAAATATGGAGAAACCCGGGACCGACAAGCTAAAATGAAATTATTTAATTTTAGTCTATTTATAGCCATTCGAATCGCAGGACAGAGGGGACCTGTATCTGCAACGGGAGAATGCTGTCCTTCACCCCTATGGCCCGTCCGCACCACAGAGGCAACCAGGAAGAATTTATTTTTATATTTATTGTAAATAGTTTAGATATAAATCCAGAGCACGCTTTGCAGAGATTGAAATCTTATCACACCAGCTGCATAACGTTACATGGCACGCAGAGGCCACCAGGAAGAATTTAATTTTGCTTATTTACTTGTAAATAGTTTAAAACCAATATTTTATTTTGTAATCTAGTTAAATAAAATAAATACCTGTATAGAGTTGACTCAATTCTCTTACTTCAGCTGTTGACAACTTTGGATCAGAGCTACCCGCGAGAGGTAATTAATAACGTAAAATAGTCAAACTTGATTTACAGCATAAAATTAACAATTGGAAAAATTACGAAATGTTACAACTTTACTACAGGCAGCGGAAAAAGAACAGCCCTCGTCTAGTATATAAAAATGTTGTTACTAATTTTAAATAACCTATAAATTGCTAATTGCCATTTTATAATTTTCAAATATTAAACTCCACGTTAACTATGCAGAACAGTAACTAGAAGTTTCAAACAAAATGATCACTTACTAAGGTATGTTTTCTTTAAAATATTCAAGTTCTTTGACAGCATTCAAGTACTCAATTTCTAGCTGTGCGTTGACACGTTGCGTGTGAAGTAATGACTGGGTTAAAACGTGCTGCAATAAAAGGATACAAAAAAAGCTTTGTTATTATTTCAATTTACCTGTGCTGCACTTACATAGTTAGAATTGTGTTTACCGGGATAATTCTCTGTTATTTCCTTATTTGTACTTCTTAATACGTCCAGTGGCTTTATTAATCTATAACCTTTGTTAGTTTGTTCTTGACAAGTCTCTTGTACTTGTAATTGGTGTCTTTTACTGCTGTAGTCTTTATTTGTAAAGGTTACCTCATACTAGAAACCAAATAGCATGGATATACAAACATATTCCACGGGTGGTGCAAAAATTACACGGTTCCATGGGTTGAGCCTTACAGGCGCAATTCATATTGCTAATTATTTTATTATTAAATTATAAACATTTTAATTTTATTGTCATTTCAAGGTAAAATTGTAAAGGTCTCCATATGAAAAGAGTAACAGACAAAAAGTGACCTTGGAATTCATTATTTATTGAAAAAATCTTACGTTTTGCATGTACTTAATAACACTATTTTTTCAAAAGTAATAGGAAAAATAAAACTAAAAAATTACCATAGTAAACTAGGAACATACAGTGATTATAACAGCAGAAAAAACATAGAAAGTGTTTGAGTTACTCAAAATATCAATTCCCAAAGTCAGCTTTTAAAATTTATTGGCGTAATATTGGCAGCAAATTTTCACATGTTGCAAACAAATGCAGTTATTGCAAAATTTACAGTGATAACGGAATCTTAGGTTCTTACAATATTTGCAATATCCTCGTCATCTGGCGGTTGCGGTTTGGAGTTGTTCTTTTGTGGTTACCCCTGAATTACCTTCTTCAACAATCACAGCCAAAACAACAACACATGCTACAAAACAGTTGGAGCAACTGTGCAGACGACCATGTTTTACAAATACGTGCAACTGCACGTGACGTACTCTTATGAGAGTCCGCAATCAGTTATGACATAATAGTAATATGACGTATCAGTATGTCAGAAAACAGTAAAGTTAGCAAAATCGAAAACATATGTGTACGTTAGTAGGTCATCAAGAAGGCTTTTTTCTAAATATTACGTACGTCACTGCGTTAAGCCAAATATATGAACTAAAATAAGTAAGTCAGTCAGCAGGTGGTATCGTTTTCAGAAAACGTATGTGTACGTCAATTGTCGTGAAAAGGTTAAGGATGCTTTTGCAGGAGAGGGAAATATTCCGAGCTCTATACAACAAAATGGTACTTATATATTATACAGTGCGCACCAAAAGTATGGAACATACCAAGTAAAACTGAAATAAATGTTTTTTTGTGAAAATCCCGAAACACGTCAATTTTCTTGTTTAAAAATACACATTGGAATGTCAAAATCATTTTACGAAATGCATTTGTTTGTAAGTGATGACGTCATCAGTATTTTTTTAAATGTCAACCCCCATTTTTTTTCGAGTTTTTGATAGATCATTCAATTGTTTAAATGACAGTATAAAAATGTTGATACCTTACATAAGGAAATTTTCGAGAAATAAATTATTTAATGTTTAATAAACACATTCTTAACAAATGTTGAAACGTGATGTTTAATGGTATCAGTATCGAGAAAAGAGAATCAAAGGTAACAAGAAACAAATGCCCGTAATCTAAACAAATGCCCACAAGTTGTCAATTATTCAGAAATGTTAGTTGTCGACACATCGTTTACTCATAAAAATTAACATCAGCTTTATAAATCTGCTATGGCTCATTTAACAATTACACAACGCATAGAATTTTTAATTTATCTTGGGTGTGAAAACCTTACAAGAACACAACAAGAAGTTTGTGATATGTTTAATGCGAAGTATCCAGATCGACTTATCATGCGATCAACGGTTAGTAAAATTCAAATAAAATTTAGGGAGACGGGAAATGTTACAGATATTTCAAAAAGTGTTCGTGCTACAGCGATGAATGAAGACAAGAAACTCGACATTCTTTTACAAATCGAAGAAAATCCTAATTGTGCTTCCCGAAGAGTCGCGGCAGAAAATGATGTCAGTCAGACTTCAGTACTCAGGTTAATGAGAAAAGAAAAATATCATCCTTTTAAAATTCGGCTTGTTCACGAGCTCAATGAAGATGATCCTGACCGACGCTTGCAATTTTGGGAAATAATGATGAATTTTCTTCAAACAAATGAACGTTTCCATCACCAGATTCTTTTCACGGATGAAGCAACTTTCTGTTTGAATGGAACAGTTAACCGCCAGAACTGCAGGTACTGGAGTAAGGAAAATTCTCATTGGATGACTCAGGCACCCACCCAATATCCACAAAAAGTAAACGTCTGGGCTGGAATAGTGGACACCAGAATAATAGGTCCTTATTTCTTTGATGGAAATCTGACTGGACCAAGGTATTTAGAGTTTCTCCAAAATGACCTTATTCCAGCACTTGCGATACTTTACCCAAATCAAGATGATCCAGATGTGCCAAATAATACCCTTTGGTATCAGTAAGATGGCGCCCCGCCACATTATGCGCGTACTGTCCACGATTTTTTGAATAATTGCTTTCCTGCAAGGTGGATCGGTAGAAGAGGACCACTAGACTGGCCAGCTAGGTCGCCTGACCTTACACCCCTCGATTATTTTTATGGGGCTATTTAAAATCATAAGTATATTCTACTAGACCGCAAGACATCGAAGATCTGAAAAATCGTATTCGACAGGAAATTCAAAGAATTAATGAAGATGTTATACATAATGTCTTAAGAGAATATGTGGATAGACTTGCTTATTGTCAAGAAGTGAATGGATGGAATTTTGAGCATTTACTTTGATACCTGCAGTTGCTTTTACATTAAAATCTTCTGTGTATTCATTGTTTATTGTGGTTTTCAATAAAGGCGTTTATTAAACATTAAATAATTTATTTCTTGAAAATTTTCTTATGTAAGGTATCAACATTTTTATACTGTCATTTAAACAATTGAATGATCTATCAAAAACTAAAAAAAAAGGGGGTTGACATTTAAAAAAAATACTGATGACGTCATCACTTACAAACAAATGAATTTCGGAAAATGATTTTGACATTCCAATGTGTATTTTTAAACAAGAAAATTGAAGTGTTTCAGGATTTTTACAAAAAAACATTTATTTCAGTTTTATTTGGTATGTTCCATACTTTTGGTGCGCACTGTATATGGGAACTACCTAGCTTTCAGCACAAGACAAACCTGAGTTAGAAAATTTAAGGAATTGGTTACTTCAGTAACACTAATTAACGTGTTGGACCTAACA
This sequence comes from Agriotes lineatus, assembly GCA_940337035.1. NCBI lineage: Eukaryota > Metazoa > Arthropoda > Insecta > Coleoptera > Elateridae > Agriotes > Agriotes lineatus. The sequence goes on from OW679202.1 coordinate 43,011,912, forward strand.
GGCCTACATCTGAACAAAAAGAGCTAAGTTAAAAACAATCACATTGAAATATGTCCCATCTAGCAGCTGAAAGATAAATAGGAGCTTAAGCAGATAGTTTTTTTATGAGAGTTACAACAAAATTATGTTTTTTCTGGACCTTGTAGGCCCAACCCATGGAAAGGAGGATTGACAAATATAATTTTTAAATTTGGAGAGCAGCTTTTACATAAACGCTTCACTACACTGACAGTGCAAAAATGGTTTTATATATTTTACTACAAATGATAAAACCCTAACTTACAGGTAATCCAGTTTCCTTTAATGATTTTGAGCAGCATGGTTGATCAGTATTATCTGGAACGGTTTTCCTTAAGTGAGCTTTTTCTAGAGTTTCTGAATTTGTATTTGTAGTCTCCTTCAGGATCCCTTTGAGTGATTTACATTGTGCTGCACCAGTTTTCTCTGTCGATTCACCACACTTTGGGAACACATAAAAACTAACTCGTTTCTGTACACCCTTGCTTTGTTGAGCAGCTGATTCTTGTTTTACTGCATCTACAAATTTGTCAATGTCAATTACTTTAATATAATTATCAGATTTTGGTTTCATTAACTGTCTGTAGCTTAAATTATGATAAGGAATTGGATTATCAGTGAGTTTTTGAAACCCTGCTTCTATCTTACTGTATGTAGCTTTCAGTTTCTTGTGAATTTTTAGTAATCTCGCAAAATCCTTACCAAGATCTTCTATTTCTGCTTTATCACGTTGTTGGAATTTTGAAATGCATTTTGTCTGATGGAGATCTGTTAATAATGATATCACTCCCAAATCTTGAAATGTTATCATGACTGATGTATGTCCAACAATTTTCTTTTCTTTTGTGGTTAATGCTATATCACTTTGAAAATGTTCCATCTACAATAAGTAAATCTTTGTAAGGCACGTAATATAATTTTTTTAAATAAAACAGAAATGTCACTGAAGGCAACTCTGCTACAGATTTAATACTGCAATCAGATGACTGCAAGATGTATGATACTGTAACTTAAAAACAAATATTAACATACCTTAGGGTCTGCTTTCATATACTTCACATTCACACCACCCACTGTAATGACTTGATTAGTATATGCTTTAGAAATCAAGAGTAGTGGAGGATGACACAAAACCGTCTTTAGTAAGTTGTTGGGTATTGAAATATAATACATTTGACAAATTATTTGTGGTATAAAATCATTCAACAAATTAAAATCTTCATTTTCAATTGCCGTTGCTACACTATTATTAGTTGGATTGCCAAATCTACAATTAGATTTTCAAAAATAAGTTTCAATTGCAAGAATTATAGCATGTGTTCAAAAAGTATAAAATAAATAGATAATTTTTGGATGGTCACTGTAGAGAAAAATAGACCTTAAATGCTTCTTCAAATTTTTGCAATATGGAGTACTTGATATGAAGTAGAAAACTGCAATGACATCATCAATTTTATATTGTTAATATTGTATTTTTCTAATAACTTTGAAAGAGTTTTTACAATGATGTAACGGGAACCAGACACATTGTCGAATGTCCACAACGTCGAATCAATTTTGAAAGGCCCACAATGCCGAATGTGCACACAACGTCGAATATTGATGGAAACTTTGCCGAAAATCATTAAGCAGTATACGCAAACCCGATCAGATACTAGTTTATGTGGAAAGTGTAAAATTAAAGCTTTGATTAACAGGGGGTGGACACTTTGTCAAAACTTGACAACTTAAGCATACGACGGTTTTTGTCCAATTTCGGTATGTGGAAAACTTTTCAGTGTATAAACAGTTGGCGTTGTGGTCACGTTACAACAAAGTTTCCCTCTCTAGCATTCGGCATTGTGGCCACATTCGGGGAAATGTTCCTCTCGTGAATTCGACATTGTGGTTACGATTCGACAAAGTTTCCCTCTCTAGTATTTGGCGTTGTGGCCACTTTCGGCGAAGTGTCCCTCTCATGAATTTGACATTGTGGTCACGCTTCGACAAAGTGTCCATGCCCTGTTAATCAGAGCTTTCCATTTTACACTTTCCGCACAAACTATGCGCTGGTCGGGTAAGATTGCTTAATGATTTTCGACAAAGTGGGCACTTTCGGCAAAGCGTCCTTCATTAACATTCGACGTTGTGGGAACGTTCAGCGATATGGTCATCATATAATATTCGACGTTGTGTACACGTTCGAGACATTGTGGACTTTTCAAAATCGATTCAACAATGTGTCCTACACCCGATGTAACTAATATTACAGAGATTTAAAAAAATTATCAACAAATCAAACTGAAGTACTATAATATAAACAGATAAGTATGACAACAATTTACTTATATTTAAAACTACAGTCCATAAGTTTAATCGCATTGAGGAAAGTAATATGAAATATGATTTAAAAGCTCACAGCAGGCATGGAAGCAATCAGAACTGTCTTAGATTTTTAAAGTAGTTGCGTGGTGTCAGATGGTGCCAGTGCAAGCTTAAAGTTCTGTCTTTTTAAATTTTTTTGTGTATTTTGGCTCTCAATTATTTCTCAAATAGCGTTTTAAGATGTACATAAACGCATTTTTTCCCTGAATTGTTACAATCTACAGCCAATTTAGTGGAGCGGTAAGCCACCCAGCACCATATGTCGTTACGCAAGAACTTACATGCTTAGAACTTCAACACTGGTCATCAAAATTCAATGTATGATGATATTGCTTGAGTAGCAACATGTTTATATTTAGAATTTCAGGTAGAATAAATTTCAAACCAAACATTCTGTGGTGAGGTGGAATAAGGTGCCACTATTTAAAACCAAAAATTGTCACAAAACCTTCAGAATCTTTTATCCTATTTTTTGACTTCATTTTCCACCTTATTGTAGAAAATACATAACATTATATTATCTTAGAAGTAAAGGGTACATTGTCATGAGAAACGAAAGCTTTTCTGGTGACAGAAAGTGAAATAAAACCATTCTTAGTAATTTTGATAGTTGGTGGTGTTATGTCATCTCATTTGTAACTACGAGGGGAACTAGAAAAATTATCTACCTAGCCATGATAGAAACAATTGATAAGCTTCAGCTTGTAATGTCAAACAGTGACGAGTCTTTCATTGTTGCATGAAAAATTTGATTCATACCCGACAGTAATTTTATATTTTGTGAAGAGTCTTTTGAAATTAGAGCATCGAAGTGTAATAAAACTCCTTACAAAGGAAGGCAACAATCCGAAAAAGATTCGCGAACGAATGATTACGGTGTATGGAGACGATGCTCCGTCATATTTCACAATTAAATTTTGGTCAAAACAATTTCGGTGGCGACGGGAATCTATAGAAGATGATCCCAGAAGTGGAAGACCTGCAGAAGCGACAAATGTTGAAATGTGCAAGAAAGTGGAAGCCATGGTTCTTGAGGATCGCCGTATAAGTCTTCACCATTGCTACAGCATTGGAAATATCCGAACCTAGCGTTTTGACAATATTGCACGACAAACTGGGCATGAGTAAAGTTTCAGCAAGGTGGGTTCCCAGATTATTGTCTCCTGAGCAAAAGCTGCGTAGACAGCAAATTTGTAGAAACAATTTGGAATCTTTGGAAGCGGACCCCAACTTCTTAATGCGGATAGCGACTGGTGATGAGACTTGGGTACATCACTGGGACCCTGAGACGAAATTAGAGTCTATGCAATGGGTGCTTAAGGGGTCTCCTCCCCCAAAGAAGGCCCGCACGCAATCTTCAGCTGGAAAACTCATGGCAACCATCTTTTGGGACATGCAAGGTATTCTTTTGATCGAATATATGCCTAAAGGCTCTACAATCACTGCAGAGGTTTATGGTAACACCCTCAAAAAGCTGCGTACAGCTATTGTCAAAGAACGTCCAAATTTATCACAAGGTGAATCGCTCATTCTTCATGACAACGCGACCGCGCATAAGGCCGCCAAAATCAAACCAATTCTGCAGGAATGGCGCTTTATTGAGCTAAACCATCCACATTATAGTCCGGATCTGGCACCGTCCGACGTCTATCTATTCAGACACCTAAAAAAGAATCTCAGAGGGCGTCGTTTTGAAACAGACGAGCAGGCAGTCAAGGACTATTTTGAGACCCAAGAAGAATGTTTTTTTTCAACGGACATTAACTCTTTGAAGGACAAATGGCATAAGTGCGTTGAAGTTGGGGGAGATTATATTGAAAAATAAAATTATTTAAAAAACCGTATGTAAGTCGTTTCGTAGTTAGGTAGATAACTTTTCTAGTTCCCTCGTAGTTGATAATTACTGCTTGACAATGACTTAGCGCGTTAATAATTAAAAATACCTTTACTCACCTATTGGTGGCATATGGCGCCACACAACAACTAGCTTTGCAATAGGCATACAACTACTTAAAGGTTAAATAATTACAATTTTGGAAATATGCTTTCATGATAAAATTATTAAGTGATGAGCAAAACTGAAAAGCATACAAATTTCAGGATAGTTATCTCAGCAGCTATAATAAACACGAAAGATGGCAAAAAGCAGCATTTGTTTTTGGGCAAGCCCATGAGTTTTCTAAGTTTTTTATTAGAGGAAAATACTTGTTCGAAATGTCAACAAATCCATACAAGTACGACAGCAAGACAGAATGAGACGAGCCTGTTACTCATTGCTAAGAAGTATGCAACTTTGTCTACAATGCAATGGGTTCAATTTCGAGCATTTGTTATAAGCAAAGCAGCAGTACCCAAACAAGTTTCTCTTATAACTTGAATATACACAGCAAAGCTGCCCTGCTGATAAAACTTTAGAAACCTAAACATTATGAATAAGAAGGAGTGGAACAAGATAATTCAGAAAGCAAAAGCGCTACAACATCACTATAGAAAGCAAAACTGATCAGAACCGGCTACCATTCTTACACGAAACGTTCAGGCCTAATAATAATAAGATATTTGGAATGCTAAGCTCGTACTTTTCCGTGAATCACCACGTAATAAAATGGTATTGCTATGAAATTGTTGACAGACAGAAAAATTAGTGTAAGTATTAAAAGATGGGAACCAGTAAAAAAATCCGACATAATAATTTGCTTTGCTTGACGCCACTTTGAGAGCGAACCCGTGGGCCGAATTGGCTGATTTTGGTGTCAATCGACTCAGGGCGACGCAAGTAAGCCAGTAGTAGGGTTTTCAAATTTTTATAAGTGACTTTTTTATGTGGATTTTCTAACCTCAAAATTAACTCGACACACAAAATGGATCACTCTTGTACAAATTACAAATTATTATTTCGCACCTAATTTGGGTGCAAAACGCTAATTAGTTAATAATTTCATAAACATAGAATGAATGTTACATAAGTGTGTATTACAAACGAATAAACATGGAGGGTGAAACATAATGGTTTCCAGAAAAATAATGGCAAAGGACATTTACCGAAAGATTTGAGAGGATTATTTCTTCTTCTTCCCCTTATTATAGGCCAGTGGCCTGTTATAACCACAAAGTGTTTCTATGAGCCCTCTTTGCCCTTAGGCCGGGTAGGTGGCTAGCCTTGCCTGTTGAAAGTAAGAAAGAGTGCCCTTATTAGGGGTTAACGACTATTGCAAGTGTTAGAGTGGTAGCCGGAGAGCGTACGATTTTTAAAATCCATCTACAGAATCTGCCAGGAATCAAACCGAGCCGGCCGCTTGAGAGGCGAGCATTTGCTCACTGGACCATCTGCTCATCTGAGGACTATTTATGTTTTTATATTCTATGTTAACGTAACAGCTAGAGACTTATTTATCAACAAGATAATTCCAAACAGTAACTTTTTTTAAAACTTTGTGAAAGAAAAAACTAATTGTTAAAGTGATGGAATGACTCCCACAAAATCTATATTATAATTCCATAGAATTAGTATGAATTAATTGAATTCGCAGTGTGGAAGGAAGCATTTTGAAAACTGTAATAAGTTTATATGAACTAATACAAGATTAACTTGAATTACATCTTATATCATAAGAGCTGACGCCGGCCGCCGGCCGACCGACCGTAAGCACAAGTGGCGCCACAACACGCAGCATGAAGGGCCTGCATACTACTACCACATGTGCGCTTGCTATATAGGTTTC